>CM077673.1:248854287-250054287 GCA_039707655.1 Elymus sibiricus | reverse complement strand
TTTGTCCCTTCTTGACCGAAGTCTTTTATTTTCATGCAAACAGGAATGGAGGAGCTTTATCGAGACAGTCCATTGTCCGGCCCCTCAGTCCGAAGACTATTCCCGTGATGATGATCCGGGCTATCATGAAGACCCAGATCTGTCAATCGAACTCGAAGACGGGGTTTTCTACCAAGAGGGCCTTGACGGCTCCAAGGTGGCCATTATCGCCGATTACCCTGGGTCCTTCCCTTCTCCTGCAACAAGCAAGAAGAAGAAAACATCCCGCAAGAGGCAAGTGTCCCCCACTGGCCCTAACGCGCCGGCTTCTACACCCAAACGCCGTAGATCCGCGCGACATACACCGGCCGCGGCGGCCGCGCCTGGACCGGAAGGCCACATGGATCCGGCAAATGAGCCAGTCGCGGGGGCGAGTGCGCCTACGAGTTCATCCCAAAGGTATTTCGCTTAATCGCTTGATTCAGTATCATGATTTGATAAGGTCTGACAAGAGACCATTTTGCCAAAATATTCAGGCAAAGGGTTCGGCCGTCACCTGCCGAGGACGTCGTCAGGACGTCCGGCGGTGCCCAAGATCCCAGGCCTTCCACCCATGCCGATCCTGCTGCGGGAGCCCCCACCGTCAATCCTGCCCCAGCCGATTCTGGTGACGCCATATCTGTCACCAAATCAGAGGTTGGGAGCGCTATGCATCATCGGCGGCGACGAGAAGCCCTGCGTCATCCGTCCTTTTCCGAACAAGAGTTCGGTGCTCTACGCACGGCGGATGCACACCTCGGGGCCGCCCGAGCTGGGTTCGGGGAGGCTGTAAAGTTGATATCGTCCAGCCTGCAGGTAAGTAGTTGTTTATTAAAGTCCGAACACTTGTATAGACTCAGTAGCCCCCGAGCCTTAAATTGGTCGGTACGACCGAATTAAGGATCCCCGTACTAATTGACTGGTAATGTAGGCTTCGAAGCAGCGGTGCGAGCAACTGGCCAAGGAACTGGAAGCCAGCCGAACACAGGTCGAAGCTGTGAAGGCCGAACTAGAGCAAGTGAAGAGCTTTACTCGGGAGGCACATGGTTAGTATATATATATTGCTGATCTTTAGTATATCCCCATGCTTACGCAAGGGTACTATGTAGCAGCTGAATCAATAGGGCAATTACAAAAAGATTTGGATGTAGCCCGAGAATCTCAGCAATATGCCGAGTCCCAGCTGGAAGCTGGCCATCGCGTTTTACAATGTCATCTTGAAGAGAAGAACCGCCTGAAGGAGGAGAATAGATAACAAGCCAAACAGATTGAGAGCTTGAAGGCTCAATTGGCCCAGGCCCAAGGGGAAAACCAGAATCTACAGAGAGGCATGTTCGGTAAGTGTGATTTTAACATCGGAAAGTATCTCTTATAAGCGAGGTGTGATACGCATGCCATGACTCATATGCAGGTCTATTGTCCGTGCGACCCGAAGAGGAAATCGGATCCTACCAGGGGAATCTGTTGAAGGAGCTGTCCGCCCTTCATGAGCGGGCTCGGAAGGCCATGAAAAGCATGGTGAAGGCACTATGGCTTGTCGAGCAACCTCCGGAGAGGATGACCGAACTAATCGATCGCTTCAAGGGAGCCCGAGCTAGGCTCGAGCTGTGGAAGACATCGGCTTGCCGGGAGGGAGCACGAGAGGCGTGGGCGATGATCAAGACTCGCTATACCGGGCTTGACCCTGAGCGTATGGCTCAGGTTGGACCAGTGGGGGCAGATGGACAAGAAGTGCCGCTTCACCTGGTATACGACCAGGTGATGCCTGCCGCCCGTCTCTCACAACAAGACTGTTCCCTAGACACCATAATCGATAATCTTGATCACCAGCCAGATATATGATCATATGTAGCTATATGCTTTGATAATCGAAGAATTGCTCCGTCTGTGTTGTGAACTTTGTCTTAACCGGCCATCGGCTTCAGCCTCCCGCGCCAATGGCTTGGGAGTGTTCCTTGTAAATTATCACCCGTAAGGGAGGGAATTATATTCGGGAACCAGGCAATCCGACCATGTGGTACGAACAGACAGAAAGCACACAGGGAGATATGTTATATTACTGCTTAGCGTAAGAAACATCTTCTGAAGAAAATAGTAACTCTATCGATACCTTTCTTCAGGGATACTACGTAAATTGTAGGAAAAAGGCCGTATACTGTTAGTATGCGGCCAAGGGCTTGTGTGAGGGAAGAAGCCCGAATAATGGTCATGACGACCATGGTTAAATCCGTCATAGCCGATCAATTGTCTACTGAAGATAGCTAGCTTTTGGCTTCACCCGTCTGAGGTACGTATCCGGATGACCCGGTCGTAACAATCGCAGAGGTGCTCCCTTTACCCTCCAGCCGAACAATCGGGAACGTAGAGGGTAAGCACAGGAGCAAGGCAACCCAGCTTGGCAAATTCTTAGTTCGAATTGAAGAATAAGATGGCGTAAAAAACGATAAGGAAAGTATGGGTACACAATAAATGTGCGTAAGTGCTTATAACATAAAAGCATAGGCTTCAGAAAAGAAGCCCCCGGGTACTGTGTTCGGATTTAGCACTTGAAGGTGTAGGCCGAAAAATCATTAGTACAAGATCGGTCGAACCGAACTTAGAGTTGGGAAGAAAAAGAAATCAACCCTGCCAGAAATCAAGGTGGGAGGGAGAAGAAATAACAATAAAAAGAAAGAAAGGAAAAAAGTATAACAACACCGGTCTAACCGTAGAAGCGCCGAAGACGAGCTGCGTTCCATGGGTTTGGTTCAAGGCGGTTGTCCTGCGGGTTCCGAAGACGGTAAGCTCCTCCTGTGAGTACCTCGTCGATGATGAAGGGGCCTTCCCATTTGGGTTTGAGTTTATGCTTCTGCTTCTCCGGTAGTCGTAAGACTAGTTCGCCCACGTTGTATGCTTGTGCCCTGACCTCCCTGCTCTGGTAACGCCGGGCCTGCTGCTGATAAAAAGTAGAACGGGCCCGAGCTATGTCACGCTCCTCTTCCAAGGCGTCCAAGTCGTCCTGCCGATCTAACTCGGCCTCTCTTTCCTCGTACATGCGCACTCTTGGTGCATCGTGAATGATATCACAAGGAAGGACCGCTTCGGCCCCGTAGACCATGAAGAACGGTGTGTATCCCGTTGATCTATTCGGGGTGGTGCGCAAGCCCCATAGAACGGAGTCGAGCTCCTCTACCCACTGACAATCGGACTCTTGAAGAGACCGGACCAAACGTGGCTTGATGCCGCTCATTATGAGGCCGTTTGCTCGTTCGACTTGTCCATTAGTCTGCGGGTGATAAACCGATGCATAATCGAGCTTGATGCCCATCTTTGCACACCAGTCTTTAACCTCCTGGGCCATGAAATTGGATCCGTTATCAGTTATTATACTGTGCGGGACACCATAACGGTGTACCACGCCGGATATAAAGTCGATTACTGGTCCGGATTTGGCTGATTTAACAGGTTTGGCCTCTATCCATTTGGTGAACTTGTCGACCATGACCAGTAAGTATTTATTTTTCTTGGTCCCCCCTTTAAGTGGTCCGACCATGTCCAGCCCCCAGACCGCGAAGGGCCAGGTGATCGGAATAGTCCGAAGAGCTGTTGGGGGCATGTGACTTTGGTTTGCGAAAAGTTGACACCCCACGCAATATTTGACAAGTGACTGGGCGTCCGCCCGAGCTGTAGGCCAAAAGAACCCAGCCCGGAAGGCCTTGCTTACTAAGGCTCTTGCCGCGGCGTGATGACCGCCCATCCCTGCGTGGACTTCGGCTAATAGATGCCGCCCTTCTTCCTCAGATATGCACCGCTGTAGTACTCCGGTGGTGCTCTTCTTGTGTAACTCTCCTTCGTGTACCTTGAAGGCTTTGGAGCGCCGAACTATGCGTCGCGCCTCCGTCTGATCGTCGAGGAGTTCTTTGCGAAGGAGGTAGGCGAGGAAGGGCTCGGTCCATGTCATGATTACTGCCATGACCTCGTGAGCCGAGGGCGTTTCGTCCATGACGGAGCCGCCGATGATTTGATCGTCTGGTTCGTTTACAGGGGGAACAACCTTGTTTGCGCTGGATGGATCGGCGTCCTCTTGATCTGGCCAAACCACAGATGGCTTAAAGAGCCGTTCCATAAAAGTGTTTGGTGGGACAGGATCATGTTTGGCTCCTATTCGGGCCAGTATATCGGCAGCTCGGTTGTCGTCTCTAGCGATGTGGTGAAATTCCAGCCCCTCGAACCGTGCGGATATCTTGAGGACTGCGTTTCTATATGCCGCCATCTTCGGATTCTTAGCATCAAACTCACCGTTGACTTGAGAGATGGCCAGATTGGAATCTCCCCGTACCTCCAGCCGCTGTATGCCATTGAAGCTGCCATCCGAAGACCGTGTAAGAGGGCTTCGTATTCGGCTGCATTGTTGGAGTCGGCATACATGATCTGTAACACGTATCGAACGTTGTCACCTGTGGGGGATGTGAGAACAACTCCAGCCCCCAGTCCGGCCAAAGTTTTGGATCCATCAAAGTACATCGTCCAATGGGAGTATGTACTATATTCTCTAGGGAGTTCGGCTTCTCTCCATTCGGCGAGGAAATCTGCCAATACCTGAGATTTAATAGCTCAGCGTGGTTTGTAGGTAATCTCGAAAGGAAGGAGCTCGATCGCCCATTTGGCTATGCGGCCGGTGGCGTCCTTGTTATTGATTATATCATTCAAGGGGACTTCGGATGCCACCGTAACCGAACACTCTTGGAAGTAGTTTCTTAGCTTCCGTGATGCCATAAAAACTGTATAGGCTATCTTCTGACAGTGCGGGTATCTGGACTTGCATTGCGTTAGTACTTCTGACACATAGTAGACCGGCTTCTGTATATGGAATTTGTGTCCCTCCTCCTCTCGTTCGACGACGAGCACCGCGCTAACGACTTGGTTGGTGGCCGATATGTATAATAACATGGGCTCACCAGCGCCTGGTGCTGTGAGTATGGGGTTACTTGCCAGGAGTGTCTTGATTTCTTCTAACGCAGCCTTTGCTTCGTCGTTCCATTCAAAATTCTTGGTCCGTTTCAGCAACTTATACAGTGGTAAAGCTTTTTCACCGAGGCGGGAGATAAAGCGACTTAATGCCGCCACGCAGCCCGCCAATCTTTGGACATGCTTTAGCTCCGTAGGAACAGCAAGTTCGGATAAGGCGCGGATCTTTGCCGGATTCGCTTCTATTCCTCTATGTGAAACGATGAATCCGAGCAATTTACCAGCGGGAACGCCGAATACACACTTCTCCGGATTGAGCCGAATATCGTATTCGCGTAGGCTGTCAAAGGTTTGCCTTAAGTCGTCGATCAGATTGCTAACGTGTTTGGTTTTAATGACCACATCGTCCACGTACGCCTCGACTGTTTTGCCAACCTGTTTTTCGAGACAGGTCTGGATCATGCGTTGGTATGTAGCCCCAGCGTTCTTTAGCCCGAAAGGCATTGTGTTGAAGCAAAACGGCCCATAAGGGGTGATGAATGCGGTTGCTGCTTGATCGGATTCCTTAATTTTAATCTGATGGTACCCGGAATAAGCATCGAGGAAACACAGCGAGTCGTGTCCGGCTGTGGCATCAATAATCTGGTCTATTCGTGGTAGAGGGAAAGGGTCCTTCGGGCAGGCCTTGTTGAGGTCTTTAAAGTCGACACATAGCCGCCAGGATTTATCTTTCTTTGGTACCATAACCAGGTTTGCCAACCATTCGGGGTGCTTAATGTCCCGAATGAACCCGGCCTCTAGCAATTTAGCCAGTTCTTCACCCATAGCTTGTCGTTTGGGCTCGGAGAAGCGGCGCAGAGTCTGTTTTACGGGCTTAAAGCCTGCGATGATGTTCAGACTATGTTCTGCCAGCCGTCGTGGGATGCCGGGCATATCGGAAGGGTGCCAGGCGAAGATGTCCCAGTTTTCTTGTAAGAAAGCTCGCAGCGCTTCGTCCACTACGGGATCGAGCTGAGCTCCGATGGACGCTGTCTTGTTAGGGTCCGTCGGGTGTACCTGAAATTTAATGGTTTCCTTTGCCGGCTTAAAGGACGTTGATTTGGGCCTCTTGCTGAGGGTCACGTCGTCTTTGTCCACTGTTAACCGAAGTGCGGTCAGCTCCTCTGCAGCAAAGGTCTCAGCTTGAGCCTCGAGGGCAAGCGCCGCTGTTTTGTTTTCGGCCCGCAGGGCTATATTCGGGTCACTAGCAGCTGTGATTACTCCGTTTGGTCCTGGCATTTTAAGTTTCATATACCCGTAATGCGGTATAGCCTGGAATTTTGCGAAGGCGTCATGTCCCAACAGAGTGTGGTAGCCACTGGGGAAGGGCACAATGTGGAAGAGAAGTTCTTCAGATCGGTAGTTATCGGGCGTGCCGAACACTACGTCTAGGGTGATACATCTTGAACAGCGCGCCTCCCTCCCCGGGATTATTCCTCGGAAAGTTGTGCTGCTGTGCTCGACGCGAGATCGGTCAAACTGCATTTTTTCTAGAGTATCCTCGTAGATTAGGTTTAACCCACTGCCGCCGTCCATTAGCACCTTATGTAATCTGAAGCCATCAATGATGGGGTTCAGGACTAGTGCAGCCGGTGAATGACTGGGAAGAATGGCTGGTCGGTCAGCATCTCCGAAGGTAATGGGTATATCTGCCCATGCACTTGTTGCTGCCACGTGATATACCTGTTCGAGTTCTTTAAGAGCTCTTTTCCTCCTGTTCCTTGATGGGAATGTTTCGTACATCGTCAGGACTTCGGTGTTATATTCTGATGGGGTTGTAGAGCGCCAGTTAGACGGTGATACCTCAAGAATGGCTTCACCACTTTTTGCGATCTGCCTGATGACCCAGCAAGTTCTAAGGCTGTGAGTCGGAGCTGTGTTCAGCAAAACAGAGTGTATAGGGAAGGGTTTGTCCAGTAGTCCATCCAGGACAGTACTGACCCCTGGAAGGGGCCTGTTCCTCTTTTTTGCGGGCTCGGGTTTGGCTGGCCGGTTCGGAGGTATCCTCTTGTGCCGATCTCCTCTAGGGTATTCGGTAGAGGTTGGTTCCGAAAATAGCCGCTCAGCTTGCCAAGCACTTTGCATGGCACAATACTTCTGTACCAAGCTTGACAGCTCGGCAAAGTCAATGATGTGCCGCCGCGCCAGGGCATTTAGGATCCCCTTGTCGTGGCAGTTACGTTTGAAGGTTGCCATTATATCTTGATCACTAAGGCCCTGTATTTTGTTTCGGGCGAGTAGTAGTCTGGACCAGTAATGATGGACCGACTCCCCTGATAAATGCACAATGTCCGGTAAGTCCGAAGACTTGGGCTCTGTTGCGATGCTCGAGTCATCGGCTTGGGAGGTGGGTGGGAGAAGGTTTAACTCCACGCCACGGTGAGAGTTCGGGATCAAGGATTCCGAACTGTGCGATAGAACAGGGATCAACACCGGACTGTCTCCGAAACGGAAGCCAGAGTCCGGGTTGCAAGCAGGGTCTCGGTGATCGGAGATTGGATTATAAACCGTTTTTAATTCCGATAGCTGGGAAGTCGAGCCCTCCGCCGGATACTCGACGGTGGCGACAAGGTGGGTGACCGTAGGGACGTGAATCTCCCTATGGTCGGGTTTAAGCCCGAGCCGGTCATAGACCGGGGTCCGGTCATCGGCCATTCGCATAATCTCCATCCTATCAAACAACTCGTTGAGAAATGAGGCGATGGTGGGATGCGTGTCGCTGAAGCGAGTGGGGTCGGCATGCGGCGTCGCAGTTCCAGAGTCGCGCGAAAGCGTGTTCGGATTCTGTTCGACCATGGCAGATCCGGTAGTGACGACCGGACTGGGTGGCCCAGACGATCCGGAGACAGCAATTTCCTCTCCGGAGACAAGGCCCGATGTCTTCGGCGCCGAGGCGTCGGGATCTGCGGGCCTCTCCGTAGGGGTCAAGGATTCCATCAGTACAAGTTCTCCCCGGGAATCAGCTGAGAACTCTAGGGTTCCAAACCTGATCCCTTGGTCGGGGGGAAAGTTTCCGATCTGGCATGGATGGCCGATCGGGTAAGTGCGCGACGAGATGTCGCTGCTCACGCGGATCTGACCCGGGACGAGAATTCGTTGGGCACAGATCTCGCCGTTGATAAGAAGGCGAGCCATCGATTCCTTCTGGCGATCACAGCGGAACTCTCAATGAAAGCACCAATGTTGGTGTCAAAACCGGCGGATCTCGGGTAGGGGGTCCCGAGCTGTGAGACTAGGATCAATGGTAACGAGAGACGAAGGGGACAAGGTTTTACCCAGGTTCGGGCCCTCCTATGGAGGTAATACCCTACGTCCTGCTTGATTATATTGATTGTATGGGGATTACAGAGTTGATTTACCACGAGATCGTATGACTAAAACCCTAGATGAGTTCTGTTGTCTTACACCCTAAAACCCTCCGGCTTATATAGACGCCGGGGGTACCTAGGGTTTACACATAGTCGGTTGCACATCAAAGGGAAAAAACACGCCTATCTACTGTTGATATCTTGGAGAACACACCATGGTCCCTTCAATCTTCCACCTTGGCGACCGGGCCCCTGATCTTCTAATGCTCACCCAGTGGCCCGTATAGTCCGGCCCATGAGATACAGGTCGGCTATCCGAGGACCCCTAAAGCCAGGACTCCCTCACCTCTCTCCCCTCCAATATATATAGGAGGGAGGGGGAGGGGCTAGCGCCCTAGGGTTTCCCCCTAGGGTCGCCGAACCAGGGAGGAGGAGGAGGAGGAGTCCTCCTCCAACTAGGAGGTGGGCGCGGGAGGAGTCCTCCTCCTACTAGGACTCCTCCCCCTCTCCTCTTTCCTGCGCATAGGCCCATAGGGGCTGGCCGCCCAGCCCACCAGGGGCTGATGCGCCACCTCTAAGGCCCATGTGGCCCCTTGGGGTGTGTGGGCCCCACTTGGTGGACCCCCGGAACCCATTCGTCACTCCCGGTACACTGCCAGAAATGCCCGAAACTTTTCCGGAGTTCAAACACCACTTTCCTATATATGAATCTTTACCTCCGGACCATTCCGAAGCTCCTCGTGACGTCCGGGATCTCATCCGGGAGTCCGAACAACCTTTGGTCACCACCATACATAACTCAATACTACCGAAACGTCACCGAACGTTAAGTGTGCAGACCCTGCGGGTTCGAGAACTATGTAGACATGACCGAGACACCTCTACGGTCAATAACCAATAGCGGGACCTGGATGCCCATATTGGTTCCTACATATTCTACGAAGATCTTTATCGGTAGAACCCCTATGTCAAGGATTCAGTTAATCATGTATGTTGTTCCCTTTGTTCTTCGGTATGTTACTTGCCCGAGATTCGATCGTCGGTATCTCTATACCTAGTTCAATCTCCTTACCGGCAAGTCTCTTTACTCGTTCCGTAATACAAGATCCCGTGGCTAACTCTTTAGTCACTTTGCTTGCAAGGCTTGTTGTGATGTTGTACTACCGAGTGGGCCCTGAGATACCTCTCCGTCACACAGAGTAACAAATCCCAGTCTCGATCCATGCCAACCCAACAGACACCCTCGGAGATATCTGTAGAGCATCTTTATAGTCACCCAGTTACGTTGTGACATTTGATACACACAAGGTACTCCTCCGGTATCAGTGAGGTAAATGATCTCATGGTCATAGGAACAAATACTTGACATGCAGAAAACAATAGCAATAAACTGACGCGATCATATGCTACGTTCATAGTTTGGGTCTTGTCCATCACATCATTCTCCTAATGATGTGATCCCGTTATCAAATGACATCTCATGTCTATGGCTAGGAAACCTTGACCATCTTTGATCAACGAGCTAGTCTACTAGAGGCATACTAGGGACACAATGTTGTCTATGTACCCACACATGTATTTGTGTTTCCAATCAATACAATTATAGCATGGATAATAAACGATTATCATGAACAAGGAAATATAATAATAATCACTTTATTATTGCCTCTAGGGCATATTTCCAACAGTAGACACATTTGAGAAACGCAAGTACAAACATGGCCAGCCATTCCTTGTTGGCAATTTCTGGGACGAGTGCAGTTCTAGTGCTCGCAAGTTACATAAATATTGCATGGACAGAATGTCGGAAGGAGAAGATACTAACATTGTGGAATTGCACTACGACCAATGTTATTTCTCTCATGTTCCAGGTACCATCAGTGTGAAATTCGAGGACTTTCATCTCTTCTTCAACTTCGATGAGCTTGCTGCCACTCTTCTCAAATGCTTGATGTTGTAAGTACTTCACAAACTCTGATCATCTTCTCCATACAAGGTTGTAAATGACAAAAAAGCTAACTGTATTGTATTCCTCTCAGGGGATTGACGACGCAGCGAACAACAAGGGTGCATGCGTATTTCATATATCCTGATTTAGCAAACGGCGTTTTGTTACAACATAATGACTCATGCACGGCTTCCATTGATTTTGTCGCCAAGATCTTGTTCGACTTACAGATAGGAGAATTCTTCATGTGGCCATATCATGAACAGTAAGTATAAATATACAACCACGCATACATTGATCGTCTTTCAGTTTTAGACATAGTTCGTACGTTCATGGTTTTCTTAAACTGTAGAGGTCACTGGATCTTGGTGGTCATTGTTCCAAAACGCAACACAATTTACTACATGGATTCTCTCAGAGAGTCAAATGCGCCTCAGGATCTGAGTCATCTTCAGGATTTCATGGATAGGTATTGAATTCTTTGATGTTAATGCGTTGTGTTCATATCTGGTTCCAGAATTGAGTGTGTGAAAATTCATCTTCATTTCCAGTGTATTGTCAAAGAACATAACTTTAGGAGGGAATCGGTTCGACCGCCAACTACCTCTACAACACGTGATCGTTTCTCCAGTAAGACAACGAAATCCGTTATTTTCAGAAAATGTTGGTCAGATGTTCTAGTTTCTAAGTAAACCTCTTTCTATTTCTCTCCATAGAAAAAAGAAGAAACAACTTACACCGGTTAGGTTGTTCCTAACAGGGCAAATACATGACTAATATTGTACAAAAAAATTCAGTGTCCTCAGCAACAACAAGGTACCAGCCTATGTGGATACTACGTTTGTGCACACATGATGAACCTATGCAGACATGTTGAATGTGGTGTCGATGCTGACAGGATAAAACCAGTAAGTCTGCTTCTTAATTACTATCTTCTACTCCACACGTATGTCACATTCTGATCTAAAGTCATGCAGCTGATCTTGGCACCGATGAATTCTGAACCGCTCGTCGCCGATGAATTGTTGTCTGTTAGGAAATTTATCAGCATCTTAAGACGTTGAAGATTTCCGGATTCAAATCTCCTAAAAATCTCCTAAAGACGTTGAAACACTATATCAAGCCCTCTAAAGACGTTGAAGATTTCCGGATTCAAATCTCCTAAAAATAAGTACGCATTCATATAGTGTTATCAACTAAACATATACACATGGATGCATTATTTTCCATGTGATCATGTCTTCGTATTTCGTACACTATGATTATGTACTGGATATGTTGGTTTAACAGCTGTGGAATTTAGCTAGCATTTTCTCAATTGCATATTGTCGTGAATTATGATGAATTCTCTGCTTGTGGATACTATTCGTTCAATTGTATATTGTGGCGAATTATGATGAATGTTCTTCATGTGGACACTATTTGTCGATTGCATATTTTGACGAATTTGCTATTTGCAGGGTGAATTAAATGCGATATTTTACAATAACCTGGCAATTTCAGCACACACAGTTCAAGCAACTAAGCGTGTGCGGTCCAGGACGGAAAGAACACGCAACTCATAGAGCAACCGCCTGTGATCCACAGGAAAAGCACACGAGATATAATCTAAAACACAGGTGATACATAAGAAATCGCAAACGGTTTGCAACACTTGTACGTGTGCGTAGGAGCTACTCAATCGTTTGCGATAGCACCGTATCTCACACATGAGCCAACAGGAAACCGTGCCTGATGCAAAGACGATCCCACGCGTACATTTTTCGGGAAACGTACCCGATGATGTTATACATGGTACACGGTTCCCAGATAAATCTCGTGTGCGATGATGGAGATATCACACACAGTGTCTACAATGACCCATGTGGATTAGGTAATGTTTCGCAAACGGTCAAAGGTCAAACTCCGTTTATTTTCCATGAGCAATTAGACGCGTTTCACTCATCTTGGACGTGTGTGATTGATCGCAAATCCCACACGTAAACCGAAAAGATTATGTGTGCGATCTATTCCTGCACCGCACACGATTATATTTGCAGATTGTTTGCGTTCGTTGGCCACCATCGCCGACGGGTTTGCGGTGTCGTGTGGGATGGACCCCCCCCTATCGCCCACACATGCAAGGCGACGGTTTGGAACTACGTCGTGGAAAGGGGTTAAAAACCGTTTGTATAGCACGTCGCTGCACCGGTGCGAGGACCGTCCGATATAAATTAGTTTAGGTTTCTTTTAAGTTTATAAGTTGAACGGTTGAAATATCATTCATTTTATGTAAATTATATCAAACTTATATCCGTTTACATGAACTTATTCATGTTTGCATGATATTTTTCTATCCGATTTAATTTCTTTTGTATTAAAGTTAGAGTTTTGGACCAACCATTGGATAGCCAGCTTTGTATTGATGTTCCAGACGTGTCTACGGACAAATACTATGGGTGTGTTTGGTTGCATGCATTAGTGTGGGATCGAAAGTATGTCTAGAGGGGGGTGATTAGACTACTTGACCAAATAAAAATCTAACCTTTTCCCAATTTTAGTTGTGGGCAGATGTTAGCAATTGTAGCAAGTCAAGTTTACCCTACACATGCAAGTCTAAGAGTATAGCAGCGAAAAGTAAAGACATGCAAATGTAAGAGGTTAGGGTTGGAAGATCAAACGCTATTTGGAGACGCGGAGTTTTTTTCCCGTGGTTCCGATAGGTGGTGCTATCGTACGTCCATGTTTATGGAGACTTCAACCCACGGAGGGTAACGGTCGCGAGAGTCCACGGAGGGCTCCACCCATGAAGGGTCCATGAAGTAGCAACCTCGTCTATTCCATGATGGCCTACGTCCACGGAGGACTAGCCTTACTCGGGGTAGATCTTCACGAAGTAGGCGATCTCCTTACCCTTACAAACTCTTGGTTCAGCTCCACAATCACGAAGAAGGAGGCTCTCAAGCGACACCTAACCAATCTAGGAGGCACCACCCTCCAAAAGGTAATAGATGTGGTAGTATGATGAACTCCTTGCTCTTGTGCTTCAAAAGATAGTCTCCTCAACACTCAATCACTCTCTCATAGGTTTGGCATGGGTAGAAGAGATTGATTGGATGGAAAGCAACTTGGGGAGGCTAGAAATCAAGATCCATATGGTTGGAGTAGATGATCTTGACCTCAACACATGGGAAGGTGGTTCTCTCTCAGAAAATTGGATATGGAAAGTGGGTGTATGTTCTGAGTGCTTCTCTTGCGAGTGAGTGGTGGTGGAGGGGTATATATAGGCTTCTCCAAAAATCCAACCGTTACAAAATTATTGCCCAACTCGGTGAAACCGAAGTAGAAACTCGGTGGCACCGACTAGTTCAAAATGTGGCAACTTTGGTATTTTCGGTGAGACCGATATATGAATCTCGGTGGTACCGATATGGGTGACCTAGGCAGTTACCAAATCTCGGTCAGACCGATTCCTCAAACTCGGTGGGACCGATTTAGAGAAATGGGCAAACAGAAAGTTGGTCCAACTTCTCGGTGGTACCGATTCTCAGAACTCGGTGGGACCGAATCTAGAAAATGGCTAACCAGGAAGTTGGTCACTGTTTTCGATGGCACAAAATGGAAAGCTGGTAGTACCAAGATGCTAGGGTTTGGTTTGGCTTCTGTCTTGGATAAACTCGGTGGATCCGAATGGGAATGTTGGTGTCACCGAATTTAGGCTTTAGGCTTTGGACAGAGAATATGTGTGGGAAAGTGAGTGAGTATTTTTGGTGGCTACCTCTAAGCACTTGGGCAACGAGATCATCATATTTACCTCATCCCCTTCTAATAGTATTGGCTTTCCTATGGACTCAAAGTGATTTCTCACAAAATGTAAAATGTAGAGTCCTTGATCTTGAAGCATGGCCAATCCTATTCCTTCCTTTCCTTGGTGAGATTCTCCACACAATCTTTTAGCCAACCCATCATTGAACTTTTTCCTGAGATACACTTAGTGGAAACATTAGTCCAATGAAATATATGTTGTTATTAATTACGAAAACCACCTAGGGAGAAGTTGTGCTTTCAATCTCACCCTTTTTGGTAATTGATGACAACATATAGATCAAAGCTTCGATGAGAAATATAATCAATGAGTAGCTGATAACCCACAAGAAAAGGGGATCGCAACAGTTTTCGATGGTAGAGTATTCAACCCAAATTTATAGATTCGACACAAGGGGAGCCAAAGAATACTTGAGAGTATTAGCAGTTGAGTTGTCAATTCAACCACACCTGGAGATTAAATATCTGCAGCAGAGTGATCAGTAGCACAGTAATATGATAGTTTTGATAGCAGTAGCAATAGTAATAGTAACGGTAACAGTAGTAGCAATAGTTTTGTAGTAGTTGGAACATCAGCAACAGCAGTAGTAACTTAGCAAGAACAATAAGTGGAAAGGTCGTAGGCACTGGATCGGTAACTTGTTGGATGATATTCATCAAGTAATAGTCATAACCTAGGGCGATACAGAACTAGCTCCAGTTCATCAATGTAATGTAGGCATGTATTCCGTAAATAGTCATACGTGCTTATGGAAAAGAACTTGGATGACATCTTTTGTCCTACCCTCCCGTGGCAGCGGGGTCCATAAGGAAACTAAGGAATATTAAGGCCTCCTTTTAATAGAGAACCGGAACAAAGCATTAACACATGGTGAATACATGAACTCCTCAAACTGCGGTCATCACCGCGAAGTATCCCAAATATTGTCACTATGGGGTTGACGGACCATAACACGTAATAGGTGCATATGACTAGGCAAGATCGGATCAAGAACATGGATATAGAGATGATAACATAAACGGTTCAGATCTGAAATCATGGCACTCGGGCCCTAGTGACAAGCATTAGGCATAGCAAAGTCATAGCAACATCAATCTCAGAACATAATGGGTACTAGTGATCAAGCCCTAACAAAACTAACTCGATTACATGATGAATCTCATCCAACTCCTCACCGACCAGCAAGCCCATGAAGGACTTATTCACTCCCGATGGGAAGCATCATGGAATTGGCGATGGAGAAAGGTTGATGATGACGAAGACCGAAGATTCCCCTCTCCGGAGCCCCAAACGGGCTCCAGATCTGGCCTCCCGATGAAGAACGGGAGGTGGCGGCGGCTCCGTCTCGCGAAACGTGATTATTCTTTCTCTCTGATTTTTTTCTCCAAATTTAGGAATTTATAGTGGCGGAAATAGGTCAAGTGGGGCCACGAGGTGGGCACAACCCACCAGGGCGTGCCAGGAGGGGGCTGGCGCGCCCTGGTGTATTGTGCCCAGCCTGGCCTCCCTCTCCGGTGGTTTTTGGCTCCAGTATTTTTTATATTTTCCAAAATAAATCTCCAAAAAGTTGCGTTCCATTCCGAGAACTTTTATTTCTGCACAAAAACAACACCATGGTAGTTCTGCTAAAAACAGCGTCAGTCCGGGTTAGTTCCATTCAAATCATGCAAATTAGAGTCCAAAATAAGGGCAAAAGAGTGAGGAAAAGTAGATACGTTGGAGACGTATCAACTCCCCCAAGCTTAAACCTTTGCTTGTCCTCAAGCAATTCAGTTGATAAACTGAAAGTGATAAAGAAAAACTTTTATGAACTCTTTTGTTCTTGTTTACATATATATGCTTAAGTAGCACCCATGTTTTCAGCAAAGATTATGACTAACCATGTCAACAATAACTCTTAGGAATTATATTTACTCATATCAATAACATAAGCAACTAGCGAGCAATAATAAGATATCTCAAACGCCAACACTTTGTCAAAACAATCATGATACAATATGACAATAGTGGTATCTCGCTAGCCCTTTCTGAGACCGCAAATCATAAATGCAGAGCACCTCCAAAGTTCAAGCAGCGACTAAACATTGTAATTCATGGTAGAAAAGATCCAGTAATGCATGTGGATGACAATAGTGCTCTCAGGTCTGGCGCTTATTTGAGAAGGTGATGACTCAACATAAAAGTAAATAGATAGTCCCTTCGCAGAGGGAAGCATGGATTTGCAGCGGTGCCAGAGCTCAAGGTTTAAAATAGAGATAGATATAATTTTGGTAGGTACACCCTTCCTGTCAACGTCACGACCAAGAGTTATCAATATGTTCCATGCTAAACAAATTAGCGGTGGTTCCCAAGCGGTAAAAGAAAAGGTTTACTCCCCCTCCACCAACAATCACACTCCACGGCGAGCCGCATCCACGTGTACCGTCCAAACCAACAACATTCCTGGGGGAGTTTTGTTTAATTATTTTTTATTTTTGATTTCGGGACTGGGAATCCCTATTACCGCCCCTCTCGTGTAAGGACAAGTGAATAAACACTCATCATGAGAATAACCTGCTTAGCATGGAAGATACTGACTGCCCCCTGTCACTCCATGAGCGGTCCAGGCACACAAAACAGATGTTCATTTGAATTTTTAGAGGTGGCACATGCAAATTTACGTTGGAACGACAGGGTAATACCGCATATAGGTAGATATAGTGGACTCATCTGGCATAACTTGGTTTAAGGGTTTTGATGCACAAGCAGTATTCCCGCTTAGTACAGGCGAAGGCTAGCAGTTAGATTGAGAAGCGGCCAGCTAGAGAGCAAAGACGGTCATGAACATGCATTACATATAATCAACATTGAATACTAGCATGAGTAGGATATGGACACCATGAACATAAATATCATGAAGGCTATGTTGGTTTTGATTCAACTAAATGCGTGAACATGTGCCAAGTCAAGCCACTTGAAACATTCAGAGGAGGATACCATATCATCATACCGCATCACTACCATTTTAATGCATGTTGACACCCAAGATAAATCATTATCCACTCCTAGCTACTTAAGCATGGCATGAACAACTATAATCTCTAATGGACATTGCAAACATGTTTGATCATAATGAGCTGAATCAAGGGATACCAGGTTAAACATATTTACAAAAACAAAAACAAGTTGAGTTCATACCCGCTTTTCTCTGTCACAGTCAATTCATCAAATGTCGTCATTATTGACTTTCACTTGCATGATCAAATGATAAGAAGATAATAGTGCAAGAGTGTTGTGGACTAAGCTGGAATCTGCAAGCATTTTATTCAAGGGGAGAAGACAAAGTAACATGGGCTCTTTGTTAGATAAACAATAATACAGATGAGAGCCACTCAATAATTTCATCGTGATCTTCTCCTCGGTACGAATCAAGTAAAAAGAAAAGAATTTCAGAGAAACACACTGAAATATTTTTGGAGTTTTTAGTTTTTCATGAAGAAAGCAAGTTAAAGAAGAAAAACAAAAAACGAGAAAAACTATTTACACGGGAAAGCTCCCAACAAGTAAAAGAAGAAGCGAGAAATCCTTTTGGGTTTTATTTTGATGCTACAATTAAACTAGGCTAGAAAGAAAAACTAAAAAGAAGTAGGAAATGTTTTTGGGTTTTCTCAAAGTTTTTCAAACACACAAGAAAAAAGCGAGAAAAAGAATCTAGCATGGATAATACAATGAAAGAGTGTGAACACCGACAACTGGAATGAAATGTGTGAACATGAATGTAATGTCGGTGGAAATACGTACTCCCCCAAGCTTAGGCTTTTGGCCTAGCTTGGTAATCACCATCCGTAGTAGCCATCCGGTCCCAAGTCGTAGTGAGGCGGAGGTGGCACCTGAGAATCCCACCCCTGGGGCTCCTCCTCAGCAGCTGCTAGGTTGTTCTGGTAAGCTACAATGTCATCTGGCATAATCCTGTATCCGTTCCTGGCAATAGGATCAAACAAAGCAGGTGCAGGCAACGGAATAACATCACGTGTCTCCTGACTAAATACTAAGTTATAATGAATATCACGGGGAGACTCAGTTACGTCAAGGAATTGGTGAGCCTGCAGTGCCTTATGATCAAGGTAAACTCGGTGTAAAAGATAATCATGTGGGCGAAATGGGATTTTAAAGTGGTCCGCTAAACGAGTAGCATAAATACCACCATATATCTTTCCCTTGGTTTTGTTAAGATGTAAGCGTCGAGCAATAATAGCTCCCATACTAAAGGTGTGATCATCATAAAGTGCACGATGTAAAATAGCAAGGTCAGGAGCACTGAGTGCGCCGACCTTCTCCCTAGCAGTTAAACAGTTAGTGATGACCAAAGCAAAATAATGCACTGAGGGAAACTATAAACTAGTAGCAGTGGCGCTCGACACGCTTCTATCCTCACCCACGGTTAACGCGAGGAGAAAATCCTCAAACTCAGATGGCCTAGGTTCCCTCAAATCCCCATCAGAAGGAATCAAGCATATGTTACAGAAGTCGGTTAGCGACATTCTGTGAGTTTCAGCATAAAGATTAAATTCCACTTGAGGAGGATTGTTTCTCCCTAGATAATTAAAGCTTTGCACAAAGGAATTCGTAAGGATGTGATATTGGTCACACTTAGCTGCGAGGAACTCGGTTAATCCGACATTTGCGACAAACTGAGCGAACTCTTGATGGAACCCGGCCTTCTCCATGAAGGCATCATGCGGCCATTCACACGGCCGCACCTCCACCTTTCTTGGAATATGAAGGTCACTGTCCGATGATTCCCCAATGACTCCCTTGGCATTTTTCTTGGAGGAAAACTTCCTAAAGATTTGCATTTTATTCCAAGAAGCAATCCCTCCAAACAGTTTTGGAAATGGAGCTTCGAGCAAAGAGATCGAAATCCGCGGGTTTGAGAGCAAGAACACAAAAATGGTGGCTGTGGTGAATTTTTGCTGGAGGTAGGTGACAATGTGGGCTAAAGATATAAGTGAGGGGGCCCACGTGGGGGCCACAACCCACCAGGGCGCGCCTGGGAGTGCTGGCGCGCCCTGGTGTCTTGTGGGCACCAGGTGCACCCCCCTCGGGTGTTATTTGCACCAGAAATTCATAAATATTTGGAAAAAAAATTGTGTTAAATTTTCAGGGCATTCTGAGAATTTTTATTTTTGGGTCATTTTTTATTGCACGGAGAAAACTGAAAACAGGATAAACATGGCATTTTATTTTATTTAACTAGCTAGAACAGAAAATAAAATGTGGGAACTGAGAGTTGTGCTTACTAGATTCATCGATGTCATACCTCTCAAAAATGATTCATTAATAAGGTTGATCAAGTCTTATTAACAACCACTTCCGATTAGCATGAAACCGAAGAACTTTCGTAAAACACTAAGTTACCTCAATGGGAATGTGCATATCCCCAACAATAAGTATATCATATTTCTTTTTGGCAGTAGGTAGAGGTAGTTGAAAACTTCCAATAGTGATGGTCGGAGATTCTTCAATAACATTTATACCATTCACTTGGAATTGTTTCTTCGGAAAGTGCACTGTATGCTCATTACCATTAATATGAAAAGTAACTTTGCTTTTATTGCAATCAATAACAGCCCCTGCAGTATTCAAAAAGGGTTTACCAAGGATAATCGACATGTTGTCGTCCTTGGGCATCTCAAGAATAACAAAGTCCGTTAAGATAGTAACATTTGCAACAACAACGGGCACATCCTCACAAATACCAATAGGTATGGTTGTTGATTTGTCAGCCATTTGCAATGATATCTCAGTAGGTGTGAGTTTATTCAAATCAAGTCTTTTATATAAGGAGAAAGGCATAACCCTAACACCGGCTCCCAAATCACACAAAGCAGTTTTAACATAGTTTCTTTTGATGGAGCAAGGTATAGTTGGTATTCCAGGATCTCCAAGTTTTTTAGGTACTCCATCCTTAAAAGAATAATTAGCAAGCACGGTGGAGATTTCAGCTTCAGGTATTTTTCTTTTATTGGTGATGATGTCTTTCATATACTTTGCATAAGGAGCCATCTTCAAAATATCAGTTAAACGGGTACGCAAAAAGACTGGCCTAATCATCTCAGCAAAGCGCTCAAATTCTTCATCATCCTTTTTCTTAGATGGCTTAGGTGGAAATGGCATGGGTTTCTGAACCCATGGCTCTCTTTCTTTACCATGTTTCCTAGCCACAAAGTATTTTTTATCATAACGTTTATTTTTAGGTTGTGGGTTATCAAGATCAGGAGCAGGCTCTATTTCAACATCATTATCTGGTTCTTTATCATTATTAGGTTGAGCATCATCGTGAACATCATCATTATCATTTTCATTATCACTAGGTTGATGTTCACTACCAGATTGAGTTTCAGCATCGGAAATAGAGACATCATTATTATCAGGAGGTTTTTGTGTCTCAGGTTCACTAGAGGTATGCAAAGCCCTATCATTTTTCTTTTTCTTTTTCCTCTTAGAAGGACTAGGTGCATCAGTATTAATTCTCTGAGAATCTTGTTCAATTCTCTTAGGGTGACCCTCAGGATAAAGTGGTTCTTGGGTCATTCTACCTCCTCTAGTTACTACTCTAGCAGCAAAATCATGCATATTACTATTCATTTCATCAAGCAATTCTTTTCGAGACTTAGCAACTTGTTCTAGCTGAGTTTGAACCATAGAGGCATGCTTTCCTACACCTCTAACATCATTACTGATTCTAAATAGCAAGTCACTCAAGCGAGCAATCATATCAGAGTTATATTTTTATTGTTTCAGAACATGAGCATTGAAATGATCTTGCTTCATAATATAGTTGTCAAACTCATATAAGCATTGACTAGGATGTTTATTGTGAGGGATGTCACTTTCATTAAACTTTAATAAAGAATTTACCTCTACCACCTGTGGAGGTGGTGATGTGTCAAGGTCATGTATTTCTTCAATAGGTGGCAAATTCTTGACATCCTCAGCTTTAATACCTTTTCCCTTCATAGATTTCTTTGCCTCTTGCATATCTTCAGGACTGAGAAATAAGATACCCCTCTTCTTCGGAGTGGGTTTAGGCGATGGTTCAGGAACAGTCCAATCATCATAATTCTTCAATATGTTATTCAATAATTCCTCAGCTTGTTCAACAGTTAGTTCCCTGAAAACACAACCAGCACAACTATCTAGGAAGTCCCTCCCCTCGTAGTAGAGGGAAAAATCTTAGTCTTTTGATCCTTCAGATTCTTCATAGTGATAAGTTGATATAAATCCCAAGTGACTCAACAAATATTGCTATGCTCCCCGGCAACGACGCCAGAAAAAGGTCTTGATAACCCACAAGTATAGGGGATCGCAATAGTTTTCGAGGGTAGAGTATTCAACCCAAATTTATAGATTCGACACAAGGGGAGCCAAAGAATACTTGAGAGTATTAGCAGTTGAGTTGTCAATTCAACCACACCTGGATATTAAATATCTGCAGCAGAATGATCAGTAGCACAGTAATATGATAGTTTTGATAGCAGTAGCAATAGTAATAGTAGCGGTAACAGTAGTAGCAATAGTTTTGTAGTAGTTGGAACATCAGCAACAGCAGTAGTAACTTAGCAAGAACAATAAGTGGAAAGGTCATAGGCACTGGATCGGTAACTCGTTGGATGATATTCATCATGTAATAGTCATAACCTAGGGCAATACGGAACTAGCTCCAGTTCATCAATGTAATGTAGGCATGTATTCCGTAAATAGTCATACGTGCTTATGGAAAAGAACTTGGATGACATCTTTTGTCCTACCCTCCCGTGGCAGCGGGGTCCATAAGGAAACTAAGGAATATTAAGGCCTCCTTTTAATAGAGAACCGGAACAAAGCATTAACACATGGTGAATACATGAACTCCTCAAACTGCGGTCATCACCGCGAAGTATCCCAAATATTGTCACTATGGGGTTGACGGACCATAACACGTAATAGGTGCATATGACTAGGCAAGATCGGATCAAGAACATGGATATAGAGATGATAACATAAACGGTTCAGATCTGAAATCATGGCACTCGGGCCCTAGTGACAAGCATTAGGCATAGCAAAGTCATAGCAACATCAATCTCAGAACATAATGGGTACTAGTGATCAAGCCCTAACAAAACTAACTCGATTACATGATGAATCTCATCCAACTCCTCACCGACCAGCAAGCCTACGAAGGAATTATTCACTCCCGGTGGGGAGCATCATGGAATTGGCGATGGAGAAAGGTTGATGATGACGAAGACCGAAGATTCCCCTCTCCGGAGCCCCAAACGGGCTCCAGATCTGGCCTCCCGATGAAGAACGGGAGGTGGCGGCGGCTCCGTCTCGCGAAACACGATTATTCTTTCTCTCTGATTTTTTCTCCAAATTTAGGAATTTATAGTGGCGGAAATAGGTCAAGTGGGGCCACGAGGTGGGCACAACGCACCAGGGCATGCCAGGAGGGGGCTGGCGCGCCCTGGTGTATTGTGCCCAGCCTGGCCTCCCTCTCTGGTGGTTTTTGGCTCCAGTATTTTTTATATTTTCCAAAATAAATCCCCAAAAAGTTTCGTTCCATTCCGAGAACTTTTATTTCTGCACAAAAACAACACCATGGTAGTTCTGCTAAAAACAGCGTCAGTCCGGGTTAGTTCCATTCAAATCATGCAAATTAGAGTCCAAAACAAGGGCAAAAGAGTGAGGAAAAGTAGATACGTTGGAGATGTATCAACTCCCCCAAGTTTAACCTTTGCTTGTCCTCAAGCAATTCAGTTGATAAACTGAAAGTGATAAAGAAAAACTTTTATGAACTCTTTTGTTCTTGTTTACATATATATGCTTAAGTAGCACCCATGTTTTCAGCAAAGATTATGACTAACCATGTCAACAATAACTCTTAGGAATTATATTTACTCATATCAATAACATAAGCAACTAGCGAGCAATAATAAGATATCTCAAACGCCAACACTTTGTCAAAACAATCATGATACAATATGACAATAGTGGTATCTCGCTAGCCCTTTCTGAGACTACAAAACATAAATGCAGAGCACCTCCAAAGTTCAAGCAGTGACTAAACATTGTAATTCATGGTAGAAAAGATCCAGTAATGCATGAGGATGACAATAGTGCTCTCAGGTCTGGCGCTTATTTGAGAAGGTGATGACTCAACATAAAAGTAAATAGATAGTCCCTTCGCAGAGGGAAGCATGGATTTGCAGCGGTGCCAGAGCTCAAGGTTTAAAACAGAGATAGATATAATTTTGGGAGGTACACCCTTCCTGTCAACGTCACGACCAAGAGTTATCAATACCTTCCATGCTAAACAAATTAGCGGCGGTTCCCAGGCGGTAAAAGTAAAGGTTTACTCCCCCTCCACCAACAATCACACTCCACGGCGAGCCGCATCCACGGGTACCGTCCAAACCAACAACATTCCTGGGGGATTTTTGTTTAATTATTTTGATTTTTGATTTCGGGACTGGGAATCCCTATTACTGCCCCTCTCGTGTAAGGACAAGTGAATAAACACTCATCATGAGAATAACCCGCTTAGCATGGAAGATACTGACTTCCATGAGCACATCACACCACACCAAATAAGTGAATGATCATCACATAGATATCTCAAAGATAGCAACATAGTAGCGTCACACAAGAGTATATGATCAATCACCAACAAAGTTTCAACCAAACGATAAACCAAATGTTTTTTAAACTGCACAGAGGAATCAAAATGCAACACTCTCTCTCTCTCTCTCTCTCGAAGCCCTATGATCTATAAACTCTCCCCCTTTGGCAATAAGTTACCAAAAAGTTCAAAGCTATAGAGCTAATCGTCGCTCTGGGCATGATCTCCTCCATGAGACGATGAAGCTACTCTGGTGGCTTTCGAAGGAGTCGAGAGAAGAGCATCCGCGAAGAGTTCAGCTGAAGTCCTCTGAGGTGGTGGTGTAGACACTGGAGGAGCTGATGGAGCTGCGGCAGGTGCTGATGAGGTAGGCCTCGTCTCTAGAACTGGCACGGTTGGAGTCCTGGCTTGGGTCTTGAACTGGGTGTTGGTCCTGAGAGGTGGACTATCGTCATCGTCGGAGGAATGAGGGCTAGGCACTGCATCCACTTCCATCTTAAGCTCATCCACAGTCTTCGTCAGCCCATCTACCTTGTTGTTCATCGTGGTGAACTTGTCTTCCACAATCCTCTCAAGGCTTTCTTGATTCAGCAATATGTTCTTGATATCCTTCTGCATGCTCTGAATGGTGCTGATGAGTAGATCCATTTGCTCACTCTTGGACCTCGGAACCTGAGCACTAGTGGCTCTAGCTGCCTCAGCCTGTGCAGTAGATGAAGTGGGATGACTGTTGGGGAACGTTGCATGGGAAACAAAATTTTCCTACGCACACACAAGATCTATCCATGGTGATGAGCATCTATGAGAGGGAGAGTGGATCTACATACCCTTGTAGATCGCTAAGCGGGAAGCGTTAAGAAACGCGGTTGATGTAGTCGAATGTCTTCGCGATCCAAATCGCAAGCCGTCCCGCGATCCAATCACGATCCGTCCCGATCTAGCGCCGAACGGACGGCACCTCCGCGTTCAGCACACGTACAGCTCGATGACGATCTCTGCCTTCTCGATCCAGAAACCTTTCCGGAACCCAAATACCACTTTCCTATATATAAATCTTTACCTCCGGACCATTCCGGAGCTCCTCGTGACGTCCGGGATCTCATCCGGGACTCCGAAAAACCTTCGGTCACCAACACATATATCTCAATACTACCGAAACGTCACCGAACGTTATGTGTGCAGACCCTGCGGGTTCGAGAACTATGTAGACATGACCGAGACACCTCTACGGTCAATAACCAATAGCGGGACCTGGATGCCCATATTGGTTCCTACATATTCTACGAAGATGTTTATCGATTGAACCTCTATGTCAAGGATTCAGTTAATCCCGTATGATGTTCCCTTTGTTCTTCGGTATGTTACTTGCCTGAGATTCGATCGTCGGTATCTCTATACCTAGTTCAATCTCGTTACCGGCAAGTCTCTTTACTCGTTCCGTAATACAAGATCCCATGGCTAACTCTTTTGTCACTTTGCTTGCAAGGCTCATTGTGATGTTGTATTACCGAGTGGGCCCTGAGATACCTCTCTGTCACACGGAGTAACAAATCCCAGTCTTGATCCATGACAACTCAACAGACACCCTCGGAGATACCTGTAGAGCATCTTTATAGTCACCCAGTTACGTTGCGACGTTTGATACACACAATGTACCCCTCTGGTGTCAATGAGTTGCATAATCTCATGGTCATAGGAACAGATACTTTGACATGCAGAAACAATAGCAATAAAATGACACGATCATATGCTACGTTCATAGTTTGGGTCTTGTCCATCACATCATTTTCCTAATGACGTGATGCCATTATCAAATGACATCTCATGTCTATGGCTAGGAAACCTTGACCATCTTTGATCAACGAGCTAGTCTACTAGAGGCATACTAGGGACACAGTGTTGTCTATGTAACCACACATGTATTTGAGTTTCCAATCAATACAATTATAGCATGGATAATAAACGATTATCATGAACAAGGAAATATAATAATAACCATTTTATTATTGCCTCTAGGGCATATTTCCAACAATGACTGGGATCCATCACCACAACATTGTCCTCAAAGTCTGGCTGTAGTGGCATATGAGGACGATCAAGTGCATATACATTCTTCTCCAACTTGGAGTTGATGAGCATCTGAATGTAAGGTGCATATCCACAAGATCGTTTTTGGTCAGCAGCTGTCCTCTTGATTGTTTCAACAATCAGGTCCATCACCTAATCCTGGTGTGGGTGTCTATGTGGTGCAGCATATTGATGGAGTACCCTCTAATCATCTTGTCATCTCCAGACTTGGGCATCAAGGTGTACCTCAAGATAGTGTTTGGGTAGTCCTGCTTGCAGATGATAGACAGAGCCAAGCTTATGTGAATGCACATGAGCTGCTAGAATCTCCTTGTACATATTTGCCATAGAATTGTGATTCATCTTGGCTTCAACATATACATCCAGGTCTCCTTCTACCTGTGCGGCTCCTAAGATGGTAGCCCACTCATCAATAGTGGATTGGTATCTGACTCCCTCAGTCATCCATATGATCCTGTCATCTGGGTAGAAGTGAGCGATAGAGTAGAACTACATGATCATTTCATCATTCCAAGCAGTGAACTCTCTCCCAACAAAGTTTGCAATATCAATGCACTTGAAGTTATCTTGCACACTAGGAAAGCAATCTTCATTCTCCTTGATATATTCCCAATCAACACATCTCATGTCACTGACTGCTGGACTCTTGTCCAATAGGACAGTCTCATAGAAGTCCTGCTGTTCTTTGGTATAGAATCTGTCATCTACAGCAGTCTTCCTCCTGGAGGCATAGGGATCATTTGCTCTCCACAATCTCAGTCATGCATCCTTCATCTTCTTCATGTCTTCAGCTATTGGGTGTGCATCATTATGCAATGGCAAGTGTGGTCTTAGCTTCCTCGGCACTGACAGATCATCTTCTTCTTCCATGGTGGAAGATCTCTTGTTCTTAGCAGCAAGAGGGATGTCCCTAGTAGTCTTCTTGGACTTTGGAGGAACTGGCTTCTTGGACTCAGATTTCTTGCTCTTAGAAGGAGCTTGCTTGGGCATAGCATCAGCAAGTAACTTCTTCTTCTTGGATGGAGGAGCCTTAGCAGCTGGCTCTTCCTCCTCAGCATCTTCCTCAGCTTCTGTTGGGTCTTTATACATGGAAGTAGGCCTGCCAATGACATGGAAAATCCTCTTCCTGACTCTCTTCTTCTCTCTTGCCTTCTTAGGCAATGATTTCTTTGGAGGCTCAACTGATAAAGATGTGTTTTCTCTAGCACTCTCAGGTGCTCTCATAGTCTCAGAGGTGGCATATTCCTTTCTGACAGTCCTCTTTGCTGAGGTGGCCTCTGAAGCAGCCTTCTTTGCAGTTTTGTCCTTCTTTTCTTGCAACTTTTTTGCAAGATCTTCCTCTGGCACAAAATCAGAATCCTCCTCATCAGAATTCAGCTTCTTCCTTGCCCTGGTGGCAGCCTTGGGCAGCCCATGTGAACTTGGGGTGCCTGGTTCCTCTGAAGAAGAAGAACTGGCATTTGGGCTTGTGCCTGGACTCAAGTCAACTTCCATCTACCTCAAATCATTCTGGCTATCATCAGAACCTGGCATGTTGACCCTGTGAATAGACTATAGAAGAGCAGAGGGGTTGAGCATCACAAAACATAGAAGATTTTCTCAAAATTTTGAACTAAGAATCTTAAGTTTAAACTTCAGCAGAGGGGATTTCGGTTCCACCGAGTCCAAATTTTCGGAGCCACCAAGACAGACAGCTTACCTTAACAGAGACTTGGCAGTCTTTTCGGTTTCACCGAAAAGAACCACTCGGTCTCACTGAAGCTGTTCTCGGTAACCCTAAAATCAAAATCAGTAGAACCGATTTTTACGACTCGGTGACACCGAGATTCAATCTGCGGACGGTTAAACCTAAAAATCCATAGTTCTTCTAATCTAATGGAGTTTCTTGAGGATGGAGATTGTGCATATGGTGGGAAGAAAACAAAATGAATTATATTGCACATGAATTAGACGGGGAGTGCAAAGAATTTTGAGGTCGTTACCCTAACTTGGCGACGGCCTCTCTACGGCGGCGACAGCGGGGGCGATTTCCATCGTCGGCGGGGACTTCCTGTGGTGCAGACGCACGGGAGCAAGGGGAGAAGTCCGTAGATACGAGCAGCAGCTAGGGTTTGTGGGGACCATGGTTTTGACGAAGTGAATTTCAAAAACCGGTTCTGCGGAGTATAAGTACCCGTAGCTCTCGGTGACACCGGTTCTAAAATATCGGTGCCACCGAGTTCCTCTACTGTCAGTTGACAGGGAAACTCGGTGAAGTCGAGATTATGGAATCGGTGCTACCGAGATTCTGAAAATCAGATCAACCCTAGGCATCGGTGAAACCGAGATTTTGGAGTTGGTTGCACTGAGATTGCATTGGTGAGGTTTTAGTAGTCAGCTCTTAACGAAACGGAACTCCGAGTGCTCCTCACACAGAGGGTTCGAAACAAAACTCAGTGGGACCGATTTAGAGAAATGGGCTAACAGAAAGTTGTTGCAACTTCTCGGTGGTACCGATTCTTAGAACTCGGTGGGACCGAATCTAGAAAATGGCTAACCAGGAAGTTGGTCACTATTTTCGGTGGCACCGAATGAAAAGCTGGTAGTACCGAGATGCTAGGGTTTGGTTTGGCTTCTGTCTTGGATAAACTCGGTGGATCCGAATAGGAATGTTGGTGTCACCGAATTTAGGCTTTAGGCTTTGGACAGAGGATATGTGTGGGAAAGTGGGTGAGTATTTTTGGTGGCTACCTGTAAGCACTTGAGAAACCAGATCATCATATTTACCTCATCCCTTTTTAATAGTATTGGCTTTCCTATGGACTCAAAGTGATTTCTCACAAAATATAAAATGTAGAGTCCTTGATCTTGAAGCATGGCCAATCCTATTCCTTCCTTTCCTTGGTGAGGTTCCCCACACAATCTTTTAGCCAACCCATCATTGAACTTTTTCCTGAGATACACTTAGTGGAAACATTAGTCCAATGAAATATATGTTGTTATTAATTACCAAAACCACCTAGGGAGAAGTTGTGCTTTCAATTAGGCCCAACCAGGCCCGCGCGGGAAGAATCCAGCCTGTTTGGTTGCCCGCATACATTGTTCGGCCTACATCGCACGAAGATTAAAGCACCTTTGAGCCAGGCCCACCTGCAATGCTCGAATCTTAGTTTTTGGAAATCCAAGCTCGGCCAAGCAGGGGAGGGGGACGCGGCGCTGAGCTCGTGCAACACGGAGATGGCGCGAGCTCGCGCGTGTTTCCGAAAAATTGGCGGGAGGAATTCGGCTCACCTCCCACCAATTCAGCCCCTATTTAGCCCCCTTCTCCTCACCGCCAAAACTCCCGCCACCCTTCTCCTTCCCTTTCGAGCTTTCCTGCCAACGCGCATCGGCACCGTCGAGCAGGTAAGCGGTGCTCCTTCACCGGTCGGCGGTCCACCACGGCGGCAACTACTGTCCTCAACTTCTCCGACTGTCCCCCCCCCCCCGAGCAGCAGCTATGGCCTCTGTGAGTTCAATCACCCTTATCTTTGTGTTCGTTGTAGCTAGATCTGAGAGCATGTGGTGGTAGGGTTAGATGTGCAAGCATGTGGTATGGTTGATTCATGCATCGAGTTGTGATGTTGTGCTAGCTATTGGTGGTGGATTTGTAGCATGCTAGAGTAGTATGATAGTGATGAACATAATGGATGCATAGCTAGTTGTGATGTATGCTCCTCCTTTTATAGATCGTCCGTTACTATGTGTTCTATGCTTACTGTCAATGCGTACTACAATTTTAGGATACGACCACACAGACGCAAGAGCTTAGTCAGACCCTTGTCATGTCCGACACCCAGTTGACTGCGTCCTATGTCGAGGACTCCTAGCCCCCCCTCGATGAGCACATGCCTGTTGATTCAGAGGTGTTCGGGGTTTCAACTGGTAGTTCTTTTTTTGTGCTAGTTGTGCTCGTTGAGCCAACTGTTCTTGTTGCTGCTGCACTGGTGGATGTCATAAAGGCAAAGAAGGATGGTAGGGGTAACAACATGAAGTGGCAGCCGTTTATGTCCATGTTCATTCTAAACAAGATGTGTGAGCTCATCTCTGGTGGGGTTAGGACTGATAAGGGCTTCAAGGAGGTGCACTTGAACACCATTGCGAACTAGGTGTTCGAGTTCTGTGGCCAGAAGGTGACCACCACCTAGGTGTACGACCACCTCAGGAAGTGAAGAGCTCAATGGATCCAAGTGTCCAAGCTCAGAGACCTTAGTGGAGTCTCATGGGATTAGAACACTTTCTCTATCGTTCTGGAGGCAGAGCACTACACCGGCCATGTCGCGGTTAGCTCACTGCCCCCTTGTTTTTCGCACTGTCAATCATTGTCTACTCGCAACTAACAACGCTTGTATTTCTTTCTTAGGACCACCCCAAAGACGATGAGTTCCTCAACACACCTATTTAGCACTACAACCAGATGCAACACATCTTCTCCTTCGGGCTGGCAACCAGTAAGCATGCCATGGGCTCCGGTGAGCCTCTCGGTTCTCCCATGTGAGAGTTCCCGGGCACCCCGGACGTAGAGGTAGTCCTTGATGGCCCTGACAAGCCATTTGAGAATGTCCATGTGGTCGATAGGAGGAGGGAGAGAGGCAGTCTGATGGAGGAGGAGATCAGTGTCTTCACGAGCATGACCGAGGCCGTGAAGGAGGTGGCAACCGCCATTAGGGAGAGCAAGTCCCTCGACGTCCACCCTGACCTATACAGCGCCATCATGGAGCAATGTGGCTTCAACGATGAGGCTCTCATGGCAGCTCTGAGCCACCTGCTGGACAATAAGGCCCATGTTGTTGGTTTTTTTTGCCATGGCAGACGCCCACAAGGTGCTCCGGCTCAAGAGCTGGCTGGGCAAGCACTACTGCTAGAACTTGATGTTGGTTACCGAGTGCATGATCTTGGACGGCGATGGCGATGGCGACAACAATGACGATGATGACGTATATTTTGTGTATCTAGGGCTTGAAAACTGTTTGAGGGTCTGTATATTTTGTTCAGGTGGTATATACTAACCCCTCATGATGACCGTGAACTTGCGGTGGTAGGATGACACCATAGTAGTGCTAGGTTGAACTTGCTATGCCATATGAACATGTATGCTTACTACTTCTTTTCTGCTCCATTGCTTGCTGCTTGATTGCTCCATTGCTTGCTGCTTGATTGCTCCTTTGCTTGCTGCTTCATTGCTCCATTGCTTGCTGCTTCAACTGTTGCTCTTGTGCACTGCTAGGAAAAATGGTATGCGGTGTTCATCGGAAGGGCGCCATGGCTTTACAGTTCATGGGAAGCTTGCAATGAACAAGTTTTAGCATACAGCAACAACAACCACAAAGGGATTAAGACTAGGCATGCGGCAGAAGATGCTTACGCAAGTTTGTGCGAAAGCACGTGAAAGGATTGATATGGTTGACTAGAGGGGGGTGAATAGGCAACTACCAATTTTTAACTTTTCTTTAACAAATTAGGTTTAGCAACAAATAGGTTGTCTAGATATGCAACTAGGTTAGCAACATATATGATGCTAACAACAATAACAACACAAGCAAGCAAAGGATACAATATAAGTAAAGCTTGCACAAAGTAAAGGTAAGAAGTAACCACGAGTGGAACCGATGGAGAGGAGGATGTGTTACCGAAGTTCCTTCCCTTTGAACGGAAGTACGTCTCCATTAGAGCGGTGTGGAGGCACAATGCTTCCCAAGATACCACTAAGGCCACCGTATTCTCCTCACGCCCTCGCATAATGCAAGATGTCGTGATTCCACTAGTGGTGCCCTTGAAGGCGGCAACCGGACCTTTACAAACAAGGTTGGGGCAATCTCCACAACTTAATTGGAGGCTCCCAACACCACCACGAAGCTTCACCATAATGGAATATGGCTTCGAGGTGACCTCTTCCGTCTAGGGTGCTCGAACACCCAAGAGTAACAAGATCCACAAGGGATTAGTGGGGGGATTCAAATTTCTCTGGGTGGAAGTGTAGATCAAGGCCTCTCCTCCATGCCCTAGAGCATCAACAAGATTCGACGGCTAAGGAGAGAGATCGGGCAAGAATGAGCTTAGGAGCAACAATGGAGCTTTTTGGGAAAAGAGGTAAGTCTCCTTGGAAGACTCCCTTATATAGGGGAAAGAACTCTGACCGTTTTCTGCCCACAATAAACGCATAAGCGGTAGTACCGCTCAGGAAGTGGTACTTCCACTTGCACCAAAGATCCAGCCGTCCCACACAGCTAACATAGTGTGGGAGGCGGTAGTGCCGCCGGGGTGGTACTACCGCTCCTGCCAGCGGTACTTCCGCTTGGCGCTGCAGGAGGGGCGGACCTGGCGGAAGTGCCGGGGGGGTAGCATAGTAGTACTGCTCAGGGGAGCGGTACTTCCGCTAATGCTGCCGCCCTACTTCCACCCATAGTGGCGCAAGGGACCAGACACATGTCTGGTCGCCCGCGAGGGACTCTGGACCAACAGAGCGGTACTACCACTCGGGTGGAGCGGTACTTCCTCTCTGTGGAAACCAAAATACCAGAAGAAAAACACAAGCGGAAGTGCCCTTAGTACTTTAGGGCGACACTACTGCTGGGGCGGTACTATCGCTCCTCAAAGCGGTATTTCCGCTGAAATGAGACAGACAGAACAGAGAAAAAGAGAGAAGCTCCAGAGTGCCGGGAAAGGGGAGTGGGCAAATATGTACGTGTTTGATTCCACCCAACCTTTCCAAATTTGGACCCTATCTTAATAGTACGGATTTCCTACGACTCAGGTCCACCAACACAGAATCGTCGGAAAGAAGCCGTCTTCTCTTTTTAATCACTGAGGGGAAAATAACCGTCTCGTGCCACCTGATAATCTCTGAAAGCTTAATGCACATGATTAGTCCGCAAAAGCATTGTCATCAATCACCAAAACTACTAGGGTAGAAATGTTCCCTTACAGCACGCATGCAAGGTTGAAGTTGACAAGGCGGCGCCACACTTTGGGGTGAAGAACTTCATCATCATGGTGCAGTTCACTGCCATTGCAGTGTTGTGGCGTTGGTGTGGTAGCTACGATCGTGTGTAAGATAACCTCACCACATAAGGTACAAAATTAGCACACCTCGCCCCGTGTGTGCAACCAAACACGGTGCTAATGTGTGAGTTGGGACAATGCAGTCAACCAAACACCGTGTGCAAAGTTATGCCCTAATGCAGGAAGTGTCGATGCATGCAACCAAACATGTTGTAGATGTTGATTTTGATGCTCCATCTACTAAGTCAGGCCCAACTCACCATCACATGCAATTAATGCAGCCTAACAATATCTACAGTCAGACCCCTTATACCGGTCTCAAAAGCCCGGGCAGGCCGTCCGGTCAGTGCCCGGTCGGGAAAAATCGACCCACATAGACGCCCTAAACGGGCCTCAAACGCCCGGGCTGACCGGCACCCCTCATATCCAGGCCAAATATGGGGCGGATATGGGGGAGCCCGGACGTGTCCGGCATGCCCGCCACGTCAGCCCGACCCACCACAGACCCCACAAATATCCCATTCCAGAAACCCTAGACATCCGCCACTTCACTCTCCATCCACTCCACTTCCATTCCCCCACCCTCCGATCCGATGGCCGGCGACAGAAGCAGCTCCGACGGATCAAACGTCGTTGTGAAAGAGGTGGCCCTCTACATCGCGTTGCGCCGGTCGCTGCAGGACCAAGGCGGCCCCGGCAGCGGCGGATCTTCATCCTCCGAGCCCCTCGCCCGTCGACGGAGCAACGACGACGTCGCAGGTCCTTCCCGCGAGGCGCGCAGCTCCGGCCGCTCCCGCTCCGGCCGGTCCGCTCCAGGTCAGGTACACTGCCCACCTCGACCACCTTCTGCTCCGGAAGCTGTGCCCGACCATCGTTGGGTCGTCGTGCCCACGTCGGGGACGAGGCGCATGAGGATGCCGGAGTCCGAGGCACGTGCAGCCCGTCGCGAGTGGCAGCGGGCGAGGGAGAGGGGGGAGGTGCTAGTCGTGCGACGTTCGACCTCGGGCGCGCCGGCCGACCCCGGGGCGCGCTCCTCGCGGGCGTCCTTCGTCGCTCGCTGACGACGACGGAGACAGATGCGCGCCGCTTCCGCCGCAAGAATGCCGATGCGCTCCGACTGGCCATCCAGTTATCGGAGCGCGAGGCGGCGAAAGAGGCGGCGGCGAAGGCGAAAGCAGCCCGCCACGCGAAGGAGCAGGACCGCCTGCTCCGCAGCCTGTCCGGCATGCGGTGCAGCTCCGACGAGGACGACGAATGCCTCCACCTTCGGCTCCGATGACAGCAACGACGACGCTACACGGCACACCGACGCCTACACGGAGGAGGGGCACAGCCGCGTGAACGACTGGAAAGGGAAGGGGCCGGCGAGGAAATGGTGATTTCCTCCGCTCTTCCCCATTTTGTTTATATTTTAAATATGTTTAAGTAGTTTGTAGGATGAATTTACCGATGAACTGCTCTTTTTGTTCGGCAATGCAATCCGATCCGATGAACTGTATTTGATCTACTATCTTTATGTAGCGTTGCATGAGTTGTATGGATTTGAGGGTTCAAATATGAGGGACGCGGATATGAAAGACAATAAATGAAGCGCGTCCGGTCAACATCCGCGAACGCGCCCGGTGGCGTAGGAGGGTCCATATTAGCAAATTCCTGCTGTAGATGCTCTGATATAGAGACGTGAACCAAACACGCGCTATGTTCATTTTAGAGGCTGGCGTCGGAGATACACAGTTTATTCGACATGGTGGGCGGACATACGTGGGGTCCTCGTCTCCCGACGTGTACAAACTAGGAGGTGCCTGCTCCCCGCATATACTCCCATCCGTGCTCCCATCAGATTCAACGGACGTGATTGTTTAGTCTGATGGCCCGCGTACGTCTTTCCTCCCTTTTCCTCTTCGTCTGTGTAACTTTGCGTTGATCATGGCGTCCGCCTCGGCTCCAAAAATCTACAAAGTGTTTCTTGCAATTTTGCAATCCATGGACATACAATCCGCCCAAAATAATTCGACATAGAAATTAAAAACCTGACATGCGCGGAGATTAATCCATGGCTAGATGCGTAGCAATGTCTATGTCCATCTCGTAAACATATATCATAGGCCTGGCATGGAAGAGCGACGCATGGACTCGGGTCGGTCTTGCGAAGCGGCTGTGGAAGCAAGGAACGCCAGCATAAAACCCAGACCAAGCGAGAAAGGAAGGCGTCTGTTGAGCCATGCCCGCTCCCACCCCCGACCTGCGTCCCATAGCCACCCGGCCCATACCGACGGCGGTCCCTCCGACGCCGCCGACCACCCACCAGCCCCAGTCCCTGGCTCTCCTCGCCGGCCTGCTCCACAAGCCCCGGCAGCTTCTCTGGGATTCCCCCCTGCCCCTGCATCCGGCGCCTGCAGCCGATCCAGATATGGATTGGGCGACGCCGCCGCCGCCCCCGCCTGGGCGTCCTCGCCATGCTGACCACCGGCCAAGGAGTGCGTCGGTCGAGGAGTACGTGCCTGAAACCCCTCCGGCGCTGCTCGCCCACACTGACGCTCCAACCACCGGCTTCAATGCGTCGGAGTCCGCCCGTCCCGTCAACGCGCCTGGAGTTAAAGCGGGGAATTGCGAGGGATGGCTCTCTTGCTTTCGGTCAGAGAGGCCACAAGCAAGCGCTGATCTTTCAATCCCGCGCGGCGCGGCGGCCGCGGGGCTCGAGACTGAGGTGACGGCGCCATGGGAGGAAGTTAAGTCGCGCCGGCCACGCCAACGGCCAAGCACGTCGCTGCATTCACTGCGCGCAAGCCCCTGCCCGACTGGATTAAAGGGAGGTGCTTCCGCTGCCTCAGCCCGCACCACCGAGCCATCGACTGCCACGACCCCGTCGTCTGTAGACGCTGCTTTCGCTCCGGCCACAAGGCGCGCGGCTGCACCCACCAGCCTCGCCCTCACCTGCGTCCCGACGCCCCCAAGCCGCGCAGGTCTCCTCCTGCCCGCGTGGTGGCTACGCCTCCGCCGATGGCCTCCTCTACTGCTGCCCCCTCGGCCTGGTCAGGGGACCACACCGTCCGCCCCGAGGTCTCCGCCGCCATCCACAACACCCCGGCAATGCTCATGGAGCTGGCTCTGCTGGAGTCCAATGCAGTGCTGGCTTGGTTTGACCGGGACTGCCGGGCGTCCACAACTGAGGTGGCGGCAGCCCTTGCCGACAAGATTGGCACGCTGCGTGATGATGTCGTCGTCGTCCTGCACTACCCTGAGCGGTTCTTCATTCATCGTCATCACGCCGAGCTCGCCGCCGCACGCCACGAGATCCCCTTCGGCAACACCAAGCTCCAGCTCCGGGCGTGGCGCATGGAAAAGCATGCTGAGCACGTCGAGATGCGTCACCATGTTCGACTCTGCCTCGAGGGGCTCCCGCTATACGCCTGGGACGAGCAGGCCGTCGCCAGCGCCGGCGGCTCCGGCTGCTCGCTCGACTACATCGAGCCCGAGTCCAAGTTGAAGACCGAAACCAAGGTGCTGGCGCTGTGGGCATGGACGCCCTGTCCTAGCAAGGTGCCGAGGCTGAGCTGGATCACTCTGCCGGCGCGTACCGACGGCGAGCCGGTGTATGGCCGCAAGGGCCTTGAGCACCGGGTGCTGGTTCACCTCGACATCCACGAGGACCCCACATCCGGCAACATCGTCTCCAGGCCCAACAACTGACACTCCAACGTGGTCGACGGCGAGTCCATGGCGCGTGACAGGCGGGAGAGGATTTCCCGTCGCGTGCGCCATGACCGGCGTGACCGCGATGACGAGAGGGGCCGCGACCGTGGCCGCGGTCGCGACGGGCGTGACGCGCCCAGGGGCGACCAGGGATGGGGCGCCCGCATTCGCCGGAGCCTCTCCCGCGCGCCTCGCGACGGCCACCGTGATGATGACAGGCAAGACCACGATGGCCGGCGTGGCAATCGTGATGGATGGCGGCGCACCTCCTCACCTCTGCCGTTCTCCGTCCCTGCTGCTCCGCTGCTGTTGGGGTCCGGCTCCTCGAGCTCGCCAGCGGCGCAGGCGTTGGAGCTCCTGGCCATCCCGCAGTCAAGATGGCAACGGGGACAAAACCCACCGGGTTTTGCCTTCTCAAACCCATCCCCACGAGAAAATCGCAAACCCGTCCCCGTCCCCATCAACGTGCGCGGGGCTAGCTTTTTGCCCGTCCCCTAAACCCATCGGGTTTTCTAAACCCACGGGGAAACCGGCACATTGAAGCAAACATTGTAGCAACACAAAATCACGAGAGACAGAGGCTGCGGGAGGTGAGATCAGGCGTCGGCGATGGGATTGCTAGGTTTAGGTGTGCGAGAGGGAGGCCGCGGGAGCGACTGTGAGGCTGAGACCTAGTGAGGCTGGGGCTGGGTGTGGATTTAGAGCTGGGGTCTGGGACATTGGGGCTGGGACGCTGGGTGGGCAGGTGTGCAGTCGAGGATGAATGGACCAATACGCTTAGTGTAGTATTTTGACGGGGATGGCGGGTTTCGTGTTCGGGTATTACTGAAACGGGTTTGAACCCGCGAAACGTTTCGGGTTTTATCCTTTACCCAACAGCAGCCCCGCGGGGTTAAAAAGGCGCCCATCCCCATCCCCTAATGGGGTAAAAACCTGCGGGGTTGCGGGTTTCGGGGCCCCATTGCCATCTTGATCCCGCAGGCTCCTTTGCCACCTGCTGCGGTGGAGGTGGAGCCTATGCTGCCTGCCTCCGCCATGGATGATGCGCAGCGAGGCCGAAGCCCTGTCAGGAGGGCACGGCCGGAGGCTGCTAGGCGCCAGTCCAGGGAGGCCTTGACGCCTCCGGCTTCGCCACCACAGTCTCCAACGATGGTGCTCCCGGCCACCCCGAGCTCCAAGTGAGACGAAGCGCGCGTCGCAGCGACGCTCAGCCAGGAGCGGAGCCCAGCACTGATTGAGCTATGCTCCCCGACGACCATGCTGCCCCCCCTCCTCTCCATCTCTCCGGTGCGTCCACCAGGCTTCGAAGCGTCTCCAACACCACCAATTCACAGTGCTGCTATGCTATGCTGATGACACCCTGCCGGCTGGGCTGGTAGCGCTTGTTGTGCCGCCTTCTAGATTGGTTCTCCCTGACCAGCTCTTCTGTGTGCGCCAGCCGGCGGTGCTGCCCACCCCGGTGCCCCAGCCACAGCCGACCCCGCCGGCTTACTCCCCTCCAAAGAGGCCTGCAGCGCGGAGGAAGACCCTGGCGGGTGTCAAGATCAAAACTGCTGGGGGCCTCTCTTTGCAGCGTGTGCGCCATGCGTCGGTGTGTGCGCCAGAGGTGCCGGCGGCCAAAAAGGCGGAAAGGCTCATTTGCTGCAGCCTGGGCATCACAAGAGATGGGCAGGACGTCACTGAAGACACTCTAAAAGCATTCACAAACAAATTCAAACAGCACCTTCCTGATGAAGTGATCCTGGCCATGAGGGAATTTTTTGAGTTAGACAACCCTGCAGTCAACGCTGTCGAGGACACGCTGATTGGGCATGGAGGAGAAGGAGTACTTGATCCAGATGCTAGCCAGCAAGATGGGAGAGAGAAGAATGCGATGACCTGAGCTTTGTTTGTTTCCTATCACTTGTAGTAGGGTGTAGTGGTTTGCTATGTTAATGCAACCTCCTGGAGTATATATGCTACGTACTAGCATGAGTGCCTACTTTTACAATATGGCTGGGTGTGTCTCTTGTATCTGGATATGGCTTTTTAAAGCTGGGTTGTTAAGTTTGCTTGCCTACTTGTTTATTCCTAGCATTGGTGCGGTGCCTAGGGTGATCTATAGTTTTCCATGACAGAACAACCTATCAACACGCTTTGCTGGAATGTGAGGGGGCTAAATTGCCCAGACCGAAGGGCAACAGTTAAAGCTACAATAGAGGCATCCTCTTGTCATCTCATTTGCCTCCAAGAGACAAAGTTGAGCTCTGTTGACATGTTCATTGCCGCGTCCATTGGCGGAACTAGATTCCGTGGCTTCGCGCAACGACCGGCTATCGGAACCAGGGTGGCATCCTTCTTCTCTTGGATGAGAACCTCCTCGATGTCGTTGACATTGTTGCAACCATCTACTGTCTGTCGGCCAGGGTGCGAATTCGTTCCTCCGACATTAGCTTCAAGACAACAACTGTCTATGGCCCCACAGACTCGGCTTGCAAAGATGCATTCTTTGCGGAGATCATTGCCCAAAAGCCGTTGACGGATATGACATGGCTAGTCCTAGGAGACTTCAATCAGATTTACCGAGCTAGGGACAAAAATAAAAGGAATGTGGACCGCAGCAGGATCAACCGCTTTCGTGCAGCATTGCAAACCTGCGAGCTCAAGGAAATCCACCTCCAGAATCGGTGTTTCATGTGGAGCAATGAGCGGAGCAGCCCTACATTATGCAAACTAGACTCTTTCTTTTGCAATGCGGAGTGGGACACCACTTTCAACACTCATGTCCTCCACGCCCTGTCGTCCTCACTTTCTGACCATTGCCCCCTCCTGCTAGCTGATGACAAGGGTCCGAGACGCCCTCGATCTTTCAAGTTGGAAAACCTATGGGTTTCTTTACCTGGATTTCATGACGTGGTCCAAAAGGCTTGGAATGAGCCATTGCAGCAGTCCGAGCCTTACCAAAGGCTTAATCACAAGCTAAAGAAGACCGCCTTGCGGCTTTCTGAGTGGAGCAAGAATATGTTCTCAAAGGCCAAGGTCCAACTCCATGCAGCCCACATGGTCATCCTTCGCCTGGACATTGCTCCAGAGGAGCGTCCCCTCTCTGAGAAGGAAATTGACCTTCGCTCCCGCCTCAAGCGGAGGGTGATCAGCCTTGCAGTGTTGCAAAGGGCTAGGAAAAGGCAGTGCGCGAGGATTGCTAATCTTAGAGAAGGAGATGCCAATACAAAAAAATTCCACAGACGCGTCAATGCGAGAAGAAGGAAGAATCACATTCACCGGATTAAGCTGGCCAACGGATGGGTAACAGAACACTCGCATAAGGAAAAAATTATCCACGACCACTTCTCGGAGATCTTGGGTCTTCGGTCCATGCCTACAGCTGATTTTAATTGGGATGAGCTAAACATCCAACCCCTTGATCTCCCTGAGCTTGGCAACGACATAACTGAGGATGAGGTGTGGGAGGCCATTAAAGAGATGCCTGGCGACAAGGCACCAGGCCCTGACGGATTCACAGGGATGTTCTTCAAGAAATGTTGGGGCTACATAAAGCATGACATCATGAGAGTCATTAGCTGCTTCGGCGCCCTTCGCACTAACAACCTCCAGTGGCTCAATTCTGCCAACGTGGTTCTGTTGCCCAAGAAAGAAGGGGCTGAGGGCATTTCAGACTACAGACCCATTAGCCTCATTCATGCTATCGCAAAAATCATCGCCAAGGTGCTATCCCTGAGGCTCGCACCCCACATGGACGCCCTCGTCTCCCATGCTCAGAGTGCATTCATTAAGAAAAGGAGCATTCACGACAACTTCATGTACGTTCGTAACTTCGCCCGCCGGCTCCATAAGTCCAAGACACTCGCCCTACTCTTCAAGCTCGACATCAAAAAAGCCTTTGACTCGGTCAAATGGGAATACATCCTAGACTTGCTTCGGCGAAAGGGACTACCAGATAAGTTTCGAGATTGGGTGGCAGCTTTGCTTTCCACTTCATCATCACAGTTCCTACTCAACGGCATCCCTGGACCACCCATTAAGCATGGCTGCGGTTTTAGGCAAGGGGACCCTCTTTCGCCCTTGCTATTCGTATTGGCAATAGACCCGCTACACCACATCCTTGACCTGGCAACTAGTAAGGGCCTTATTCACAAACTTCGTCGGCGAGGGGCCATGGTGAGAACCTCTCTGTACGCTGATGACGCGGCGGTTTTCATGGCTCCGATCAAGACAGACATCGACAACCTGTCGACCATCCTAAAAGGCTTTGGGGATGTCACGGGATTGTGCACCAATCTCCAGAAAAGCTCTGTTGTACCCATTAGGTGTGCCAATCTCGACTTACAACACATCCTCAGCAACATGCCGGCGGCCCGGGCCTCCTTTCCTATAAAATACTTGGGCCTTCCGTTATCGGTGTGGCAGCTTCGGAAAATTGATTTCCAATATCTCGAGGACAAAGCGTCAGGCAAGTTGGTCACTTGGGAGGGTCAAAATATAACCACCATCGGCCGAACGGCTCTTGTCAAATCTGTGGTCGCTTCTCAAGCAATCTACTCCATCACGCCTCTGATTGTTCCGCAAGGAACTCTCCACAACCTAAACAAGCTTGAGAGAGCATTTCTTTGGTCTGGAACCGACAAGACTACCGGCGCACACTGCAAGGTCAATTGGGAAACTGTTTGTCGTCCATCAGCATACGGAGGCCTAGGGGTGCTAAACACTGACAAGTTTGCCACTGCACTAAGGTTGAGATGGCTGTGGTATGAATGGAAGGAGCCGTGCAAGCTATGGGTGGGTTTGGGTAACCCATGTACTGTTGAAGACCATGACTTCTTCTACGCATCCACCACGATTGTCATGGGCAATGGTGCAAAAACACCTTTCTGGGACTCCCCCTGGCTGCTCGGCCGCAAGCCCAAGGAAATCGCCCCTATGATCTTTGAGGCCTCAAGGAGGAAAACTTGGAAGGTGTGCGACGCCCTCAAGGAGAACACTTGGATGCTCCAGATCAAGCAGAACACCATCATCACCGGGAAGCACATCCGGGAATTCTTCACCCTCTGGATGCTCACGAGTGACTTTCACCTTGACGACCACACCGAGGATGACATTGTCTGGAAACACTCCGAGGATGGGATATATTCGGCGTCCACTGCATACAAGGCACAGTTCCTTGGTTTGACACTTTCCCCCATGGACTTCATGGTGTGGAAAGTCTGGGCCCCCCCAAAAGTTAAGTTCTTTGCATGGCTTGCATTGCAAGGGCGGATTTGGACTGCCGACCGCCTGGAGCGTCGAGGCTGGGCAAATTGTGGCCTTTGCCCACTATGCAAGAGGGAACAAGAGACGTCCATCCACATCTTCGTTAGGTGTCGGTATTCTACACGGCTGTGGAACATGGTCATCCAAAAACTTGGGCTTGCGCACATGGACACCACCACTTGGCATCTCCATACTTCCCTCCTCAAATGGTGGGACAAGCGGACCGACATGACGAACCCCAATAGGCGAGCTATGGCCTCTCTCACTATGCTTGTCTCGTGGACAATCTGGAATGAGAGGAACGCCAGGGTTTTCCGGAACAAGAGCGTGCCGCCTCCAATCCTTCTACAACTGATAAACGATGAAGCTAAGCTTTGGGTAACCGCTGGCGCTAATAAACTAGGGAAAATTATAATAAGCGAGTAATTGTCAGGTCGTGATGGGTCAGGTCTTGTAACTCTTCAAAACTCTATGCTTCTCATTTAATAGATGAGGCAAATCTTTTGCCTCCGTTTCGAAAAAAAAAGGAACGCCAGCATGTGGACGCCGCTGTGACGGCGCAGCATGAGCGGAGGGCAATGCCGCTAGGTCACAACTTCACATATGCTCGGTGCCTAAGCAATACCCCCATCACTCTCGTCAGGATTGAGATAAGAAAGATCGATCAATTTATTACTGGGATCAATTGATGTGTACATGAGAAAAAAGAGCAGCAGCTCAGTAATAACACCGATTTATTTCAGGATTTCCGGCGATGCGCATTCAGTGGGAGGAGACGTTCCCGTCGACGACGAGGCGCCTACGGTGACTTCGTAAATCTCAAGATGATATGCCGGCTCAGTCTCTCGGAGGTGCTCATAGGGGTAGGATGTGCGTGTGTGCATTCATAGGGGTGAGTGTATGCGCGTGTATGTGAGCGCTTGCGTCTGTACTGTGTTAAAAAAAAGATTGATATCACGATATGCATACGCGACGGCCGGCCGGAGGGCACCATGGTGCAGTGTGGGTTGGGAATAAGACATGGGACAGATGTCCCCAGCAAGGGAAGGACTGGTTGAACGGGTAATTTTATCGGCGCCGTTCTACCTTTTCACGGCCACGGCAAGGATGCACGGCTTCAGTAACTCGATGAACCTTGTTCACACCATCGGGTGTTCTCATCGCCAGGGGTCTCACAGTATTCCCTCGATTTTAGCCGTGATGATTTTTTTTTTTTAGTGTTATCCATGATGATTTTGTCGAAAGAAAAAGGGAGGGCAAGGAAAGGGAAGGTGCACATGTGGGCCTTCACATAAAACAATCACGTCCGTTGAATCAGATGGGAGCGCGGATGGGAGTATATGCGGGAAGCAGTCAAGCCCCGAGTGCATCCGCTGCTACAGTGGCACGTCAACGCATCGTCTTGTCTTCGAGCGACAAATTTCTTGTGTAGATTTGCAAAAGGACATTGGTAATAAAAATGCTTTAATATCTAGTACTAGTAATGCTTTTCCCAGCAAACTTGACAGCAATAGTACTACTTGTAATGCCTGGACACGCCATTTTACAGCTCCGGGAGCTAATCAGTGCACTTCAAATCAGACTATAACGTCAAGTGTTGGCGCCACCAAAACCAGATCAGACATGATAAGAAGTGAAGGAGGTGAACCAGGAAACGACAAAGTGCGTACACCAACCGGCGTAGGTCGCGTTGGCCAATGGGCGATGCGGGCAGCACATCGGCGCCACGTACAGCAGAGCAAGCGGCGAGGCCGGGGCGCTTCTGCTCCTGCATCGCATCGGGCGGGGCCTGCATCCCCAACCACTGTGCGCCCACCCAATTCCGGAGCCACATCTGTGCTTGTCCTGCTCCGCCGACCCGACCGGACCGGCTAGCTTCATGGGCTGTACCAGGACCTAACAGCACGCCACTTAAGGCCACAGCACATGCGGGCACAGTGGATCTGTACCACACAAGCGACAAACAAGTCCTCCCGCGTACACGTGGAGGAAGGTACGAGAGCCGACTAGGCCTGGTCGGATGGTTCAGACACTTTCAAAGGCGGCTCATCAAATTAGGTTGGACCGATCGGGAAATCGAAATCCTTCAAACTGGCATCAAATTAAGTGAAACTTTTTGAAGTCCAGCCGTCTGCCACGTCGGATTCAGACAACCATGTCTCACCCAAAATCTCATGCAGCTCGCATTTTTTCACATCCTTCTTCATTCTCGAGACCAACACTGCCCAGGCCTTGTCGGCCGCGGACGTCACTCCCTTGAATTCGATCGTCGTCCAGGTATCCTTCGTCTCTGCCGATACTGTCCATGACAAACATTGTACGGATAAATGCTACGGTGCGTTTTTATGTTCTTGTTGTTTACTTTGAAACAAACATGATGGCTTCTAATGAGGAATACTTCTATGTCGACAAATATGAGGATGAAAGAGCAAAGACGAGGGTGGTTCTTAAAGAAACAGAGCGTGCGAAAGAGCATGTTCTCAACTTTAATAGTTCAACAAAGGGACACTGGGTGTTGAACCGTAGGAAATGACTTTAAATGTTTTGGGCCCAAAATGATTTGTAAATAAAATACTTTAAATGTTTTCGGCCCAAAATGATTCCCCTCTCTTCAACTTTGGGAAACTTTCTTCACACTTGGATGTCCATTCAAACTTTTATTCTTCTTCAGAAGTTGGATCATCGGCTTTGCGATGCTAGAGAATCCTTCGACGAACTTGCGGTAATATCCAGCTAGTTCAAGAAGCTTCTGACTTGAGTGACGTTGGTTGGTGATTCCTATCCGGTTATGGCTTCTATCTTCTTGGGATCGACTGCTAATCATTCGACATTTAGGGCATGTCCCAAAAATGTAACTTCCTTTAGACAAAATTCATACTTGTTGAGCTTGGTTTAAAGCCGATGCTCTCGAAGTTTTCCCAAAACCATCCTCACATGATGCTCAAGCTCTTTTCTTCCGTCTTGGAGTAGACAAGTATAACATCGATGAAAACGATAACAAACTTATCTAGAGATTCCATGAAATCCTTGTTCATGATATACATGACGTAGGCTGGGGCTTAGTCAATCCAAATGACATGACCGTATACTCATACATGAAGTAGGCCGGGGTCTACGATGAGCCAGGCCGATGCCGCTTCGGACTTTGCGAACGCCACTCGACATGTCGCATTGCGCCACTCCCTCCATGATGCCTCCATGTCCGTCTTCTCCTCAGCCGAGACGATCCTCTACAACGAGGAGTCACCGCTGCCACGACCACCGAGGTTGTGGAGGAGGCGCCCACGCGCCTTCGAGATCGCTGGGCACCTCCTCCATGACAGCCTTGCCGTGCCAGACCTGGTGCGGCGGCAACGCCAGCTCATCCTTCACGCGACATCTGATTTGGACGCCACGGTTGTGCGAGGGGGCACCAGCTCCGCTTGACGTGACGCCGACTATGTCTTGACGTGGTGTCGAGGTGGCGACGCCGGCTCCTCCTTAGCGTGGGCTCTCGGCGGTGAGGACGGTGCCGGACTGCGGTACCAGAGCGATTTCTTGATCCTAAGCTCCATCTATGGAGGCGCGTTTGCTGCTCCTCCTCGTCATCGGACGATATGACCCTTCCCCCCCTTCGTAGAGGAGTCGGCCGTCGTGGAGGTCGATGGCCGAGAGAATGACGACTGCGATGCCAAGAGCCGGTTCCGGAAGTAGATCCGGAGCCGCCACCTGTCGGCGAGAAGAACCACGACTTCGACATTGTAAACATCTCTGAGCGGAGACCGAGAGGAGTAGACAGAATATGAGCAAAGAGGAGAGACGGTATGGTGTAGACGGCTTCAATGCGGCGCACCAGCGAGTAGGCTTCTCGTTGCCGCGTCGGCATTAAAGCGGCGTCGACAGCTTGTCCAGTCTTGTCACTCTGACCGACATCAATGTCTTGTGGGAGTCACGTACACTCTGGAGCAGGCTGCCGGCATGAATGCACGGCGACCGCTTCGCCCGAAAATGGGTTTGGGGTGGGACCTGACGGTCATGCGTGTACGTGCCGGCGGTCCAAACGCCCATAAAGCCCCTCTAATTTGTGTCTAGTTTACATGATTTCCTACAACCAAACATACCCACAAACCAATTAGGTATCGTGTTAGATGACTTGCAACGTTTGAACATCGGTCCGAACGTTCGCAGACGTTTTCACTGTGCGCGTTGGAGAAGAAAGCCCGTTGAAAGTGTTGAGTATATGTGTTATGTGCATATTGTGTATTGGGCCCGCCTCCTAGTTCCTGTATAGTTGAGGTCCGTGGCCCACCTTTGTACATCATATATCCGTGCCCATGCACGAAGAGCAATACATCGTGCAATCATAATCTCATACATGGTATCCGAGTTTTAGGTTTTCCTTCTCGCTTCCGCCGCCGCCGCCGCCGCGCGTCTCCTCCGCGCCGCCGCCGCCGCCGCCGCCCGCGCGCCTCCCCGCGCCGGCCGCCGCCGCCGCCCCCAGCCGCCGCCTCTCGCGCGCCCTTCCGCGCCGGCCGTCCCGCCCGCTTTGACTCACGTACGTAGCAAAGGACCAAGCAGCTGGATCGATTCCTTCGAGCTAGCTAGCTTGCACTATCCACGATACGTACGTGTGTACTAGGAGCCACCTGCATCGCCGGCCGCTGCTCACCTGCATCGCCGGCCGCTGCTGCCTACCCGCGTCGTCCGGAGCCGCCATGTCGTCCGTCACCTCCTCCGCGTCCACCAACTCCAACCCGTTCGCCGACGCCAACCCTCCCGACGTCAACGACATCCGCAACCTCAACATCTTCGAGCGGGTGCCGGTTCGTCTCTCGCAGGCGGACTCCTCCTACTACACGTGGAAGACTTATTTTTCCCTCGTGTTCCGGGAGTATCACCTCATCGACCACGTGGACGGCACCGTCGACTCCAGCCTCGTCCCCGAGTTCCATGACTGGTCCACCATCGACACCACGATCATCCGCTAGTTCTTCCTCACCATCTCGCCGGACCTCTTCCAGACGGTCGTGGCGGACGGTGACGATGCCTGCGCCGTGTGGACCAAGCTGAACGGGCTCTTCACCGATAACCAGCTCCAGCGTCGCGTTTTTTTGCAGCAAGAGTTTTTTGGGTGTCACCAGGACAACACCTCCGTCGACGACTACTGTCGCCGCCTGAAGACTCTCGCTGACGAGCTCCGCGATATTGGCGCGAAGATCGATGATGACCTCCTTCTCACCACGCTCACCGCCGGGCTCAACGAGGACTTCGGCAATGCCGCGGCAAACCTCAGCCTCATCCCCAACCCGTCCTTCGCCAAGTTCGTTGCGTACCTCCGCTTGGAGGAGCGTCGGATGAAGCAGGTGAAGGCGCGGGCCATCCACACCGCCCTCGCCGCCGGCACCACCCGCGGTGGCTCCTCGGCGCCTCCAGCCGCCCCGGCCGCGCCCCCGCCGCAGCGCCACCCGGCGTCGTTCCCGGCGCCGCCGTCATACCCGGCCACCCAGCAGCCGGGGCTGCTCCCGCTGCCCTATGGGCCGCCCGCCCCTCCCGCCGAACGGCGCCGCGGGGGCCGGCGCGGTGGGGGCCGCCGCGGCGGTCAGCAGCAGCAACCGCAGGGCGCCGGCCAGCCCCGTCAGCAGCCGCAGCAGCAGTTCCAAGGGCCCCCTCCGTGGGCCTCCGGCTACAACCCGTGGACCGGTGTTGTTCATGCCTACACCATGCCGGTCCCACGGGCTCCTGCACCGACCCTTCCCGTGCCGCGCCCGCCGGCGCATCAGGCGTACTACGCGGCTCCGCAGCCGTACGGAGGATACCCACTGCCGCAGCTGAGCGGCGCCTACGGTCTTCCTGCGGCACTGCCGCCGGCACCTTGGGATCCGGCGCTCCTCGCCGCGCTGCACACCGCGCCTACGCCAAACAACTACACTGGAGGCGGTGACTGGTACATGGACACCGGTGCTACGGCTCACATGTTTGCTCATCCTGGTAACCTTGCCTCTTTCACTCCTGTCTCCACCGACCGCCGTATCATTGTCGGCGACGGTTCCACCCTTCCCATCACACACGTCGGGCACGCTTCTTTTCCTTCTAATTCTACACCTTTATCTTTGTCTAACATACTTGTGTCTCCTGATCTTATTAAGAACCTTGTTTCTGTTAAATGTTTCACTCGTGAAAATCCTGTTACTGTTGAATTTGACGGCATTGGTTTTTGTGTCAAGGACGCTCGAACCAGAATGGTGCTCCACCGATGTGACAGCCCCGACGAGCTCTATCCAGTGCATCCGTCTTCTCACCGGTTGCTCTCTCCGTTGGCGTCGATCTCTGGCATGCTCGCTTGGGTCATCCCAACCCCGTCACACTTCGTCATATTCTTAGGAGTTTCAGTTTCAGTTGTAATAAGGTTGAGGATCACACTTGTCATGCATGTCGAGTCGGCAAACATGTTCGCCTGCCGTTTAATAATTCCACCACCATTGCTTCTTTTCCTTTCCAGTTGATTCATAGCGATGTGTGGACCTCTCCAGTTCCTAGTAATTCGGGCTATTTATATTATTTGGTCATTCTTGATGATTATTCTCATTACGTGTGGACTTTTCCTTTGCGCAGAAAGTCGGATGCACTCTCCACCTTGACGGCTTTTTACTCCTATGCCCGCACGCAGTTTGGGCGTCCCATCCTTGCGTTTCAGACGGACAATGGAAAAGAGTTCGACAACCTCGCTTTCCGTACCTTTTTGTCGCATCATGGCACAGTTTTCCGCCTCACATGCCCGTACACTTCACAGCAGAACGGTCGAGCCGAACGTGTCCTTCGCACTCTGAACGACTGCGTTCGCACGCTCCTGTTTCATGCTCACGTGCCGCCTCGCTTCTGGCCGGACGTGCTTGCTACTGCATCCCTTCTCCTTAACCTTCGACCCTGCCGACCACGGTGGAATTTTGCACCTCATCACCTCCTGTTCGGTACGCCACCTTCTTATGATGGTTTGCGTATATTCGGGTGCCTTTGCTATCCTAGCACTGCCGACTCCGCTCCCCACAAGCTCGCACCTCGCTCTGTCGCTTGCATCTTCATCGGCTACCCCTCTAACTCCAAGGGATATCGGTGCTACGATCCCGTCTCCCATCGTGTGTTCACTTCCCGGCACGTTTACTTTGATGAGCATGTGTTTCCGTTTCACCAGGTACCCCCGGCCGTTCCTCCCGCCACCGGTGACGTGGGCTCCTCGACGCCTCTCCCAGGGCGCTCGCGCGCCTCTCTTGGCCCGCCCCCTGGCTTTGAGGCGCGCCCCCCGCATGCGGCGCCTCCTACAGCCGCGGCGCTGGCGCCCCCAGCGCCCCCGACGCTGGCCCCCGCGGTCCCCTTGGCGCCCGCGGCCATCGCGCCCCCCCCCGGCGGCCCCGGTGCCCGCGGCCCCCTCGGCGCCCACGGCTTCCCCGGCCCCCTCGGCGCCCCCAGCGCCCGCGGCCCCCCCGGTGCCTGTGGCCGGTCCGGTCACCCGTGCCCGTACGGGCGTGTTTTGCCCGAGCTCGCGCTACGCCTCAGATGACTACGTCCATGCGGCGTCCACCTCTGAGCCGTCGCCGTTGCCGTCCTCCGTTCGAGCCGCTCTTCGTGACCCGCTCTGGATGGCTGCGATGCAAGAGGAGTTTGCCGCCCTGCTGTGCAACCGGACGTGGCAGCTTGTTCCCCGTCCCCGGCACGCCAACGTGATTACCGGGAAGTGGGTCTTTAAACACAAGCTCCGTCCTGATGGTACCCTTGATCGCTATAAAGCGCGTTGGGTCGTTCGTGGCTTCCGACAGCGTGCTGGCATCGACTTCACCGACACCTTCGCTCCGGTCGTCAAGCCCGGTACGATACGCACGGTTCTCCACCTTGCGGTCTCCCGTGCTTGGCCGGTGCACCAGATGGATGTCTCCAACGCCTTCCTCCATGGTCACCTCGAGGAGCAGGTGTTTTGCCAGCAGCCCACCGGGTTTGTTGACCCGGCGCTTCCCGACCACGTGTGCCTGCTTTCGCGGTCCTTGTACGGACTCAAGCAGGCTCCGCGCGCTTGGTACCAGCGCATTGCAGCGTTTCTCCACCAGCTTGGGTTCCGCTCTACCCGCTCGGACGCCTCGCTCTTCGTCTATCATCAGGGCTCTGACACGGCCTACTTGCTGCTCTATGTCGACGACATCATCCTGACGGCATGTACGGCTGGTCTCCTCAGTCAGCTCACGGCTCGTCTTCGCGCTGAGTTCGCCATCAAGGACTTGGGTCCTTTGCACTACTTCCTCGGTGTCGAGGTGGTGCGCCGTCCGGATGGCTTCTTTCTTCATCAGCAGAAGTATGCTCACGAGCTCCTGGGGCGCGCCGGCATGCTTAACTGCAAGCCCGCCGCTACGCCTGTTGATACGAAGGCCAAGCTTTCTGCCACGGATGGTTCTCCTGCTTCGGATGCTGCTTTCTATCGGTCTATCGTTGGTGCTCTCCAGTACCTCACTCTGACTCGACCGGAGATCCAGTATGCCGTGCAGCAGGTGTGTCTTCATATGCATGCTCCTCGAGACGTTCACTGGGCTGCCGTCAAGCGGATTCTCCGCTATATCTGTGGCACTATGGATCTTGGCGTCACGCTTCACGCCTCCGCCGATACCGCCCTCACCGCCTACTCCGATGCAGACTGGGCGGGCTGCCCTGACACTCGTCGCTCCACTTCGGGCTATTGTGTCTACCTTGGACCCTCACTTATCTCGTGGTCGTCCAAGCGGCAGCCTACGGTCTCTCGTTCCAGTGCTGAGGCTGAGTATCGTGCGGTGGCCAACGCCGTCGCTGAGTGTTCGTGGCTTCGCCAGCTGCTTCAGGAGCTCTCTTGCCCTGTTGACCGTGCCACGGTGGTCTACTGCGACAACTTCTCGGCGGTCTACCTCTCCGCTAACCCGGTGCATCATCGACGGACCAAGCATATTGAGTTGGATATTCATTTTGTTCGGGAACAGGTGGCCCTTGGCCATATTCGTGTTTTACACGTCCCTACTTCCCAACAATTTGCCGATATCATGACCAAGGGCTTGCCTACGGCGTCATTTGAGGAGTTCCGGTCCAGTCTTTGCGTCAGCCGCGGTGCCGCTTCGACTGCGGGGGGTGTTGAGTATATGTGTTATGTGCATATTGTGTATTGGGCCCGCCTCCTAGTTTCTGTATAGTTGAGGTCCGTGGCCCACCTTTGTACATCATATATACGTGCCTATGCACGAAGAGCAATACATCGTGCAATCATAATCTCATACAGAAAGATCGCACTGGAAGACACGTCAGGCAAGTTCCCCAACTATATTTTCCAAAAAATCAAACGCTTGCTCGACATGTTCGATACTGCAGCGCGCACACTCCTCACCCTTTATAAGCACCAACCCCCTCCCCTCAAAGAAAAGATCTCACACTCGAAAGTAGAGAGGAGCTAGGAGAGAGTTGAAGTTGATTAACTAGCGAGAAGAAAGGCATCCCCTTCATGGCTGGCCTGAGCGTGCTCCTAGAGACCCAAGAGGGCAACTCCACCAAGCCCAAGATCATCAGCAAGGCCACCCTCCATAGCCCCAAGATCTCCTCCTCGTCCCCCTGGTCGCCGGCAGCGAGGCCCGCCGCGAGCACGGGTTCCTTCTTGCAGCGCTGCTTGCTGTGCCACAAGGATCTTGCCGAGAACAATGACATCTACATGTACAGGTTAGCTAGGTTACCCGTACAGCAGCGTCAAGAAACTACCTCCTAAACCATGCATGCACAACCGATCTGGTTGCAAAGCTAGCTAGTTTGTTCATTCATTTCTGATGTAGCTAGATCCATGGTACTGCAGAGGTGACAAGGCGTTCTGCAGCGTGGAGTGCCGGTGCAGGCAGATCTTCATCGACGAGGACGCCGGCAGCAGCTTCTGCGCCAAGGGCGCCTCCGCCGCCGCCGTGCGGTCCGGCCGCCGTGCCACCGGCGGCGGCGTCAGCTTCGCTTACTGATGTGCTACCACCAACACCAAGCAACCGGATGCACGTAGTACTAGTAGCACGTAACGTACGTGTGCAAAAGCAAGAAGGAAAGAAAAGAGAGCTGTTTAAAGAATGGAGTTAAGTACAGCCATTAAGTGACAGCTCGTTAGAGCGGGCCCACACGCGACGGGGAGCGTACGTGTCTCGTGGCCGTACCTAACGGATAAGATGGCCAGACAGCTGGCCCCACCTGAAGCGGATCAGGATCCAGTAAACTGACGACACTTTTTTATTCATTATTTATTAGGTACTCTTATTATATACTCATTCATACTATCACGTCTCCCCCCTCCCGTCTCGGTGTGGATTAGCTTCTGCAAGACCAACTATAACTAATTAATCATGGTGAGGGTGACCAGTGAGCGGTGAAATGCATTGAGATTAGAAATAACACCAACGACAAGCACTTGATATGTACGGATGGAGTGATTAGGATTTGAGAGTTTGACGTGCCTGCCGCCTTGTAAATTTGTACTCCCTTTGAATTAATTTACACAGCTCTAGTATTTTTTCTATAGTATATATCCTTTAGGTCCAAATGTTGTATTGTATTTCTGGGTGTAACTGCCAGTGGCGGAGCTTAGTTGGGGTCCCTTTGAATTAATTGACGCAACTCTAGTATAACTTTGAGAGTGATTCTTTTCTATAGTATATATCCTCTAGGTTCAAATGTTGTATTGTATTTCTGGGTGTAACAGCCAGTGGCGGAGCTTAGTTGAGGTCCCCCAACCAAGGGATTGGCACACGCATGAAGAATTTTTTTTAGAGAGAGCTTAAAATATGAAGTTTTATGTGTTTGGCACCCTAAAGCTCCCCCCCCCCCCCCCCCCCCCGCCAGCATTGGCAAGCTTCGCCACTGTGTAACAATGCTAGCCAGTATTATTATTTTTCGCGAATACGCTAAGCTAGCATATCTTATCATTGATAGGAGGAAGAGTTTACAGCATGGGATTACAAGCGCTCACGGGGCCATGTGCACTAAGAGGCATGGTAGCGAGCGTTGGAGCCTAAAGCTAGGGGTGCTCATCCCCAAAACGTGACTAGACTATGTCTTCGGGATAATGCTTTGGATTCTGGTTGCGCCGGCCTTTGCCCAAAGAGGCGCCTCGTCTTTGATTATGTCGGAGAGACGGGAAACCGAGGGCCGATCGCCGTCGAAAATGCAAGCGTTCCTGTGTTTCCACAACGATCAAGCAGTGAGGATGATGAGGGAGGCCAATCCCTTGCGGGCAGGGGCTGCCGTTTGGGCGCATGACGTAGCCCACCACGCCGGGAAAGCCGTGTCGTCGTGCGATAGGTCGGTCGGAGATCGGACCCATCCCAGAATGTCGTGCCAAACCTGCCGAGAGAAGGAGCAGCCCGCGAGAAGATGTTGCATGGTTTCCTCTTCTTGATCGCAGAAGACACAAGTGGGCTCGTGTGGAAGGCCGTGACGAGCCAGGTGATCCGCAGTCCAACAGCGATCTAGAAGCGCAAGCCACATGAAGAATTTGATGCGGAGAGGCGCCCACGATTTCCAAGTCAACCTCAAGTGCGGGTCTTCACAAGCACCAAGGAAAAGTGCTAGGTAGCATGAACTGGTCGAGTAGGATACAGAGGGGGTCCAACGCCAGAGCAAGGTGTCTGGGTGACCTCAGAGCTCCGTGTGACGAACGTGGCACCAGAGATCAATGTATTGCACCATGGCGGCAGGGCCTAGAGTTCCCTGAATATCTAGGACCCATGAGCGAAGGTGTAGGCCGTCATGAACAGTGTGTGTCTTGTGTCAGCGGCGAGGGACAAGTCCAAGGACGAGAGGAGCAAGCTCGGCTACTGACTTCCAGTCGATCCAGTGGTCGGTCCAGAATTTGCAGCTCACACCATTGCCAAGATTCCAGGTGGTCGAAGCCCTGAAGGTGGTGCTAACATCAGAGTCGTGGGGGATGTGGAGGTGACACCGTGGCCGAGTCGGGTCGGTGCGCTGGAGCCATAGCCATAGCCAACGTGTCCGAAGGGCAATGCTCGAGCGCTGTAGATCTCTGATCCCCAGCCCACCAAGCGCGATTGGGCGACACACCTTCTTCTAGTTGACAAGGCATTGACCATCGTTGGCCTCCTTTCTCCCGGCCTAGATGAAGCCGCGGATGATCCGTTTGGCCATCTTGAGGATAGATTGATTGAAGGCGATGGCGATGAGAAGGTGCGTCGGGATGGCCATGAGCACATGACGGACCAGGGCAAGACGGTCCCCTTTCAAGAGGAGTGAGGCGCGCTACGTGGATATCTTCATTTCCGGCTTGTGGATGATCGGCATAAGACTAGTCGTGGACGATTTGTGGATGGCCAACGGCAGGCCAAGGTATTGGATCGGGAACTACTTAAAAGGGTAGTGCATCTCCGCAACGATGGTGGCGATCTGTTCTTTGTTGCACTGAATGGGCATGGCTGAGCACTTGCTGAAATTGGTGCGCAAACCCGAGGCCATGCTGAACACGCGAATGAGCTCACGAACTGCTGAGATGTCGTTGCGATCGGGACGACAGAAGATGACGACATTGTCGGCATAGAGAGAAATGCTCGAGGCCGCGTGCCGCGGTGTGATTCGCTGGAGGAGACCAAGCTCGACGGCGTAGAGAGGGCTGGATTTAAGGACGTCGATGACAATGACGAACATCATATGGGGAGAGCGGGTCACCCTGCTAGAGGCTGCACACATGGTTGATGGGGGGGGCTATGGTGGCCGTTGATCATGACATGCGTGGAAGCGGTGGATAGGAGGATCGAGATCCAATCACGCCAATGGCTGCCGAATCCAAGCCGCTGGAGCACCTCAAGGAGGAAGGGCCAGGAGACACTATCGAATGCCCGTGCAATGTCGAGCTTAAGGAGCATGCGCGAAACCTTGAGATTGCGGAGGAGACGCGTGGTCTTGGACAAGAAGAAAGTTGTCGTGGATGCATCTTCCGACGATGAACGCGCTTTGATTCGTCGACACCATAGCGCTCAGCCTCGGCGCCAGTCTCAGGGATAACACCTTGGCGAAAAGCTTCGCGATGAGATGTATCAAGCTGATGGGTCGGTAGTCCGAGAGTGACCCGGCATCCGCGTGTTTTGGGATGAGAGTGATGAGAGCCTCGTTGAGATTTTGGAAGCCGCGCCCATTCATGGAGTGGCTGGTATTAATTGATGTATATGGTTTAAAACTTTGGATAATGAGTATTTTGCGTCAGTAGTGACACTCCTCTTTTCCATGCTTTTCTACAATTGTTGTACATGCATAACTCAAATGTTTTTCACCGGGCTTTCCCTCTTTATATTAAGCAATGGAAATAGTATTTTTTTTCACGGGATAAAGGAATAGCAAAAAGAAACAACAAGTTTGAAACACTAGCAGAAAATGTTAGGGAACGTTGCATGGGAAACAAAAAAAATCCTACGAGCACCCAAGATCTATCTATGGAAATGCATTGCGACGAGAGGGAGAGTGTGTCTACGTACACTTGTAGACCATTAAGCGGAAGTGTGTATAGCGCGGTTGATGTAGTCGTACTTCTTCACAATCCAATCGCGATTCATCCTGATCTAGCGCCGAACGGACGACACCTTCGCGTTCAGCACACGTGCAGCTCGATGAAGTCTCTGCCTCTTCTATCCAGCGAGCGAGAGCAGATTAGTAGATGGGATCGCTGGCAGAACAACCTCGTGGCGGCAATGGTGGTGGTTCTATCCCGGCAGGGCTTCGCCGAGCGCTACCGTAATCCCGAACGGAGGAGAAAATGGGCTAGGGAGAGAGGGAGGGTTGCGCCAAGGCTTGGGAGGTGCGTCTGCCCTCCTTCTCCCCACATATATATAGGGGCAAGGGGGGAGGGGCACCGGCCCTAACCCCGCCTCCAAGGGAGGGGGCGCCAGCCTAGGGGGGGGTCCTCCCTCCACAAGGGAGGTGGGCACCTAGGGAAGGAGTCCCTCCTCCCTAAGGCACCTCCCCACCTACCACCAGGCGCATGGGCCCTTAGGGGAGGGGCACCCAGCCCACTAGGGGCTGGTGCGCCTCCCTCTTCAGCTCATGTGCCCCCCGGGGTGGGTGGACCCCCGGAACCCTTCCGGCACTCCCGCTACACTACTGGAAATACCTGAAACTTTTCTGGAACCCGAATATGACTTTTCCATATATAAATCTTTACCTCCACACTATTATGGAGCTCCTCGTCACGTCTGGGATCTCATCCGGGACTCCAAACAACATTCGGTCACCAACGTACATATCTCCATGCTACTCTATCGTCACTGAACGTTAAGCGTGCGGACCCTACAGGTTCGAGAATCATGCAGACCTGACTGAGACACCTCTCCGGTCAATAACCAATAGCGGGACCTGGATGCCCATATTGTTTCCCACACATTCCATGAAGATCATTATCTTTCGAACCACGATGTCAAGGATTCAGGCAATCCCGTATGCAGTTCCCTTTGTCCATCTTTATGTTACTTACTCGAGATTCGATCGTTGGTATCTCCATACCTGAAAGCACATTTGCTCCCTTGGTGGTTTTGGTAATTAATAACAACATATAAGTCATTGAACTAATGTTTCCACTAAGTATATTTCAGGAAAAGTTCAATGATAGGGATGGCAAAAGGATTGTGAAGATTGTGGAATACCCCAAGATGCAAGGAAATAGGTTGGCAAAGCTTCAAGCAAGAGGACTCTACATTTTACATTTGTGAGAAATCACTTTGAGTCCATAGGAAAGCCAATACTATTAAAAGGGGGTAAGGTTTTGTTGGTGAACAAAATGCTCATATGTGCACAAGTGATAGTCACCAAAAACACCCACATGCTCTTCCACAAAGTCTGTCCATAGCCAAATATTCAAAATCGGTGCAACCAACATTTCTATCCCGGTGCCACCGATTCTCAACCATAGACAGACTCAGCCAAACCCTAGCCACTTCGGTGCAACCGATTCCATACCGGTGCCACCGAGTTTAGGTTGCCAACTTTCTGTTACGCAAATTCACAATATCGGTACCACCGAGATTGTTGGATCGGCGTCACCGAGATTGGGAATCTGACCGTTGGTCACCTTATCGGTGCAACCGAGTTTCCTATATTGGTCTCACCGAGATTCAAAAGTTGCCACCTTTTGGTCACTTCGGTACCACCGAGATTAACACATCGGTGTCACCGAGTTGGTCATTTTGTGTGTAACGGTTGGATTTTTGGGGATGCCTATATATACCCCTCCACCACCACCTACTCGAAAGAGAAGCACTCAGAACTATTCCATACTTGCCCCATCCAGTTTTCTGAGAGAGAACCACCTATCCTTGTGTTGAGGTCAAGATCTTCCACTCCAACCATATGGATCTTGATTTCTAGCCTCCCCAAGTTGCTTTCCACCAATCCCATCTCTTCCACCAAGCCAAATCTGCGAGAGAGTGATTGTGTGTTGAGGAGTCTATCATCTTGAAGCACAAGAGCAAGGAGTTCATCGTCATTACCGAGCCTATTACCTTTTGGAGGGTAGTGCCTCCTAGATTGGTTAGGTGTCGCTTGGGAGCCTCCTACTTCGTGTTGTGGAGTGAACCAAGAAGTTTGTAAGGGCAAGGAGATCGCCTACTTCGTGAAGATCTACCCATAGTGAGGCTAGTCCTTCGTGGAAGGAAGCCGTTATGGAATAGTCAAGGTTGCTACTTCATGGACCCTTATGGGTGGAGCCCTCCGTGGACTCTCACGACCGTTACCCTCCGTGGGTTGAAGACTCCATAAACGTGGATGTACGATAGCACCACCTATCGGAACCACGGGAAAAATCATCGTGTCTACAATTGCGTTTGATCTTCCTACCCTATCCTTTCTACTCATGCTTGTTGTTACTTTCCGCTGCTATACTCTTAGACTTGCATGTGTAGGGTGTACTTGACTTGCCATGAAATGCTAAAAACTGCCAACTCTAAAATTTGGGAAAAGGCAAAACTTTTATTTGGTCAAGTAGTCTAATCACCCCCCCTCTAGACATACTTTCGGTCCTACAATACCTAGTTCAATCTCATTACTAGCAAGTCTCTTTACTCGTTCCGTAATACAAGATCCCGTGACTTACTCTATAGTCACATTGTTTGCAAGCTTCTTGTGATGTTATATTACCAAGAGGGCCCAAAGATACCTCTCCGTCATACGGAGTGACAAATCCCAATCTCGATTCACGCCAACCCAACAGACACCCTCGGATATACCTATAGAGCACTTTTATGATCACCCATTTATGAAGAGACGTTTGATACACACAAGGCATTCCTCCGGTGTCAGGGAGTTGCATGATCTCATGGTCTTAGGAACAGATACTTTGACATAAAGAAAGCAGTAGCAACAAACTAAGTGATACAATCAAATGCCATGCTTACGGTTGGGTCTTGTCCATCACATCATTCTCCTAATGATGCGATCCCATTATCAAATAACAACTCATGTCTATGGTTAGGAAACCTTAACCATCTTTGATCAACAAGCTAGTCTAGTAGAGGCTCTCTAGGGACATGGTGTTGTTTATGTATCCACACATGTATCTGAGTTTCCGGTCAATACAATTCTAGCATGGATAGTAAACAATTATCATGAACTAGGAAATATGATAATAACCACCTTATTATTGCCTCTAGGGCATATTTCCAACAGTCTCCCACTTGCACTAGAGTCAATAATCTAGTTTACATTGTAATGAATCTAACACCCATAGAGTGCTCGTGCTCATCATGTTTTGCTCGTGAGAGAGGTTTAGTCAACGGGTATGTAACATTCACATCTGTATGTACTTTGCAAATGTCTATGTCCTCCTCCTTGATGCAATCGTGGATGGAATTGAAACGACGCTTTATATGCTTGGTCTTCTTGTCAAACCTGGGCTCCTTGGCAATGGCAATGGCACTAGTGTTGTCACAAAAGAGAGTCATTGGATCCAGTGCGCTAGGCACAACTCCTAGATCCGTCATGAACTGCTTCATCCAGACTCCGTATGTTTCGGCAATAGGATCCATCATGTGTGCTATGCTATGTACACGGCTTGATGTTGCCTATGCAATAAGCTTAACAAGCACATACCAGGGCAACCCAGGTGAGAGTCACTAGGCAGCGGTGAAAACTATCCAGACGTACCTGAAAAGGACTAAAGAGATGTTCCTAGTTTATGGAGGTGAGGAGGAGCTCTGCTTAAAGGGTTACACTGATGCTAGTTTCCAAACCGACATGGATGATTGTCGATCGCAAACTGGATTCGTTTATGTCATGAATGGAGGAGCAGTGAGCTGGACAAGTTCCAAGCAAGATACGGTGGCCGACTCCACAACAAAGGTCGAATACATTGCGGCTTGTGAAGCCGCAAAGGAAGGTGTTTGGATTCGAAAGTTCCTGGAAGATCTTGATGTGTTCCCGGGCTGGTCAAAACCATTGGACCTTTATTGCGATAATTCAGGTGCCATCGCACAGGCCAAGGAGCCAAGACAACACCACAAGACCAGGCACATAGACCAAAAATATCACTTGATATGAAAGCTCGTAAAGAATGTTGATACTAATTTATGCAAGATTCATACTGATGCAATTGTTGCAGATCCGTTGACTAAGCCACTTCCACAACCCAAGCATGAGGGGCACGTTAGAGCTATGGACATTCGATGTATATTTGATTGACTCTAGTGCAAGTGGGAGACTGTTGGAGATATGCCCTAGAGGCAATCATGTATGATGATATTTCCTATGTGTTTATGAATAAAGATGGTCCTTAGACATTATCAATGATGTGTATCAACAAGTACGTGACTTGTTTGTGGGATTATGCATTGTATGATGACTGTCCTAAAAGGTCCCTGGTCTAAAGGGTTGTGTGGACACGCAGCTGACTAGACTAGCATATGACGCGCGCGGTGGATGGCCTTGTCTCACTGGCCATGGAGCATTGGATGCTAACCGGATAATATGGACTCGGAAGGATCTGGTCGGATTTGACATAGTCGGATCCGAGTCGGACAGACCCAACTATGAGACGCGGCGATATGTCATCTGTGAGTCTCTAGTACAACATACGTTCTATGTCCTCAGACCTGAGCTGGCACATGTACTCGGGATGATGACAGGCCTGCTTTGGGCCGACCAAACACTACTATGTAATTGGGTAGTTATAAAGGTAGGTTTCAGGCTTGTCCAGACCCATGCTACGAGGCATGGTACAACAAGATGGGATTTGCCCCTCCGATCCGGAGAGATATACTCTGGGCCCCTCGTGTGATCCGACCAAGATAAGCATGACCATGCGACAAGGATTATGAGATAATCCGGTTTGTGTTCGGCATCACTGCAACGAGAAAGAGGTCGGGCTAGCACAAGGATGACAGACTTGCCTTGAGCCCGACAACATATATCATGTGGCAAAGGGAACAGAAGTGTGAAGTACACGTTCGCCTAACCAGCTTCATCGGACACTTGGAGTCGGCACGCTTTGCTAGAGGCCGCTACCGACTAGCCGAACCGGATGTGATCATACTCGCGACCAAGTGAACGAGAACCTAAGGGGTCGCGCGCTTAAGGAAAGGAACTTATGGGCTTTAGGATCCGTGCGAGGCCCAAGTGTTAAGCCCGCAACGGATGCCTATATATAGTGGAGGTGCGGCACACTCATTCGGTTGATCGCTTCGGCGCCATCATTAGGGCTTTGCATGTGTTGCAAGTAGCCACCTCCACTCGCGGCCGACTGTGTGATCGGACCTAGCAGTCTGGCGCACAGTGTTCCTCCTGCACGCGCAGATCCCGTTAGAGGCGGTGCACTTGCGCCGCTCCGGCGAACTTGTACGTGGGATCCAATGACCGGTTGTACGAGGGAGATCGGGCGAGGAGGAGACGACTCTGGACACACTGCCCTAACTCTACTTTCGTTGCACGGCACTGCGCGTCTAGTGGTAATGGTCTGTGATCCATCTCTGTAGCATGATCCTGGTTGTTCTACACGTAGGAAAATTTTATATTGTAGCCGATGCACCTAGCATAGAACCCAACACATGAGGCTTTTACCCAGGTTTAGCCCCTCTCAATGGAGGTAAAACCCTACGTCCTGCTCTTGTTGTATTGATGATATAGCGAGTACAAAGTTGATCTATCTCGGGATCATAAGTTTGTGGTCTAAACCCTATGGGTTATGATGTTGTGTATATGTATTCTCTACGGGCTAAACCCTACGATTTATATAGGCACCGTGGGTATCTAGGATTACAGAATGTCGGTTACCATCTACAGATTACATGTTGAACGAATCATCCTCTTCATGGAGTGCACGTCAAGTCTTTTGGTAGAATCCGATACGCTCACGTCCCTTCAAGGGGCCTCCGAAGTCCTTCCCCCAAGGTGGGTCTCCAGCACAACCCATGGACTAGACCAGCTCGGCTGGGACCCCTTAGTGCAGGACTCCCTCACTCAGGGAGTCCGAATTCTCCACTCTAGTATGTATCTAACGCAATATATGTGAATGCATAGTTCTAGGTTAGAATAACTAAGACACCTTGCACATTTTATAAGTGGGCAGGGCGTGGTACAACATATGTTCTACATATGTAGCTCCATATCACACATGCCACCATCATTCCTCCCCACAACAGGTTACTACAATGATGATTAAGGGTTCCCCGTGGACCCACCCAATGGTTGGTTCTCCATTATTCCTTTATATGCTGCTCCAGGAAGGAAGGGAGAATATTACTACCACCTCTTTGCCTCCACATCCCACCATTGCAATAATAGAAAAAACCCTCATGGTGATAAAATGAAAATGCTCGATGGTCAACTTTACACAACATTCATGAAGAATATTAACTTAAAATGCAAAGGTGGATTATATATCGTTTCAGCGTTCAACACCTAAACATACTAGGATTCCTCTATATCCTCGAGAACTATGGGTTTTACTCACACATAGAGACAACACACATCAACGGGATAATCCTGGTAATCATGGATAAACGATCAAAGCAATAAACATAGGAATCCATCTAGGGTTGGGTGTTACAAAGAGTTGAATAGGGTGTGTGATGATGATGGTTGATGTCAGAGTCTGTTTGATCGGTTGATGGAATAGCGGATGCCCTCTATAGATTCCCCCTCCGGATCCCTTTCGAGGCCTAGAGTTCTTGGTTTTGACAGAGTTTCTGACCTCTTTGTGGCTCTCCTTCGTGATCTAAAGCTACCGGAGTAAAATAGTCAACTAGGGGGAGTGAAAGCACAACTTCTCCCTAGGTGATTTCGGTAATTAACAACAACATATAGTTCATTGAACTAATGAGCCTATCAAGTATATTTTAGGAAAGTTCAATGAATGGTTTGGCTAAGATAATAAGATGGATCCCCTAGATGCAATGAACATAAGTTGGCAAGATCTTCAAGACCCTACATTTTCTTTTAAGTGAGAAATCACAATTGAGCCCATAGGAAAAGCCAATACTATTTAAAGGGGAGGAGGTATTGATAATGATCTGGTTTCTCAAGTGCTTAGAGATTTTCCACCAAAAGCCTCAACCAAACTCTCACAAAATATTATGTCCAAAACCCAAACTGCCAAAATCGGTGCCACCAACTTTTCCATATCGGCCCCATCGAGTTTGCCAAGACAGAACCCAGAGCCAAAACCCTAGCATCTCGGTACTACCGAGACTTGGTTCAGTATAGCCGAAAAGTGGTTGCCAACTCTCTATGATCGAAGTGTTTAACTTCAGAATTCCCGAGTTTTTCATTTCGGTGCCATCGAGATTTGGATCTTCCCTAGGTCAACCGAATCGGTCTCACCGAAAAGCCGAAAGTTGCAGCCTTTTGTACTAGTCGGTGTAACCGAGTTTTTACTTTGGTTCCACCGAGTTGGGCAATAATGTTGTAACAGTTGGATTTTTGGAGAAGGCTATTTATACCCCTCCACCCCCTCTCATTCGTAGAGAGAGCATTCAGAACAAGCCAACACTTCCACCATTCATTTTCTGGGAGAGAACCACCTACTCATGTGTTGAGATCAAGATCTTCCACTCCAACCATATGAATCTTGATTTCTAGACTCCCCAAGTTGCGTTCCACCCAATCACCTTCTTCCACCAAGTCAAATCCTGTGAGACAGTGATTGAGTGTTGAGGAGACTATCTTTTGAAGCACAAGAGCAAGGAGTTCATCATCTACACACCGTGGTGTCTCCTAGATTGGTTAGGTGTCGCTTGGGAGCCTCCGGATCGTGTGGAGTTGAACCAAGAAGTTTGTAAGGGCAAGGAGATCGCCTACTTCGTGAAGATCTACCCCGAATCAGGCTAGCCCTTCGTGGACGTAAGCCATAATGGAATAGGCATGGTTGCTTCTTCGTGGACCCTTCGTGGGTGAAGCCCTCCGTGGACTCGCTCAACCGTTACCCTCAGTGGGTTGAAGCCTCCATCAACGTGGACGTACAATAGCACCACCTATCGGAACCACGGGAAAAATCATTGTGTCCCCATTGCGTTTGATCTTCCTATCCCTACCTTTACTTACACTTGCATGTCTTTACTTTCCGCTGCTATACTCGTAGATTTGCATGTGTAGGGTGTGCTAGACTTGCTAGAATTGCTAAAACTTGCCAACCTATAAAATTAGAAAAATGTTAGTTTTAAATTTGGTTAAGTAGTCTAATCACCCCCCCTCTCGACATACTTTGGATCCTACATGGAGGCGACCCCACCGGGTATGAGCGGGCGCGCTCATACTAGGTGTCGCTTTCTCTCCTGGAAGCGTTGTTGCGACTGGAATGTGCTTTGTTTGATCGTTGCTTCTTATGATAGGTTATCATCATGCCAATCAACGTGATTTGAGGTAAGAGCGCTCTCACTCGTATCAGCAGTCGTACTACATGAAATTTTCGCCAAAAGGAGTCATCGGTGGGGCTAGAACTCTTTTTTTGACATTGCCTCGCCCCTCTCTCTCTCTCTCTCTCTCACTCACTCACTCACTCACTCACTCGAACCCTAATCCTCCTAAACATCTAATTCTTCATCAATTTTGTTCGTTTGAGCTGGGGAGTCTTCTCAGTTTTCGGATCCATGGTTTATCCTTTTAGAAGAGTTTGGTATTTTTGCGATTCCACATCATTAGTATTCATAGTTCTCATGCATAATCGTTTATTTGTGATGCAAGAACTTGTTCGCCACATAAATTCATGGAATTTCTTTGGTTTTCTAGAGAAGCTAAATTGGATTTTTGGCAAGAACAAGGGGACGGGCGCCATGGAGGGAGCCTTGTCCGACTACTCCCGCAGCTCGTCCAAGCCTATTTTTTTTATACATGCTTAACTTTTCCAAATATACAAGTTTTTTTAGAAATACATGGTTTTGAACAATTTCAAATACGTGTTAAAAAAATTCAAATACATGTTGCAAACATTTTTTTCAATGTCACAAAACATTTTTTAAAAACTATGCAAATAATCTTTACATTTTATAAATATATATTTTAAAGGTCACGGATATATATTTGAAACATGTGAACATGTTTTAAAGCGTAACATATATATTTTCGAATTGTACGAAACATTTTTTAAAAATTGCAGAGACATTATTTACATTGCATAACATTTTTCATAAACGTCACATACATTTGATTGAAAATGCATAAACATTTTTAAAATGTCACAAACATGATATTTTTCTGATGTCGTGTACTGTGATGCGTTATTGGACCCTAATGTCGTCACCGGCCCATCTACGTCGAGAGATTGATTACGCAGAGCTGTTGACTTGGGTGTCCGGTCCGCAGTCCGCTAGCGGATCGATCCGACCACGGATTGATTCCCCTCCCTGGTCGCCTATCCGCTCGACGGATCACGCCGGCTGGCCGCCCGCCCGCCCGCCGCCGCGAGACCCTGCCGGTGGGCAGGTTTACTACGATGAGCCCTCCTCCGCCGTCGCGTCCGACTCCCACTTACATCCTCCTCCTGCTGCTCTTCTTCTCGCTAACCGCATCGGCTGGTACGAGCAATCGCGCGCACGCGCGTTCTCGTGATCCCATACGCTTATTCTTCTTTCCTTTGGTGTATTATATGTTGCTGTCATGGATGATACATGTGAGCTTTTTAGTTATGTCGCTGAGTGATTCTTGAATCTTGATGGGTTTTAGTGGATCCTTGGTGTGTTCTGCGCTTAGTTGCTGGAATTGTTGTGTAGGTGGTTAGTCTCTCCGGATTTGTAGGTTTAATTAAGTTTGTGAGTTAAATCTTTATATTGCTGGATGGTGGTTCAGAAATGACCGTGATCTATCTGCATTTTAGGGCCAAATTCCTATCCATGACGTGCGATTGTATGAATTATCAGTTCATACAGCATAGGATCGGAAGATCTGTCATCACCAATGTTTATATATAACGTATAAATTTTACGGTTAGAAGCATTGTTGTCCTATGCTTTACTAACGTCGGATTTTGGCATTTCTGCCGATCACAAGACAGATGTACAAAGTACTTTCTGTGAAATCGGTAGCTTTGAGTTTTTGCTTGTATATGAGCCCTGTGGTTTTAGATTGAATGGGTGCATCTTGGTAAGATAGAACAGGAGGTTCGTCTTTATCTTGGTTGAATGAGGAAATGGGCATGAACCAATGTGATTTGCACCTTGGGCAAACATTTCAAAATTATCTGATGTACAACTAATGTTGTTTAATTTCTTGATCCACAGCACAACCAAAAGGGGTATGTGTTTCACCTGGTGGGCGGTTCCCTGCTTTCTCATCTGAAGGCAAGCCTCCTGGAAAAGCGGCAAAGGGGCGCAGAGACCTAGCATTATGTAGGATATTCCGCCACAACACATGTTGTGACGTTACGCAGACATTTCCTGCCCTGCTTTCAGTGAGAAAGCTCTCGTCAACTGGCGAAGGCAGTGAAGAATGCCTTCATTTGTGGGAGTTGCTCGAGTGCTCAGTTTGTGATCCAAGGGTGGGTGTCAGGCCTGGACCTCCTGTTATATGTGCATCATTCTGTGACATGGTTTTCGAAGCTTGTTCGGAGGCATACTTCTCCATTGATATGAAAACACAGGTAAACACCCATTGCTGATGTTATGTGAGCGTGAGTTATGTCTCAACTGAAACTATCTGGATGTCAAAGCATTACTATTGTGCAAGTACATGTGCAGTTGCCAGATTAAGCTTTATATTTCTCGTAGTCAGATCATAGCTTAGGCACTCATGTTTAATAAATGCCCAATCAGTACATTCTGAAATAGCTATTAATACCGCAGAAATTAGTTTTCCTTGTGTTTGTCGAAATCAGTTGTAGCTAACAAATCTTTTTTGTTGGTATGATTTCACAGTTTGATTACTGATATGCTCCCTTACGGTTATACCAGGCCTTATCTCCTTGTGGTTTAGGTGACATCCTTTGTGGCAAAGCACATAAGTGGGTTTCTAACGGCACAGAGCTATGTCGCCTTGCTGGTTTCTCTGTGCAAGTTTCTGATGCCAATCCCAGTGAAGTTGACGAAACCTTCTGCTATGGCGGGAAAGCAAGTTTGGATTCCATCTCTGATACATGGACGTCTTCAAAAGATCGTCCAGCATTACATGGTATGCCCTCTTGGGATCTTGAAGATTTTCAGAGATGGGCAAAAGAAATGCCTGTTGGTGAAAGAATTTCGTGGGCAGTCGGAGGAATGGTTCTTACAGCCGGCCTTATTTTTATCAGGTATTTTTATATTTCCGTCGCTCTTCTAAATATTCTAAATTTTTTGGCTAGAAATATGTTTTGAAGCATTTTTTGATACGTGGAGAGAAATTAGATTTGTTTGTGCAGTCTTGCAATTTCCTGTCATGGCTTGCTAGATTGCTGCTGGGGTTAAACTGATTCCTGGTTGACATACCAACTTCTCTATGAACCTAAACTTTTCGTCATCTGTGATGTGCAGCAAAAGAGAGGGCTACAGCCGTCGTCGTAAGCAAGCTTCCGTCGCTCAAACTGTAAGAAAAAAATGGAATCGGGAGCTAACCCGCAGCAACTGAAGCGATGCTAGGAAGACATAGGCACCTGTAGCATTACTAATAGATGATCTCTTGGATTTGTATTTTTGCCGCTCTGTGGTTATATTCTGATCGACTATGAAAGTTTGGTTGTTAGACTGTGTGTCCTCTCTACCCTGGTGCGTAGGTACAATCACCTTTTCTCAATGTTGTGTGAAAGAAAAGCTGAAGAGGTCTATGAATTGTCGTCGAGACTCTTTCTTAATGCAGTTTTTACTTTTGCTTGAGTATCTGTATATACTGTCAGAGTATTCGGAAATGAATTCTGCAGAGGTTACCCGCAGATGTCTTTACTGGCGCCTAACTATTTCGTGCAAAGTCTGTCCATCTATTATAAGCACAATGTCGACAGTAAATTATATAGTCAGTGATTTGTTCTAAATGGAACCTAAATAATTTCTAAGAAACATGATATCTGGTACCAGAGTTGTACGTCATGAAGAGTTGTTCATACAGTGTGTATGTGTTCATCAATTAGACAATGACAATGCGTAACCTTCTTTCTCAAAGAACTCCTTAAATAAACACAAAATGATACCCCTTCCGTTCACAAATATAAAATGTTTTGGATATTTCAAGATAGACTACATACAGACTGAAATGAGTGAACAAACATTAAACATATCTATACACATCTGATTCATAAAAAAGTTCCAGCAAGATGCAAAGCTATATTCTTTACTCTTTGTGAACGGAGGGAGTAGTATATCTCGCGTGGGAATACACCAAGATGCAAAGCTATATTCTTTACTCTTTGTAAAGATGTGAGTTGTGACAGTCTGTTCATTTCATTAGTTGCTAGGAAATAGGAATTTCCAGAGTTGTTATTCATTTGTTAAATGGCTGTAACATTTTTTGTTTGGCATTGTAAAATAATCAATAATACTTATATGGTTGTGTGCAGCACTCCATGCAAAGGGTCATTCCCTCTTTTCGAAAAAAAAAACCCGTCCGGGAAGGCATGTAACTGCTCTATCCATCAGTCCTTAACAAGCTATAAGAAAAATCATATGCGGAACCTTTTTTACCAGTAATCACCGCAAGAACATGCCCCATCGCTGAAATGATGGAACCTGTTGATGTCTCTGATGATAATCTCCCTTGAAACGATCTTTGAAATGAACTTGAATGCGACGTGGCAATCTCTGCATATGCGCAGGTTTTTCTTGACCCTAATGGGCGCTCCAGGTGGGGTGCTGATCAACGCGAACGCGACGGCCAGCCTCTCACTGTGATGAGAAAGAAGCAACTCCTTTTCGCTCTTGTCTACATCATGGAGATCAACCTCTAGATTTGAAACGTAACCAGCTTTGCTCATCAGATCTCCCAGTTCTTCTAGCTTTGCGTATATGTCCCTTGCCCTTGGGTGGCTCTTGTCACCCACAATGAAAGTATGCACCCTATCCTTCAATTCGACCCAGCTCATGGCTGGCTCCTTCTTGACCTTACTGTCTTTCATCAATTTTCTCACCTTGGCCACCTCGTCCCACATGCCTGCAGATGCATATGTGTTTGCGAGCAACACATGTGTGCCCGACTTCTCTGGCTCCAGGATGAAGAGCTTTTCAGCTGCCAGCTTTCCCAGTTCTGGATCTCGGTGTACTCTTGAGGCTGCAAGTAGTGCCCCCCAAACTGCGGCATTGGCTTCAAACGGCATGCTGTTGACAAGCTCCATTGCATCATCTAGTTTACCGGCACGCCCAAGAAGATCAATCATGCACGAGTAATGCTCCTCCGTCCTGTCAATTCCAAACATCTCCTTCATTGAACTGAAGTATCCCTTGGCCTCATCAACAAGCCCTGCGTGGTTACAAGCACAGAGAACACTAGTCAGGGTGATGTGGTTTGGAGTAATGCGCTCATCAACCATCCTGCGGAACACATCTAATGCTCTCTTCCCATGCCCATGCTGTGCTAGCCCTCCGATCATCGCAGACCATGAGACAACTCCCTTCTCTGGCAGTCCAGAGAAGGCCAGATCTGCATCCTCTATGCTCCCGCACTTTGCATATGTGTACACAAGAGCATTACCCGCAAACACATCTGTCATGAATTTCCTCTTGATCAGGTGAGCATGCACTTGCTTCCCTTGCTCGTATGCTGACAAGCTAGCACAAGCATTCAAGAGGCTACTTAGCACAAAGGGATCTGGCTCGAGACCCTTCCTTAGCATCTCCATGAACAACTTTATTGCATCCTCACCATGGTCACACTGCGAGAGTGCTGTGATCATTGATGTAAAAGCTATGATGTTATCAGAACTGTGTTCTTCAAACACTCTATTTGCATAACGGAGGCAATTGCACTTCCAATATGAATCAATAAGACCATTGACGACATGAGAATCAGAAAGGAACCCTATCTTCTCTGCAAGAGCATGAACCTGCGTTGTGTCACTGATTGCCTCCAAGCTTGCTGTTGACTTGAGAACAGCAGCCAGTGTCGTCCTATTGATGTCACAACCTTCCTTTCTCATCCTGCAAAAGAGAGACAGTGCCTCGCCATGGCATCCTCCATGAGAGCAACCTGAGATCAGTGCATTCCACAAAACCAACTCTTTTCGAGGGATCCAGTCGAACACCCTCCTCGCATCATCCAAAAGACCATACTTTGCATACATATCCACAAGAGCAACACCGATATAGTCATCTGAATCGGCATAGGCTTTGATCATGAACCCATGAATTTGCTGGCCCAGAGTGAATGCACCAGCACCAGCACCAGCGCAGGCCTTGAGGATGCTGGACAACGTGAACACGTTAGGCACCAGACCTGAAGACTTCATCTGCAGCAGCAGCTCCAGTGCATGCTGATCATGTCCATGAAGCACACACCCAGAAATGAAAGCATTCCACGAGACGACATCTGTCTTGGGTACCTTCCCAAAAATAAAAGCTGCCATATGAATGTCCCCCAGCTTCGAATACATGTCAACCAACGCATTGGCAGTGAAGACGTCCTTGTCATACCCCGTCCGTACCACCATGGCGTGCACCTTCCTGCCGGCTTCCAAATCCCTAGAGCCAGTGCAGGCATTCACGACACACGAGAACCCAAACTCGTTCGGCCGTACCCCGCTCCATACCATCTCACCAAACAGCTCGACAGCATCGCTGCATCGGTCATTCTTGACCAAAGCCGACATCAGGCCGTTCCAAGACACGGCGTTCCGGTCGCGGGCGGCCTCGTCGAACACCCTCCGCGCCTCGTCCACAAAGCCAAACCCGCCGTACATGGCGACGAGCGCGTTGGCGACGAAGATGTCCCCGCTGAGCCCCGTGGACACGGCGAGCGCGTGCACCTGCACGCCGAGCCCGGCGTCCGGCGCGCACTTGAGCACGATGGGGAGCGCGAACTCGTTGCAGCGGACGCCGCGCGCGCGCATGGCCCGGAACGCCGCGAGCGCCTCCCGGGGCAGCGCATTGTTGGAGTAGGCGGTCACGAGCGAGGACCAGGAGACGTGGCACGGGTCCGGGGTTTCGTCGAACACCCTGCGGGCGCTGCCGGGGAGGCGGCACTTGGAGTAGAAGGAGAGGAGGTGGTTGCGGAAGGCGTGGAGGAGGCCGGACTTGAGGAGGTGCGCGTGGATGTGCGCTCCCAGGAGCAGAGACTGCGAGGCGGCGTAGCGGGCGAGGAGCGGGCTGATGCTCTCCGGGCTTCTCATCGGAAGGGCATTCTGTTCTAACACACACAGGGGCGCCGCCGCAGCGCGAAGGTTGAGGCACGGAAGGGAAGGGGTGTTGATGCATGTAAGAGCATCTCTAACAAGCCTTACAAGGCGAACCAACCTGTGGTTGGATGGTTGGAGGGACTGTGGTATCCCTAGCCCATCAGGGTTCAAATCCTGGTGCTCGCATTTATTCCTAGATTTATTTCAGGATTTCCGGCGATGTGCATTCAGTGGGAGGAGACGTTCCCGTCGACGACGAGGCGCCTATGGTGACTTCGTAAATTTCAAGATGATATGTCGGCTCAGTCATTCGGAGGTGCTCATAGGGGTAGGGTGTGCGTGTGTGCGTTCATAGGGGTGAGTGTATGCGCGTGTATATGAGCGCTTGCGTTTGTACTGTGTTCAAAAAAAAAAAAAAACAAGCCTTACAAGCGCACAAAAGTTTCGCCTGTTAAAATAATCTTAACATGCCACAGTAGCATTTTTTACGCGCAGAGGCAACATTGATTTAGCAGATGCCAAGAACGCGCGCCCAAAATCACGCAATGCAAATTGTGAAGCGCGCAATCCGGCGTTCCAAATATGCTCCGCGCGATAGCGCTTTTTAGCACGTACCCAAAACTTTTTAACGCGCGTATTACAGTATCTGTTGAAGCTGTCCGGCGCTCAAAAAACGAATATTTTAACGTGCGGAGCAGTTTTTTGGCGCCTGTTGGAGATGCTCTAAGGCCAACTCCAACGCGCCACTTCAAATGGTCCGCCCGCATCCATTTGAGGGTAAACGGATAGAACAAAATGTCCAACACGCGGGAGAAAACAGATCAATATCCGTTTTTTGTCCGCTTTTGATTCATTTCCGGCCCAACTTTGGGTCGCGTTTGCGGCCGAACGGATACGCGCGGACGGACGGGACACACGCCCTTGTCCTTCCCTTGGCCCGCCCGTCAAGGACACAACCATTTTCCTCTTCCCCCGCCCTTCTCCTTCGCCCTCCGCCCGCCGCCCCCGCCATCGTCGCCGCCACCCCCATTCCCGGCCGAGTCGCCTTTCATCAAGGTCGTCCGCCCCACAACCATGTCGTGTCATAGACGGCCCACGCCCGCGTTTCGGTAGAGCTGTTTGCCGGCGTTCGTGGTTCCTTGTTGTCGGTGGGAGAGAAGCTACGGTCGCCGACGCCGACCGTCGACCCCATCAACTTCCGGCAGTCGCTGCATTGCCGCAGGGCGCACACCCACCAACACCAACCTTGCTTCGCGTACTCGACTTGCTCTTTCCTGCTGCGTCTCCACCACGACCGCAAGGTGTTCAACAATTTGCTCACAAGGTATCATGGATAGCGGCGATGAGTTTTTCTTTCACAACTTCATTTGTTCATCGGATGATGAAGACCTTGTGGCGGCTGCATTGGTCGCCCACGACCACATTAGTAGGAAGCGGCCTCGGTTCAAGGGATCAATCCTCGGCAATGCTCCGGCCTTGAACCGCAATAGGGAGAGAGGCCACACCCTTCTCTATGCCGATTACTTTGAGAATAGCACACTCTTCAAACCACACAAATTTCGTCACCGCTTCCGTATGGCAAGACATGTGTTCAATCGTATTCGGGAGGGAGTGGTAGCATATGACCCATACTTTGAGTGCAAGGAGGATGCCCTTGGCAAGCTTGGCTTCTCTTCTTACCAGAAATGCATTGCGGCTATTCGCATGCTTGCATATGGAATTCCCGATGATCTTGTGGATGAGTATGTGCGTATGAGTGAGTCCACATGTCTCCTCTCAATGTATAGTTTCTGTAAGGCCATGGTGATAGCGTTCATCCCTGAGTACCTGAGAGAGTCAAATACGGCTGATACAGAGAGGTTCTTGGCGATCAATGGCGAGATGCGCTTTCCGGGCATGCTTGGTAGTATCGATTGTATGCACTGGAAGTGGAAGAACTGTCCATTTGTTTGGTAGGGGCAGTACAAAGGGGCATGTGAAAGGTGCCATTGTCATACTTGAAGCGGTGGCTTCTCAAGATCTGTGGATATGGTATTCTTCCTTTGGCATGGCTAGTTCTCAGAATGATATCAGTGTTCTTCAGCGTTCTCCAGTGTTTGCAAGACTTGTAGAAGGCCACTCCCCGAAGGTCAACTTTGAGGTCAATGGCCACCAGTACAACAAGGGATATTACCTAGCTGATGGTATCTATCCTCAGTGGTCCACTCTTGTGAAGACAATACCCAGTCTGCAAGGAGAGAAGAGCCAGAGGTTTGCCCAAATGCAGGAGAGTGCTAGGAATGATGTGGAGCGTGCTTTCGGTGTGCTTCAGTCTCGATGGGGTATCGTTCGAAACCCTGCATTGACATGGAGCACTCAGAAGCTTTGGGAGGTGATGACTGCTTGTGTGATCATGCACAATATGATCATGGAGGATGAGAGTGATGATAGCATCTACGACCAAGGGTTTGATTTCCAAGGTTAAAATGTTGAGCCTGAGCACCCACCTCCTACAACCTTCGAACAGTTTGTCCATTTTCATCGTGAAATGCGTGATTGGCATACTCATGTCCAGCTCCAGGATGACTTGGTTGAGCACATGTGGACTCATATTGGCAACCAGTAGATCTATCGATTCAATTTCTTTTCATGCAAACAATTTTTTATTGAATTGTAAGACTATTTGATATTTTGTTTATTTCGATTGGGTTGTAAGACTATTTCGGATGTGGAACTATTTATTATGTTTGATTTCAAATGTTTAGTATGCTAGTTGATCTCGAATGGACGAGATGTGGCCGAAATGTGGTCGTGCGTTGGGCGCACGGCCGACACATCCAGAAATCCGGGCGGACGCTGATACGTCCATTTTGCATCATGCTTTTATATCGATATTTATTGCATTATGGGCTGTTATTACACATTTTGGTACAATACTTATGCCTTTTCTCTCTTATTTTACAAGGTTTACATGAAGAGGGAGAATGCCGGCAGCTGGAATTCTGGACTGGAAAAGGAGCAAATCTGAGATACCTATTCTACACAACTCCAAAAGTCCTGAAAATCTACGGAGAATTATTTTGGAATATATAAAAAATATTGGGCGAAACAAATACATCAGGGGACCCACCAGGAGGCCACAAGCCAGGGGGGCGCGCCCTACCCCCCTGGGCGCGCCCTGCAGGCTTGTGGTCCCCCTGGCAGGCCTCCGGTGCCCATCTTCTGCTATATGGAGGGTTTTGACCTGGAAAAAATCAGAGGGGAGCTTTCGGGACGAAGCGCCGCCATCTCGAGGCGGAACTTGGACAGAACCAATCTAGGGCTCCGGCGGAGCTGTTCTGCCGGGGAAACTTCCCTCCCGGAGGGGGAAATCTAAGCTATCATCATCACCAACACCCCTTTCATCTTTGGGAGGCCAATCTTCATCAACATCTTCAACAGCACCGTCTGATTATGAACATGAATATGCTTTGTGAGTAGTTACGTTTGTTCCTGAGGACATGGGATAAGTCTTGTTATAAGTAATCATGTGAATTTGGTATTCGTTTGATATTTTGATGAGATGTATGTTGTCTCTCCTCTAGTGGTGTTATGTGAACGTCGACTGCATGACACTTCACCATTATTTGGGCCTAGAGGAAGGCATTGGGAAGTAATAAGTAGATGATGGGTTGCTAGAGTGACAGAAGCTTAAACCCTAGTTTATGCGTTGCTTCGTAAGGGGCTGATTTGGATCCACATGTTTCATGCTTTGGTTAGATTTATCTTAATTCTTCTTTCGTAGTTGCGGATGCTTGCGAGAGGGGTTAATCATAAGTGAGAGGCTTGTCCAAGTAAGGGCAGCACCCAAGCACCGGTCCGCCCACATATCAAATTATCAAAGTAACGAACACGAATCATATGAGCATGATGAAAACTAGCTTGACAGAAATTCCCATGTGTCCTCGGGAGCGCTTTGCTTTATATAAGAGTTTGTCCAGGCTTGTCCTTTGCTACAAAAAGGATTGGGCCACCTTGCTGCACCTTTGTTACAATTGTTACTTGCTACCCGTTACGAATTACCTTATCACAAAACTATCTGTTATCGATAATTTCAGTGCTTGCAGAGAATACCTTACTGAGAACCGCTTGTCAATTCCTTCTGCTCCTCGTTGGGTTCGACACTCTTACTTATCGAAAGGACTACGATAGATCCGCTATACTTGTGGGTCATCAAGACTCTTTTCTGGCGCCGTTGCTGGGGAGTGAAGCGCCTTTGGTTAGTGGAACTTGGTAAGGAAAATTTTATATAGTGTGCTGAAATTTACTGTCACTTGTTACTATGGAAAATAATCCTTTGAGGGGCTTGTTCGGGGTATCTTCACCTCGACCGGAAGCACAAAGAGATGCTCCTCAACCTACTACACCTACTGAAATATTTATTATGAAATTCCTTCGGGTATGATAGAGAAACTGCTAGCTAATCCTTATGCAGGAGATGGAACACTACATCCTGATTTGCATCTAATCTATGTGGATGAAGTTTGTGGATTATTTAAGCTTGCAGGTTTGCCCGAGGATGATGTCAAGAAGAAGATATTTCCTTTATCTTTGAAGGAGAAGGCATTGACATGGTATAGGCTATGTGATGATATTGGATCATGGAGCTACAACCGATTGAAATTGGAATTTCATCAGAAGTTTTATCCTATGCATCTGGTTCATCGTGATCGGAATTATATTTATAATTTTTGGCCTCGTGAAGGAGAAAGTATCGCTCAAGCTTGGGGGAGGCTTAAGTCAATGTTATATTCATGCCCCAATCATGAGCTCCCGAGAGAAATTATTATTCAGAATTTTTATGCTCGGCTTTCTAATAATGATCGGTCCATGCTCGATACTTCTTGCGCTGGTTCCTTTATGAAGAAAGATATTGAATTCAAATGGGACTTATTGGAAAGAATTAAACGCAACTCTGAAGATTGGGAACTCGACGAAGGTAATGAGTCAGGTATAAACCTTAAGTTTGATTGTGTTAAATCCTTTATAGACACCGATGCTTTTCGTGAATTTAGCACTAAATATGGACTTGACTCTGAGATAGTAGCTTCTTTCTGTGAATCTTTTGCTGCTCATGTTGATCTCCCTAAGGAGAAGTGGTTTAAATATCATCCTCCCATTGAAGTTAAAGTAGTAGAACCTATTAAAGTTGAGGAAGAAACTATTATTTATAATGCTGATCCTGTTATTCCTACTGCTTATATTGAGAAACCGCCCTTCCCTGTTAGGATAAAGGAACATGCTAAAGCTTCAATTGTGGTTCGTAAGAGTTGTACTAGAACACCTACGCCTCCTGAACAAATTAAAGTTGAACCTAGTATTGCTATGGTTAAAGATCTCTTGGTTGATAATATTGATGGGCATGTTATTCATTTCTGTGATGAAGCTGCTAGAATTGCTAGACCTGATACTAAAAGTAAACATAGACCTATTGTTGGCGTGCCTGTTGTTTCCGTTAAAATAGGAGATCATTGTTATCACGGCTTATGTGATGTGGGTGCTAGTGTGAGTGCAATTCCTTTTACCCTATACCAAGAAATTATGAATGATATTGCACCAGCTGAACTAGAGGAAATTGATGTTACCATTAAGCTGGCTAATAGAGATACTATTGCACCAATTGGGATTGTTAGAGACGTTGAAGTCTTGTGTGGGAAGATAAAGTATCCTACTGATTTTCTTGTTCTTGGTTCCCCACAAGATGATTTTTGTCCCATTATATTTGGTAGACCCTTCTTGAATACTGTTAATGCTAGGATAGATTGTGAGAAAGAAACTGTTACTGTAAGTTTTGGGGATGTGTCTCATGAGTTCAATTTCTATAAATTTCGTAGACAACCCCATGATAAGGAATTGCCTAGTAAAGATGAAATTATTGGTCTTGCTTCTATTGTTGTGCCTCCTACTGATCCTTTAGAACAATATTTGCTAGACCATGAAAATGATATGCATACGAATGAAAGGCATGAAATAGATAAGATTTTCTTTGATCAGCATCCTATTTTGAAACACAACTTGCCTGTTGAAATACCTGGGGATCCTCCTCCACCCAAGGGTGATCCCGTGTTTGAGCTTAAACAATTACCTGATACTCTGAAATATGCTTATCTTGATGAAAAGGAGATATACCCTGTTATTATTAGTGCTAACCTTTCAGAGCATGAAGAAAAGAGATTATTGAAAACTCTGAGGAAGCACCGTGCTGCTATTGGATATACTCTGGATGATCTTAAGGGCATTAGTCCCACTCTATGTCAGCATAAAATTAATATGGAGCCTGATGCCAAACCAGTTGTTGATCACCAACGACGGTTGAATCCTAAGATGAAAGAAGTGGTAAGAAATGAAATACTAAAGCTTCTGGAGGCAGGTATAATTTACCCTGTTGCTGATAGTAGATGGGTTAGTCCCGTTCATTGTGTCCCTAAAAAGGGAGGTATCACCGTTGTTCCTAATGATAAAAATGAATTGATCCCGCAAAGAATTGTTACAGGATATAGAATGGTAATTGATTTTAGGAAATTAAATAAAGCTACTAGAAGGATCATTACCCTCTACCTTTTATTGATCAAATGCTAGAAAGACTATCCAAACATACTCATTTTTGCTTTCTAGATGGTTATTCTGGTTTCTCTCAAATACCCGTGTCAAAAGAGGATCAAGAAAAGACCACTTTTACTTGTCCTTTCGGTACCTTTGCTTATAGACGTATGCCTTTTGGTTTATGCAATGCACCTGCTACCTTTCAAAGATGTATGATGGCTATATTCTCTGACTTTTGTGAAAAGATTCTTGAGGTTTTCATGATGATTTTTCCGTTTACGGAACTTCTTTTGATGATTGCTTGAGCAACCTTGATCGAGTTTTGCAGAGATGCGAAGGAACTAATCTTGTCTTGAATAGGGAAAAGTGCCACTTTATGGTTAATGAAGGTATTGTCTTGGGGCACAAAATCTCCGAAAGAGGTATTGAAGTTGATAAAGCTAAAGTTGATGCTATTGAAAAAATGCCGTGTCCTACAGATATCAGAGGTATAAGAAGCTTCCTTGGTCATGTTGGTTTCTATAGGAGGTTTATTAAAGACTTCTCTAAGATTTCTAGGCCTCTCATCAGTCTTTTGCAAAAAGATGTTCCATTCGTTTTTGATGATGATTGTGTAGAAGCATTTGAAATTCTTAAGAATGCCTTGATTACCGCACCTGTTGTTCAACCACCTGATTGGAACCTACCCTTTGAAATTATGTGTGATGCTAGTGATTATGCTGTTGGTGCTGTTCTAGGACAAAGAGTTGATAAGAAATTAAATGTTATCCATTATGCTAGTAAAACTCTAGACAGTGCTCAAAGAAATTATGCTACCACTGAAAAGGAATTTTTAGCAGTTGTGTTTGCTTGTGATAAGTTCAGACCTTATATTGTTGATTCCAAAGTGACTGTTCACACTGATCATGCTGCTATTAAATATCTTATGGAAAAGAAGGATGCTAAACCTAGACTTATTAGATGGGTTCTTCTGCTACAAGAATTTGATTTGCATATTATTGATAGAACGGGTGCCGATAACCCCGTAGCAGATAACTTGTCTAGGTTAGAAAATGTTCTTGATGACCCACTACCTATTGATGATAGCTTTCCTGATGAACAATTAGCTGTCATAAATGCTTCGCGTAATGCTCCATGGTATGCTGATTATGCTAATTACATTGTTGCTAAATTTATACCACCTAGCTTCACATACCAACAAAAGAAAAAGTTCTTCTATGATTTAAGACATTACTTTTGGGATGATCCACACCTTTATAAGGAAGGAGTGGATGGTGTTATTAGACGTTGTGTCCTGAGCATGAACAGGAACAGATCCTACGCAAGTGTCACTCCGAGGCCTATGGGGGACACCACGCTGGAGATAGAACTGCACACAAGATACTACAATCTGGTTTTTATTGGCCTACTCTCTTCAAGGATGCTCGTAAGTTTGTCTTGTCTTGTGATGAATGTCAAAGAATTGGTAATATTAGTAGACGTCAGGAAATGCCTATGAATTACTCTCTTGTTATTGAACCATTTGATGTTTGGGGTTTTGATTATATGGGACCTTTTCCACAATCCAACGGGTATACTCATATTCTAGTTGCTGTTGATTATGTTACTAAGTGGGTAGAAGCTATTCCAACTAGTAGCGCTGATCATAACACTTCTATTAAAATGCTTAAAGAAGTTATTTTCCCTAGATTTGGAGTCCCTAGATATTTAATGACTGATGGTGGTTCACACTTTATTCATGGTGCTTTCCGTAAATTGCTTGCTAAGTATGATGTTAATCATAGAATTGCGTCTCCTTATCATCCTCAGTCTAGTGGTCAAGTAGAATTGAGCAATAGAGAAATTAAATTGATCTTGCAGAAGACCGTTAATAGATCTAGGAAGAATTGGTCTAAGAAACTTGATGATGCATTATGGGCTTATAGAACTGCTTATAAAAACCCTATGGGTATGTCTCCGTATAAGATGGTTTATGGTAAAGCATGGCACTTACCTCTAGAGCTAGAACATAAAGCTTATTGGGCAATTAAAGAGCTCAATTATGATTTCAAACTTGCTGGTGAGAAGAGGTTATTTGACATTAGCTCACTCGATGAATGGAGAACCCAGGCCTATGAGAATGCCAAGTTGTTTAAAGAAAAGGTTAAGAGATGGCATGATAAAAGGATACAAAAGCGTGAATTCAATGTAGGTGACCATGTTTTGCTATACAATTCTTGCTTAAGATTTTTTGCAGGAAAACTTCTCTCTAAATGGGAAGGGCCTTACATTATCGAAGAAGTGTATCGTTCCGGTGCCATCAAGATCAACAACCCCGAAGGCACAAATCCGAAGGTGGTAAATGGTCAAAGAATCAAACATTATATCTCAGGTACTCCCATAAATGTTGAAACCAATATTATTAATACCATAACTCCGGAGGAGTACATTAGGGAGACCTATCAGAACGTTTCAGACTCCGAAAAGGAATAGGTATGTGGTGCGGTAAGCAAACCGACTCCAAAACTTTTCCAATGGCAATTTTTATACATTTTGGAATAATTAAAAATTAGGAAAATTTAAAGCAGTCCGAAGAGTGCACGAGGAGGCGACAAGCCAGGGGGGCGCGCCCTACCCCCCTGGGCGCGCCCCTGTGGCTTGTGGCCACCCCGTGTACCCTCCGGACTCCGTTTTCTTGTGGCATACTCCTTCGGGTTGGTAAAAATTCATTATATAATCTCCTGAAGGTTTTGACCCTCGTATCACGACAATACCTCCTGTTTTCATTTTGAGCTGTTTCTGCAGCAGATTTAGAGTAAGATGTCTTCGCAAGAGTCGGTCGGGGAGAGCCGTGCCTCTCACCTGACACCGGGGCCTGGAGTTTACAGCGAAGCCAACCACTTCGGGCAGGCCACGGAGGAAGAGATGGAGGCCGACTTGAAAAGAATAGATGCCATGGAGGAAGACCAAGAAGTTATCTCTCGTCTACAACCTGGAGCCATGTTGGAAGAACTTCAGAGCTCAGCAATTCCGAACTCGGTTATTCCTCCCAATGCTAAATTTCTTACTTATGAGAATATGAAAAAGAGTGTTGCTTCTTCCCCCGCAGCAATGAAACATCCTTGGGTTATGGGAGCCCTAACCGTTACTGGAAAACTTCGCAAGGAAGTAATGGATCTCAGACAGCAAAATAATAAGTTTGAGGAGGAGAATCGCATTCTGAGGGGCATCATCGCCAAGAATATAACATCGCCACCTCCGAAGAAAGACAACTAAACACATGGGTATGGGCACTCCCCTTAACTTGTGCCAAGCTTGGGGGAGGTGCCCCGGTATCGTATCACCATCACATCTTTTACTTTTATCGTTTTTCTTAGTTCGATCCTTTTGGTTATATATTGATCTGGTAGAATAAAGTTTTTTAGTGTGATCTTGTTTTTGAGTTTTGCTTTATGTTCCCCCTATGTAAGCAAGTCCGAGAGTTATATAATAAAGAGTAGTTTTGAGTTGAGGGCTTTTCTTGCTTGCTATGATCTTGAGCAAAAGAAATAGAAAAAGTATAGAATAAAAAGCAAAGAGTATATATGATGATCTTATGGGGAGTGATGACTTCACATATAAGAAGTATGTCGATTGAAACTTGTTATGAGTTGACAAACATAGCGATTGGTCATTGTGGCAATTAAAAGGAAGTAATAAAGAAAGAGAGGTTCACATATAAATATATTACCTTGGACATTTTTTATGATTGTGAGCACTCATTAAAATATTATATGTTAAGAAGTTGATGTTGGACAAGGAAGACAACATAATGAGTTATGTTTGCTTATTTCCGAATAGAAGTTATATTGTTTTAGATCCTTCAACATGTGTCGCTTGCTTCCACCCCATATCAGCTAAAACTTCAGCACCAAGTAGAGATACTACTTGTGCATCCAAACGCCCTTAACCCAGTTTTGCCATGAGAGTCCACCATACCTACCTATGGATTGAGTAAGATCCTTCAAGTAAGTTGTCATCGGTGCAAGCAATAAAAATTGCTCTCTAAATATGTGTGATCTATTAGTGTGAGGAAAATAAACTTTATACGAACTTGTGATATGGAAGAAATAAAAGCGACGGACTGCATAATAAAGTTCTTTATCACAAGGGGCAATATAAAGTGACGTTCTTTTGCATTAAGGGATTGTGCATCCAACTATATAAGCGCATGACAACCTATGCTTCCCTCTGCGAAGGGCCTATCTGTTACTTTTACTTTCTAGTACTTACCTTTATGCAAGAGTCGCGGTGATCTTCACCACTTCCTTTATTTCGCCTTTATCTCTTGGCAAGCGTCATGTGTTGGGGAATGATCTGGACACATATATCCACTCGGATGTGGGTGATCATGAGTTATTACTGTTGATATTACCCTCGAGGTAAATAGTCGGGAGGCAATACTATAAGCCCCTAGCTTTCTCTGTGTTCGATTGAAGCTTTGATCTCATAGGTACCGCGTGAGTGTTAGCAATTATGAAAGACTAAAAGATGATTGAGTATGTGGATTTGCTTTACAAGCTCTTATATTGACTCTTTCCTACGTTATGATAAATTGGAATTGCTTCAATGACTGAGATCATAGTTTGTTGGTTCCCAATAGAGTTCTTGATTCATACTTTACCTTGTGAATGAATTGTTACTCTAGCATAAGAAATTATATGTCAATATATGTTGCTGTTCTAAAGATAACCATGATGCCCTCATGTCCGTATTTTATTTTATTGACACCTCTCTCTCTAAACATGTGGGCATATTTATCGATTTCGGCTTTCGCTTGAGGACAAGCGAGGTCTAAGCTTGGGGGAGTTGATACGTCCATTTTGCATCATGCTTTTATAACGATATTTATTGCATTATGGGCTGTTATTACACATTTTGGTACAATACTTATGCCTTTTCTCTCTTATTTTACAAGGTTTACATGAAGAGGGAGAATGCCGGCAGCTGGAATTCTGGACTGGAAAAGGAGCAAATCTGAGATACCTATTCTGCACAACTCCAAAAGTCCTAAAAATCTACGGAGAATTATTTTGGAATATATAAAAAATATTGGGCGAAAGAAATACATCAGGGGACCCACCAGGAGGCCACAAGCCAGGGGGGCGCGCCCTGCAGGCTTGTGGGCCCCCTGGCAGGCCTCCGGTGCCCATCTTCTGCTATATGGAGGGTTTTGACCTGGAAAAAATTAGAAGGGAGCTTTCGGGACGAAGCGCCGCCGTCTCGAGGCGGAACTTGGACAGAACCAATCTAGGGCTCCGGCGGAGCTGTTCTGCCGGGGAAACTTCCCTCCCGGAGGGGGAAATCGAAGCCATCGTCATCACCAACGATCCTCTCATCGAGAGGGGGTCAATCTCCATCAACATCTTCACCAGCACCATCTCCTCTCCAAACCCTAGTTCATCTCTTGTATCCGATCTTTGTCTCAAACCTCAGATTGGTACCTGTGGGTTGCTAGTAGTGTTGATTACTCCTTGTAGTTGATGCTAGTTGGTTTACTTGGTGGAAGATCATATGTTCAGATCCCTAATGATAGTTAATACTCCTCTGATTATGAACATGAATATGCTTTGTGAGTAGTTACGTTTGTTCCTAAGGACATGGGATAAGTCTTGTTATAAGTAATCATGTGAATTTGGTATTCGTTCGATATTTTGATGAGATGTATGTTGTCTCTCCTCTAGTGGTGTTATGTGAACGTCGACTACATGACACTTCACCATTATTTGGGCCTAGAGGAAGGCATTGGGAAGTAATAAGTAGATGATGGGTTGCTAGAGTGACAGAAGCTTAAACCCTAGTTTATGCGTTGCTTCGTAAGGGGCTGATTGGGATCCACATGTTTCATGCTATGGTTAGATTTATCTTAATTCTTCTTTCGTAGTTGCGGATGCTTGCGAGAGGGGTTAATCATAAGTGGGAGGCTTGTCCAAGTAAGGGCAGCACCCAAGCACCGGTCCACCCACATATCAAATTATCAAAGTAACGAACGCGAATCATATGAGCATGATGAAAACTAGCTTGACAGAAATTCCCATGTGTCCTCGGGAGCGCTTTGCTTTATATAAGAGTTTGTCCAGGCTTGTCCTTTGCTACAAAAAGGATTGGGCCACCTTGCTGCACCTTTGTTACAATTGTTACTTGCTACCCGTTACGAATTACCTTATCACAAAACTATCTGTTACCGATAATTTCAGTGCTTGCAGAGAATACCTTACTGAGAACCGCTTGTCATTTCCTTCTGCTCCCCGTTGGGTTCGACACTCTTACTTTTCGAAAGGACTACGATAGATCCCCTATATTTGTGGGTCATCAGACGCGGCCCCATTGCCACCCCCAAACGGACGAAAAGCGGACGAAACGACGTTCGTTTGGGGTCTTGCGTTGGAGTTGGCCTAAGTTTCTAACCCGCGCTAGCAGAAGTCCGAAAGGCTTGGACAAAATTCACGTCTACAAAATGCATGTATTTTTTTGGTCCAAAAGAAAGATTGATCACATAATTTTTGATAAAATTCAAAATCGTTTTTCTGTATGTAATACTATTGAAATGCAATGAAAATTACATTGTTTACCCGTATAATGCAACTTTCATTGGTTTTGCTATTTGCCAATCGCCTGGAAAGCATAGTACAAGGCCAAAGGCAAGGACAAATTGAGGAGCGACGACGACGAGCATCATCCACGCCAAGGATGACCCAGGACCTCGCGGAGCGGGAGACAACACCGCGAGTCACAACGAGCTGCGACGTCTCAGGTGGAGGCAAGGAAGAAACTTAATGGGAGGAGGGTCAGGGTGTGTAGGGGATTGTTCATTGGGGCGGGACTAGAAGGATGGCTAGGGCGGTTGCCAACACGACGATGGTGCGAGGTCGAGTGGGAGGCGAGGCAGTGAGGGGGGAGATAGGCGGTTAGGTCTGGGTAGCTACGAGGGAGGAAGAGGAACCATCGCGAGGAAAGAGGAGGAAGAAGGTGCGGGAGGAAGAAGATGAACAGTGGTGGAGTGCTCCTAACAGTTGGATATTGATCTGATGGCCAAAAATATAAGTGACTTGCGTGATGAGTTTTTTGAGGCGCGTGATGCATAGGTGCTCCCAACTTTCATTGTAAGGATGCAACGCTAGGCTCTCCTCTTCCTGCTTCTCACCGGTGGCCACTCCGACCCTGCACCCACCCTCAATCTCGTAGGGTGACACTCCGGCCTAGGCACCCACTCTCTTGGTGGCATGTCTCGTGCTCCGTTGACCCCGTCAGCTCGGATCTAGTCTCCTCCACCCTACCACACTCCCCACGACCTGTGGTTACCTTGTTAGGGATCTCTGGTGCTTCAGACTCGCCCTCGTCCTCATCATTCTTCCATCAGGGTCCGTCGTTCTCACCCCTTGCCCAAGAGTTGGCACCTGTGATGGGAGGTGCAGGTGGGGGTCAACCCAGCTCCCTCGCGTAAGCCCTATGGAGGCATCATCACGCTCTGAAGCGCCAACAGGAGGACGATGCTTCTTCTCGTCCTTTTGTCCCGTTGCTAGTTCGCTCGGAGGTCCCGTTCGAACTTTTATGAGCTCTTCTTCAACTGCGTCCGGGAAGGTCACTTCAAGCGCGATTGCACCAATAGACACGTTGCATCCGTTGCGGTGGCGACGACCATTCTTGTGGTGCCTGCAAGCATCTTAGGAGCCCGGAGTCCAAAGAGGATCTGCCCAGGGTAGCGTTGGCCAAGATGTGACATGCCATTCCTCATGTCGCTAGGCAGGGTCCACTACCACATCCACCCCTTGAGCCGTCCTCTCTGCGGCCGCTCATCTCGGTGTGCCTTGGTGCCTCGGCTCGGCTGCCGCCAACTTCCATGGTTTGACCGCTAGTAGTCTCCCCCTCGACTCTTGTTGTGGTGCCGGAGTCGCCGTGCATGCTCCACCATTTGATGTCATGGCTGGCAACTTCATCTTCTGGTTGTGACATATATTGGTGGTGATGGCATCCGGTCTCCTGTGCTCAAGCAGTGGAGGCCATTCATGCCCAAGTGAGCATACCACTTGAGCGTTTCTCTGTTCACAAGTTTCTACCAGAGGATGTTCTAGTTGTTTTCGCATTTACGGAGCTCCGCAAAATCATCACTGGTTCGCACATCATTACGCATCAGGAATTGAGTCTTTATTTTAGGTCTTGGCTTCGATAGGCCTAGGTCATGACAAAGGCCATGAGGTTTTAGGCCGAGCTGGAGATTGATGGTGTGTCCCCACATGCCTCGGAGCGTGAGACAATGGAGAAGGTGCTCATCACCTCCTACATCACTGAGAGCATTGCTCGGGAAACCGCATCTTGAGAGAACATGCTCATACTCAAGCTTGATGCTTGGTGTAGGATGATACGTCCATTTTGCATCATATTTCCTACTGTAATTTATAATGTTTTAGAGTTATATTTCACTTAGGATGCAATCCTAATGTTTTTTTTATCTTAAATTGCATGTTGTACCACAAGAGGGAGATTGCCAGCATGTAACGACCAAACCTCGAAGGATTTGAGTCTATGTGCTTACTGTGCTAGTCCCTGGATTGATTTGCTAGCACACACAGTATAGATGAATACCAAAATAATAAGTGTATCATTTATTACAACATATGATCCAGAATTTACAAAGTATAACAATCTGCATAGCACTTAGCTAGCTTTATACAATCAAACAGCGGAAACGTAGCAGAAAATAACGATGAGTCCCATCATAGCCCACTGGCGATGCTGAGTGAAGACTCGCGACCCTAATGGTACCTTACTCTTCGTCTGAATATCCTGCAACATGAGACGTTGCAGTCGTATAGGTCAACACATTGAATGTATTGGCAAGTTACACATGAGTAATATTAAAGCAGACCTACATGTACATGCATATATAACAAAGGAAGGCTTGATGGTTATTTTGCAGAAAAGCTAATTTTATCCTCATAACTACATAATAGTCAAGTTTTAATTTGTTTGCTACAATTAAAATACATATGGTTGAATTGGCAACTCCAACTCCAACCTATTACCATTATTAAGTTTCCCACCAAGTTTTATTAAGGGTAACATTTGTCAAGATCATCCAACAACTGTAATGGCCTAGCTGCTCAAAGTCATCCATAACCAGGGACACGGCTAATCATGATTAGTTTTAATACTCTGCAGAGTTTAGTACGCTTTACCCACTGGACCCAACCCAAAGATTGAGACGAAGTCTTTCAACAACAGTCACCTAGTCCCACAGGAGGCCCATCCCAACTACCATAACTACATCTGCTAGCACGTCCGAGTAAGGTTTCCACTACTGATCAACTAAGCCAGAGCCCATATAGCCAGTGGCCGCACACGGAAGCTACTAGTCACTAAGTCTGCCTGGTCTTTTTGAACCTGGGCGGCATTCCGCTTACATTCAGAGGGTCGGAACCATGATGTTCTTGAAACCACCCAACAATACCACATCCGCCCAGAAGTGAATTATATATACAAATATATATTAAGTTTCTACACAAGTTATATCATAGCCCTCACATAATCTCAATGAATACACGAACCAATCCCCGTCTACATAGCATAGCAGAACTACAACTACCACGATCATCATTGACGAGGAGATAACTCAATAGCATAGCATAATATAAAATATTAGTATACATGCATAAATTCATAGTGTGATATATACTACATGCATAGAAAAAACAATAGGTGAAGGATGGTCAACATGTAACTTGCCTTGATTCTGGTTCAAAAGGTCACACTCCTGACAATAGTTCGCGCCGCACTCCGGGCAATCTACACGTTTCAAACAATCACAACAAATAAATCACCACACTCAAATAACACCACATAAAACCAACGGCAAGAAATCATTTTTAAAACCACAAAAACAGTAGCATAACAATAGGTACAAATCATCTAGAATTCAATAGGAACACAACACAAAAAGAATCAATAAATTTTACTAAACGGTTTGCAAATTATGGCCTCCGGAAGGTTCATTTAAAATTTGGTCAAATTCAAATTTGGACATTGCAAACATGCAAAATTTTGGTGCTGTCATATTCTACTGGTCATTGTGAGTTCACAGGAAAAAGAAATAACTAAATTGAGCATATAGATTAGAAATTATAGCTGAAACAAAAATATGTGAGAATTTGTCCATAAAACAGTTTTCAGCTGATGCGGCTACTGTAGCACGGCCACGTGTCATCGCGTGATTGGCCGAAAGAGGTATCTGTGCGCGCATGCTCACCAGAACAAAGGAAACGGCGACGGGTTCGGGCGTCGGCGGTGGTGCTTCTCCGGCGTCCCTCCGGCAAAGGGGAGGTGGGGGTTGGATGCGGCGTGGAACGACAGTGGTGATGGTGGTGGATACAGCGGTGGGGCCGTCCTCTGTGGCCGGTGGTGACGACGGAAACCCGACGTGCTCTGGAGCTTGGGCACGGCGTAGGGTGGTCATTTGGTTGCGATTCCAGCAAGGAAACGATGTCAAAAGGGGCGGCGTTGAGAGGAGGATCGAACTAAGCGAACAACACGTCCGGCAGTGCCCTTACGGAGACAGAAGCATCCGGCGAAGGCGGCGGCGAGATGAGCTCCTTGGCGAGATGCGTCTCGCCCTAGCCGAGTCGTGCAGCGACGGAAGAGATAGGGAAAAGGGGTGAGGGGTTCGTCGAGGGTATGGCCTCGCGCTAGCCGTCCTGGGCGTCCACGGGGTGGCTCGGGCCCTCGAGTTCGAGTGCTCGGGGTCACTGTGGTGCGGCGCGACTGAGTCCGGCTCGAGGTGGAAGAAAGTGAGGCGGGGTCCGCTGGCAGCGACTGAGAGGACGGAAGGAAAAAACAAAGGGAAAAGAGGGGTGGGTTGGTGGTGGGCCGGCCTGTTGCGCACTGGACACTAAGGCTGCGGCAGCTGGGCCACTTTGCAGACCAAATGCACAGTACGGTTCATTTTTTTTAAAGAGACTGCTACAGAGAAAACAAAATATTTCTGGCTAAAATAAATACCAGGAAAAATCCTAAAATACTAATAACATACAGTAAAATATATTCAACTAGTATATACTATAGGAACACTAGTTCCAAACCTAATGCAATTTTTGAAAATAAATTTTATGCAAATAGGCCACACAATGAGTATTGCAAAATAAATTTAAAAGAATTTGGAGTTTACAGAATTGCAAATACATAACAGATGAAATCCAAATATTATTTTGGGCATTATGAACTTTTATTTGCCAGGGGAGAAGGCATGCTATCTCCACTCCAATAATTTGCCTTGAGTTGCATAATGAAAATAATTTTTTAGAAAAACAAATAATTCATATGAATGATCTATTAACATCCTAATTTAGGAAAATTGGGATGTTACACAGCAGCTGGTTCTGAGCCTCAAAAGCTACAACGAAGATAACTATTCTCCGGAGCTTCAAATGTTCTGAAAATTTATGAAGATTTATATTGGAATGTATAAAAAATACTATAAGAAAAAGATACCGGAGAAGACCCTCCATGGGCCCACAAGCCCAGGGGCGCACCTGCCCCCTAAGGCACGCCTAGTGAGCTTGTGGGGCCCATAGAGGTCCACCGATGCCCATCCTCTGCTATGTGAAGCCATTTGCTATAGAAAAAATAAGAAAAAGAATTTCGGGAGCAGTCGCCGCCGTCTCGAGGCGAAACTAGAGGCAGAGAACTTTTGCTCTCCGACAGAGTGATTCCGTTGGGGATATTTCCCTCCGCGAGGGAGAAATCGAAGCCATCGCCATCACCAATGTTCCTCTGGTCATGGAAGGACTCTTCTCCATCAACATCTTCACCAGCGCCATCTCCCCTATAAACCCTAGTTCTTCCCTTGCTGTCAATCTTTGTATCAAACCTCAGATTGGTATCTGGGGGTGCTAGTAGTGTCGATTACATCTTGTAGTTGGTGCTAGTTGGTTTACTTGGTGGAAGCTTATATGTTCAGATTGTTTATCGTTTATTTATATTCCCTTATCATGAACACGAATATGATTTGTGAGTAGTTTTGTTTGTTCTTGAGGACATGGGAGAAATCTTGTTATATGTAATCATGTGAAGTTGGTTTTCATTCAATGTTTTGATAATGTGTTATATTGTTCTTCCTCTAGTGGTGTCATGTGAACGTCGACTACAAGACACTTCACCATGTTTGGGCCTACGTGAAGGCATTGAGGAATTGGGTTGTACATGATGGGTTGCGGGAGTGACATAAACCTAAACCCCAATTTATGAGTTGTTTCGTCAGGGGCTGATTTGGATCCATATTTCAATTCTATGGTTAGATTTGAAATCAAGATATTCGCTCCAATATTGCCACCAATGACTAATGAATGCATAGGATTCCAAAACTCCTATCTTTATTGTGTTTCTACAGGAAAAGGGCTAAATATGAACAAAATCAAGTGAGAACATGGAAAGGAGTAAAGGAGGAGATAGAAGAAATCAGGAGGAGGCACGCTAGCAATCCCAGAGCAAAAGACGATATTTCATGCAACCACGACCGCTTGCATGGACAGTCGTATGGCATGGAAACCGAGGCTCCTCATCCACCTGAAGAGCTTTTATAAAGGGGTCGAGGCCAAAATGTCAACAAAGACGAAACGAGGAGGAGAATCGTGTGCGAAAACAGAACAGAGCCATCTTCATCCCATCTCCATCAACCCTAGCCGCCGCCATTTCCCATCTCCATAGCCACCATCTCTGTCTCCACCATATTTCCTCCTCCACTAGATCATACCTGTAATTGTGTATTGCACACGCCATCCATTGTAAGACATATTATCAATCAATCTACCGTCATGATGTGTTCTTCATGTGATCTGATCTCCATGTGTGAGTAGTTCGGTAAGGTATGAGTTGAGGCAAGAGCCTTGCGAACCAATGTATTTGTTGTGGGGATCAATGGAAGGGCTATAAATTAACGTCCCGTATGAGTGAAATAAAATTGTTCTGTAGATGTCTCTTGTCTCGTCTGTGTTCTTCATCCCTGCAAGTACCCAGGATCATGGAGAGCGAGCCACAGAGAGGCTAAGGGCGGGGACACCATGAAGTGTTATTCTGAACACCAGTGACAGAAAGGTTTACTACGGTAACATAGATCCCATCTCTAGGGATTCAAGAGGTGTAGTCATTAAACGCCTAAAGCTCTTGTCTTATTATTATCTTAATTATTGAGGCAACCCTGCGAGATGGATAGGGCATTCGGTTGGACTGAACTACGTGCAATAGTCAAGATGTAATATGGACTCATCCCTCACTTCGGTCCGTAACAAGCACATCTCGATGGGTGACTTCCATCGCAAAAATTAAGATTTTGCTCCCAACACAAATATATGGTTGTAAGCATTAAGACCTCATACACATGCTTATTTTTATTACAATTGTTCCTTAGTTTGTTTGATTTTGATCCGGACAAAAGCTGGAATTGTTCTTTAACAAAAACTTGCATGAGACACTAGCTTAAAGGGGGACATCATCCTGTGGGTTTGATAACTCAAGGTCACCTCTGGGGAAAAAGGCGAGAATCCTTGCCGCTCCATTGGCGGATCACCAAAGGAAGTAATCACCTATTAACTTAATGCCCAGTGCCAGCTTTTGCCTATTTTTTTGTCTTGCAGAAAAACATACCAAACAAAGTCCAAACACGACAAAATTTTACGGTGTTTTTTTGGACTACGAGAGACACTAGAAGCTTCGGGGAGCTCATGTGGTGCCCCCCAGGGGTAGGGCACGCCATGTGAGCTTTTGGGACCCCTAAGCTCCGTCTGACCTAATTCCAATGTTATATATTCACAAATATTCAGAAACCCCCCGAGCGAGATCTAAAACAATTTTATCGCCACCACAAGCGTATGTTATTCCGCGATCCAATCTGGAGGCTTTTTTCGTTGCCCTGCGAGAGGAGGAATCCATCATGGAGGCCATCTTCATCAACCTTGCCGCCTCCATGATGATGTGTGAGTAGTTCTTTCAGGACCTACGGGTCCATAGCAGTAGCTAGATGGCTCTCTCTCTATTTTCATGATCTTCAAAAGAATGATCTGTTTGGAGACCTATTCACTGTAATTCTCGAGGTGTGTTCGTTGGGATCTGATGAATTGTGGGTTTATGATCAGATTATTCATTGACATTAATTGAGTCTTTTCAAATCTATTATGTGTTATTTTATAGCTATGTATGCTTTCTGATCTATGATTTTTGGCCAAGTTAATGAGTAGATCATTAGAGGGAGTGGTGCATACGAGTAGGTTCAATCTTGCGGTGTCCATACTCTATGACAGGAAGGGTTGCAAGGCACATATTGTATTATTGCTACTAAGGATAAAACGATGGGGTTTGAACATATTGCTTGATCTTTCACTATCCACATTATGCCATATTGCTTAAAGCATTGCTCTGTTTGTCATGAACTTAATACTTTGAGATGCATGCTGGATAGCGGTCTTGGGGTGGAGTAATAGTTGCAGGCATCATTAAGAGCATGATTGGTTTGCTGCCAATATTTGGCTAGCCAAACGTTGGCATCGCCAAATATTGACAATATCGATACTTGCCAACTATTGGCAACTTTATGTGAGATAGACAACACAACTCGGTAACCAACCAAGTTGTAGACAATATTTGGCACAATGCCAAACATTGGCATGCCAATTTTTGGCACCAAACCAATTAGGCTCTAAGTTTCATGGTCTGCTTGTCACTGACGTAATGCCTATATATGAACTATGTCATGAAGAATCATAATCATAACTATGCGCTATTATATCAATTACCCAACAGTAGTTTGTTTACACACCATTGCTATGCTCATGAGAGATGCCTCTGGTGAACGATATGGCCCCGGGGTCCATTCTCTATTAATACAAAAGGCTATAATTACTTGTTGTTTTTATTTATCTTTTATTTTATTTTATTTGTCTATCTACCACTATCAAATTTAATCCTTGCAATTGGTGAGAACAAGGAGATCGACAACCCTCTTGCCTTCGTTGGGTGCAAACATTTGCTTTGTGTGTGTGATACGTCTCCAACGTATCTATAATTTATGAAGTATTCATGCCATATTTACAACCAATTTATATGGTTTTGGTATGATTTGCATGGAACTAACCCGGACTGACGCTGTTTTCAGCAGAACTACCGTGGTGTTGTTTTTTGTGCAGAAATAAAAGTTCTCAACAAAAGAGGCACTAGAAGCTTCATGGGAGGGCCAGAAGAGCCACGAGGTGGCCACAACCCACCAGGACGCGCCAACCCCCTCTGGAGCGCCCTGGTGTCTTGTGGGCCCCTCGTGGCCCATCTTCACGTGAAACCGACGCCCAAAAATCCTATATATTCAGAAACCCCCAGAAATAACCCTAGATCAGAAGTTCCGCTGCCGCAAGCCCCCGTAGCCACGAAAAATCAATCTAGACCCCGTTTCGGCACCCTGTCGGAGGGGGAAATCATCACCGGAGGCCATCTTCATCATGCCTATGGTCTCCATGATGATGAGGCAGTAGTCCACCCTCGGGGCTGAGGGTTTGTACCAGTAGCTATGTGTTTAATCTCTCTCCCGTGTTCTTGATTTAGCACGATCTTGATGTATCACGGGCTTTGTTAATATAGTTGGATCATATGGTGTTTTCCCCTCTCTATCTTGTTGTGATGAATTGAGTTTTCCCTTTGAGATTTCGTTATTACCAGATTGAATACTTTTATGGATGTGAGAGCACTTGATCTATGTCTTGGCACTCAACTCGCGGATTCCCGAGGTGACATTGGGGTAATCTATGCATAGGGGTTGATGCACGTTTTCGTCCTACTTTCTTCGGTAGAAATCTTGGGGCACTCTTTGAGGTTCTTTGTGTTGGATTGAGTATTATGAATCTGAAATTGTTTGATGCATATCGTATAATTAACTCATGGATACTTGTGGTGACATTGGAGTATCTAGGTGACATTAGAGTTGGTTGATGCGTATCATATGGTGTTATTTTACTACGAACTCTTAGATAGATCGATCGGAAAGGATAACTTGGTGTTATTTTAGTACGAACTCTTGGATAGATCGATCGGAAAGGATAACTTTAAGGTGGTTTCGTACCCTACAAACAATTTCTTCTAATGTTCTCCGCTAGATAAGAACTTTGGAGTGACTCTTCGTTGCACGTTGAGGGATGGTTATGTGAACCAATTATATTAGCATTGTTGAGAGATTGCACTAGCGAAAGTACAGACCCTAGGCCTTGTTTTTAAGCATTGCAATACCATTTGTGCGCACTTTTGTTACTTGCCACCTTGCTGTTTTTTATCACCATCTCTTCGCCGAAATAGTGCACCTATACAATTTACCATTGTATTTGGTGTGTTGGGGACACAAGAGACTTTTTATTATTTGGTTGCAGGGTTGTTTGAGAGAGACCATCTTCATCCTACGCCTCCCACGGATTGATAAACCTTAGGTCCCACTTGAGGGAAATTTGCTACTGTCCTATAAAACTCTGCGCTTGGAGGCCCAACACGAGTCTACAAGAACAAGTTGTGTAGTAGATATCAAGCTCTTTTCTGGCGCCGTTGCCGGGGAGGTGAGTGCTTGAAGGCATATCTTTAGATCTTGTAATTAAATCTTTTAGTTTCTTGTTTTTCACTAGTTTGGTTTTATAAAAGAAAAGTACAAAAAATGGAGTTTAGGTTGCATCATTTGTTTTGTCTTTCTAGTGTCTTTCGTGAAAATAAGGATTTAGAAAATTGTGCTCAATTGGTAGAGGAAGAAATTATAAAAATAGTTGATGAGAATTCCTTGAATGTTGAGCATGATTGCAATGTTGCTAGTATGAATTATCTGAATATCCATGATACTAATGATATGCAAAGCCACGAGCTTGGGGATGCTATGTTTGATGAAGATGATATTTTTAGTCCCCCAAGTTTTGATGAGCAAATTTATTATGATTATGGCATGCCTCCTATCTATGATGATTATTGTGATGACATGTATGCTATAAAGAGTAATGAATACCATGAAACTTGTTATCATGATTTTAATATTCAATGTGGTTATGTCAATCAAGCATCTCATGATAGTTATTTTGTTGATTTTTCTCCCACTATTATGAATGAGAAGAAATATGCTTATGTGGAGAGTAATAAATTTTCTATGCTTGTAGATCATGAAAATAATGCTTTATGTGATAGTTATATTATGAAATTCCTTCATGGTGCTACTGAAAATTATTATGAGGGAGGAACATATGCTTGTAGGAATTGCAATAATATCAAGTTTCCTCTCTATGTCTTCAAAGTTTTGAAGTTATGCTTGTTTTGCCTTCCTATGCTAGTTGATTCTTGTTGCCATAAAATTTTTTCTCATAAAATCCCTATGCATAGGAAGTGGGTTAGACTTAAATGTGCTTTTCATGAGATTCATGATGCTCTTTTGCATGTTTCAATTATTATTCCTATGCGAGCATCATTGAAATCATCATGCCTAGCTAAAAGGCATTAAAGAAAAGCGCTTGTTGGGAGACAACCCAACACTTTTACTTTCTGTTTTTGAGTATTCACATGATTAAGATACTGTATTAATCATGTTTTCTGTCTTTTATTTCAATAAAGTGCCAAGTAAAGCCTTTGGGATGACTCACAAGATGAGTAGAATTGATGTTGAACCAAAACAGAAACTTTTGACTCCAGTACAGGAATTTTCATTTTTTACTAGAGCGTGATAATGATATGAAATTTTTACACAGTTTTGATATACAAATTCTTCAGGTTGTCCTAATTTTTCAGAATTTTTATAGACAGGGAAGTATGGCTATACTGCAGATCTTCACAGACTGTTCTGTTTTTGACAGATTCTGTTTTGCATGCATAGTTTGCTTGCTTGAGTGTTCCCATAGCTTATATTCAGTGATATAAATTATGTGAATGGTAGAATACAGTAGTTATTATGTGAGAACAATTATGAATCTTGTCTTGACAGTACATAAGTGAATGATCTTTATTAATTATACTAACCCATCTCACGAAGTTCCGTTAAGTTTTGTGTGATTGAAGTTTTCATGTTTTTGGTGAGACACCAATATGAGGAGAATAAGGAGTGACAAGAACCTAAGATTGGGGATGCCCAAGGAACCCCCAAGGTAATATCCAAGGAAGACTCAGGCGTCTAAGCTTGGGGATGCCCTGGAAGGCATCCCCTCTTTCGACTTCAACACTATCGGTATATCTTACTTGGAGCTATTTTTTTATTCATCACATAATATGTGTTTTGCTTGGAGCATCATTTTATTTTGTTAGTATTTGCTTGATGTTATTTATAATCTTGTTTTTCAATAAAAAGTTCCATGAATTGCTGTTAGATGTCTCTATTGCATGTTTGATGTGTGCTGTGTAAAAATACAGAAACTTTTTCCATAGTGTTTGAATTTTCATATTTTACTAGAACGTGGAAAGTTTCTGAAATTTTTACATAGTATTTTAATATAAATTATTTAGCATGTCCTGTATTTTCATAATTGTTTGAGTTACATAATTGTTTGGACAGATTGCTGTCATAGTTTCGTTATCTACTTATCCTATAGTTTCAATAGCCTATATTGGTAGGTATAAATTGTGGAAACGATAGTAAATAGTAGATGACGTTTGAAAATTATTGTGCAACTTGTCTTGGCAGTACATGAAGTGTTGATTATTATGTTGTGCACTAACCTATCTCACGAGTTCTTTTCGAGTTTTGTATGGATGAAGTTTTTAAGATTTAGGGAAACCATGGTATAAAAGGAATTAAGGAGACACAAAAGCTCAAGATTGGGGATGCCCAAGGCATTCCAAGATAATATTTCAAGAAGTCTCAAGCATCTAAGCTTGGGGATGCCCCAGTAGGCATCCTACCTTTCTTCATCAATAATTATCGGTTAGTAGCGGTTGAGTCTAAGTTTTTGCTTCTTCACATGATGTGTGCTATTCTTGAAATGTCATTTTATTTTGTTTTGCTTTCTGTTTTAATAAAATACTTAGATATGAAAGTTTTTAGATGGGAGAGAGCTCTCAAATGGCTACCCATTTACTTAACTACTCGCTTGATCTTCACTTATATCTTTTTGGAGTAGCTTGTCATTTACTCTTGTGCTTCACTTATATCCTATGAGTAAATTGTTGAATGAATTGAATACCATGAAGTTGAAATTATATGTTCATATCATGCCTAGTAGTAGCTTCACATTGGGTTTAGAAAGTGAAATCTTTTGAAGCTTGACAATCACAATATTGGTCATACAAGCAATTCGTGAATGATTAGTATAAGGAAGAGAACTTTCACATACAAATATATTATCTTGGACATCTTCTATGATTGTGAATACCCATTAATTATTTTCAAACTTGAGAAAATTAGTTGAAGTTGGACAAGGAAGACAACGTAATGAGCTATGGTTGTGTATATTTGCATAGAAGTTATATTGTTATGGATCCTCCAACATGTGGTGTTTGCTTAGGATCTTTTGCTAGCCAAAAATTCGTACTAAGTAGAGATACTACTTGTGCATCCAAAAACCCTTAAACCCAGTTTCTTGCCATGAGTGTCCACCATACCTACCTATGGATTGAACAAGATCCTTCAAGTAAGTTGCCATCGGTGCAAAAAGGCAATAAAATTGCTTCTAAATGGGTTTGATCATTTAGTGCAAGAGAAAATTGAGCATTGTACGAACTTTTGATGGCAAAGTAATAAAAGCAACGGACTGCATAATAAAGGTTGCTATCATAAGGGGCAATATAACGTGACATTCTTTTGCATTAAGGGATTGTGCATACAAAACCAAAAAGCGCATGACAACCTCTGCTTCCCTCTGCAAAGGGCCTATCTTTTACCTTTCAGTATTTACTTTTATGCAAGAGTCAACAATATGCATTCTCATTTCAACCTCAATTATTCTCTAGTTGGCAAGCATCATGTGGTGGGGAAAGATCTAGGCACATATGGCCAGTCAAATATATTTGATCATGACTTATTATTGTTGACAATTATCTCTATGATAAATGAGTTGGGAGGCGAAACATTAAGCCCCTATCTTTCTCTATGTTCGATTGATGCCATTTGTTCTAAAAATATGCTTTGAGTACTAGCAATCATATAAGACTATATGATGATTGAGTATGTGGAGCTCTTACTTAGACTTTGTTGAGAATAAGTTGAATTGCAATTGTTTGGTGACTAAGACCATAGGTTGTTAAGTTTCAAGAGAATTCATTGTTTGAACCATAACATGTGTGTAAGAGCACATTTCTCCATGTGTGGTTTTGGGTAATTGATGACAATCCCTATGGACTAATGGTTGCCTTAAGTTATATTCGAAGGATTTGTCCATCTTGAAGTCCATCTGTTGGTTTCAAGGAGTTTATATGGTGACCAAGGTGGTATTCAAGGTTTTATCCAAAGATTGGTCACAGAGGAGATATGATACAAGGTTGATCAAGACTAAGTCAAAGAGTAAATCAAGTTGATCAACATGCAAAGCGTACAAGATGTACCAAGAGGGATCAAGTGATCCCATGGTATGGCAAGCATTGTCCATTACGCTTTGTGTACTAACCCATGGTTACGTGAGAGTTCTATGTGGGGTTAGGTATGTTTCCATGGGCTTGCGACTAGTGGAAGATCTCATGCAACCCATGGAGGATGACATCAAGTGGTGATCGTCATCAAGATTGCGGTGTGCAAGTTCAAGTGGAGCATCATGAAGAGATCATGCTTGAAGCTTGCCGTCCATTGTGGTGACAATGGACTTGTGAAGATGTGCCGAAGAGTGGCTCACCCATAGTGGAGTATGGGGGAGAAATCATCTAGTCTTCATCGAGCCAACGCAATCAAGAAAGGTGGTCCATCTTGATGAAGTCAAGATCATCATCATCTAGCTCAAGTGGACTATGTGCAAGGTATAGGTTTGACCTTGATAGGGTTTTCTATTTTACCGGTCTCATGGTGGTAGTTGGGAGACCGGGTTATAGGATCGATTGCCGTACTTTCAAGGGGGGCTCTCAAGTGAGTAGCTTGATCGTATCATTCGTTGAGAGCTCAAACCACTGCATCCTTGCATCATCATCTTTCTTGGTTCGTGTTTGGTGTTTCTCTTTGTGAGTTTTAGAGCTTATGGTCATCTTCATGACAAGCTCGAGTTCATCGAAAACGGAGTCCATATGCATCTTCTATGATGTTTTCGATGTTGGAGTTCTTGCCGGTTCTTCATTCATAGAGGTTTCACATCTCTATACCATTGGAATTTTCATACTGATAGTACTTGTCGTGTGCTATCCAACAAGCTTGAGTTTGCTCAATTCGAAGCTCGTATGCGAAAGTTATGGCAGTTTCAGTACCAGAGCTGTTTTTCTCTGAACAGGCGGTAGTACCGCTCGGTACCACGGTAGTACCGCTTGGGCGGTACTTCCGCTATGTACTACCGCTCTACTTCCGCTTATAATTTGTTCTCTGGTCAGGGTGGTTTTCTGGACGGTAGTAGTGGGCGGTAGTAGGGCGGTAGTATCGCCCGCGCGGTACTACCGCTCTCTAGTACCGTTGTTACTACCGCTTATTTCTGGGTCTGGCGTCTTACTGCATCCCAGCGGAAGTACCGCTGGGTAGGGCGGCAGTACCGCTCCGGCGGCACTACCGCCTCGAGTTTTCTGCCATTTTGCAGGTTTTCCCTAAAACTACCGCGCGGGCGGTAGTACCGCTCAGCCGAGCGGTAGTACCGCTTGTGCACGACATGTGCACATAACGGTTGGATTTGGGGAGGCCTATAAAAGGGGGTCTTCTTCCCCATTGCTCCCCAACCCTTTGAGCTCGTTTTTGCTCCCCATTGTTGACCTTCTTTGAGCTTGCTAACTCTCAATCCCTCCAATGATTCTTGCTAGTTCTTGAGGGAAAAGAGAGAGGAGATCTAGATCCACATTTCCACCAATCACTTTCTCCTCTAAGTGAGGGGAACCCCTTGGATCTAGATCTTGGAGTTCTTCGTGTTCTTCTTCGTTCTTCCTCTCATTTCCTCCATAGCATTTGTTGTTGTGGTGGGATTTGGGAGAGAAGGACTTGGGCACTCCGTGTGCCCTTGCCATTGCATTTGGTGCATAGGTTTGAGTTCTCCACGGTGATACGTGGAAGTGAGAAGTTGAGAAGCTTATTACTCTTGGGTGTTTGAGCACCCTAGAGCTTGTTCCTCTTGGGTGCCTTGGCACCCTAGACGGTTGGTGGTGTCTCGGAGCTCAATCATTGGGGTGTAAAGCTCTGGGCAAGCGTCGGGGTCTCCAATTAGGTTGTGGAGATTGCCCCGAGCAATTTGTACGGGTACTGGTGAACCGCCCCCAAGGGTTGCCAAAGTGTACGGGTACCGGTGACCGCCCCCAAGGGTTGCCATTTGTACGGGTTCGGTGACCGCCCTCAAGGGTCCCTTTGTGGAATCACGGCATCTTGCATTGTGCGAGGGCGTGAGGAGATTACGGTGGCCTTAGTGTCATCTTGGGGAGCATTGTGCCTCCACACCGCTCCGAACGGAGATTAGCATCCGCAAGGGTGTGAACTTCGGGATACATCGTCGTCTCCGCGTGCCTCGATTATCTCTTACCCGAGCCCTTTACTTATGCACTTTACTTTGTGATAGCCATATTGTTTCATGCTTTATATCTTGCTATCACTTAGTTGTTTATCTTGCTTAGCATAAGTTGTTGGTTCACATAGGTGAGCCTAGTTGTTTTAGGTTTTGTGCTTGACATATTAAACGTTAGTTTTATTCCGCATTTGTTCAAGCCTAAACCGTAATTATTTTAAAGCGCCTATTCACACCCCCCCCTCTAGGCGACATCCACGTCCTTTCAATGTGAATTGGTTGCTACTTTGTCATGATGAGTTTTATGAGAAAGAGTTGCTGTTATGATGCTAGGAAAAGTGGTTGAAATTATCATTGATAAAACTTATGCCTATGCTAGCATTCACACTTCATAAATTATTTCTTTTATCATTTACCTACTCGAGGACGAGTAGGAATTAAGGTTGGGATGCTGATACGTCTCCAACGTATCTATAATTTATGAAGTATTCATGCCATATTTACAACAATTTTATATGGTTTTGATATGATTTGCATGGAACTAACCCGGACTGACGCTGTTTTCAGCAGAACTACCGTGGTGTTGTTTTTTGTGCAGAAATAAAAGTTCTCCAAATGCAACGAAACTTTTTGACGATTTTTTTGGAACAAAAGAGGCACTAGAAGCTTCGTGGGAGGGCCAAAAGAGCCACGAGGTGGCCACAACCCACCAGGGCACGCCAGCCCCCTCTGGCGTGCACTGGTGTCTTGTGGGCCCCTCGTGTCCCATCTTCGCGTGGAACCGACGCCCAAAAATCATATATATTCAGAAACCCCCAAAAATAACCCTAGATCAGAAGTTTCGCCGCCACAAGCCTCTGTAGCCACGAAAAACCAATCTAGACCCCGTTCCGGCACCCTGTCGGAGGGGGAAATCATCACCGGAGGCCATCTTCATCATCCCTATGGTCTCCATGATGAGGAGGGAGTAGTCCACCCTCGGGGCTAAGGGTTTGTACCAGTAGCTATGTGTTTAATCTCTCTCTCGTGTTCTTGATTTGGCACGATCTTGATGTATCGCGGGCTTTGTTAATATAGTTGGATCATATAGTGTTTTCCCCTCTATCTTGTTGTGATGAATTGAGTTTTCCCTTTGAGATTTCGTTATTACTGGATTGAATACTTTTATGGATTTGAGAGCACTTGATCTATGTCTTGGCACTCAACTCGCAGATTCCCGAGGTGACATTGGGGTAATCTATGCATAGGGGTTGATGCACGTTTTCGTCCTATTTTCTCCGGTAGAAATCTTGGGGCACTCTTTGATGTTCTTTGTGTTGGATTGAGTATTATGAATCTGAAATTGTTTGATGTGTATCGTATAATTAACTCATGGATACTTGTGGTGACATTGGAGTATCTAGGTGACATTAGAGTTGGTTGATGCGTATCATATGGTGTTATTTTAGTACGAACTCTTAGATAGATCGATCGAAAAGGATAACTTGGTGTTATTTTAGTACAAACTCTTGGATAGATCGATCGGAAAGGATAATTTTAAGGTGGTTTCGTACCCTACAAACAATTTCTTCTTATGTTCTCCGCTAGATAAGAACTTTGGAGTGACTCTTCGTTGCACGTTGAGGGATGGTTATGTGATCCAATTATATTAGCATTGTTGAGAGATTGCACTAGCGAAAGTAAGGACCCTAGGCCATGTTTTCAAGCATTGCAATACCGTTTGTGCTCACTTTTGTTACTTGCTACCTTGATGTTTTTTATTGTTACTATTACAAAAATCAATACCTACTATCATTACTACACTTGTATCACCATCTCTTCGCCGAACAAGTGCACCTATACAATTTACCATTGTATTTGGTGTGTTGGGGACACAAGAGACTTTTTATTATTTGGTTGCAGGGTTGTTTGAGAGAGACCATCTTTATCCTACGCCTCCCACGGATTCATAAACCTTAGGTCATCCACTTGAGGGAAATTTGCTACTGTCCTACAAAACTCTGCGCTTGGAGGCCCAACACGAGTCTACAAGAACAAGTTGTGTAGTAGACATAAGTGTGCAGGTACTGTTAACGTTGCTCGTCTGTCGTCTCCTTCTGTTTCAATAAACCTTGGTTCTTAACTCAGGGAAATACTATACTACATCACCCTTCCTCTTCAGGGAATCCCAACACCTACCACAAATAGCACACCTCATGACATCTTTGTAAATTGGCTAGAACTTCCCCGATTTCATTATGATTTATTCCTACACGATCCTTGGTAGACAAAGCATATTTTGAGTGTAGGTTTGGCTGTCCTAGAGCCCTTGGATGAAAGGGAGGAGGCTACATCAATGGAGGAGACTCGAGGAGGCCAGCTATATGAAGACTTCCAACCCTAACCGCTGCACATCACAATCTTACTCCATCACAACTTCAACCAGCCGCAGGGAGGCTCTCCCATCTCACCTAGAGGGAGGCCTCTCCCTCCATACCCATCGCATGAAGGCCACGCAAGAGGAGGAGAAGGAGGTGCCGTCACCATCACCAGACGCCGGCCATAGGCCACACGCGTCGGTGCCCATCTCCATCTCCCTCCTCGCACTTGTATTTTGTAAGATTGAACATGTTGATGACAACAACTAATCATTCCTCTTTGTGTTTTTTACTATAAACAGTAGGGTAAAACCCCCACTACAACTTTTATTAATGAAGGCAAACAAAAAAACAAAAAAAATGTCTCTAACTATTACAAGCAGGCTTGAGATAAGCCTAGAAAGAAAGAAGAATAAAACAAAGAAAGGAAAATAGAAGAATAAAAAGAAAGAAGGAATCTAACCTAAATTAAGAGAAAAACAAAAACAAAGACTAAACTAAACTGGAAAACAATTACATAATGTTGTCTGACCATATAGAGTACTGATTTGCATATTTTCTTTTCATTCTGAATCTCAAGAGCTTAAGCTCCTCAAAGTAAATGAAGTTCCAACCCTGAAAGCTTCGGGATATGTTCTCAAATATTTTATTGTTTCTGGATATACATATTGCCAGGATCCTAGAATAATTATTTCCATAAATAAAGGTAATCCGAGTTTGTCCTTCAGGTCTTGAAAAGCTTCTAGAACAGATAAGTTATGAGTTCTGGAAAGACAAATCAAATCCGAACATTGTGCAGCAAAAGGACATCCCCAAAAAAGATGATGAAGGGTTTCTTCTTGTTGGCAATTGATAGAGGCGAAGTTGTCCCTGACTTTCGATGAGATGGTGGCTATCGTTTTCCGTGGAGTAGACTTTGACAATCCGACTACGAACGTGCGAGGACATCACGCCTTAGCAATCTCTAAACCAACTCCGAGAGGTTATTGACCACGCCGGAGCACGTTCAACCTGACCACGAGGGTATATTTCCTGCACGCAAACGGAGAACAAGCAAGAAACTGAAATTGCAATCTGGATATTGCGAATATAAGAGGAAAGCTTTATTGATGAAAGTGGAGTTATGTGATGTCTTGGTCTGGTCGTGGAACACAAACGAAGGACGCGAAGTTGCAGCTATGGCGAACTTGTAATCTAAACAAAACCCAAGTCTAAAACGGTGCCTTAAGGGCTGTATATATGGGGGAATAGAGGGGGATTTCGTGGCCCCTTGGAGGAGGGGTCCGAAACCAGCCCTAACTCAGTTTCCCCACACATACGGACTCTAAAAACAGCCTATAATATGGTATTTCAAAATTACATGGGCCTGGCCCAAAAATAAGGTGGCGCAGCACCTACAATAGCCTATGGACGAAATTTATGAAGTGGCATGTTGTATATTTCGTCCAAGCCTCCAAGCACTCCTTATGGTGGCTTCAAAGTGCGAAAATCACCACTTGAAAGTCCATTGTTCCTTCCCGCACACGCACCTTCTTCTCCATGCTTGATCCCGCTCCAATGGCCATCCTTCTTGTCTGTGCTAGGTCCTTCATTCATAAGTAAAACAAAAGTATCCAATTTAGGCAGCATCATATGTTCATGAACATTAGAAGGATTTCCAAGAAACGAAAGTACCTGATAATTTAGTTGGCGTGCGCGGGCTCTAGTAACTGGTCCAATATGTGTAGCTGGTGGGGATGTGGGTGCAACATTAGTAGAGAGGTCCTCGTCATCCTCCCCTTCTTGAACTGAAGTCGTCGTCGACGGAAGCTCATCATCCTCACCCAAATAAGACTTCAAATCCGCAATGTTAAAAGTGGGACTAACCCCAAAATCTGCAGGCAGCTCAAGTTTATATGCATTATCACTTATTTTCTCTAACACCTTAAAAGGACCATCAGCACGTGGCATTAGCTTTGACTTGCGCAATTCAGGAAACCTATCCTTACACAAATGTAACCAAACAAGATCTCCAGGTGCAAAGACAACATGTTTTCTACCCTTATCTCCAGCAAGTTTATATTTAGCATTCATATGCTCAATGTTCTCCTTAGTTAACTAATGCATCTTTAATATCAATTCAACACGTTCTTTAGCATCAAAATTAACCTTCTCCGAAGATGGAAGAGGCAACAAATCAATAGGTGCACGAGGTAAGAAACCATACACAACTTCAAAAGGGCACATCTTAGTAGTAGAATGCAGCGAACGATTATATGCAAATTCAATATGAGTCAAGCATTCTTCCCACATTTTCAGGTTATTCTTCAAAACAGCCCTAAGCATAGTAGACAATGATCTATTCACTACTTCAGTTTGTCCATCAGTTTGGGGGTGACATGTAGTACTAAAAAGCAGTTTAGTCCCCAACTTAGCCCATAAACATCTCCAAAAGTGGCTAAGAAATTTAACATCATGATCTGAAACAATTGTATTTGGCACACCATGCAAGCGAATAATTTCACGAAAGAACAAATCAGCAACATTAGCAGCAGCATCACTTTTATGACATGGTATAAAGTGTGCCATTTTCGAAAATCTATCCACGACAACAAATATGCTATCCCTCCCCTTCTTTGTTCGAGGTAAACCTAAAACAAAGTCCATAGATATATCCTCCCAAGGAACACTAGGTACAGGCAAAGGCATATATAAACCATGAGGATTGAGTCATGACTTAGCTTTTTGACATGTAGTGCAGCGAGCAACAAAATGCTCAACATCCCGTCTCATCTTTGGCCAAAAGAAATGTGTAGCAAGTACGTCTTCCGTCTTCTTCACGCCAAAGAGTCCCATTAATCCTCCTCCATGCGCCTCTTGTAACAACAAAAGACGAACAGAGCTAGCTGGAATGCATAGCTTATTAGCACGGAACACAAATCCATCATTAATGACGAACTTGTTCCATGTTCTCCCTTCTTTACAATTCTCCAACACATCTTTAAATTCAGCATCATGCACATATTGATCTTTGATGGTCTCCAAACCAAATATTTTAAAGTCAAGTTGTGAAAAATGCATCAGCAATAACATTTTCTTTACCCTTCTTGTGTTTAATGACATAAGGGAAAGTCTCAATGAATTCAACCCATTTAGTATGTCTACGGTTCAGTTTTGCTTGACTTTTAATATGTTTCAAAGATTCATGATCATAATGTATAACAAATTCTTTGGGCCATAAATAATGTTGCCATGTTTCCAAAGTACGAACAAGAGCATATAATTCCTTATCATAAGTAGAATAATTCAGACTAGGCCCACTCAATTTTTCAGAAAAGTATGCAACAGGTTTACCATCTTGTAATAACACACCTCCTAATCCAATTCCACTAGCATCACATTCAAGCTCAAAAGTCTTATTAAAATCAGGAAGTTAGAGTAATGGAGCATGTGTTAACTTATCTTTCAATACCGTGAAGGCTTCTTCCTGTGCGGTACCCCAAACAAAAGGCACATCCTTCTTTGTAAGCTCATTTAGAGGTGCAGCAATGGTGCTGAACTCACAAAACGCCTATAGAAACCAGCGAGTCCAAGAAAACTCCTCACTTGTGTGACCGTTTTGGGTTGCGGCCAACTCTCAATAGCTTCAATCTTGGCTTTATCAACTTCAATTCCCTGTGGAGTAACAACATAGCCAAGAAAAGATACTCGGTCGGTGCAAAAGGTGCACTTCCCAAGGTTACCAAACAAACGTGCATCACGTAGAGCAATAAAAACAGCACGTAAATGTTCCAAATGTTCCTCCAAAGATCTACTATAAATCAGTATATCATCAAAATAGACTACCACAAATCGTCCAATGAAAGCACGTAAAACCTCGTTCATTAATCTCATGAAAGTGCTAGGTGCATTAGTTAACCCAAAAGGCATGACTAACCACTCATATAATCCAAACTTAGTTTTAAATGTTGTTTTCCATTCATCTCCCAATTTCATACGAATTTGATGGTATCCACTACGCAAATCAACTTTGGAGAAAATTGTAGAGCCACTTAATTCATCAAGCATATCATCTAGCCTAGGAATAGGATTACGATAACGAATAGTAATATTATGAATCCCTCTACAATCAACGCACATAAGCAATGTACCATCCTTTTTCGGTACTAGAATAATAGGAACAACACAAGGACTAAGAGATTCGCGTATATAACCTTTGTCGAGCAGCTCCTGTACTTGACGCATAATCTCCTTCGTCTCCTCTGGATTGGTACGATATGGTGCACGGTTGGATAGCGATGCACCGGGAATTAAGTCAATCTGATGCTCAATCCCTCGAATAGGTGGTAATCCCGATGGCACGTCTTGTGGAAACACGTCAGCGAACTCTTGCAAAATGTTAGTGACAGCAGGAGGCAAAGAGGGAGGCATGTCCTCGAATGAAAATAATACCTCTTTGCATACAAAAGCATAGCAAACAGATGTAGTAACATCCAAATCAGTAATATCAGATTTAGTGGCAAGTAAACAATCACTCTTCAGTTTTATTTCAGATGCAACACTAGATGATTGTTTATTAGGCTTATTATGTTGCTCAAATTCCTTTGTCACAATCTGATTTTCACTCTCACTTTGCTCCTGTTTTGCTTTACTAGCTTTAGCAATGTCATCTTTCATAATATGTTCAGGAGACATAGGAAGCAAAGTTATATTTTTATCCTTATGAACAAGAGTATACTGATTTGTCCTACCATGGTGTATAGATTTTTTATCAAATTGCCATGGTCTACCAAGTAAAACGGAGCATGCTTGCATGGGTACCACATCACAATCAACATAATCAGAATATGTAGCAATGCTAAAGTGCACACGAACAATACGTGTTACCTTAACCTTGCCACTATTGTTGAACCATTGGATGTAATAAGGATGAGGATGTGGTCTGGTGGTTAGAGACAGCTTCTCCACCATCTCCATGCTAGCCAAGTTGTTGCAACTCCCTCCATCGATGATGACGCGAACAGAACGCTCCTTCACAACTCCCTTTGTATGGAACAAGTTGTGCCTCTGATTTTGCTCAGCCTGTGTAACTAATGACCCACAAGTATAGGGGATCAATCGTAGTCCTTTCAATAAGTAAGAGTGTCGAACCCAACGAGGAGCAGAAGGAAATGACAAGCGGTTTTCAACAAGGTATTCTCTGCAAGCACTGAAATTGTAGGTAACAGATAGTTTGATAGCAAGGTAATTTGTAACGAGCAAGTAACGGTAACGGTAAACTAGGGTTTAAGCTTCTGTCACTCTATCTACCCATCATCTAATAACTACTCCACAATGCATTCCCTTAGGCCCATGAATGGTGAAGTGTCATGTAGTCGACGTTCACATGACACCACTAAGAGAATCACAACATACATATCATCAAAATATCGAACACATATCAAATTCACATGATTACTCGCAACATGACTTCTCCCGTGACCTCAAGAACAAAGGTAACTACTCATAAATAATAATCATGCTCAAGATCACAGGAGTAATGAATAGCATAATGGATCTGAACATATAATCTTCCACCAAATAAACCATATAGTAATCAACTATGCAAGGTAATCGACACTACTAGTCACCCACACGTACCAATCTGAGGTTCCGGTACAAAGATTGAAAACAAGAGATGAACTAGGGTTTGAGAGGAGACGGTGCTGTTGAAGATGTTGATGAAGATTGGCCTCCCAAAGATGAGAGGGGTGTTGGTGATGATGATAGCTTCGATTTCCCCCTCCGGGAGGGAAGTTCCCCTGGCGGAATCGCTCCGTCGGAGGGCAAAAGTGCTCCTGCCCAAGTTCCGCCTCGAGGCGGAGGCGCTTCGTCCCGAAAGTCCTCCTCCTAATTTTTTTAGGTTTTTAGGGAATATATACCAGAAGATGGGCTCCGGAAGTGGGCCTGGGTGAGCAACACCCACCAGGGGCGCGCCCAGGGGTGCCTGGCGCGCCCTGGTGGGTGGTGCCCACATGGGAGCCCACCTCCGGTAGTTTTCAGCTCCAGTAATTATTATAAATTCCAAAAATAATCTCCGTAAAGTTTCAGCTTCATTGGAGTTGTGCAGAATAGGTATCTTTGACGTGCTTTTCTTGGGTCCAGAATTCCAGCTGCCGGTATTCTCCCTCTTTGTGTAAACCTTGCATATTATGAGAGAAAATTCATTAGAATCAGTCCCCAAAGCATTATTATTCAACAAAACAAAGTAAATAATAGTAGGAAATCATGATGCAAAATGGACGTATCAGCTCCCCCAAGCTTCGACCTCGCTTGTCCTCAAGCGAAAGCCAATATTGAAAAGCATGTCCACATGGTTTGAGAGAGAGGTGTCGATAAAAACAAAATACGGACATAGAAGCATCATGCTTATTAACATAACAACAACAAACTCTAACATAAGAACTTATTTCACTAAATTTTTATCATAAAGCTTCTCATGAACAAGTAACAATTCATCACAACATAGAAGTATGAAGCATAAACCTTATTGGAAACCAACAAACTATGTTCTCACTCAACTTTGCAACTACAATTCATCATATTTTCAGGAAGGGTCTCATTTCGGATCCTTTTGGCAAGTCCACATACTCAACCATCATTTAGTCTTCTATGATTGCTAACGCTCATGGCATACCCATGAACAAAAAGTTTTAACCGGACACATAGGAAGATAGGGGCTTATAGTTTTGCCTCCCAACATATTCACCTCAAGGGTGATGTCAACAATAATAACTCATGCCCATCCATATCCAACTGGATATATGTGCCTAGATCTTTCCTCACCACATGATGCTTGCAAAATAAAAAGTAAAAAGGAATAGGGAAGAATACTTTGACTCTTGCATAAAAGTAAGTGCATAAAAGTAAAAGATAGGCCCTTCGTAGAGGGAAGCAGAGGTTGTCATGCGCTTATTTGTTTGTATGCCCAATCCCTTAATGTAAAAGAACGTCACGCTATATTGCCCCCTATGATAGCAACCTTTATTATGCAGTCCGTCGCTTTTATTACTTTGCCATCATAAGTTTGTATAACGCTCAATTTTCTTACACTAATTGATCAAAACACTTTTAGAAGCAATTTTTATTGCCTTGTTGCACCGATCACAACTTACTAGAAGGATCTTTCTCGATCCATAGGTAGGTATGGTGGACACTCGAGGAAAGAGTTTGGGTTTGGGTTTTTGGATGCACAAGTAGTATCTCTACTTAGTGCGGAAATTTTGGCTAGCAAAGATATTGAGCAAGCACCACATGTTAAAGGATCTATGACAATATAACTTCTATGTGGATATGAACAAACATAAATCATTACGTTGTCTTCCTTGTCCAACGTCAACAATTTTGACACATAATATTTGATGGGGGCTCACAATCATAAAAGATGTCCAAGATAGTGTATTTGCATGTGAATCTTCTCTTCCCTAATTAATTCTTTCATGAGTTGCATCATTGACCAATGCTATGTTTGTCAATCTCCAATAAATTTTACTACTGATTCTTTTCATTTATTTGTCCTTCTTTTATTTGATTGCAACAAGAAAGTAGAGAGGCAAAAACTCAAACTAAACTTTATTATATAACTTTCACACGATTACATAGATAGGTAGACCACAAAACTAACACACGAAAATAGATCTCGCTAAACTTTTATTCGACTAAGGCAAAGGGAAACTAAAGATAGAACCAAAATATGTAAGGCAAATAAAAGTGGTGGTGATACGATACCGGGGCACCTTCCCCAAGCTTGGCTCAAGCCAAGGGGAGTGCCCATACCCATGTACTCAAGTCTCCTTTGGTGGTGGTGATGAAGAAGGTGGAGGTGTTGATGTAGGTGGTGATGAAGTGATGTCGCACTTTAGCTTCAGAATATCCTCCAATTTGCGGATGACTCTCCTAAGATTGTCGATATGTTCTTGCAACAAGATATTTTCACGGACGAGAAATTTATTCTGAACACAAACCGCTTCGAAGGCTCTAAAGGCCTCAATTTCTATAGGGGTGAGATGACTGTAATAGGGTTGAAGGATATCTTCTTCCTCTCCCTCCTTTGCTGGCATGAATTGATCTCCTTCAGGGAGATGATCCACCTTAGCTTTATTGTCCTTTTCCTCCTTGTGGGCTTCTTCCGAATCCTCCCTCTTCAACTCCATCTTCATTAGCCAGGCATCGTCTTCCACATTGTTAGGAGAGGGAGAAGACATAATGCCTGACTTGACAAATCTGATAGGAAAACAGCAAGAAGCAAGAACAGAGGATTTTTCTGTGATGGGGTCGTCAAAACAGTCGGGGTATATATAGAGAATTTTTATTCTTGGGAAACAAGTATTTGGAAGGAAAACGGAGTCGGAAAGGCATCCGAGGTGGGCAGCACCCACCAGGGCGCGCCCAGGGGTGCCTAGCTCGCCCTGGTGTATCATGCCCACCTCGAACACCTTCCGGTTTATTTTTTTATTCCTAAAATTCTAAAATATTCCAAAACTGACAGAAAATATTTTTGCGGATTTTTCGAACTCCGTCTACTTACCGTATCACGTACCTCCTATTTTTAAGTATTCTGGAGTGCTCCGGAAGATTTCTTTTATGTGTTCCTCCGGTGTCATGGTTTGGATAACATTGCTTTCAACGTTAATAGGCGTACCTAAGATATAATGCTTAATTATTTGGCCATTGACCACCTTCGGGTTAGTACCTTCGGCATTATTAATCTTGATAGCTCCAGAACGATAAACCTCTTCAATAATATATGGTCCTTCCCATTTGGAGAGAAGTTCTCCTGCAAAGAATCTTAAACGGGAGTTGAATAAAAGAACATAATCTCCTATTTTAAATTCCCGCTTTTGGATTCTTTTGTCATGCCATCTTTTTACTTTTTCTTTGAATAGCTTGGCATTTTCATACGCTTGGGTTCTCCATTCATCTAGTGAGCTAATATCAAATAGCCTCTTCTCACCGGCAAGTTTGAAATCATAATTGATTTCTTTAATTGCCCAAAATGCTTTGTGTTCTAGTTCTAGAGGCAAATGACAAGCTTTTCCATACACCATTTTATATGGAGACATACCCATAGGATTTTTATAAGCTGTTCTATAGGCCCAAAGTGCATCGTCTAATTTCTTAGACCAATTCTTACGAGACCTATTGACAGTTTTTTGTAATATTAATTTTATTTCTCTATTGCTAAGTTCTACTTGACCACTAGATTGAGGATGATAGGGTGATGCAATTCTATGGTTAACATCATATTTAGCAAGCATCTTACGGAAAGCACCATGAATAAAGTGTGAACCACCATCGGTCATTAAATATCTAGGGACTCCAAACCTCGGGAAGATAACCTCTTTAAGCATTTTAATGGAGGAGTGGTGATCAACACTACTAGTTGGAATAGCTTCTACCCACTTAGTGACATAATCAACCGCAACTAAAATATGAGTGTACCCATTAGAGGAAGGAAAAGGCCCCATATAATCAAAACCCCACATGTCAAATGGTTCAACAACAAGTGAATAATTCATAGGCATTTCTTGACGCTTACCGATATTACCAATTCTTTGACATTCATCACAAGACAAGACAAACTTACAAGCATCTTTGAAAAGAGTAGGCCAATAAAAACCAGATTGCAATACCTTATGAGCAGTTCTATCTCCCGCATGATGTCCTCCATAAGCTTCGGAATGACATTTCCATAGGATCTGTTCATGTTCATGCTCAGGTACACAACATCTAATAATACCATCTACTCCTTCTTTATAAAGATGTGGGTCATCCCAAAAGTAATGTCTCAAGTCATAGAAGAATTTTTTCTTTTGTTGGTATGTGAAGCTAGGTGGTATATATTTAGCAACAATGTAATTAGCATAGTCAGCATACCAAGGTGTGTTGTGTGAGACACTTATTGCAGCTAGCTGTTTGTCAGGGAAACTATCATCAATAGGTAGTGGGTCATCAAGAATATTTTCTAACCTAGACAAGTTATCAGCTATGGGGTTCTCAGCTCCTTTCCTATCAACGATATGTAAGTCAAATTCTTGAAGCAAGAGAACCCCCCTAATGAGTCTAGGTTTAGCATCTTTCTTTTCCATAAGGTATTTTATAGCAGCATGATCGGTGTGAACAATAACTTTGGAGTCAACAATATAGGATCTAAATTTATCACAAGCAAACACAACTGCTAAAAATTCTTTTTCAGTAGTGGCATAATTTCGCTGGGCACTCTCTAGAGTTTTACTTGCATAATGGATAACATTCAACAACTCTTTGTCCTAGGACAGCACCAACAACATAATCACTAGCATCACACATAATTTCAAAAGGCAAGTTCCAATCAGGTGGTTGAACGATAGGTGCAGAGGTTAAGGCTTTCTTGAGTGTTTCAAAGGCTTCCACACAATCATCATCAAAGACAAAAGGAATATACTTTTGCAAAAGATTAGTAAGAGGCCTAGAAATTTTAGAGAAGTCTTTAATGAACCTCCTATAAAAACCAGCATGACCAAGGAAACTTCGAATACCTTTAATATCTTTAGGAGATGGCATTTTCTCAATTGCATCAACTTTAGCTTTATCCACCTCAATGCCTCGCTCAGATTTTATGCCCCAAGACAATACCTTCATTAACCATAAAGTGGCACTTCTCCCAATTCAAGACAAGATTAGTTTGTTCACATCTCTGCAAAACTCGATCAAGGTTGCTTAAGCAATCATCAAAAGACGTAAACGGAAAAATCATCCATGAAAACCTCCACAATCTTTTCACAAAAATCAAAGAATATAGCAGTCATACATCTTTGAAAGGTAGCAGGTGCATTGCATAAACCAAAAGGCATACATCTATAAGCATAAGTTCCAAAAGGGCAAGTAAAGGTGGTTTTCTCTTGATCAGATTGTGACACGGGTATTTGAGAGAAACCAGAATATCCATCCAGGAAACAAAAGTGTGTGTGCTTAGATAGTCTCTCTAGCATTTTATCAATAAAAGGCAAAGGGTAATGATCTTTTCTAGTAGCTTTATTTAATTTTCTAAAATCAATTACCATTCTATAGCCAGTGACAACTCTTTGTGGAATGAGTTCATTCTTATCATTAGGAACAACGGTAATACCTCCTTTCTTAGGGACACAATGAACGGGACTTACCCATCTACTATCAGCTATGGTATAGATTATACCTGCTTCTAGAAGCTTTAATATTTCAGTTCTTACCACTTCCTTCATCTTAGGATTCAATCGCCGTTGGTGATCAACAACGGGTTTAGCATCAGGTTCCATATTGATCTTGTGCTGACATAGAGTGGGACTAATGCCCATAAGATCATCAAGAGTATATCCAATAGCAGCCTGGTGCTTCCTTAGAACTTTCAATAATCTTTCTTCTTGATGTTCTGAAAGGTTAGCACTAATAATAACAGGATATATCTTTTTCTAATCAAGATAAGCATACTTCAAAGTGTCAGGCAATTGTTTCAACTCAAACACGGGATCACCTTTAGTTGGAGGAGGTCCTCCAAGGGTTTCAATAGGCAAATTGTGTTTCAAGAGAGGTTGTTGTGCAAAGAAAAATTGATCTATTTCATTTCTTTCACGCACGTGCATATCATTTTCATGGTCGAGCAAATATTGTTCTAAAGGATCAGTAGGAGGCACATCAATAGAAGCAAGACCAATTATTTCATCTTCACTAGGTAACGCTTTATCATGAGGTTGTCTACTAAACTTGGAAAAATTAAACTCATGAGACACATTACCAAAACTGACACCGACAGTTTGTTTTTCACAATCTATCATAGCATTCACGGTGTGCAAGAAAGGTCTACCAAAGATAATGGGACAAAAGTCATCTTGTGGGGAACCAAGAACTAGAAAATCAGTAGGGTATTTTACTTTCCCACACAAGACTTCAACATCTCTAACAATCCCAAGTGGTGTGATGGTATCTCTATTAGCAAGTTTAATAGTAAAATCAATATCTTCCATTTCAGCAGGTTCTATTTCATTCATAATTTCTTGGTATAAGGTAAAAGGGATAGCACTCACACTAGCACCTAAATCACATAAACCATGGTAGCAATGATCTCCTATTTTAACTGAGACAACGGGCAAGCCTTCTATAGGTCTATGTCTATCTTTCTTATCAGGCTTAGCAATTCTAGCAGCTTCATCACAAAGGTAAATGACATGCCCATCAATATTTTCTTCCAAGAGATCTTTAACCATAGCAACACTAGGTTCTACTTTAATTTGCTCAGGGGGTTTAGGTGCTCTTATATTACTCTTACGAACCACGGTTGATACCTTAGCATGTTCCTTTATCCTAACACGGAAAGGTGGCTTTTCAATATAAGCAGAAGGCACAACTTGATCAACATTGTAAAAGATAGTTTCTTCTTTAGCTATGACTGGTTCTTTAATTTCTTCTTTAATAGGGGGATGATATTTAAACCACTTCTCCTTAGGGAGATCAACGTGAGTAGCAAATGCTTCGCAGAAAGAGGCTACTATCTCAGAGTCAAGTCCATATTTAGTGCTAAACTTGTCAAAAGTATCGGTATTCATAAAAGATTTAACACAATCAAATTCAAGCTTTATACCTGACTCATTACCTTCATCGAGTTCCCAATCTTCAGAGTTGCATTTAATTCTTTCCAAGAGATCCCACTTGAAATCAATAGTCTTCTTCATATAAGAACCAGCACAAGAAGTATCGAGCATGGATTGATCATTATGAGAAAGCCGAGCATAAAAATTCTGAATGAACTTCCCTCGGAATGTCATGATTTGGGCATAAATATAACATTGACTTAAGCCTCTCCCAAGCTAGGGCGATACTTTCTCCTTCACGAGGCCAAAAATTATATATATAATTCCGATCACGATGAATTAGATGCATAGGATAAAACTTTTGATGGAATTCCAATTGCAAACGATTCCAGTTCCATGATCCAAGATCATCACATAGCCTATACCATGTAAATGCTTTTCCCTCCAAAGATAAATGGAAAACCTTCTTCTTAACTTCATCTCCGGGAAAACCTGCAAGCTTAAATAATCCACATATTTCGTTCACATATAAGAGATGCATATCAGGATGTTCAGTTCCATCTCCTGCATAAGGTTTAGCAAGCAAGTGTTCTACCATACCCGAAGGAATTTCATAAGTAACATTTTCAATAGGTGTTGTAGGTTGAGGGGTAACTAATTGTAGTTCCGGTCGAGGTGAAGATACCCCGAACAAACCCCTCAAAGGATTGTTCTCCATAGGAGCAAGTAGCAATAAATTTCAGCACGTAGTATAAGTTTTTCCTTACCGATTTCCACTTACCAAGAGCGCTTGGCGCCAGAAAAGAATCTTGATGACCCACAAGTATAGGGGATCAATCGTAGTCCTTTAGATAAGTAAGAGTGTCGAACCCAACGAGGAGTAGAAGGAAATGACAAGCGGTTTTCAGCAAGGTATTCTCTGCAAGCACTGAAATTGTAGGTAACAGATAGTTTGATAGCAAGGTAATTTGTAACGAGCAAGTAACGATAAAGGTAAACAAGGTGCAGCAAGGTAGCCCAATCCTTTTGAGGCAAAGGACAGGCCAGAACAATCACTAGTAATAGGCAAAGTGTTCTTGAGGGTACACGGGAATTTCGTCTAGTCACTTTTATCATGTTGGTTTGATTCGTGTTCGCTACTTTGATAATTTGATATGTGGGTGGACCGGTGCCAAGGTGATGTTCTTAATTGAACTAACAACCTACTTATGATTAAACCCCTCGCAAGCATACGCAACTACGAGAAAAGTATTAAGACAAAGTCTAACCATAGCATTAAACATGTGGATCCAAATCAGCCCCTTACGAAGTAGCGCATAAACTAGGGTTTAAGCTTCTATCACTCTAGAAACCCATCATCTAATAACTACTCCACAATGCATTCCCTTAGACCCATGAATGGTGAAGTGTCATGTAGTCGACGTTCACATGACACCACTAAGAGAATCACAACATACATATCATCAAAATATCGAACACATATCAAATTCACATGATTACTCGCAACATGACTTCTCCCGTGACCTCAAGAAAAAGGTAACTACTCACAAATAATAATCATGCTCAAGATCAGAGGAGTAATGAATAGCATAATGGATCTGAATATATAATCTTCCACCAAATAAACCATATAGTAATCAACTACGCAAGGTAATCAACACTACTAATCACCCACAGGTACCAATCTGAGGTTCCGGTACAAAGATTGAACACAAGAGATGATCTAGGGTTTGAGAGGAGACGGTGCTGTTGAAGATGTTGATGAAGATTGGCCTCCCAAAGATGAGAGGGGTGTTGGTGATGATGATAGCTTAGATTTCCCCCTCCGGGAGGGAAGTTCCCCCGGCGGAATCGCTCCGCCGGAGGGCAAAAGTGCTCCTGCCCAAGTTCCGCCTCGAGGTGGCGGCGCTTCATCCCAAAAGTCCTCCTCCTAATTATTTTAGGTTTTTAGGGAATATATACCAGAAGATGGGCTCCGGAAGTGGGCCTGGGTGAGCAGCACCCACCAGGGCACGCCCAGGGGTTCCTGGCGCGCCCTGGTGGGTGGTGCCCACCTGGGAGCCCACCTCCGGTAGTTTTCAGCTCCAGTAATTATTATTAATTCCAAAAATAATCTCCGTAAAGTTTCAGCTTCATTGGAGTTGTGCAGAATAGGTATCTCTGACATGCTTTTCTTGGGTCCAGAATTCCAGCTGCCGGTATTCTCCCTCTTTGTGTAAACCTTGCATATTATGAGAGAAAAGGCATTAGAATCACTCCCCAAAGCATTATTATTCAACAAAACAAAGTAAATAACAGTAGGAAATCATGATGCAAAATGGACGTATCAGTAACCTGCACACTCAGAACACGTTGAGCAACTAAACTTTCATACCTGTTAGCGTAGTCAGCAGCCATGTAGTGTGTATCTTGTCCAGTCTCCTCTACACCTTGTTCTTCACTCGCAATAAGAGCCAGGGTCTCCTCATCATAATCACTAGCGGAGTCATATCCACCATCCTGAGTAACAATCATCACACGCTTGGAAGGGCATTCTCTCCCATAGTGACCTCCACCCTTGCAACGACGACATATAACCTCATGTGTTTGCCCTATGGATGCAATGGAAGAAGAAGAGCTCTGTGTAGGCCCAGAAGGTGTGCTCCTCGCGGAGGGTGGGGCGGGGGCATGTTTCCTAGTATCTCGGTTGGAGTTGGTGGCAGAAGTAGGTGGTGCTGCAGCAGGACGTGTGGAAGTAGATGGGGTACGTGGCGTCCATGATGAAGTGCGACGTGCAGAAAAATTAGTTCTTGCCAATGCCTGTCGATCCTGCACTTCACGTTCAGCTTTGCAAGCAAGATGGAATAAACGAGTGATAGTATTATACTCCTTATACTCTAATATAGTCTGGATATCTCTATTTAATCCACCCATAAAACATGCAAGCATAGCTTCATTCTCAACAAGACCACATCTAATCATGCCAATTTGTAATTCCTGACAATATTCCTCTACAGAATTTTTTCCTTGTCTTAAACGCTGCAAATTTTGAAGCAATTCACGTTGATAATATGGTGGAACCCAACGATTACGCATAGAGTTTTCAAAGCAGCCCAAGTAGTAGGGATATTATCATGATGTATTCTACAATGTTCAGACCACCAAACACAAGCAAAACTAGTAAAAGCACAAACAGCAGCAGCAACACGTCTATCCTCAGGAAATTGTAAGCATGTAAAACCTTGTTCTGTTTCTAACTCCCAAGTAAGATATATATCAGGAACATATCGACCATCAAAAGTAGGAATATTCAATTTAAGTTTAGGGAGATGATCATGATCCCGTACCTGAGGGGGTGGTGCAGCCCTACCGTTGCGAATGTATCCATGTGGACGATCCGGTGCTTGTGGTGGTGGTTGCCCCTGGGGCTGATCTGGAGCAACCTCTCCCTGATCGTCGTAATCACCATCGTAGTCAGCATTCTGATCAACAGTAGTAGTAGCAGCAGCCATAGAAGCCACAACGGTAGGAATGGCACCAGAATGTTGGCCTTCCTCAAGGGGCACACGTCGTGCACGCCCCGCGAAATTTGGCCAATGTTGTTGTTGTTGCTGAGGTATGACCGGTGCAGCTGGTGGTAGACGTGCAAGCACCTCATTGAACTTAGCGTCCAACTTCGTCTCGAACGTCTTCTCCAAACCATCTAGCTTCTCCATGGCCTCTCCAAGGCTGGTCACGAAGGCTTGTACCTGGTCAGCCATCATTTGCTGGAATTTGTCATGGAGCTCCTTGTTGGTCATAACCTCCCATTCGACCTTGTCAGCTTGTGATCCTGGCATGGTTAGCAGTAATAGGAACACACAAGAATATGAACCTACAGACTACTAGGAAGTGGTGGTGGTGGTGTGTCACAAATCCGTCAAGCAAATCTCAATTTCTTACCAGTTCTTACCCAGCAACAGGTGATGATCGGCAACCGTTGTAGTCAAAACTCTCAAAGCTTGGATAGAGCGATTGCCAGGTGGTGTCAAACACACGAAGTAGATGTATGTGGAGCTGGGAAGGCTTATAATATGGTAGCAAAAAGGGTCAGCAATAATCAGTTCAGAGATGCAAAGTTGAAAAGACGCTCAACGACGGTACCGTGCTGGTCCTAGGCTAGACCGTACTAGAGACGCGAGCCTAGAACACCAACAAAATCACGACGCTACATGTAATCAAGGGAAGAGCACACTCTGGATTATTTTTTCGTTTTTTTTGCGCTCTTTTTTTTGGCTCAGCAAATCACTATAATGGTGAGTGTGTCAAAACTCTTCCCGAGACGTATAAACAGGATAGGCACAAAAAAATTGACATTTTTTTCCGGGAGCGATTCGGGGCTGCGATGACCAAAAATCACTATGATGGCGAGTGTCTCAAAACACTCCGAAAAGCCTAAAAATAGGATAGGGAAAACATATTTTCACCCGCAGAAATTATGGCCTAAAAACTGCTCTGAAAACTGTGCCAGACTTTTTTTTTCGAAACCTACTCAGGTAAGGAAACCCGAAACTGAAAACAAAGGAAACTCGAAAGCAAACCTAATATGTGATGGACTCAGATTAGTGGCGGATATGTGGTGGAGATATATGGCAGCGGATATGATGATGGTGGGTGGTGATATATGGCAAGGATGACAACGATGGTGGGTGATGGTATACGGCAGCGGTGATGATGGTGCGGTGGCGGCGTGACAACTTGTGAACAGAACTCGAAACTCTAAAGAACTAAACCCTAAGACCTGCAACTCGACACGACGATGCAACCACAAATTCAACAAAGCAAAAACACTGAAAAGATTATGCAAAGGCTCAGATTGGTTCGGATATGATGAACTCACCCTATTTTTTTGTGGCTTTTTCGTGAACTATAGGTATGAAGAACAGATGCGATCTAACTACGAAAAACTGGTAAAATCTCACCAAGCAACCTGGAAATCTGATACCACTTGATAGAGGCGAAGTTGTCCCTGTCTTTCGATGAGATGGTGGCTATCGTTTTCGGTGGAGTAGACTTTGACGATCCGACTACGAACGTGCGAGGACGTCGCGCCTTAGCAATCGCTAAACCAACTCAGAGAGGTTATTGACCATGCCGGAGCACGTTCAACATGACCATGAGGGTCTATTTCCTGCACGCAAACGAAGAACAAGCAAGAAACTGAAATTGCAATCTGGATATTGCGAATATAAGAGGAAAGCTTTATTGATGAAAGTGGGGTTCTGTGACGTCTTGGTCTGGTCGTGGAACACAAATGAAGGACGCGAAGTTGCAGCTATGGCGAACTTGTAATCTAAACAAAACCCAATTCTAAAATGGCGCCCTAAGGGTTGTATATATGGGGGAATAGAGGGGGATTTCGTGGCCCCTTGGAGGAGGGGTCCGAAACCAGCCCTAACTCAGTTTCCCCACACATACGGACTCTAAAAACAGCCTATAATATGGTATTTCGAAATTACATGGGCCTGGCCCAAAAATAAGGTGACGCAGCACCTATAATAGCCTATGGACGAAATTTATGAAGTGGCATGTTGTATATTTCGTCCAAGCCTCCAAGCACTCCTTATGGTGGCTTCAAAGTGCGAAAATCATCACTTGAAAGTCCATTGTTCCTTCCCGCACGCGCACCTTCTTCTCCATGCTTGATCCCGCTCCAATGGCCATCCTTCTTGTCCATGCTAGGTCCTTCATTCATAAGTAAAACAAAAGTATCCAATTTAGGCAGCATCATATGTTCATGAACATTAGAAGGATTTACAAGAAACGAAAGTACCTGATAATTTAGTTAGCTTGCGCGGGCTCTAGTAACTGGTCCAATATGTGTAGCTGGTGGGGATGTGGGTGCAACATTAGTAGGGAGGTCCTCATCGGCAATTGTTGACAACACAATTATAGGCTTCTAGTGTAAAGTTCTTCCTTCTCAGTAAGTTTCTGGTATTTACTCTGTCATGCAGGAGCATCCAAAAGAACACTTTGTGCTTGGGTTGGCATGAACTGCTCCAAATCCTGTTGAAGTGTGGTGGGACCTGTTTGTGACCAATTAGAACTTTGTAAGCTTTACTAGATGAATAGGATTCATTGCCCCATATGTAACTCCATGTGTCAGTTGCATCCCGGTACTCGGAATTTCTCACTGCCATGCAAATGTTTTCCATATCCAGAAATTCTTCATATGACTATGTTGTCAGAGGGGATGAAAAAGTCTTCCATGTATTCAGTGTTGATCACCTGATTGACATTCAGTTGGGTGTTTCTGGCAAAGGAGTAGAGGTGATGAAACTTGTGTTTGAAAATGTGGTCTTGCCATAGATCATCCCAAAAGAGTGCACTCTTGCCATCCCCCACATTACATCTAGCTATTGCTTTATAATGATCTATGAGAGCCAGATTTCATTTCCACCAAAAAGATCCAACCAGTTGTTCCCCTAGTAACTGGCCATTGCTGTAATAAGTTTCCCAAATTATGTGTACCCAAGGGATGTCATATCTATTATATAACTTGTGCAGATTCTTCATCAGAGGCACTTTTTTAGTATAGATGTCCATTACTCCCAATCCTCCTTGATTCTTGGGCCTGGAAAGCTTATGCCATGCTACCATAGCTGGTCTTCTATCTTCCATGTCAGGACTTCTCCATAGGCAATGTGTCAAGTATTTGATGATCTGTTTCTTAATGGTTATTGGGATATCCAAGCAACACATGAAGAAAATTGTCAAAGAGGACAAGATTGATTTTACTAGCAATAGCCTACCAGCCTGAGTCATGAATGTGGGTAAACCCACCAATTCTTTTTGCAACTTTATTAACCAAAGGTAGACATCGTTCCATAGTTGGCTTGTAAATTTCCAATGGCAACCCAAGATAGGTGAAAGGAAATTGTCCTCTGACACATTCCAGGGTATTTGCGAAAATTTGCACTCTATCTTCCTCAATATTGATTGGCGCCATAATGGATTTTCAATAGTTAACTTTTAGCCCAGTGGCAGAGGCAAATGTATTTAATAAAGCTTTTAGACAGATCAATTGCCTAGCATTTGCTTGAAGTAACCAGAGTGTCATCTGCATATTGGACTATTGGGAAATCAGGACAACTATTGTAGTGAGGGGGGCGTACTCGAGATCTCATTGCTTTGTTGAGAATAGATTGTAACAGATCAGTAGCCAGAACAAAAATCAGTGGAGAAAGTGGATCACCCTGTCTGACCCCTCTTCTGCAATAGAACTTCTTGACAAGCACCCCATTAAGCATAACAGCAGGGGAAGCAGAATTAAACAAAATTTTCATCCATGTAATCCATTTTTCTCCAAAACCCTTAGCTCTGAGAATATCAATGATTGCTTGATGTTCAATAGTGTCAAAAGTTTTCTCAATGTCTAATTTAAGTACCAGTATTTCCTCTTTAGACTTATGACACTAATGGACATATTCATATACCGAGCCTAGATAGTCTTGAAGCATTCTGTTTTTAAGGAATCCATACTGATTAATGTGCACCATTTGCAATATAACCTTCTACAGTCTATTTGCCAGCAGTTTACTGATAATTTTTAACACCCCATTTAATAGAGAAATAGGTCTAAAATCATTGGGTGTAACAAACACCTCTTTCTTGGGTATAAGTGTGATGAAGGACGTATTAAGACTCTCAAGATTAATAGTTTCATAATGGAATGCCATGATAAGTTGAGTTACATCTTCCCCAATAATACTCCAGCATGCTTTTATGAATTCATTATTAAATCCAACAGGTCCAGGGGACTTATTTATTTTATGAATTCATTATTTGTGTGTTTATTCATCTATGTTTGAGGTATGATCTAGTATGCAAAACTAGTCTTCATGGCTTCATTTATTATTTACTCTCTTTCGCATTGTCAGGGAGCATAGTGTTTGAAGTAAAGATCGAGAGAAAGACATAGAGATGTAAAAGTGAACATTTGTCTTTATTGATGATTGGTTACAAGTATATATAGCCATGAGGGCATGCATCCAACAAACACGATGGTCCGGAGAGACATGAGCGAACAATTGTGTCCCTCGCGCATGGTGGTTAGGGATAGTGGAGATTCTCCATAATTAACACATGTGTTAATTAAACTCAACACCCCCCCCCTAATCTACGCTGTCCTTGTATACATCATCATCTTAAATACATCTCTCCAAAACCCTGTGGGAAAAACATGAGGAGTATAATATTTGATATGTTGCCAAAACTCCTACAAACCCAGTGGGAAAAATAAGGAGAAAATGTTGTAACATACAATAGTTATCGTCTCATTAAACTCAATATGTGAGAACCATAGAGTTTAGAGAACAATAAAAATGTCGTATATACTTTCCTAAAAAAACGGTGGGGAACATATTATCTCATGTTGATATTACTGAAAGCACATTTGCTCCCTTGGTGGTTTTGGTAATTAATAACAATATATATCTCATTGGACTAATGTTTCCACTAAGTATATTTCAGGAAAAGTTCAATGATGGGATGGCAAAAGGATTGTGGAGAGACCCCTAGATGCAAGGAATAGGATTGGCAAAGCTTCAAGCAAGAAGGCTCTACATTTCGCTTTGTGAGAAATCACTTTGAGTCTATAGGAAAGCCAATACAATTAAAAGGGAGTGAGGTTTTGATGGTGAACAAAATGCTCCACGTGCACAAGTGATAGTCACCAAAAACACCCACAAACTTTTCCACAAAAGTCTGTCAAAAAGCCTATCATGCAAAATCGGTGCCACCAATATTTCCCACTCGGCCCTACCAATTTTCACCTCGGACAGATCCCAGCCAAACCCTAGGTTTTCGGTACAACCGATCCTGCATCGGTGCCACCGGGTTTCAGTTGCCAACTTTTTGTTGCCCCTTTTCTTAAATTCGGAATTTCCGAGTTTTTGGATCGGTGCCACCGAGTTTGCTTTCTGGTCGTTGGTCACCTTTGTCGGTACTACCGAAAACTATATATCGGTCTCACCAAGATTCAAAAGTTGCTACCTTTTGAGCAACTCGGTACCACCGAGTTTTATACTTCGGTGTCACCGAGTTGGTAAGTAAAGGTGTAACGGTTGGATTTTTGGATATGCCTATATATACCCCTTCACCAGCACCCACTCGCAAGAGAAGCACTTAGAACTATTCCATACTTGCCCCATCTGATTTTCTGAGAGAAAGCCACCTACTCATGTGTTGAGATCAAGCCATTCCACTCCAACCATATGAATCTTGATTTCTAGCCTCCCCAAGTTGCTTTCCACCGAATCAATCTCTTCCACCAAAGCCAAATATGTGAGAGAGTGATTGAGTGTTGAGGAGTCTATCATCTTGAAGCACAAGAGCAAGGAGTTCATCGTCATCATCGAGCCTATTACCTTTTGGAGGGTGGTGCCTCCTAGATTGGTTAGGTGCCGCTTGGGAGCCTCCTACTTCATGTTGTGGAGTTGAACCAAGAAGTTTGTAAGGGCACGGAGATCGCCTACTTCGTGAAGATCTACCCATAGTGAGGCTAGTCCTTATTTGACGGAACCCGTTATGGAATAGTCAAGGTTGCTACTTCGTGGACCCTTATGGGTGGAGCCCTCCGTGGACTCTCGCGGCCGTTACCCTCCGTGGGGTGAAGACTCCATAAACGTGGACGTACGATAGCACCACCTATCGGAACCACGGGAAAAATCTTTGTGTCTCCAAATTGCGTTTGATCTTCCTCCCTATCCTCTATTACATATGCTTGTCTTTACTAGCCATTGCTATACTCTTAGACATGCATGTGTAGGGTGTGCTTGACTTGCTATCATTGCTAAAACCTGCCAACACTTAAAATTGGGAAAAGGTAGAAATTTTATTTTGTCACGTAGTCTAATCACCCCCTTGGACATACTTTCGATCCTACAAGTGGTATCAGAGCTTTGGTCTCCATTGCATTGGTTTCACAACCTAGGAGAGTATGGCGCCAAATTATCACCGTAGAGGTCCATACTTTGATGGCACAAATTTTGCTAGTTGGAAGCACAAAATGAAAATGCATATTCTTGGTCATCACCCTGCCGTTTGGGCTGTTGTTCGTGTTGGCTTGCAAGGTGAATTCTTTGGTGATGGAAAGGAACTGGATCGTGAAGCGACCACGGAAGAATTTAAGATGTTGCAATACAACGCTCAAGCATGTGATATTCTTTTCAACTGCCTATGCCCCGAAGAATTAAAAAAATCAGTCGTCTTGAGAATTCCAAGGAAATTTGGGACACTTTGGTTGATATGCACAAAGGTACCGAGTCTGTGAGAGAATCCAAGTTGGATGTTCTTCAAAGTCAGCTTGACAAGTTCAAGATGAAGGATGGTGAAGGAGTCGCGGAAATGTACTCTAGGCTAGCTCTCATCACCAATGAGATTGCCGGCTTGGGAAGCGATGAGATGACGGACAAATTCATCATCAAGAAGATACTTAGAGCTTTGGATGAGAGATACGACACCGTGTGCACATTGATCCAAATGATGCCCAACTACAAAGATCTCAAGCCTACAAAAGTCATTGGAAGGATTGTTGCTCATGAGATGACACTCAAAGACAAAGAAGAGCTTCACAACAAGTCTAGCGGTGCTTACAAAGCTACAAGTGATGCTCCCGCAACTTCAAGCGACAACCTTATCACCAATGAAGAGATAAGCCTCATGGTCAAGAAATTTAACAAGTTCTACAAGAATAGAGGCAAAGAACGAAGCTCCAACTCAAGATATGAAGAGAAGCGTTCGTCAAGTCGTGACCGAAACTGCTACAATTGTGGGAAGCCCGGACACTACTCCAATGAGTGCACGGCTCCCTACAAACGAAGAGAAGATTCACCTAGAAGACAAAGCTCAAGAGATGAATCACCCCGTAGAGAGAGAAGGAGTAGAGATGACCATTATGAACGAAGACCCTCAAGGAGAAGTAGGGACTCGGAGAAGAAGGACAAGTACACCAAGAGCTACTCAAGAAGAAGACATCAAGCTCACGTTGGTGAATGGGTTTCCGGCTCCGAATCCGACAACCACTCTGAGAGAAGCTATCACTCCAACTCCGACTATAGTCAAGATGAAGGTGTTGCCGGACTTGCACTAGTGACTACCAACTCCTATGACATATTTGATTCACCAAATGAAGGAAGTGTAAGTTGCTTCATGGCTAAAGGCCCCAAGGTATCACACCCCGAGTATCTTGATTTCAATAGTGATGAGGATGATTTGCTTGGAGATGATGACTTGCTCTTTGATAAAACTAGTGATATTAGTCAAAATGAACTTGATAATTTTCATGGTAGTCAAGATAAGTCGTGTGATGATGATAAGATGGAAATATAGCGACTAACTAAAGAACTAAACACTCTTAAGTTAGCCCATGAATCTACTCTAGAAGATCATAGAGAGCTTGTAAAGACTCATGAGAAGCTACACTTCGAGAAGCTCACCTTGGAGCAAGAACATGAGTTTCTTAAAGCTATCAATGACGATATCCGAAAGAAGACTTCATCTTATCTAGCCAAATGATTACTCTTGTCTACATTTATGCCACAAGTTAAACCTAGACAAACTAGTAACAAAGGCAAGAAAGGTTCTTCATCTAGTAGCAACAATAAAAATGCTAAATCTAATGATGTTGCTTCTAGTAGTTCTATTGATTCCACTAATGATGATTCTCTTAGCCAAGTTACACTTGAGCAAGAAAACGATTTATTGAAAGGAATTATAGAGAAAGGTATCTACAAAACTCTTGCCGGATGTAAGCAATTTGAGGAGATTGTACGCAAGCATGGAGGATACCGGAAGAACCATGGCATTGGCTACTTCAATGCAAATGGAGTTGAATGGGAAGAAGGTCAATACCCCAAGCCCAAGTTTGTTCCTCAAAAGGAGAAGCATGAACATGCTCTTCCCAAGGGAACAAATGCTCAAGATGACCTTCCATCACAAGACCACAAGCTTAAGGGCAAGGACAAGCTTCAAGAGGAGATTGACTCATATGAAGATGAATCCCAAGCTTTGGTCAAGTGGGTTCCCAAAGCTTCTACAAGCTCAACTTCTACAAGTGCCACTTCAACACCAAGGATTCCCATCAAGTTGATGTGGGTCCCCAAGAAGAAGAACTAGAGAAGTTCTTGAGGGGTGACTCCGCCAATGAAATTCACTCACATTCATTATTGGCAAGGACTAGTTGCAATCAACATCAACACTATGCAATAGTTCAAGGAGTCACACATTCCCTCAAAGGTAAGCAAGGGACAAGGTAATTAATGAATCCATGGACATCATCTTGTATGCTTTGCACTCCATGTCCATAGATATCCTTGTATTTGTCTCTTGTGCTTGGGACTAACCCATGTAGGTGAGAAGAGTAAGGAAACAACAAGGATGCTCCCAACTCAAGATGATCTTCATCAACCTTGAGCATCTACCACTACATCACCCACATGAAGTCTTCTACGACAAACCCAAGGTTAGTTTATCCCTCTTATGGGGGGATGTCACATCAAGGGGGAGCTTTACTCTAAGACTTGAGTTAAAGCATCTCTTAAGAATGTGACAACATTAAATGCTTTATGTAGAAGTGGTGACCCCACTTGTGCTTAAACGATGAGTATGACCTACGATCAAGTATTCTTACTTGGCTCCTAAGTCAATATACTCATATATAGATGACTCCGTCATCGCCAAAGTGCTTGGTAGATACTAGAGAGGTTTTGCATGTTTGCCATGATTTCATTGGACATTTTATTATGTGAGCATGAAGATTTGCATATCTTTTATCATTCGAGGACATCCAATTGTTGCTATTTGGACTTTGTTTTCTCTTTTGCCAATTGGATGGACAAGAATGCCTAGGACCCCTCTCTAGCTATCTATGCTTTCTTGTCTCATATTCTATTCATGCTACATCACAAAATCTTGAACAAACACTTCTCGATCCCTCTGTGTGAGGAGCACTCGGACTACCGTGTCGACAAGAGATGCATTCCAAAACCTCTCATGTGCATCTCGGTGCAACCAATTCACAAATCTCGGTTCCACCAAAGCACTGAGTTGATCTGGTTTTCGCATCTCGGTAACACCGGTTCCTTTTTCTCGGTTACACCGATTTTCCTAGCCACCTGATGGTTGTGAAACTCGGTGACACCGATAAACAAGAATCGGTTTCACCGACAGTGAAGGGTACTTAATCCAGGCGGATCCGACGTTTGAAATTTCATCTTCAAACGCCCGTGTCCCCAACCCTAAGCTGTCGCTCCTGACCCCTTGGTCGTTGCCTTTGCTTTCCCGAGCGCCTCCGCCACTGGGATCCTCGCCGTCGACGGAAATCTTCACCGCCGTCTTCGCCTTAGCGGATCTTCACCGAGTTAGGGTGAGAATCCGACCCCCTCGTGCGCTCCTAAATCTGATTCTTGCGCATTAGGGTAGATTTATCGATAAGCCTCAGTTTGCAATCTTCCTATCCCACCAAAAAATCCTTTAGAATACCGAACGAGAAAAATTTAGGTTCAGCCGTCCGCAAAACGCATCTCGGTGACACCGGGTCACAAAAATCGGTTCTACCGATTTTGGTTCTAGGGTTCCTGAGAATGGTCTCGGTGAAACCGAGCGGTCATTTTCGGTGACACCGAAGTGACTGCCAAGTTTCTGTAAAGCAGACCATATGTCTCGGTGGATCCGAAAAATTTGACTCGGTGGTACCGAAATCCATTTTGCAGAAAGCTAAAGCTAAGTTTTTCATTGTTCAAACTTTAAAAACTTCTGCATTTTGTGATGCTCAACCCTTCTACTCTTCTATGCTCTATTCATAGGGTCAGCATGTCAGGCTCAGATGACAGTCAGAACAATTTCAGAGAAGAGAATGTGGATATGAGCTCAGTCACTAGTCCTGAGGGCAGCTATGATGATGTGCCCAGCTCACCTGATTTGCCCAAGGCTGCTACCAGGACAAGGAGGAAGTTAAACTCAGATGAGGAGGATGAAGACTTTGTGCCTGAGGAGCCACCCAAGAAAGACAATACTACCAAGAGCACTGTTGCTGCTGTTACTTCAACTAAGAAGAAGGCACTAAGGAAAGTATATGCCACAGTTGATTCTACCAAAGCACCTGAGAGTGCCAGGGCAAGCATGACCTTTGATGCCCCTATGAGCTCCAAGCCCAAGAAGGCAGGTGAGAAGAAGAAGTCCAGGAAGAGGATTGTCCATGTTGTTGGCAGACCTACCTCTATGTTTGAGGATCCAAAAGCTGATGTTGCTGCTGAGGAGGAGGAAGAGCCAGCTACCAAGGCTCCTCCTAAAAAGAAGAAGAAACTGTTGCCTGATGCTATGCCCAAGGATACATCATCCAAAGGCACCAATACTGCCCCCAAGAAGGCTGTTGCTGCTTCAAAGCCCAAGAGGACTACCAGAGACATCCGAGTTGCTGCTAAGAACAAAGGTACTACTTTCACAGAAGCTGATGATGAAGCACTGTGAGTTTTGATGAAGCTGAGACCACACCTTCCTGAGCACAATGCTAGCCATCCAATTGCTGAGGATATGAAGAAGAGGAAGGATTCTGGACTGAGAGAGTGGAGAGCCATAGATCCTTATTCTCAGAGGAGGAGGACAACTGTAGACTACGGGTTCTACACCAAGGAACAGCAAGACTTCTATGAGACTATTCTGCTTGACAAGAGCCCTGCAGTTAGTGATATGAGGTATGTTGATTGGGAGTACATCAAGAAGAACCAAGACTTCTTTCCATGTGTGCAGGATAACTTCCACTGCATTGGCATTGATGAGTTTGTTGGGAAGGAGTTCACTGCCTGGAATGACGAGATGATCATGCAATTCTACTCCACTGCACATTTCTATGGAGATGGTAGGATTGTATGGATGACTGAAGGCACCAGATATGAATACACTGTTGATGAGTGGGCTACCATCTTAGGAGCCCCACAGGTGCAAGAAGGAGACTTGGATGTGTACTCTGAGTCTAAGGCAAACCACAACTCCATGGCAAATATGTACAATGAGATCCCTGCTGCAAATGTGCATTCACACAAGCTTGGATCCATCTATTTTCTTCAGGCTGGCCTACGCACCACCAACACCATCTTGAGGTATACATTGATGCCTAAGTCTGGAGATGAGAAGATGATCAGAGGCTATTCTATCAACATGTTGCTCCATATTGATCAACACACCAGATTCAGGGTGATGGACTTGATAGTTGAGACCGTGAAGAGGACTGCTGCAGACCAGAAGAGATCATGTGGTTATGCACCATACATTCAGATGCTTATCAACTCCCAGCTGGAGAAGCACGTGTATGCACTTGATCGACCACACTTGCCACTCCTGCCAGAGCTCGAAGACAATGTCGTGGTGATGGATCCAGATCATCCCACCTCAGCTACAGCACAGTCAGAGACAGAGGTAGCCAGCGACACTAGTGTTCAGGTGCCAAAGACCCGGAGTGAGCCGATGGATCTTCTTCTTAGTTCCGTGCTCAGCATGCAGAAGGACATTAGGAACATCTTGAAGAACCAGGAGAGTCTGGGAAGGATTGTTGAGAACAAGTTTCACATTCTCAACAACAAGGTGGATGAGCTCACAGTGACTGTAAATGAGCTCAAGAAAGAAGTTGATGGCGTGCCCAGTCCCCACACCACAGATGATGATGAGGACAGTCCACCTCTCAGAACCGACACCCAGTTCAGGACTAAAGCTAGGACTCCTACAGTGACTGCTCCAGAGTTGAGGCCTTCTTCATCAGCACCTGCTACAGCTCCTTCAGCTCCTTCAGCTACTCCAGCACCTCCAGTTGCTACTCCAACTCCATCCATGGCGTCTGCTGAAGTCTTCGCTGATGCCGTTCTCTCGACTCCTTCATCAGCTACCGGAGGAGATCAGCCCCAGAGAGACACTTAGTTCTATACCTTTGAACTTTTTGGTAACTTGTTGCCAAAGGGGGAGAAGTTGTATAGATCATTAGGGCTTCGAGAGAGGGAGAGTGTTGCTTTTTTATCGCTCTTCATTTTTATCGCTCTTCAAAACATTGATATCTTTTAGTTTGTGTTAAAACTTGTTTGTGTTTGATCATACACTTGATGTGTTGCTGCTACTATTTCCTATCCATGAGATGCTTATGAGATGACCATTCACTTTTGCTTGTTGTGTTGTGCTATGATGTTCATTCCCATTACTCTCGCACACCACCAAGTTGTATGTGACATGGAAGAGTGTCCCATATACCTAATCGATTGTGCATTTGCATTCAAATGCAAATTCAAAATAGTGCACAAATTTAGGGGGAGCTCTTGCTTATCACATACTTCTCAAAGCGACGATTATATTCATTGATTATATCATATGTCGAAGCTTTGATCTATATGTTGTCATCAATTACCAAAAAGTGGGAGATTGAAAGCACATTTTCTCCCTTGGTGGTTTTGGTAATTAATAACAACATATATCTCATTGGACTAATGTTTCCACTAAGTATATTTCAGGAAAAGTTCAATGATGGGATGGCAAAAGGATTGTGGAGAGACCCCTAGATGCAAGGAATAGGGTTGGCAAAGCTTCAAGCAAGAAGGCTCTACATTTTGCTTTGTGAGAAATCACTTTGAGTCTATAGGAAAGCCAATACTATTAAAAGGGGGTGAGGTTTTGATGGTGAACAAAATGCTCCACGTGCACAAGTGATAGTCACCAAAAACACCCACAAGCTCTTCCACAAAAGTTTGTCAAAAAGCCTATCATGCAAAATCGGTGCCACCAATATTTCCCACTCGGCCCTACCAATTTTCACCTCAGACAGATCCCAGCTAAACCCTAGGTTTTCGGTACAACCGATCCTGCATCGGTGCCACCGAGTTTCAGTTGCCAACTTTCTGTTGCCCCTTTTCTTAAATTTGGAATTTCCGAGTTTTTGGATCGGTGCCACCGAGTTTGCTTTCTGACCGTTGGTCACCTTTGTCGGTACTATCGAAAACTATATATCGGTCTCACCGAGATTCAAAAGTTGCTACCTTTTGAGCAACTCGGTACCACCGAGTTTTATACTTCGGTGTCACCGAGTTGGTAAGTAAAGGTGTAACGGTTGGATTTTTGGAGATGCCTATATATACCCCTTCACCAGCACCCACTCGCAAGAGAAGCACTCAGAACTATTCCATACTTGCCCCATCTGATTTTCTAAGAGAAAGCCACCGACTCATGTGTTGAGATCAAGCCATTCCACTCCAACCATATGAATCTTGATTTCTAGCCTCCCCAAGTTGCTTTCGACCCAATCAATCTCTTCCACCAAAGCCAAATATGTGAGAGAGTGATTGAGTGTTGAGGAGTCTATCATCTTGAAGCACAAGAGCAAGGAGTTCATCGTCATCATCGAGCCTATTACCTTTTGGAGGGTGGTGCCTCCTAGATTGGTTAGGTGTCGCTTGGGAGCCTCCTACTTCGTGTTGTGGAGTTGAACCAAGAAGTTTGTAAGGGCAAGGAGATCGCCTACTTCGTGAAGATCTACCCATAGTGAGGCTAGTCCTTCGTGGACGGAACCCGTTATGGAATAGTCAAGGTTGCTACTTCGTGGACCCTTATGGGTGGAGCCGACTCTCGCGGCCGTTACCCTCCGTGGGTTGAAGACTCCATAAACATGGACGTACGATAGCACCACCCATCGGAACCACGGGAAAAATCTTCGTGTCTCCAAATTGCGTTTGATCTTCCTCCCTATCCTCTATTACATATGCTTGTCTTTACTTTCCGCTGCTATACTCTTAGACATGCATGTGTAGGGTGTGCTTGACTTGCTATCATTGCTAAAACCTGCCAACACTTAAAATTGGGAAAAGGTAGAAATTTTATTTTGTCAAGTAGTATAATCACCCCCCGTGGACATACTTTCGATCCTACAATTACCTCATTAAAAACCTTTACGAGAACCTATATAGTAAAGTCATGAAGGGAAAAAGAGTATAATATGATGCATTGAACATGAACAATTCAGGAAGATACTCCCCCCGATTCTTGCAAATTTTGAAGCCGTCACATACCAATTCTATGAACATATTTCTGGAATGTAGAAGTTGGTAGAGACTTCGTGAACAAATCAGTCACCTGATTTAACTTGCAAAAAATGTAATATAGCGATATTGCTTATTACGTAACTTGTTTGCATCCGGGCAACACAAGCAACATTATCTTTGAGATAATGGTTGGTGGATGTAGCCACGAGGTCTGTTTTGAAGACTCTCATGATATGGCTACCACACCTAGCAGGAACACAAACCTTGTCTACAGTCTTACATAGTGGGGATCTGATTGATTTATCCGATGATATTGGTGTCTACATTTCTCTAAAACTGAAAGATTAGGACAAAATGTTTGATGCATTGGAGATATTGAGAGATATTCTTGAGTCTCAACCAATTGTGTTTGGTGGATCCAATGCATGCACAGTGATATGGAACCTTAGGTCCCAACATCTTATTTCCATCTCCTCATGGTCTGAATCTTTCTCTATGACTAGAGAACGAACAACCATGGGATTAATTGATGGATAAGACTTGTTCATGATTAATTTCTCCAATATAATCTGGATACAGACAACATAGTGTATCATAATGTATGAGTGAAGGTGCTCGAGGTTTTACCTAAGTCCTTCATCTCAAATTCCGCATTTAGATGATCACATGCTTAACATGTATGGGTAATCATCAGTGTAGGAGTAATCCTTGTGTTAAGAAACTCACTACGTCGGTTGTACCAAATGTACCGACAATAATAAGTCATACTTATTGATTTTACACAATGTAAGTTGTGTTCTGCATTTCGATTTAGATGTGGGATTCCATTGGGAACCATCTATATTTGAATCTGGTGATCCACATGAATATGTAATCACTACATCAATCAACTACATAGATAGATGATTTTGTACTGCCAATGATATAAGTTACCGGAATGAGATTCCACCTCTGGAGAATAGTTGGGTATCTGCGTGAACCCTTGTGCTACAATACCTGCTCTACGTTTCACCACCTCATTGTTCTCAATTCTGTTTCCAGAAGAAAACTGGTGTAAGTATTGCTTATGAATACCTTCCCATTTTTGAGCAAGATTATTTCTACCTAGACTATACCCTTTGCTTGAGTTCAGTCCGAGTGTTTTTCACACTTTGCCATGGCCATGGTCTTTGGATCTGAATCACTTGAAGGCTTTTTCAATCTAGTTGAGAATTGTATGTCGACAATTGTAGACTTCCGGTTATATGTTTTTCTAGAATCTATATATCAATATAGAGTTGATGGAAATATCGTTACCCATGGTGACTGCTCGCGATTTCCCAATGCGATTGAGTCGGGTATTCCGATGCACCAGTCATTGTATGCACTATGACCTGGGTTGGTGGAGGTTCCCCATCTATTGGGTGTATACTACCCATTAGGTGTCTGTCAACATGAAGCTGACTTGCATTTACTGATTTAGGGGCCTTGATATCCTTGCTTGCGAGAAGCTGAATCCCGATGTACTTTTGCCATACATCTCCCCATGTTGCTATGAACGGGGAGTGGAGTGGTTTTTGTTGGTACCTTCACTCTTGCAGGCAATTTTGCAGGATTGTAGGATTGTGTGACACCTTTATAGTCAGTAAATGAGTCTGGCGGATTATTTGCAACATGTTGCAAATCTTCTAAACGCATGGTTCAGACCTTTGAGTGCGTGGATTTGAGGCAGAAAATGTGTTGAACATTCCACTAATTTCCTAACATTCTTTATGGTACATGAAATCTCCCCCTAATCCCTGGAAATGTTCCTCATTGAATCATGATACTAGCCTTGAATAACTCCCCATGTGAGGGGCTTGAGGTATTGACGGTAATACAATTATTCCTCACATAGATCCCGAATATATTTGAGGGGCCAATGATGTATGCCGGGGTGGTGATATCAGTATGTAACCGAATTACAGCAGATGGGAAATACTTGGTAGATTTCCACGTATCAAACATATAGGTGAATAATATTATGCAATTTGGTCATGAGCGTGTAAAACTACATGACTCCAACATAAAGTTGGTAAGTTGCAATTTCAAAGTAAAGATCATGCAATGAGCTTAACTCTTTGGATAAAGGATTCTACCAAACCATTTTCAGTCTAGACATTAGGACAAAGTGCTAAACTTCAAGCCTAGGGCCATATGAAGGCACACAAGGAGAATTCTTCGACATTATCCATTCGATTTTGATTGAAATCGATGTTAAGGATAATGAGCCAGTGGTTTTGTGTGAATAGAACACACACTTAAGACCATCGTGCATATATATCTTTTTGAACCATGGAATACTTGAATAGTCAACTCAATGTTTGGGAAGAGCCACTTACCTTGACTTGATGCATTCAAGGAGTGTGAGTGGTTCAGCATAGACTTTAAGGTGCGCTAGCCTTAAAATTAGCTTCCTTGCGTCACATGTAGTGCACACAAAATCCAAATATTGTTAGAATTTATCATCATAATAATCATAAACCAACAAAATTGTTGATAGTTTCGGTTTCAACCCAATGTCTAGATGACAAGGCGAGTATGCCAAGTTTGTCATGCAAAAGACACTCTGGAAAACTATCTTGTACGCAACATGTGCTACTGGTTTTGTAGTATGTGTAGTGCAATCCTAATGATACACATAGAATGTGCTTGCCATATCCGTTGCATATGGTAAAGAGAAGATATTCCTCTTCGTTGTCATTATAAGTTTCCCTATATAAACTATTTTGACGGATATCTCTATAGTTTAGTAGGGTATGAGTTTAACCAAGACACAATTAAGCATCTTTGATGATACTCGAGTACCCACAGGGATAGTAAATATGACCCGAGTTGAGCCAACAATTACCTCATCGCGTCTAGCGGTAGTTAAAATATCTCCTTTTCTCTCAGCGAGAGTGGAAACATATCACTTCCCTGAGTATAGAGTTCATGGTGCATATGTCCACAAGGCGCATATCATCTTTCATCAGATTGACCCCCAGAAATCTCTAAATATACTTAAAGATTCTCAGTATGAAAATCTCTAATGTATATATAGAATACATACGATTGTATTTGTACCAAAGTGATGATACAATATATTGTGATATACAATGTATGATGAAAACTTTAATTATATTGTTATTCCAACATCATAAATGGACATAAATTATATTGACCACTCAGGAGATTAAGAGACTAGACGAAGTCTTCAAACATGTTAGTTGAGTCATATTCAACCATCATATTCTCCGTGTCCATAGGGTCCAATCACCGCTGGTGATGTCGGATTGAAGGTTGAAGTGAGCTTCAAACCTTTGCCCTTGAGGTTCATTGTGTCCCAAGAATTGCTGATGCAGAATAATCGGATGTTGAGATCTGAATCAATATAATGCCTTATTATGTATAAGACAACATGTTTTCTATTAGCGGTGTGATCCTGACCAGAGGTGAATCATGCGGTCTTGGATTGCACACATTATGCCATGAGACACAAAAGCGATCATGTGTCCATGCCCAGGTAGGGTAGTGATGGCCATTGAGGGCGAATGCCTCAAATTCTCTAGCCATCGGTTACCAGAGATAATTAATTTACGATTAGTAAATTAAAAACCATCATGGTTAGTGTTGTAAAGAATTTTGTAAAATTGATTGATATTTCAAGAAGTTAGCTTGAAACCATTAGTGTGAATCTCAAATTGCTAAGTATGACACATTGAAGATAATCTTCAAAATGGAGTAGATCTCGCGGCACTAGGGAGTACTAGCAGGTAGTGCGCGGCGGCACGCCGCGCCACATGAATTGATAAACTGTTTAGGTTTTCAAATAATATTTCGTAAGTCGTCCCAAGACTTGATTCGTGGCAAAGTAGTCGATACAAGGAAAGGGTACATCTAGTTGGATCTACAAAACTCATTTTCTTTTCTTAGACCTTTTTCTTGTTGCATGTATTTCCGCGACAAGATCTTTATTGCGAAACTTCTTCTTTTTTAATTTCCGCAAGAATAGCCATGTTGTGTACTTTTTATTTTATTTTTCTGCAACATAACTCTTGTTGAAAAAATTACAACAACATCCTCATCGCATCTAATTTTCTGCAACAATACCCATGTTGCAAAAATTGCAAGAACAATTTCTGACGCTTGCGCACTTACGCAATCGTCGTTCGTTGTCACCGTTCTGCAACAACACCATCGTTGCAAATATAAGATGAGAGACGTGAGTGGTCCAGTAGGCCACACGTCGAGTGAAGGAGGGGGCGGACGCCCACGCTAGATCGGCCGACTGATCAAAATCATTTTCCATTTTGTTTGACGAAAATTAAAACCACGGTTGACATATTCAAAAGCTCACTGTACCTAAGACATTAATGAACAGGAATTTGATTTCCCCTCACATATTAGCACAAACATGGTACCAGGTCAGCTCTAGGCACAAACGTGAACCAAAGAAGCACGTCAAATTAAAAAAAAGGAAAGGGCAATACAAGAGAAAAAGACTTACATCTCACGGGCAGACGGCCGGAGCTTTTCTTGCACACAACGCATGACGGGGCGCAGGAGCTCCAAGTAGCTCCCGTGGCCACAACCTCACAGCGGAGACGCGCAACATGTTAGAGCATCTACAACCGGACCTCTCAAACCCGTCTCAAACGTTCGGACAGGCCGTCCGGTCAGTGTCCGGTCATAAAATTTTGATCCAGACGGGCCTCTCAAACGGCCCTCAAACGCCCGGGCTGACCGGCATCCCCCATATACAACCCAAATATGAGGCGGGTATGGGGGCGCCCGGACGCGCCCGGGCACGCCCGCCACGTCGGACCCGACAGCCTACTTCAAGCTGAAGAGGGATTGCTGCGGGCAACTCTCTTTCTCGCCCAAGCAGAAGTGCACGGCTGCTATGAGGATGCTTGCACTTGGTACTGCTGCAGACGCCGTTGATGAGATGGTCAGGATGGGGGAGAGCACATGCCTGAAGACTACTGTCCAATTTGCCCGTGCCGTGGTTGAGGTGTTTGGACCGGAATATCTCACAGAACCAAATGCGCAGGACACAGAGAAGTTGTTGGCTATTGGAGAGGCAAGGGGGTTTCCAGGAATGCTCGGATCAATTGATTGCATGCATTGGCAATGAAAAAACTGCCCCAAGGGTCGGGGGGGAATGTATCAAGGTCACACCAAAGAGGCCACCATCATACTAGAAGCAGTGGCATCACATGACTTATGGATTTGGCATGCTTTCTTTGGAATGTCCGGTTCTCACAATGACATCAACGTGCTCCAACGATCTCCGGTGTTCAAGAGGCTTTGCAATGGGGAATCACCGCCATGCAACTACACCGTCAACGGCCGGGACTACAACATGGGATACTATCCTGCCGATGGTATCTATCCTCAGTGGGTGGCGTTTGTGAAGACCATATCCGAGCCGCGTGGCAACAAACAGATTCACTTTGCAACAATGCAGGAAGCGGCTAGGAAGGATGTGGAGAGGGCATTTGGTGTGCTTCAGGCTCGTTGGGGAATTGTGCGGAGCGCTGCAATGATGTGGGAATCAGAAACTTTGTGGCAGCTGATGACATGTTGTGTTATTCTGCACAATATGATTGTCGAGGATGAGGGTGAAGGTGTAGCCCAAACCAATGATTTCGAAGCTCCCGGAGAACAAGTTGAAATCCCGGAGGATCAAGATGCGGCCCAGCTTCAGAATTTTCTGTAGATGCATCAAAATCTTCGAAATCACCAGGTGCACACGCAACTACTCAATGATCTTGTGGAGCACATGTGGATCCACAATGGCAACCAAGGAGGCAATGCTTGAGTTTGGCACTTCAAATAAATTTTATGTAAACGCTATGTACGCTTGATACCAACACTACTTATTTTACGTGCGACATGATCGACGTGCATGTATTTGCATGGATTTGAGAGTCCGGATTTGAGATATGTGGATGCACGGAACGAAATATGAGGGCCCGTCCGGATGCACCCGCGGGCGTGTCCGGGCGCGTCCGCGGGCATTTGAGGGGCCGGATTTGCCAAGTCCGGCTATAGATGCTCTTAATCCCGTGTCGGGCCACGAGTAGACGCTAGCAGCAGGCACATCAACTCCATGACGTTGTAGTCCCTCCGCTCCTGAAGTTCTGGTCTCCTCGCGTTCGAGCGCACCCTCCATCGATGCTATGGACGCCGTATGAACGTTGCCGCTCGCCAAAAAGGCAGCACGCCGCGGACACACCGTCGACGTCGGGAGGAAGCAGGGAGTGGCGGAGAGGAGATGGGGAGGGGGCAGGGGCGCCCGCAGGTGAGTGAGAGCCCGACTGTTGAGCTTTTTATACAGGCACAAGGCGATGGATCGGTGGCAACTGGAGTCTTCCGAGCGGCGGCACGCGGCAGATCGTGGAACGGCAACGAATTGTTGAGCGATGGTGCGAGTTCTAGACAGCCTGCGAACGTGGGACACGCGGAAAGAGTTGAGAGAAGGAAGGACCAACGTTGTGGTGTACGTGGCCTCTTGAACCATCGATTTGGTCAAAGCGGTGAGCGACCCAATCAATCGCTAACCCAGTAAAAAATACCACCACGGAAACAACTTCACCACACGCGTCAATTTCTCAGGAGCCGTAAAAAAAAGTTCAAAAAAACTAGAAAACCCGAATCCTTACAGGCCTAGTATTCTTAGTATAATCTGATGAAATCAGTATATACTCACTTGTAATGCCTTATGTCATGACTTAGTAAAATGTGTAGGAGAGCACTTTATAAAGCAGTCATAATGTTAAAATAACAAAATGTAGGCTTTAACAGTAGCGGTGACAATCTGCAAAGCAGTAGATGTACACACTACCTTGTGATCCAAATACATCAATTTGAAGAAATCACTTTGAATCTTGCATCCATATTTGCAAGAAATTGAAAATTGCAATTGCAAATAGATATAATTAATCTCAACATGTGACAAACATGAAAATATATTACATATAGATAGATTCTGGAATACATATGATACTCAACAGAAAAACACTACTAATGTAGTGAATAATAATGATGGTGTAAACTTGATGCTCAAGTGAAATTTTTGAATTGTATAGACCTCAAATTAAATAAGATGATTTTGTATCAAGCTGCAAGATAATTCAGCGAGGTGAATTAATATTTTACGAGAGAATTAATCTCAATCGTAATGAGATTGTTTTGCGAGAAAAAAAAATCTCAATTGCAAATCAAACCAAATAGACATGTTGTAGGGATTGGTAAAAATGACAAACTGATCATGCCAAAAATCAACAAACAATATCATAATTACAGTGCATCCAAGGGTTAGACTGCAATTTATACTAAGCCATAAAAGCCTCTTTCTCGCGTGGATTCCATCTGAAATTTTCCCCAAACAGAGAAGTGAGGCATGCCGGAGCACGCACTGCAACGCGCAGTGGGAGGGCGGCCCGGAGGCCGCAGCCTCGGGTGCCGCCGAGCTACCGCCCCGCCAAGCGGCTGGCTACGAGTCGGGGCCGAGCGCCCGATGGGCCGCCACCGTTTCTGATGAGTCGTGTGGCCGAGCCGTCGCAGGGAAGGCGGCCGCATCGATCGCCATCGACAGCCAGGTGGTATGAAGCAAACGAGATGAAACAAACAAGATGAATGAATCAGTTACCAGCCCTCTCGCTTGATTGGGATTGAGTCCCGATCTGACCGTCGCCGCAAGTCGCTATGCGGACGCCATCGTGTCGGGCAACCCCCTCGCACAGGCAGCCGCCGCGTCCGCCGCATCGCCGTCGCATTGCGTAGCCTTCTGCCGTGGCCACACACGCCGGAGGACGCTGATGCGCCGCGGTCTGGACCGAGCGCTATGGCTGGCTACGTGCTGGAGGGTGCTGCCTCTACTGCGAGGTGGGGAGCACCGTCGTCCTAGGCCGTGCGTGGCTGCAGATCGCGCCTATGGCCGGAGACGAGCACTCCGCCATACAAGCGTGAGCGCGCAAAGGCTGACGGCCATGGACTGCGCCTCCGGCACCTGTACCGCGCCGAGCCAGGCTGACGGCCATGGCACCGCAAGGAGGAGCGGGCCGAGGCTGTAGTTGCTTCCGCACCGCCGCGCACAAGCCGCTTGACTGGGGCAGAGCTCCGTCGTGTTGGATCGATGTCCCGATCAGCAACGAACAAGTACATCTTGTTGTCAATCAATCAGTGCATTAATTAAATGAGTGCATATGCAAACCGGATGATCATCGATCCATTTTGATGGATTTTGATTCTGCATGTTTGTAGGTTGCGGTGGTGTTGACGTCTTTCACCGGCAGCGCATGCTACCGATTCCGTGAGGAAATCAGTGGTGTTCCTGTTGATCTTCAGAGCAGCATCGTGGCTATGGCATCTACCGTGGCTCCGTCTGGATTGGAGTGAATCTCTACTACTATTAAAAAAGCAAACTTAAATTCCCCTACAAGCACATCACAAAGTGTACACGGGTTAACCAGGATCCTTAGATCTGATCCAAGTTACAAAATCTGAGAGTCAATATTACTTTGTGGTCTGCCTCCCCCATCGAACGGCTCACGGTAAATGTTCTGCCACGGTCTGCCAATCGAAGCGCAATGCGTCCGTGATATCCCTTCCCACGATCCCTCCTCCTCCCGGCCGCCGCCTCGTTCCCGGTCATCGCCAGCACCCTCCTCTTCTGGCCTCCACTCCACGCGTCCCCGCGCACGCCGCCGCCGGCGCTCCATGTCTCCGCAGGAGCCGCCTCATCCGACAAGGAGATTGGACGCCCCCGCCGCCACTTTAGAAATCGGCGAATCGCCGCCGCTGTTACTCCGCATGCGAGGGATCGTGAGTACAATCTTCAGCTACCACACATCGGGGGCGCACGAATTAGCACAAGATGATGTTGCCGCCATTCTTCCGCCCAGCCGACGTCGCGGAAGCTGATGTTGTTGTTCCTATGCGCGGCCGCCGGCGTTCTTCCGCACAGCCAAGGACGGAAGCGACTGCTGCTGCTCCTCTACGCAATAGTGAATTAGTGATGCACAAGGCGCTGCTCCGCCTTCCACAACCGTTGTAGCGTGGTGAGTGAACGCCCTAGGGAAGGGTGGTGGCAGAGGCCGCACCATGTGGTGCGTGGATGCCCACCACATGTTCGACGAGTTCCTCTGATTGATCTCTCTATTGCTAGCGCTCTGTGTTTCAGTTTCCATGCTCCCGTGCTTCATACCTTTCTTCTGATAATCCCTACCAACTTGTCGCTGCATTTTCTGAAGCATGAATGTGATTCAGTGCACAACTTTCCTGTTCGGAAAAGGCATGCGTTCCTGTCCCCGTCCGAAGAAAAATCTGGTCTTGCAGTATACTTTGCAGTTCATCTCTCAGCAATGAGATGCTTAGGTCGATCCATTTGTATCGGCTGATGCTGTTCAAGATAAGGCACATGTCGTTCTGTCGGCATGTTCCGTCTGTCCAGGACGTTCTCGAGCACCACTAGACATTTTGCAGGGCGCTGTAGGATCAGGCTTGGACCGGATCAGAGAACTTCTTCTATTTTCAAAAGTGGGTAGCTTACAAGGGTGTATTTCTATTATTGTCGAAAAAAGGGTGTATTTGTCTTACCATAATAATCTTTCCGTTCGATTCAGCATCGTGATTCATACTGACATCTCCACGTGGATAGGTGTCATTTTTTGGACAGACCTGCGCATCCAAGTGTTTTTTGAATTTACTTGTCCTTCATCTCCTATGTTCTTATTCCCCTGCCACAACTTTTGGGGGAGGGAGAGAGAGAGAGAGAGACCGACTAGGACGCCATCATTAGATAGGTTAGCGGTTTTTAACAGCGTACATGATTTTTGCTTATGTGTGTTTTACAATATTCAGCTCCAGTTTTTTTCTTGATCTATGTTGCTATTTTCCCGCACCATGATTTTTACCGTTCAATCCACTCTTGTCGTTCAGCCTGACACTTTGAGTCTGAACCATAATTTTCTCATGATTCCAGGAAATTAAAACTGTGGACCTTTCAAAACCAGTTGGATGGGTCCATATATCACTATCTGAGCTGACCCCCGGTATGCATTTGTAGCATAAACATACAAGTCGTTCTAGCATTGGAATTTCAAAAGGTAGCTCAGAGACTCACAGTACCATCTAATCACATACTATGCATTTATGTTATAGAATTTCCTAACAATATATTCTTTATAGACATGTTGGGTGATTCAAATTTGAAGGACAATTTTTTTGCAGGCTAATACTTGGATAATTTCATATGTTAACAGTGTTACTATTGTTCTGTCAAAGTATCAAGCATATCTGATGCTGCAATTAACTCATTTCAGTCTATTAATGTCACATTAGCTTCCTCTTTGACATAACAATTTGCTACTGGAAATACATGATGATTTCAGCCTTTTTATCTCTTAGGAGTCGAAACTAATTGAAGGGGATAGTGCTACTATTTGAATAACACTGCTTAATTTTACTGCGTTTGCAGACAGTTGCATAACTCTTTTTCTTGTCATGTTTGTGCAGAGAAACATTCATTCACACATTTATGCTCCAAATCGCGGTGTTGGCCAATCACATGAACGAGAGGGACACCCATGTCCAACAGATCAAGATATATGGGCCACGACAGTAAGTTGGATTTTCTAGGCTCCGTAAAAAAAAGATTCAAAGACAATAATGTGGCCACCCCCACCAAAAAAACATAGTATTAATCTTTGTGAGCCGCTGAGCACTAATTCAGGTTTCTAGCTACTAGCAAAAGGAAAATCCAATTGTTGGTAATTGATTTTCGTATGACTAGATTTATTTCACGTCATGTTTTTTAAGACAATATGACTATTGTTGTTAGTTCCACGTGACGTGGATTCTGTTGTATATTATTTTGTTGATTTTATTTATTAATTACCTAATAAATAGGATTGAATGAGTATATTTCTTCCTATGGTTACACGTGCATGATTACTATGTGATGAAAATAATCGATTTTTTTGTTCATGCCTTTCTATGTACGTCTTGTACGTACAGTCATGTACCTGTTCTGTTATTGTACTGTTTTCTTATACTATTTTTGTTGTATATTACTACATGAGTTGGTATGTGGTATTTGATACGATGGTCAGTTGGTGTGAAATCCCCCAATTTTTGGTTAATCTAGGCAGTCAAAATAAGTTCAGTCTGTAGTCTGTACACTTGTTAAACCATCTTTAACTAAACTTGTACAAGCATCAAATCTAGGATATTTCAAGTCTCACAAAAAATATATTACATAGCAATAGTTTCATCTTATTGTTGTACAAATCGAGTATGAGGTGTATTTGTGGTACTTTGAAGTGTAAAAATTGCAGTAATAACATTCTTCTATTTTATTTTGTGGTACTTTGAAGTGTAAAAATTGCAGTACTTTGAAGTGTAATAACATTCATCTTATTGTGGTACTTTGGAGGCCGTTGTGTCCCATATGTATGAGTGGAGAAACTCTCACATTCCCAAGGTACGTGATGTAATCCCCACGCAAACTCAGCGATGGGATGTGCCAGAGGAGGGTTGGGTTAAGGTGAATGCAGATGGTGTTGTGGCTAAGGGAGGACACGGAGGTGGCGGGGGGGGGGGGGGGGGGGGCAGTGTTGCGTGATCATGCCGGAGCGTTTATTGCTGGAGCATGCCACTTCTTCCTGAGCGCTACAGACCCAGAGGTGGCCGAGGTGTTGGCTTGCACGAGGGCTGTGCAGTTGGCAGTGGAGCAGGGAGCGGACAAGGTTCACGTTGAGCTCGACTGTAAGGAAAAATTAAACCATCCCGGGCAAAACTACTCTGCAGTAGGACCTTGGATCCATGAGATCAAGCAGATGCTCCTGTCGAGGAGCGAGTTTAAAGTGTCTTGGGTTAGTCATACGGCGAATGTTGATGCACACAAGTTAGCTAGAGTTGGTGTAGGTGATGAACTTTGTATGGTGTGGGTCGGGGTTCCCCCGGAGTGTGTGTTGGATGTAATCTCGGATGACGTTCCGAGCTTTGTTGGTTAATTAATGGCAGCAACATTTCCCCTAAAAAAAACATTATTGTATTTTGCTGTTGCAACGAGAGAATAAGAATGAGATGCGGAGCCACATGGAAAGCTTGGACAAATTGATAAGATGCCAAATCTTGGACACTAAATTATGTGTATGTAGTTGTTTTGCATCTGAAATATGTTCATATTCTTGTGAATATTGTAGTTGATTTCACCAGCTGTGTTTCAGTTATTTGGTTATTTGGTCTGAAACTATGGTTCAAGGTTAGTAATTATTTGGTCTGAACCTACAATTCCTTTTCATGTCTTGTTGTATAGTTCTCTTGACAAAAAGAGTTCCTCGAGGTTAATTATTAGAAGTGATGATATATTTATGACAGCTAATGGATGCTATTATCAAGTCTTAGTTTCTGAATTTTGTTTTGGCAGACTCACTCTTTGCTTGAAAATATATATCTAAAGGTCCCTTTTTGCGCACTTTTCAAATAAGCTCTTCACTCTCGTGTGTATGGTCAAACAATGCACTTCAAATAATTATGTCGGTGTCTCGAGGATAGTTGGCAAAATGTTGTACTTATAATCCTAGATAATCCCCATTCATTACGTATGTCACATTTCCATTTTTTCTTTCAGGAATAGCACATATCATATTTCCTTTTTTTTCTATAGTTTTTTGAATTTAAAAAGGTGTAGACGAACAAAAACTATAGAAAAGGGAACTAATTAAATAAATGTGAAATTCAAAAAATGGATTGAATTGTGGAGACGGGCAACGTGAGTTGCACGTGCATGCTCACTAGTAGTATAAAACAACCACAATTCGCGTTAGGGTTCCAAAAAAACTATCGGAAATTTGTTTGCGGCTGATACCTATCACTTTTCTCGTCGGTTGTCTCAAAAAACCCAAAACGCCCGTTGCTAAGAAATTAAACCGGTTTATGACAGGTCAGGCCCGCAACTAAACGAACCGTCAGTTTGACCATTAGATGACATGCGGGGCCCACATGTCAGTGCCTCTTCCTCATAAAAAAACAATTGGATCCTCTAAATGTTTAAAAAATGCAATCGGGTCCCTGTAATCTTTTGAAAAAAGTAATCGGGGCCCTCCCATGGCCGTGCGCCCGCAGCCAAAGCGGATCCTCGCCCTGGTCCCCGCGCTCCGCTCCCTCGGGGTCGCCGTCCCAGGCCAAAAGCTTCGCACTGCTTCGCACTGCTCCGTGGCAGGAGGAGGAGGAGCCTAGAGAGTGTGCGCCGCCGCGGTGGCCGCTCTGCGCCCGCGCCCGGGGGGTCGTCTCGCACCGGCATGGTCTTGGCCCCCGTGCGAAGGCACGGGAATGGGCGGTAGCGCGAAGGTCGTGGCCGTCGTGGTCGCCGCCGGCGTGGGCGCGGCGGCGTGCGTGTTCCTGCCATCTGGATGTACCGGCCGCGGGCCAGCATCATGGCGCGGTCGCGGTCGAGGTCGCTCGAGTCCTCCACGGCCACGCTGCGGGCCAGCGGCTCCGTCGAGAGCCTCAACTCCAGCGTCGCCGTCTCCGTCGTCTTCGAGAGCGTCGCCGACTGGGCCCACAACCCGCTGTCGTCGGGGAAGCGCGTCGCCTTCTGGGGCTGGCGGGGCGCCGACAACGGCAGCGACGCACGAGAGAGAGAGAGAGAGAGAGGAGGATGAGATCGTGCAGCTTCGCCGCGTCGATGGGGAGGAGCGCCACCGACCGGCTGCTGGTCGCCATGGGGAGCCACAAGGCCACGTCGGTCAGGTCCGACGAGTGGAGGGGAGGGAGGAGGGAGGCCACCCACCATGGTTGCCCAATCCCTCCAGATCGGCGTGGCCACCCACCATGTCTACTTCCATATTTGTATTACGTCAAGATTACAAGGACCCGATTGCTTTTTTCAAAAGATTACAGGGACCCGATTGCAATTTTTAAAAAATTACAGGGATCCAATTGTTTTTTTATGAGGAAGAGGCACTGGCATGTGGGCCCCGCATGTCATCTAACGGTCAAACTGACGGTTCGTTTAGTTACGGGCCCGACCTGTCATAAACCGGTTTAATTTTTTAGCAACGGACGTTTTGGGTTTTTTGAGACAACCGACGAGAAAAGTGGTAGGTATCAGTCACAAACAAATTTTTGATAGTTTTTTGAAACCCTAACGCGAATTGTGGTAGTTTTATGCTATTCACTCCGAAGATTGGACGTGACGTCAGACTTTCTTCCTCCTGATTTTCTTTTCGTTGTTCCGCCAGATCTTCTCTGGGTCGAATTCGCTCAGTAGCGAGTGTGCTGATAACGTGTTTGAAGTAAAGATTGAGAGAAAGACATAGAGATGTAAAAATGAACAGTTGTCTTTATTGATGACTGGTTACAAGTATATATAGCCCCGAGGGGATGCATCCAACAAACGCGATGGTCCGAAAATACACGGGCGAACGGTCGCGTCCCTCGTGCATGGCAGTTAGGTATAGTAAAGATTCTCTATAATTAACACATGGGTTAATTAAACTCAACACAAAACACTTGCATCTACACGGAGTAGATAGATGAACTTTTGTGATCCTTTAGTTATGTTGTGTATTATTGATAGTCGCGTGTGACCATGTCGTGAAGTCATGTCTAGTACATCTTGGAGTGACAATCCACAGATAAAAACCATAGGAGATTGTATTCCACATTGCTTCAAGCGAACACGGCAAATTTCACAATAAAATCCCTTGTTTGCAGAATTTGTCATATGTTTGTGAAGAAATTGTCATGTGGTTGAAGAACTTGTCATAAAAACGTTCGCAAATACCATGATCCTAGGAAACTTTAGCTGGCTATTGAGTTTCTTGAATAATCCGTCCTACAAGCTTGATCTGTTAGTAGAAAAAGTCAATTTACTGTGCCCGCCAAAAAAGAAAAATCAATCACCGTCGCTCGGTCAAATCTGCCAGCAACATGCGCTAATCCCTCGGCACGATCGATGCGTGCTTCTTCTTGTTTTTGCGATTTAATATGCAGCTCCATCGAGAAGCTAAAAAGAAACTTCCAAAACTAGTGAGGAACGCTATGGTCAAATCCTTCGCAAAAAAAAAACGCTATGGTCAAATCAACTGTGCTGGGTCAACTCTGTCACCGAAACTCCTACAGTATATGTTGAGCTCCAGAAGCCAACATGACCGGCGGTAATAAAGTTTGTTCGGTACTACGACCCGGAAAAATCGGATCTTATGAGCACATCCATACATATTCCTACATAGTAGTAGCTCGTCTATTTACAGTCAGGGCATGTACAATGGTTGATAAGATAGTCTTATCTTAAGTCTTGCATGTAATTTAGAGATGGCAAAAAAAATTGTCTACAATGGGTCATCTCTTAGCCTTATCTTCGATAACTAGCTATTCCTAAAAACGTGGTGAGACATATTGTGCTAAGAGATCACCTCTTGTCTTCTCTTAAATAAGAGAGGGCAAAGCTTTTTTTCTGGGTTCTCTCTCCTCCAACTCATCATTTATCCTACGTGGCACTCCTAAGATAGCACCATTGTACATGCCCTCAAGAAAGAAAAAAAAAACTCGTTTATTATGTGTGTTGTCACCTAACTTAGTCGTGGTCGTCGTTTACAGTCGCAGGCTCGCAGCAGCCACCAGCCAGGCAGGTACGTACACGGCATGCGACAAGTAGGCTAGACGGCCCCACTAGCCAGGTCAGTCACGTTCCCGCCGCGTTTTATAAAACCACTCGGCCCAGCAACCCGTAGGCCGTAGCCCTGCACAGCGCGAGAGACCAACCAGAAATCAAACCACCGGCCGGAAGGAGATGAGCTACTACGGCCAGCAGCAGGCGCCCGTCGGCGCCCCGCCGCAGCAAGGTACGGCAGCCTCCTTCCATTCCATCAACTTCTCCTTCTACCTTTTGCCCGACGGTTGAACAGAATTGACCTTGCGTGGTGCGTGGACCTTCAATTCTCCAGGTTACCCGCCGCAGGGGTACCCTCCGGCCGGCTACCCGCCGCCGCAGCAGGGCTACCCGCCCCAGCAGCAGCAGCAGCAGCAGAACAGCGGGCCTTCCTTCATGCAAGGATGGTACGTCCTCTGTCTTGATTTCGATCCAACTGCATAGATAGATAGGAATATGATTAATTATAAAGACAGCTTGTTCAAAGAGGTAGGAACTTTGGTGGCTGGGCAAAGATCAGCCCGGGTCGTCGCCGGCGAATTAGCTAGATAGGCTTCGTTGCGCGCACGTTTCCATGGGTAGGGACGGCGACTTGACGCGTGAGCTACCCTGGAAACGGCGAGACCTCGACGACTTGTCAACCGCAAATTAATGGCAAAGAGCGCGCCTATGATCAACCTCGGTCAAACGGGACGTACGAATCCTACCTATTCCTATCTTCTGATATTCATACCCGGAGATTTCATTGATGAAATCAAGAGCCGTATCTCGTAGTGATATTTTACAACCGAGATTACATCGGCATAGATATCGTGACGATCAAAACATATGATCTTCATGGTATCTTCTCCGGGCGGACGGACAAGATGCAAAAGCTGGAAATCGTCCAAATCCGTTTGCTCTCAAGTGTTCTCAAGTGTTAGTATAAAATTCGGCGTTTCACATGCGACCATGTGTTGGTGTTACGATAATTGGTTCTCTTCAGGTTGCTTGAAATATGCCCACCTCTCCCACATGCCGAATATCCGATGTTTTGTCTAGACGACGCCCGCCGGCGCCGATGCATTGCTACGGAAAACCTTAATCCTAGCGCGGGTAATATATATAGTAATAGCGCGGGCGTCTGCGCTACTACTAGACGCTACAACTAATATTTAGTAGTAGCTCGGTTCTGGCTCGCGCTACTGCTAAATAGCAGCAGCGCCGGTCTCTGCTCGCGCCACTACTAATCGTGCGTATTTTTTTATATTTATATTATATATATACGCGGTTATATATATTATATACAATATTAATAAAAAATATGGAAAACGACATTTAGATTTAACAGTATCGTGTTTCTACAAGGCGCGCTACTGATAAGTCTTCATCTATAAGGTTTTTCCTAGTAGTGATGTCGTCTGGGGTACATACCGATATATCGAGTATAATTAGTTATTTATAAAAAGTATAATTGGTTGGAATTTGTATACTCTATATCTATATATGTATATACCAATATAAAAAGAGTGAATTACATAGATTCAACAAATCATATCCGTTCAACCACATCTATCCAATGGTCTAAGCTGTTTGGTGTTTAGCATTAAGCATGTTTAGTACTCCCTCCGGTCCTTTTTAGTCCGCATATTAGATTTGTGTCCAGTCAAACTTTACAAAGTTTGACCAAATATATATTGAAAAATATCAACATCTACAATATCAAATATACATTTCGTGAAACTACATTTCGTAATGAATCGAATAATATTGATTTGACATTGTGAATGTTAATACATTTTTCTATAAGTTTGGTCAAAGTAGAGATAGTTTGACTTCGAACCAAACTAATATGCAGACTAAAAAGGACCGGAGGGAGTACCCTCCAATAATTAATATCATGTCTATTAGATGTTAGTATTAACCAAATAATATATCATATCTACTGTTAACATGTAATTTATATCTTGTCTAATATTGATGTACAATAAAATTAATATCTTTTATAATATCAACGTCAACATTAACCAAGTAATTATATCCTGCATAATATTAATATATAATTTATATCTTGCCTCTACTATTATGCAACAATATTGATATCTTGCCTAACATTAACGTGCATTTCATGTACACAATTATCGGTCCTTACAAAAATGAACATGAATGCGAGATAGAACGAACCATTTCTTAGCTATATACAACATTCATATTGTACAAATATTGTCAATATTTTGGATACGTGATTATAGTACTCCGTATTAATTTTCAGTTTTCTCGCCTTTTCTTTGTTTGTTGAGAAATTCGCCTTCAAGGTTATATCTCGTGATTCTCTTATATTATTTGTTCCAACAGCCTGGCCGCACTTTGTTGTTGTTGTCTCCTGGATGCCTGCTTCTGAGAGTAGCGACCACAATTCCATCCTCGTGCATGGGGAACTCGAACTGATCAATTGTGCCTTATTACCGAAATGCTACTAGCCTCCATGTTTTGGGCCCTATCACATTTTTCTACTACTTGGTTTGTAAACCTCCACATTGAGATTAATTATTCGGTTGGTTTGGATGTGATGACTACCTTGCTAATTGTTACTAATCTATCTTTATTTTCTCCTTGTTTGAGAAGGTAAAAGATACGATTAAATTGCACCGCTGATATGAGATTTGACGTGTATTTGCAATTTTACCTTAGAGCATGGCTATAAGTCAATTGTTAGCTATAAAGATGTTGTCATGTCATTTATAACCAATCTAATATCCAACATAAATATAAGTTCACTATAATAAGTACTTCCTCCGTCCGGATTTACTGGTCCCCTCGTATTTTGATCATGATTTTAACTAATGAAATGTAGGTTATATGTATAAAAAATAATATTATTGAAAACTATACTCAAATACGAATTCAACAAAGATATTTTTTTGATGACATGCATTAATAAATTCTTAATCAAATATATGATCAAACTTTGACCCAAAATATGACGGGAACTAATAAACCCAGAGAGAGACAGTACTACTTTGTTAAGCCATAGCCCACCTCACACTCTTATAAAGTTTCTTGAAATCTTTGTTACAATTGACTCTTAGGGCCTGTTCTGAATCTATCCAGCTTCAAACTTCTTAAAATCTAAGAGTGGCTCTGGCCCGAACGTTTTTGCTCCAGGAAGCTAAATCCACGAAGCGATTATGGGCCGTAGTGCAATTTGGTGAAGCGAGGGATTCCTAGCTCCATGTTTTCCCGAATCTGAAGTTGCTCTTATTTACGAGTAGTATGCCACCGCAAAAGAAAACAGTTCGTAGCTCGCTCGAACAGGTATGACCGAGGAGCACATCGCAGATATCTCCCTCCCTCTCTCGTGGTCTCCCTCCCCAAACCCTAACCGCCGCCACGCCCGCACCCCCCTTTGCCGGCCGGAACCTACCTTCCGGCTACAGATCTGGACTTCCCAGGAAGATTCCGACCGATTCCCGTCCTCGCCGCCGCCAGTCCCGAGGAGCAGAGACCCCATGGAAAGGAGCAGCTTATCCTCATGCCATTGACGCCCGTGCCACCCTCCCGAGCCATGGGCCGAAACGGGCTGCCTCCAGCCATCCCAAGAGTAGCGCCCAACAGGCCTAGCGAAGGGAGAAGCCAGGACAACGCAAAACGCTTTTCTGTTCGCCAGCTGAAGCGTGAAGCTGGCTGGAGAAGCTGGAATTTCAGATTTTGAGAAGCTTGGAGAGGTTCAGAACAGGCCCTTAATATACAATCTACTTCTTTTCTCTCTTGTTTTATCTCTCTTTCAAGTCAACAAAAATATAATATTTAAATCCTTATAGCATGTATACATCAGCTTATTATACTCACTCTTAAACTCAAGTGACTCACTAAGGCACTAAAAGTTACAAAATCTCCACAATTTTAACGATCGATGTCTCTAGGTTCAACAAACACCACATGTATGCTCATTAAATACACTAACCCCTCAATGCTTTGTACTTAATCATCAAAAAACAATAGGAAGGACTAGATGCAGTTTCAGAAAAAATATTAATCTAAATCGATTTCCATGCACTTTTATTTCCGGCTTATTTATACAGAAAATACAGGATACCTCAAACCATATTATCTACTTCCTCTGTACGGAGGGAGTACTAATTAGTTGTTGCAACTAGCAAAACTAGTCAGATTGACAACACCACTATAAGTGTTAGGGACACAAATATTCTTTCAGTTGTATTGCAGTATTGCTTGCTTGAGACTTGAGGTCTTATCTCTATGGATTGATACACTAGGTCTCGACTTGGGAGAAAGTTATCACTTCACGCAAACTATTATGCTTTAAGGCCCGATGACTAGCTATCAATCAAACACTAGTGATAAGTTAGTCGAAACTAGATCCATGTTAATAGGATTCAACGAACTTTTTTTCCATGAAAACCTGAAAAAACAAAACCCCAAAGTCTCCACCCCCAAAAAGCAGACTCCGGAAGCACGGTTGCGGTTTTCGAGCCTTTTGGAAGCACATGTTGTGTTTTTTACTTCTTTAGGTAAGCACACGTTGTGCTTCTCGCGAGAGCATGGTTTTACTTCTCGTAGAGGCACAATAGCTCTTTTCCCTTTTCGAGTACAGTAATGTCGCCCTGAATGCCCACCTTTACGTAAACTTATGGGAGGGATGCTTTGTCCACATTTAATTGCCCCCCCCCCCCCCCCCCCCGAATTTCATCGTGTGGGCCTGTCCATTAAGCTTAATCCCAACCCTCCAATCATGCTCAGCTCGTAATGATTACATAAAGTATACGTAGGTGTAGCAAAGCTCTTTCAAGTAAAAGCACAATTTATGCTTATCATGAAAGCAAATCTGTGTTTCCATGAGAAACACAATCGTGCTTCTCGTGGAAACATTTTTCCAAAAATCTAGAGAAAATCACACAAAAATTGAAAACCCGAAAAATCTTTCTAAAACCTGAAAATGTGTACAAAAAATAAAAATAAAACGAAATCCATATGAAGTGCCTAGCACACAATATTGGCGGCGACTGGACGCATCACTTGCCGCGCTCCCACGTCATAAAAATGACCTCTAGACCCCCCCGCCCCAAAGGGGTAACCGCTGGTTAGTGACTCTCTGTTTTCTTCTCTTCGATTTTTATTCAACCTGCACATGGTCTGATCTATTTTAGCGAAAATGTGATTTGTCCTGTGTTACGTAGCAATAGTGTATACGTTGGCACTAATAAAATCTCTTTTCCCATTTAAGGTTTTTAGTGTGCTTGGGTTCGAAAAGCACTTATGTTTCCATGTTTCTTTCAAAGAATCACATATTATTTGTAAAATATCTGTTAAACTAAAAAATGCCCAGGATACTTTTTACAACATTGCTTATTTCAAAATATATGCATCAGGATTTTTTAGACAATTGTCATGTATTTTAAAAAATGTTTATGATTTTTAAAAATATTTATAAACTTCAGAAATGTCTACTAATTAAATGATTGTCCATGAATTTGTAAACATTTCCAAGACTTGAAAAATATACATGTATTTTAAAAATCTTGACCATGGGTTTTAAAAAAATTCACCTCATGTTTAAGAATTGTTCACCATTCGTTCCAACGATGTTTATCGTGTGTTTGAAAAATGTTCAACATGTGTTTAAAAATATTCACATTAGTTTTAAAATTGTTCATGTATTTTTTTTTGTTTTTTGAAAATATTCGACATGTATCTAAAATTAAAAAGAAGGAATACAAACAAACAAAAAATGAAAGAAGAATAAAGAAAGAGAATACATAAAATAGAAAATGTTAGATAAAATGCACGTATTTTCCAAAATTAGTCAAAGTTTGTAAAACCGGACGGACAATTGGTCGTAAGGGTTAGGGTTTACATGGCTCGTTAAACCGCTCACCCGAGTGGTCGTAATGTGCCAACCTAGTTCGTAGCTTGTAATTAGCAAGCACCATTATATCACTCTCAATGAGAGATGTACCAGTACTCGCACGTTTTCCCATTCATTGCAACAATTGTCGTCGAGTTGCAGAAGGTAGCACTTTAGCAAGGTCGACCCTTTTTAGCTTTACAAATTTCCTGATTTTGTGACCCTTGAATGTTCCGGTCTGGTTAGGTCCTTTTTATGTTTTTCCATGTTGTCTCTTACTAGTAAGGTATACGTGCAATGCACGTGGACGTCAGATAACCGAAGGACGTGATAGCACGTTATAATATGCAAGCATGTAAGTTTGAAGTCGTATATGCCTGGCATATAAGATGTAGATATAATTCCAGTAGTTCATCCCATTCGAAACCAAAATATAGTTAGTATGATATCTTCAAAGACAAATGGACTTTATGAAAGCACTATTATAGTCTTTATTTTTTTATAAAATAAAACTCAGTGTCAATTATTTTGAAAGATAGTGAATGAGTTATAGAAAAAACGAGAAGTGTCTATGATTTGAAGTTTGTACATTAAAGTAAAAATGGGCGGAACTTTATTTAGAAGCAAAAATCAAAGAATTAAATAATAGAAGATTCTAGAACAAAGGAGACGTGCTTGTTTTGTTTTTTGTTTTTTCATGTTTGTGCTTCAACCACGGAATCTTTTAGATAGTACATGTGGCGATATCTGATAGGGTTTAGAGGATATCCAATGGCCAACAATGCTCAGATTTGCCATATCTCTACCATTGAATTGCCTTCATCCAACAATTAACATTCGAAGTTATTCATGAGAGTGAATTTAGCCAAAGTGAATTTCTGGTTATGAGAGTGGCGTTTTGGCTCCTAGGTGTAAATACACCTATTATGAAATATATATATAAAACACATATTTTAAAATGTTAAAAAAATTCAAGAAAAAATCTCGCATGTACATCTAGACATCCTATGTCTGCACACAAAATTTCGGTGAAAAAGGACATTTTTTGTGGCTTGTGTAAAAAAGATAAAAAATGCCTCATGAATAGCTGTAATCAAGCATAAAAAAATGTTTTTTACACAAACCACAAAAAATTGTGCATGCACATATAATATACGGATTTACATGTGAGATTTTTTCTCAAATTTTTTGAACTTTTTAAAATATGTATTTAGCCAATGGGTGCATATACACCTATGAGCCAAAGTGAATTTCTGGTTATTCATACACTATATAGTGGTATAGGTAATTTTTGTTTCCGGTCTTTTCCCTTTCCTTTTTCAAGATTTTTTATTTATTAAAATATTCACAAAATTAAAAAATGCCCCCTTTTCAAATATTGTTCCTAATTTTTATAATATGTCGAAAATTTCTCAATTTTGTCTCCAAAATTGAGAAAATTATTTGAAATTTCCAATAATGCTCGTAACTGCAAAAAGTATTTGTTTTTTCTATTTCTTTGCATTTTATAATAGTAGTTTCATTTAAAAAAGTTATAAATGATTTTGATTTTTTTAAAATTATCCCTCCTAATTTGTTTTCTGAAAATAAATAAATATTTTTTTCATAATTTGAAAAAATAGCTTTTTATAATAAAAATGCTTATAATTTAAAAAATGTTCTCATTTATAGAAATGTTCAGATTATTTCCATCTCTTTCAGAAACGACCTAGTTTTAAATAAAGTAAATAAATAAGTTTTGGTTTATATTGTAGAAAACCTAATGAAAACCTGGAAAGGAGAAAAAAAAGCGATAAACCTGAGACAAACGCTGTCACCACAGTGGCTGGCGCGACAGCGAGATGGGTCGGCCGAGCTGCCTTCGCTATCTGCATTTGCTCGGCATTCTCCCGCGGCGAGCGGCACATAGGAGTTCAGGTGAAGCCCACACTTAGGCCCAACTGAGAGGCAGACGGACGGCTGAGGTAGTATGGCCCAGCCCGTCTCTGCCTATAGCGCGCAGCAGAAGCGAGGAGGGGAGATTTCTTAAAAAAAAAGCGAGGAGGGGAGAGAGAGAGAGAGAGAGAGAGAGAGGAGGGAGGAACGAAACCCTGGTCTGGAGGTCGAGCTGCGGTAGCCGGTAGGGTTTACTGGTTTAGTGGGGATGGGAGGAGCCTCGCCGGCGATAAAGCCTATCGGCAAATCAGCGGTGCACCGGATTTGCTCCGGCCAAGTCATTTTCGACCTCTCCTCCGCAGTGAAGGAGCTCGTGGAGAACAGCCTCGACGCCGGCGCCACCACCGTCGAGGTCGGCCTCAAGGCCTACGGCGAGGAGTGGTTCAAGGTCGCCGATAACGGCAGCGGCATCTCTCCCAGCAATTTCCAGGCAAGCACAAACGCAGCCCCTCATTCCTAATCTCTGCATCTTTTGCCGTTTCTCCGGCCTGTCATTGGTTGCTGACCGTAGCATGCCGCCGTGCCGTTACCTTGTTAGGCGCTCGCTCTGAAGCATCACACGTCCAAGATATCGGATTTCTCCGATCTCAACTCCGTGGTCACCTTCGGGTTCCGTGGGGAGGCGTTGAGCTCCCTCTGTGCATTGGGGAAACTGACGGTCGAGACAAGGACTAAAGATGAGTCGGTCGGCACACATTTGGAGTTTGAGCACTCGGGCGTGGTGAGCAGTGAGAGGAAGATTGCACGGCAAGTCGGGACCACCGTAACCATCGAGAAACTCTTCTCCACCTTGCCGGTCCGGGGCAAGGAGTTTAGCAGGAATATTCGGAAGGAGTACGGGAAAGTGATCTCCTTGCTACATGTGAGTTTCACATCTTGTTTTCTGTATTTCTTTGCAAGTATGCATGAAAATTTATTTATTTTTGCACTTAATCATATCTATCTAGACGTTTTGCTTCTCACAGTAGGATGGTTTATTATGATAGATGCTGAAACTTCCTTCTTTTTTGTTGTTATCTTCCATTACTAATTGTCTGGTCTTGCCTGCTTTAGGCTTACGCCTTAATTGCCAAAGGGGTCAGATTACTTTGCACAAATACCGTGGGCAAGAATTCTAAAATGGTGGTGGTTAAAACTCAAGGAAGCAGTTCACTGAAGGACAATATCATTACGGTCTTTGGTTTGAACACTTTCAAATGCCTGGAGCCCTTCAACCTGGCCCTCTCCGAGGGCTGCCAGGTAGAAGGTTTTCTTTCCAAGCCTGGACCGGGCACTGGTCGCAATTCAGGAGATAGACAATTCTTCTATGTAAATGGCAGACCCGTGGACATGCCAAAGGTCACCAAACTTGTTAATGAACTGTACAGGAGTTCCAATTCCAGGCAATACCCTGTGGCTGTCCTAAATTTTTGCATCCCAACCACATCTTATGATGTGAATGTCGCACCTGATAAGAGGAAAATTTTCTTTTCATCCGAGCATACTATTTTGTTATCTTTACGGGAGGCTATTGAAAATCTGTACAACCCTCAACAGTGCAGTTTTTCCATCAATCACATTGAAGATCCTGAAAAGGTCAATCACACTGAAGATCCTGTAAAGGAAGATGACCCTCCGATTGATGAAACTATTAAAAGCACATATTTAATGGACAAGGAGAATGTTTCATCGCCTGAAAATGATAACTGCAAGGAAGACACTGATAGTGATGATCAGGACCTACCGAAGGATCAGAAAGTGTGTTCTTCTGTAACAAGGGTAGCCACTGGAGTTGCATCTAGAGACATGAGCCCCTTGCCAAGGAGCCCAGACAGTGAGGTTGATAGATCTCCTTGGTTTTCAGCCTTGCGATATGAGCAGCCAAAAAGACCCCGTGCTGATTGTAAAAGTAATCGAGTAAGAGAAAATCATGTTAGAACAGGGCTTGCTGCTCAATCCTCCCCTTCAACCATTGTTCAGTCTTCTCTTATGAACTTTCTATCACTAAACAAGAGGAAGCATGAAGACAGTTGCAATCTTATTACTGAAGCTCCAGTGCTGAGAAGGGGTACATGCTCAGGGCAAGTGAGAAGAACGAGTTTAGAAGCAAATGCACCTGGTATTTCAGATGCCAACTCACTTCAGGAAATTAGCCCGTGGGATCATTCTCCACAACCTTTTGTACCTAAGAGGACAGAAGTTCCATCACAGCATTCTGAACCACCTAATCTTGTGTCTCGTAGTACTAAAGCGCATCTCCTCGAGCCCTGTGATCTCCACAGTACAGAATTTGATGTGGTAAGGCTGGTTTAATTTTGCAGTGAGACAGTTCTGTCAGTCAGATTTCTGGAGATTAGACTACTGCTGCCAATACTGTTTTATTTTTGTTTCTCTTCTTCCACTTATTGCCTTTAACTGTTTGTTTTGTAGCACTTTTCTTAAGTATCTCTGCCTCTTAACATTATATTTTGAAGAAGTTCATAGTGAATTTCTCAACTGTTCATTTTTTGAAATATATTGCCCACCTCTCCCCATCAGCTTAAGCTTTGGGGTGAAATGGTTAGGTGCATGCAATTCAATATGGTAATCAGATCCAAGAGATCTTGAGTTCAAGACCCAGCCAATAAGCTATTAATGCAAATAGTTGCAGCCTACGTCGATACCATGTCGACATATGGAAATATATTGCGCACTTTTCCCCATCAGTTTAAGCTTTTGGGTGAACTGATTAGGTTCATGCAGTTCAATAATCATGAATCTACTTCTGGCATTTTCCACAAATCCTTAGTTTCTCTGATTAGCTAAATTGTGTTTTGGCGGCTTGGCGCAAATCAGTTGTTTTTGAAAATAAATTTTGATGTGGTCATTGGGATAGATTATATAATGAATGCTGCAATCGCTGCAGGATGAACAGAGTGATCGATGCCTTTCAAATTTTGGTGCTCCCGATCAATGTGTGAAGGATACTGAACCCCAAAATACACCGTCCGATATTCCTTTACTTGATGGTCATGATAATGACACTTCAGTGTGCTCTACATCAGTATCTTATTCAGTGCAGTTTACAATTGATGAGCTTAGGAGAAGAAGAAAACATAGTTTTATTGTATCACATGAAAACAGAGCCCATTGTTCTGAGAAAACTGCAAGGTAACATGTATGCTGTTGTTATAAACAAGTTCTGTTGTCATAAGGAGTTTGGTTTTTGACTAGTTTAATTGTCCTCACCTAGGTGTTATAAAGCCGCAACCCTGGATAATTATGTACCAAACGACGACGAGGGAAAATCTAATTATTTAGCTGCAGCCACCAATGAGTTGGACAGGTTTTTCAGCAAAGATAATTTTGGAGAAATGAAGGTTCTTGAAATAGCTCCATATTCTTAATATTCTCATTTTCTTTCAGTGGTTCCATATAACATTATATGTATTAAACCATTTGCCTGATGAACGAGAGTCCTAGGTGAATGGTGATGTCTCTGCCTAGTTGCCTTGTAAGATTAGTTTCTCTTTTCTGAAATGACATGTTAAAACAGTTTCGATGCACTCAGTAATTGGGAGGGAGCCATAGTGGACATTAGCAATCATGATTTGTGAAATTGGTATTATGTCCAGTCGGTGCTTTTGGAGTGGTCACATATAGAATTTGCCATACGTTGTATCCAGAGAGAACTTGAGCTATTGGAATTGTAGTATGCTGCTGTTCAAGGCAACTGCCAAGTACCATAGGGTCATGTTGCTGTTACAATTTTACAAGCACCTTGCAGATGCGGACTGTACTTGTCAATATTTTTTTAAAAGAAATATGTTATTATGAGCTTGTTGTTTATTTGCTCGAAAGTGACAGTCATCGTTCTTGTAAAACAAATGGCAATATTCAAAACATTGTGTTATATGCAGTTATTTCTTAGGATGCTAACTATCTCATCTTCAGGTTGTTGGGCAGTTTAATCTTGGTTTTATCATCGGAAAGCTGGAACAAGACCTATTTATTGTAGATCAGGTACATCTACATATTTTTTCAGTGTAACAGTGATACCATTATGCAAATCCCAAGATATATGAGTAGCACCCTCAAGGCACCTCATATCGGTAATTATTATTTTCTTTTGTTCTCAGCATGCTGCTGATGAGAAGTACAACTTTGAGAGCCTGTCACAATCAACAACGTTAAACATACAGCCTCTTCTTCAGTGAGTAAGCAAGCCCCATTATTTTTCATGTGTTATTCTGTACATGGAACTTCTCAACACCAATTGGTCCCCCAAGGGGGTCCTTGCCTTGGCAAAAATAACGCCAACTCGTGTATGGTGATGGTAGGGTGGTTCAAGGAATGACTTTACAATGTCCACGTTTGGTTTATGCATACCTTCTGTAGCATTTTTTTTTCTCTTGCATTGGAGGGTTTCTGATTGTGTTCTAACGCCAGGCCACTGAGACTTGAACTTTCACCGGAGGAAGAAGTTATCGTATCTATGCACATGAACACTATCAGGTACATTTCCTTTTGTCCTACTACCTCGATTCGCACTACTCAAAAGGTGGATCTAAGTATCTAACAACTTGATACTGAAATGTGTAGTCTTTAATGCAGTAACCATCAGTTGCCTGTTTCATCAGATGTTTGGTTATAGTTACATTCAGTATGTGGTTCTTCAAAGAACATGTGAAGTACTGTTTTCTTGCCCAAAAGCTGTTATTTTGTACATGGGCATGGTCTTCAAACTACAAATTTGACCACTAATTTCTATCAAGACTATTGTTATGAAACCCATTAAAAGTTGTATCCATGATTCAAAATTTCCTTGCCAGGCTACATGAAACAGATTTCCGGACGTCCATAGTAAAAGTACATTATGCGAAAGCACTTGCCGAGACTAATATATACATGTGCTTTCAAGTATCCGATCTAAATATTTTTGTTTGACTTTACCTATGTCCAAAACGACAGCTAATACTTAACCGGAGGGAGTAACGCATAACCTATGATATCCATACATCTGTTGTTGTTTTGTTCTTCACGGGGAAGTTTTCTGCTTATATCTGTTTTTTTTAAAATCTCAATTCATGCATGATAAATTATTAATTGCACCAGCTAGGTGTATTTTGACCGGTCAGTGTATAACCTTTTTTTCCATAGGTTCATGCCATCTTGATTTTTGAATCATACATGGTCCTTCATCCGTCCTGTAGACACGCTGTATTTACAGAAGACATGATGTATCTTTCTAACAGTGTTTGGAGGTGATTAAATTCTAGGTAGCTCACATTCTTTTTTCTGTCACCTTGTTTCAGAAAAAATGGTTTTGTTTTAGAAGAAGATTTGCATGCTTCTCCTGGAAGTCATTATCTTTTGAAAGCTGTGCCCTTTAGTAAAAACATTACATTTGGTGTTCAAGGTAATTACTTATTCGTGTACTATGTCTGATTTTACGCTCTTAAAAAATTCAAAACTGTAGACTTACTTTCATTTCCCTTGATTTAGATGTGAAGGAGCTGATTTGCATGCTTTCTGACAGTCAAGGTGACTGTTCAATAATTAGTAGCTATAAGATGGATAAAACTGATTCTGTTTGCCCTTCGAGGGTCCGTGCTATGTTTGCATCGAGGGCTTGCCGAATGTCTACTATGATTGGCGATCCGCTGACGAAAACCGAAATGAAGAAGGTAACTACAAAAATTCGGTTGTGGTGGACCTAGAGAATCCTTCCTGAAAAATACACATAGTAGTTTAGTTTTTATGCGACTTGTGTGTTTTCAGAAGCATAATGAAATGCTTTAGTCCATTTGTGCCGTCACTTGCTATCCAGAAAGAGGTATCACTTCAAACAATGAATTAATGTTTGCTTTTGCACTTTAGATACTGAAAAATCTAACAGGACTAAGATCCCCTTGGAATTGCCCGCATGGGAGGCCAACAATGCGGCATCTTGCAGATCTGACTAGTATGAAGTCCAAAGGTAAAGGATTGAGCAGTCCACTGTAGCATCCTTTTCTATTTACATGGTGGTGGTTTATTGCAATGCCAAGTGGTTAGCCAGTAGTATAAAGCCCGAATATGTGGTTGTAAGTTCCAAACATTCTGCACTCACATCTTTTACTTGTACATGACTGCAACTGCCCACATTTACCGCTCTTTTGTTTATATCTAATATATAAAGGATATCTCATGCTTTCACAGAAGCAAATTGAGGCGGTGCTGAGAAGTTTCATTGCGTAAAGGGACGCAACATCCATTGACGCTCATGAGGATTTTATCGGCAACTCCTTGGGTTTGCGGGAATAACGCAGGATCTAGGGTGACAGTTTGACAACTGTTCAAGTGACTGGCGGTTGCGTGGCCTGTTTTCGCTGCTACTGAATGGTAGAAGGTTTCCTGCTCCTTGGCGAGCACATTTTTCTTTTTGAGCCTGCTAAGTTTGCAGCCTACGTTGCCGAACACACGCTCACGCTTTGTGTATGTATATGTATCTCAGGCTGACTCAGGTTTTACTCCCTCCGGTCAGGTTCGGGTTTACAAGCCTCGCATGTATTTCAGTGAAAAGTTTGACCGTTAATTTGATCAACAAAATATTAGTTACATGTCAATTTTTTTATGTCATTGGATTAACCATTCAAGAGAAGCTTTCAGTGATGTACTCCCTTCGTCTTGAATTACTTCTCGAGGAAATGAATAGAACGTCTATCTACTTTCCGTTATCCTGTGGGATCTGCTCCTCCAGAGTTTTGGAGTTCCTCGTCCCATCTAGATAACTTGAATTTATGTTTTCCTAGAATAACAGCTTGTCAAGAGAGGGATCATTTGGAGGGTTGGGGATGGCTCACTGATCAGAAGTTGTCGAGACCCTTGGCCCTTGGATCCAGCGTGGGCCATCTTTCCTGCCTATTACACCGAAGCGCAATTTTTGTTTTAATTTGATGTCAGATTTCTTGGATGAGCATGGTGCTCTCATTTTTGGCCCATGAATGTTCGAGAAATTTCGAAAATACGTACATCACCAAGACGGTGCCAAGATTTTTCTTTTTTGCTTGGCAGACGGAAAGAACGGTCAGTTCACCATGAAGAGTGTGTATATGCTTACAACCTCAGATCATGATGGTTCTATCGCTGGGGGGCAACCAATAGCCATCCTCGAGGGGAAATAGTTTGGAATTGCATTTGGACATCTTCGGTTCCACAGAACATGAAAATTACGGTGGCTACCTTGCTATGCAAATCATACCATCATCTATCCACACATGGTACATGTCTCCTCTTTGGTGTCAAAGACGAGAGTAGCTTCCATGCATTGGTTTCTTGCAGCCATACTAGGAAGGCGTGGGAACATATGTGAGTCATTCGGCCATTACCTCCTGATGATCTTTTAATCGGCAATTGTAAGGATGGATAGTGAATGCTTTGTTGGTCTGTTTGGATAAATCTTGTGACATGGTGATTATGTTTATTTGACGTATTTGGCAGATAGGGAGTGATTTGATCCATGACAAAAGGCACTCATACAAGTTATGGTTGAGTTACTAGATAGTTACTTCACCAAAGGAGGCACAGAGAAGTTGTTGAAAGGGAAGATGCTAGCATGTGATGATTGGGTATTACCGGAGAAGAAACTACAACTATGGATGGTGCAGCAGCAACGGGTATGATTTTAAGGAGGCATGACGACACAGTATCTTCGCGGCTTATCAGTAGCAATATGTCTTAGAAGTTATCAAGCGATGGACTTTCTCGCTCGGCTTATGGTCACCTCGTCGCAGAGATCAAGACGTTGATGGTCCACATGGAATTTATTCCTCATTAACTTCGTTGAGAAAAAATTGACGTGCAGACCGTTTGTCAAATTGTAGTTGTACTGACTGTATTATTATTGTGTGGACTTATCAAGGATCATTTTGCCCCTGGACTGTAACTCTATAATCTTGGAATAAAACTCCTTTTCATCTGAAAAAAAAAACTTGAATTTATGTTCGAAACAAAAGGAAAACTTGAATCAACACACTCCACACGATCGATCGCAATTCGACGGCTGAAACGGGCTCTATTTCCACACTTCACCTGTCCGCCGACGCAGCCTGCTCCCCTTCTACCTCCACGCCCGAGCCTCCAAGTTAAGTGAAGAGCTCCAAAACCCTAGCCATGCAGAAGCAGACGGGCAAGTCCGGTGGAGGCGGCGGTTCCAGCGCGGCCAAGCGCGGCCGCCCGTTCGGAAGCACCACCGGCAGCGGGACTGCCGCCGCGGCCGCCGCGGCTGCCGTCGGCGACCCGGCGGCGCCGGCCGCCCTCGTCGGGCCTTCCCTCCATGTCCTCACGGCTCTCTCCGGTGAGCTTCTCCCTCGCCTCTTCTTAACCTTCAAACCGGGAATCCGGTGGGTTCTAGGACATTAATGGTGGCAAACCACGTGTTGGGCCCTCGAATTGGGTTTGACTTGTTGTGGGGGAAACTAGGAACTCTCTATTTCATCTGCAGCTGCAATACTGTGAGTAATTACATGCAAACTCTTGAAACGAAACACATAGGTTAGCCTTGGATCTAAGATTTGCATACCAGAGCTCACGTTATGGGAAAACAGAAGGTTGTTTTGACTCTGAGTGCTGGTTCGCCTCGGTTAATTGTGTCTTGTGGATTTCTTGTTGGGAATCACCATACTGATGATTGTCAAGTGTAATGTTGGAATTAAAACTGCCATCAGCAGCATGATAAAGAAGTAAAAGAGCAAGAGTTGTTGTTGAAACCGAGAGACCTCATCATTCTTCTGCTCCCTTCAGATCCCGGCTCATAGTCATACCTCACAAACCATAGCTTCAGTCGGAAATCATATGCCTACCCAAGCTGGTAGCATATTTGATCCTAATAGACAATATTTGAGCACACAAATATATGCTTTTTCGAAGCTCTGTGCTGCTAAAAAACCAAAGCACCTAGCAAGATTAATTTCAGATTAGATCTACCTGTTGCTATTCTTGGACACATAATTCTGGCTTCAGCAGAACAATGACTAATCTATAGGATACTGACCGAGACGAGGCTGCTCTGACCATGATAGATACCTAGCCTTTTTTAGATTGATCAAAATCATACAATAATCGTGAACATGAAACTTGTTTTGTTCTCAGGGAAAAGTTGCTCGTTACGGTAAAATAGTTTGTTGCAAATGCAAAAGTTCACTAGTGATGTTTAATCACATTTATCTCTTCAGCATACAATACTTTGGTGGGGTTTACTGCCAATATTTCATGGCTTCGCTTCGCATTATGTTGGATCATGATAATCCCGTTGGGTTGAGCACGCTTTGCGTAATTGTGTGTTTGAATACCTACTTTTTTTCTTGACCAAGTTGGAAACAGACCTTTTGTGCTGTGCATACGAGATGAAATGTGAGAGGTCAACCTGTGTCTGGTTTATCTAATTTTAAGAAATAATAAGATGAAATGTGAAATGTGAGAGGTCAATGATTGGATAAGAGTATCTATCTACATTTATTTTATCCAGATTCCAGAGTAATATATATTTTAATACCTTCTTTTCCCACAACAGCCAAGAAATTAGCAGCACACAGCGTATCATAGCAACCACAAACTGAGCCTGCATGATGATTAAATTTTCATGTTTCTATATGTGCTTGCACGAGAAAATGTGAATGAACTCGAGCATGGACTGTGAATGCATGTACATGTGTTGTGGTTTTCCCAGTCTTCAAACGAGATATATGTTAGCTGAGTAGTTGAGGAATTGCGTCTCGGTATATTTTATTTATTTTCTCTGTGACCAACTGTCTGCCTCTCCCTTGTCACAAATGCTACAGCCGTTGTTGTTCCAGTTTACTCAGACAAGCAGGTTGTTGGCCTGCTAGTTATTTTCTGTCCCATTCGATACAGATGATGCCTCATTTCTGTGACATGAGCTTGAAATGCATGATCTGTCTTTTCTAGCATGCTTAGTGGTTACCAGCATGACTATTTGACAGAAGGAAAGTCAACTTCTGTTTGTTGTGGATTTTTCAGATCAGAACAATAAAAGAATTGTCCTTGCATTGCAAAGTGGGTTGAAGAGTGAGATATTATGGGCATTGAACGCCCTCACTGTACTCTCTTTTAAGGAGAAGGATGACCTCCGGCGGGATGCAACACCACTTGCTAAAGTTCCTGGGCTATTGGATGCCCTCCTTCAAGTTGTAGGTGCTTAGTTCCTGTTCTTCCTCTCCAGCTTGATCTAGCTGTTACTGGATCATGCATTTTATGTTTAGTTCTCCAGGTTCCCAATTCCTTTGGCATTCATTGCTTAATTTATTTGCACTATTGTTCATTTCAAATAATTAACTAATCTAGCATAATTTGTTAAATATAATCAATCAAGCTATTTTTAAAATAATTAATTTAGCTAGTCATTCTTTATCATCAACATTGAAAAAATGTGATGTTCTGACGCAAACTCTAGGATTTGGCGTCATTGTCGTAGCTGCACAGAAAAATTCTAAAGATATGTTTAGTTATTTACACATACCATTTGTCGATTGGTTGCCAAAGTTTTTATATCTAATTTGACTTCTAAGGTTCTTGCACAAGACTGAGTTCTACAGTCTGCAAAGTTATGTGTTTATATTGATTTCCAGTTTTCCACGAGGAGTAATGCTTTTATCGGGCTGTACTATTGGTATTTCCTTGCATTCTGTTTGATGCTCTGTCATCTATACAGATTGATGACTGGCGAGATATTGCTATGCCTAGGGACCATACAAAACCACCAAGAGTAAGAACTTTGGGTGTCAATACCACAATCTCAGGATTTGGTCTTGAAAACGTGGGGAAAGTATACTTGGACAGCACCACGTATGTCATTATTTATCTCATCGATATCTTGATTACCCATCTCACTTTTCATGATACGCGCAACATAGTTATATTCTTTGAAATATGGTAATTCCAGTCCTCCAAATGATCAATCAAAGATAGAGGCCTCCACTATCACAAAGAAGAGATCTGCAGGATTTTTGTTTGATGAAGATGGTCTCTTTAATATTGATGATGAAGGGCGAACAGAGAGGCAACAGTGTGCTGTCGCGGCCTCCAATATAATCCGCAATTTTTCTTTCATGCCAGAAAATGAGACTATCATGGTCCAGCATAGACATTGCTTGGAGACTATATTTCAGTGCTTAGAAGACCAAAATGCAGGTAAAATTTCATACTAGGTTACTGTCCTTAGTTTTTCATTCCCAGACATCTATGCTATGTTCCTTTTATTCAGTTCCTCTATTGTACATGTAGCAATTAATTTGTCCTTGACTGAATATGTGATTTTTAAATATGACTGGATATATTTGTGCCAATTTTCTTGTGTGCTGATTATGTTACTGCAAATCATACCTATCTATGCTTCATTTGAGCTGCAGATGCTTTCATCCAGATATTTATTATTAATGTCACCTATTTGATTTTTGTGTTAGGGTTTATAGAGCAAATTAGAAATGTCACGAAGTTGCCATTTGTTTGTTCATATACCAATTTGTTTGAATATCCGTAGTGGATCAGATGAGTTGTCCTAGGACTATGTATTGCTAAGAGCCTAAGATAACAGTTCCGTTACTTGCAACAAATATTGTAAGACTTGAAAACTTATCTTTGTGTGCATTTCTACCATCTGACAGAAGACGATGAGCTCATAACAAACATGCTGGAGGCCCTTGTCAATTTAGCACCTGTGCTGGACCTGAGAATCTTCAGCTCGTCAAAGCCATCATATATTAAAATGACGTGAGAGAGAAGTTCATCACGAGTGTTTTTCTCAATCTTTCCCTTTTATGTTGTTCCTTACTATTTTCCTTGGCTTTCTCCAAGACAGTGAGAAAAGCGCAGTTCATGCCATAATGGGCATGCTTGCCTCTTCAATAAAAGCATGGCATTGTGCTGCTGCTGAATTGATTGGGCGGCTGATAATCAATCCAGATAATGAATCGTTTCTTGTTCCTGTGATTTCACAGGTAAATCCTTGGTTTAGCAGACAGAGTCCTCTATTTGCTATTTTATGATATATATATATATATATATACATAGATGGATGATTTTAAATAAAGCTATTTACTTGATACAGATATACAGGAGATTGGTTGATCTGTTGAGCGTGCAAGCATTTGATGCACAGGCTGCTGCTGTTAGCGCCCTCTACAACGTATCAGAAGTGAACATGGATTGTAGGCTGAAGCTGGCTAGTGAGCGATGGTAAAATCTGTTTGATTTGGTCAGTGATAGCATACTGTGACACAATTTTTGATTTGTTGTTGTTTCGGTGTCCATTGGAACAGGGCTGTGGATAGGCTTCTAAAGATCGTGAAGGCACCACACCCTGTGTCGGAGGTCTGTAGGAAAGCAGCGGTGATACTGGAGAGCCTCGTCTCGGAACCTCAGAATAGGATGCACCTCCTGGTTCACGAGAATACTTTTGCTGAGATCCTGACGTCGGAAGGGAAATACTCGGACACGTTCGCTCGGATTCTGTACGAGCTGACTGCGAGGCCGAGCAACAAGGTGACATCTGGGCAGGCTATCTGGGGAAACATAAACTGATGCATGTGCTGACCACCTCGACATGTTAAAATCTAGGTGCTGTTGTGTTGAGGTGTCATTTTAGTTTCTGACTGCATGTAGTAACAAGCTACTAGCTGCATTTTAGCTCCATGATTATGCCTGTTTTAGAACTTTGTTGAAGCCAGACGTTGGTGGTAGAACGCAGCCTGTCTCCTGTGATGTATCATGCATGTATCCTGCTAGAATACAGCCCGGCCCGGTACTCATTTGCTTTGAAACGAAGCTAGTGCGATCCTGTTCCTGTAAGCACTGGTGCAGTAAGCTATGGTCTTTAATTAGGACTTGAATATTTGGAGCAATTTTTGTTGTTGCGAAAATTGAATATTTGGAGCATAACTGTATAAGAAGATCTATTTTGTAATGCTTTCCTTTCCTTTTTGTACTATTATTACGAGAAAGAGAAGACTTAGTTTGATCACTCAGGGGCGGCATTGTAGTCATTAATGTTTTATCCTACAAATAATGTATTACTGTACATCTCTAGATACAGAAGTATCTAAGACCATCTATAGCCGGACGCCTTAAACCCTGTTCATACGTCCGGGGCCGATCGATGACCGGTCAGAAAAACCCAACCCAGACCGATGCCTCAAACGCCCGGACTGCCGGGTATCCCTCATATTCAATCCAAATATGGCCTAGATATGAGGAGGCCCGGGCGCGCCAGTCACGTCGGGCCCGATTTACGATGGTCCATCCGAATATATATCCAATATATATTTGTTTTCATTCTTTCGTCAGATCAAACCCTAGCCACTTCACTTTGTCCCCAAGCTCTTGTCCGGCGATCTCAGGCCTTCTCCGCCATGAGGCTAGCGGATCCGAGTCCTACATCTTCAGATCCGTCAACCATAAGTTCATCCCACGTGGTCCCGAAGAGGAGATGTACGTCAACCATAAGTTCATCCCACGTGGTCCCGAAGAGGAGATGTAGATGTGGACGTTTGTCGGATAAAGTCTGGTGTTGATACTCTAAAAAGAACTAATTCGGGACGGAGGGAGTAGTACCCCTACAGGAAGGAGCTTCTCTTTTTATGCTGGATTGATTGCTTGGTCTACACGTTCCGTTTAAAGTAGGCAAAGCTGAAACGGAATACGATCTGCCCCTGACAGGTCGCAACTCTAGAAGATGTGATCAGTGTGAGGTGCATAACTTTCCTCGAGTTGAATGTAGAGGAAACCTTCAGCTTCCAACCGCGCACGGCGATGCCTTTCTCAGCAGCTAAAGCCAACTTTGCGACGTCTCTACGAAGTAAAGTCGTTTGATTCCAATGTCCAAACTGAGGGGTGCAGCGAGCAGCAGCTTCATCTGACTCGAGTCTCCAGGAGCACATCTCTGCTTTCAGGGCAGCAGCGGACATAGCTTTCTTCGTTTCTTGATGCCTGCAAAGGTCATGGAGTCCATCTTGTTTTCTCTGGGTAACACTGATGCCGTGAACAAGGTTTAACCCCAAGATTATGCCCGTTTGGGGACAAAGTTATTATTTTTCCATAAGGAATCTTCAATCCGGACGTAGCTGTCCAGATGCGGTTTGTCATCCAGTATGGTATTCAATCGGTCCGCGGACCAGTCTAAGTGTATGAAATCCTACAAACCAAACGTAAATCAAGAAGGCTTTACAGACATCCGGACCGTTGTCACGTACGCGTCTGACCTAGGACCCACCCAAAACCTCTTCCCCGCTCTCGTCCTCTCTTGTACGAAGCGGTTGCCATGCATTCCTATCGGTCAGCGTCCCAGAATGGACGCGGCCTCTCACTGATACCAACATTGAAGCGGCATGCCGGGCGAGAGTGCTGCCCGGTCGTCACGCTTGTTCCAATGCTGGAGATGACCGAACGGGATTGGATGGCTGTGTTCTGCTTCAAACCGTCCCCGGTCCGCGTGCGTGCTGGCATTAAACAGGCGCCGCATCCGCTTGGCCTGGCCGATATTTGATGGAGCTAAATACGATAGTTTGGAGTAAGGGATCCCGAGCTAAGCGCCTAAATATGATGGTAACGAGGGCACGAGGTTTACCCAATTTCGGGCTCTCCGAGGAGATAATACCCTACGCTCCTACTTGTGTTTATTGAGTTGGATTGACTACAAAATATAGATGTTATATCCTGAGATTGTTGCGTCCCTTCCATGAGCCCTACCCCACGGTTTATATAGATGGGGGGGGGGGGGGGGGAGGGTGTTGGAAATATGCCCTAGATGCAATAATAAAGTGGGTGTTGTTATATTTCCTTGTTCAGGATAATTGTTTATTATCCATGCTATAATTGTATTTATTGGAAACTCAAATACATGTGTGGATACATAGACAACAACATGTCCCTAGTCATCCTCTACCGGACTAGCTCGTTGATCAAAGATGGCCATGGTTTCCTGGTCATAGACATGAGTTGTCATTTGATGACGGGATCACGTCATTAGGAGAATGATGTGATGGACAAGACCCAAACTATGAACGTAGCATATGATCGTGTCAAGTTTATTGGTATTGTTTTTCTGCATGTCAAGTATCTGTTCCTATGACCATGAGATTATGCAACTCACTGACACCGGAAGAATACCTTGTGTGTATCAAACGTTGCAACGTAATTGGGTGACTATAAAGATGCTCTACAAGTATCTCCGAGGGTGTCTGTTGAGTTGGCATGAATCAAGACTGGAATTTGTCACTCCGTATGACGGAGAGGTATCTCAGGGCCCACTCGGTAATATAACATCATAATGAACTTGCAAGCAATGTGATTAAAGAGTTAGCCACGGGATCTTGTATTACGGAACGAGTAAAGAGACTTGCCGGTAACGAGATTGAACTAGGTATGGAGATACCGACGATCGAATCTCGGGCAAGTAACATACCGATGAAGAAAAGGAACTGCATACGGGATTGACTGAATCCTTGACATCAAGGTTCGACCGATAAAGATCTTCGTAGAATATGTAGGAACCAATATGGACATCCAGGTCCCGCTATTAGTTATTGGCCGTGGAGGTGTCTCGGTCATGTCTGCATAGTTCTCGAACCCGCAGGGTCTACACACTTAACGTTTGGTGACGATATAAGTATAGTCGAGTAATTATGTTGGTGACCGAAGGTTGTTCGGAGTCCCGGATGAGATCCCGGACGTCACGTGGAGCTCTGGAATGGTCCGGAGGTGAAGATTAATATATGGGAAGTTCCGTGTTGGTCACCGGAAGGAATTCGGGCGTCACCGGCAGCGTAGCGGGAGTGCCGGAAGGGTTCCGGAGGTCCATCGGAAGGGGCCACCAGCCCCGGAGGGGCCACATGGGTTGTGAGGTGTGCGCACCAGCCCCTGGTGGGAAAATTCACCGTTTTGACCCTTTTGGCGAAGTTCAGCCGGATCTGACCCTATATCGGAAAAAAAATCGGATCTGACCCTTTTTCCTATCGTCACCCGCTGTGGCGGTAGGGGTCAGGTCAACACAGATGGCATCGGGTCAGTGGAGTCAAACGGAGTCAAACGAACCCTACCACCACTGCCTCTGGCGATAGGGTGTGTATGCCTACCGCCACAGCAGGTGGCGGTAGGAAAAAGGGTCAGATCCAAAAAAAATTCACAAGCAGGGTCAGATCGGGCTAAAGTTAGCGACAAGGGTCAAAACCATGAATTTGTTCGCCCCTTGTGGGCTGGGCGCCCCTCCCCACCTAGGCCCATGCGGCTGGGCTGGTGGGAGGGCCAGCCCTAGGGGTGGCGCCACCCTAACTTTGGTGGCAAGCCACCTATAGGGCCAGCGCCCCTCCTCCTCTTGGCCGCCGTCCCCCAAGGGGGGAACCCTAGGGCGCAGCCCCCTCTCCATTCCCCCTATACATACTAGAGGGGAGAGAGGGCAGGCGCACCTGAAAGGCGACGACGCAACCCTCTCTCTCCCTCTAGATCAGTTTTCTCCACTAGATTGGTTCGGTAGTGCTTGGCGAAGCCCTGCCGGATCAGCTCCACCACCACCGCCATCACGCCGTCGTGCTGCCGGAGGACTCGAGCTACTACTTCACCATCGCTCGCTGGATCGAGGAGGTGAAGGCATCATCAAGCCGTACGTGTGTTGAACGCGGAGGTGCCGTCCGTTCGGCACTTGATCGGGAGTTCGCGGGACGGATCGTGATTGGATCGCGAAGACGTTCGACTACATCAACCACGTTTCTTAACGCTTCCGCTTAGCGATCTACAAGGGTATGTAGATGCAATCTCTCCTCCCGTAGATGTTCATCTCCTAGATCGATCTTGGTGGGCGTAGGAAATTTTTTGTTTTCCATGCAACGTTCCCCAACAGTGGCATCATGAGCTAGGTCTTTGCGTAGATGACATCACGAGTAGAACACAAAGGAGTTTGTGGGCGTTGATATTCAGATTGCTTCCTTCCTTGGTCTTTTCTTGATTCAGCGGTATTGTGGGATGAAGCGGCCCGGACCAACTTTACATGTCCACGTACATGAGACCGGTTCCATCGACTGACATGTGACTTTGTTGCATAAGATGGCTGGCGGGTGTCTGTCTCTCCCACCTTAGTTGAATCGGATTCGACAAAGGCGGTCCATGTAGAAGGTTAAATAGCAACTTGTATATCACCGTTGTGGTTTTGCGTAGGTAAGAATCGTTCTTGCTAGATACCCATAGCAGCCACGTAAAACATGCAACAACAAATTAGAGGACGTCTAACTTGTTTTTGCAGGGTATGTTGTGATATGATATGGCCAAAGACATGATGAAATATATTTGATGTATGAGATGATCATGTTTTGTAATAGTTTATATCGACTTGCATGTCGATGCATACGGCAACTGGCAGGAGCCATAGGATTGTCTTTAATTATTGTATGACCTGCGTGTCAATCATTAAGCGCTATGCAATGCTTTACTTTATCGCTAAATGGTAGCAATAGTAGTAGAAGCATGGTTGGCGTGACAACCCCGATGGCAACACGATGATGGAGATCATGGTGTCATGCCGGTGATGATGGAGATCATGCCGGTGCTTTGAAGATGGAGATCAAAAGCACAAAGTTCATGGCCATATCATGTCACTTATGATTTGCATGTGATGTTAATCCTTTTATGCATCTTATTTTGCTTAGGACGACGGTAGCATTATAAAGTGATCCCTCACTAAAATTTCAAGATAAAATTGTGTTCTCCCCGAGTGTGCACCGTTGCGAAAGTTCGTCGTTTCGAAGCACCACGTGATGATCGGGTGTGATAGACTCTACGTTCACATATAGCGGGTGCAAGCCAGTTTTGCACATGCGGAACACTCGGGTTAAACTTGACGAGCCTAGCATGTACAGACATGGCCTCGGAACACAAGAGACTGAAAGGTCGAACATGAGTCATATAGTAGATATGATCAACATGGAGATGTTCACCATTGAAACCACCTCATCTCACGTGATGATCGGACTTGGGTTGGTGAATTTGGATCATGTAGCACTCGGATGACCGGAGGGATGTCGATTTGAGTGGGAGTTTTAAGTAATATGATTAACTAAACTCATTATCTTGAACATTAGTCTAAGTTTTCTTTGCAAAATTATGTTGTAGACCAATGGCTCGTGCAGTAGCTCCCTTGAATTTCAATGCGTTCCTAGAGAAAGCCAAGCTGAAAGATGATGGAAGTAACTTTGTAGACTGGGCCCGTAATCTGAGGATTATCCTCACGGCTGCCCAAAAGGCTTATGTCCTTGATGCACCAATCGGTGACCAACCCGCTCCATCGTCTGTGGACGTTATGAACGCCTAGCAGACGCGTGTTGATGACTACTCAAAAGTTCAGTGTGCTATGTTGTATGGCTTAGAACCGGGACTGTTGGGGAACGTTGCATGGGAAACAAAAAATTTCCTATGCACACGCAAGATCTATCCATGGTGATGAGCATCTACGAGAGGGAGAGTGGATCTACATACCCTTGTAGATCGCTAAGCGGGAAGCGTTGAGAAACGCGGTTGATGCAGTCGAACGTCTTCGCGATCCAAATCGCTAGCCGTCCCGCGATCCAATCACGATCTGTCCCGCGATCCAATCACGAACCGTCCCGCGATCCAATCACGGTCCTTCCGATCTAGCGCCGAACGGACGGCGCCTCCGCGTTCAGCACACGTACAGCTCGATGACGATCTCCGCCTTCTTGATCTAGCAAGAGGGAGCGGAGAGGTAGATGAGTTCTCCGGTAGCACAACGGCGTGGTGGCGGTGGTGGTGAACTAATCCGGCAGGGCTTCGCCAAGCTCCGCCGAACTAATCTAGAGGAAAAACGATCTAGAGGAAGAAGTGGGCAGCACGTGGCAATTAGGGTTGGGGCTGCCCTCAAATCCTCTAGTATATATAGGAGGAAGGGAGGGGAGGAGGCAGCCTCAAACCCTCCACAAGGAGGATTCGGCCGAACCACCTCATCTCACGTGATGATCGGACTTGGGTTGGTGAATTTGGATCATGTAGCACTCGGATGACCGGAGGGATGTCGATTTGAGTGGGAGTTTTAAGTAATATGATTAACTAAACTCATTATCTTGAACATTAGTCTAAGTTGTCTTTGCAAAATTATGTTGTAGATCAATGGCTCGTGCAGTAGCTCCCTTGAATTTCAATGCGTTCCTAGAGAAAGCCAAGCTGAAAGATGATGGAAGTAACTTTGTAGACTAGGCCCGTAATCTGAGGATTATCCTCACGGCTGCCCAAAAGGCTTATGTCCTTGATGCACCGATCGGTGACCAACCCGCTCCATCGTCTGTGGACGTTATGAACGCCTGGCAGACGCGTGTTGATGACTACTCAGAAGTTCAGTGTGCTATGTTGTATGGCTTAGAACCGGGACTTCAAAGACGTTTTGAACGTCATGGAGCATATGAGATGTTCCAGGAGTTGAAGTTTATTTTTGAGAAGAATGCCCGAATCGAGAGGTATGAGACCTCCTGTAAGAGCACATTTCTCCATGTGTGGTTTTGGTAATTGATGACACCCCTATGGACTAATGGTTGCCTTGAGTTATATTCGAAGGATTTGTCCATAGGCACTTCTTGAAGTCCGTCTGTTGGGTTTCAAGGAGTTTATATTGTGACCAAGGTGGTGTTCAAGGTTCCTCCAAAGATTGGTCATGTGAGAGTTGAGCTTATTGCAAGCATGTCTTGAAGAAGAAGATTGTGTGGGCATTCATGTTTACCTTCAAGACATCATCTTTATGAAGAGAGAAGATAAGATACAAGGTTGATCAAGATTAAGGCAAAGAATGATTCAAGTTGATCAACACACAAAGCGTAGAAGATGTACCAAGTGGGATCAAGTGATCCCATGGTATGGTAAGCATTGTCCATTACGCTTTGTGTACTAACCCATGGTCTACGTGAGAGTTCGTTGTGGGGTTAGGTATATTTCCATGGGTTTGCGTCAAGAGGAAGATCTCATACAACCCATGGAGGATGACATCAAGTGGTGATCGTCATCAAGGTTGCGGTGTGCAAGTTCAAGTGAAGCATCACGGAGAGATCATGCTTGAAGCTTGCCGTCCATTGTGGTGACAATGGACTTGTGAAGATGTGCCGAAGAGTGGCTCTCCCATAGTGGAGTATGGGGGGGCAATCTACTAGTCTTCATCGAGCCGACGCAATCAAGAATGGTGGTCCATCTTGAGAAGGACAAGATCGTCATCATCTAGCTCAAGTGGACTATGCGCAAGGCAAAGGTTTGACCTTGATAGGTTTTTTTATTTTACCGGTCTCATGGTGGTAGTTGGGAGACCGGGTTATAGGATCGATAGTCGTACTATCAAGGGGGGCTCTCAAGTGAGTAGCTCGATCGTATCGTTCGTTGAAAGCTCAAACCATTGCATTCTTGGCATCATCATCTTTCTTGGTTCTTGGTTGGCTTTTCTCTATGTGAGTTTTAGAGCTTATGGTCATCTTCATGACAAGCTCGAGTTCATCGAAAACGGGGTCCATATGCATCTTCTATGATGTTTTCGATGTTGGAGTTTTTGCCGGTTCTTCATTCATAGAGGTTTCACATCTCTATATCATTGGCATTTTCATATTGCCTCTTCTTAAGATAACTAGTCGTTGTTGGATAGCTCTTGTCGTCCTGAATCCAACAAGCTTGAGTTTGCTCAATTCGGAGCTCATATGCGAAGGTTATGGCAGTTCTGGTTTTACTGTATCCATTTGGTTGCTTGGGTTCTTTGTTTCTCTCCCGCGGTAGTACCGCTTTGGCCAGCACGGTAGTACCGCTTATAGCCGGTACTACCGCCCTGGCCAGCGGTAGTACCGCTGGGGGGAAGTGGGGTGGCTCGGGGAACTCGCGCGAGGCACCAGACAGCTCCAGTCACTTGTCTGGTGTCCCGCGCCAGCCCTCCAGCCGCAGCGGTAGTAGTGGTGGTAGTACTAAGCGGTACTACCGCCGCCCCTTCTACTGCTGCTCAGATCTGCTGGTGGGCGGTAGTACCGCTCCCAGGGGCGGTACTACCGCTTGTGTGTGGGCTGTGGGGTAACGGTTGGATTTTCTCCCACCTATAAAAGGGGGTCTTCTTCCCCAATGCATCTTATCTCTTTAGCTCGAGTTTGCCCCCCATTGTTGACCTTCTTCGAGCTTGCTAACTCTCAATCCCTCCAATGATTCTTGCTAGTTCTTGAGGGAAAAGAGAGAGGAGATCTAGATCCACATTTCCACCAATCACTTTCTCCTCTATGTGAGGGGAACCCCTTGGATCTAGATCTTGGAGTTCTTCGTGTTCTTCTTCGTTCTTCCTCTCATCTTCTCCCATAGCATTAGTTGTTGTGGAGGGATTTGGGAGAGAAGGACTTGGGCACTCCGTGTGCCCTTGCCATTGCATTTGGTGCATAGGTTTGAGTTCTCCACGGTGATACGTGGAAGTGAAGTTTGAGAAGCTTATTACTCTTGGGTGTTTGAGCACCCTTGAGCTTGTTCCTCTTGGGTGCTTTGGCGCCCTAGACGGTTGGTGGTGCCTCGGAGCTCAATCATTGTGGTGCAAATCTCCGGGCAAGCTTCGGGGTCTCCAATTAAGTTGTGGAGATTGCCCCAAGCATTTGAGGTCACCTCGGAGCCACAATCCATTGTGGTGAAGCTTCGTGGTGTTGTTGGGAGCCTCCAATTAAGTTGTGGAGTTGGCCCCAACCTTGTTTGTACGGGTTCGGTGACCGCCCTCAAGGGTCCCTTAGTGGAATCACGGCATCTTGCATTGTGCGAGGGCGTGAGGAGATTACGGTGGCCTTAGTGGCATCTTGGGGAGCATTGTGCCTCCACACCGCTCCGAACGGAGATTAGCATCCGCAAGGGTGTGAACTTCGGGATACATCGTCGTCTCCGCGTGCCTCGGTTATCTCTTACCCGAGCCCTTTACTTATGCACTTTACTTTGTGATAGCCATATTGTTTCTTGCTATATATCTTGCTATCACTTAGTTGTTTATCTTGCTTAGCATAAGTTGTTGGTGCACATAGGTGAGCCTAGTTGTTTTAGGTTTTGTGCTTGACATATTAAACGTTAGTTTTATTCTGCATTTGTTCAAGCCTAAACTGTAATTATTTTAAAGCGCCTATTCACCCCCCCCTCTAGGCGACATCTACGTCCTTTCACCTCCGATAAGTTCTATGCTTGCAAGATGGAGGAGAACTAGTCTGTCAGTGAGCACATACTCAGAATGTCTGGGTATTACAACCGTTTGGCTGAGTTGGGAGTTGTGCTCCCGCCAGAGGCGATCACTGACAAAGTTCTTCAATCGCTACCACCTAGCTAAAAAACCTTTGTGCTGAACTATAACATGCAAGGGATGAACAAATCAGTCGCCGAGCTGTTTGCGATGCTGAAAGTCACTAAGTCAGATATCCAGAAGGAGCATCAAGTTTTGATGGTCAATAAAACCACTAGTTTCAAGAAGAATGGCAAGGGCAAGAAGGGTAACTCCAAGAAGAGTGGCAAAGCAGTTGCCCCTCCCGTGAAGAAACCCAAGGCTGGACCCAAGCCGGAAACTGAGTGCTTCTATTGTAAGGGAACTGGCCATTGGAAGCGGAATTGCCCCAAGTATCTGGCCGACAAGAAGGCGGCCAACGCCAAACAAGGTATATATGATATACATGTTATTGATGTGTACCTTACCAACTCTCGTTGTAGTGCCTGGGTATTTGATACCGATTCGGTTGCTCACATTTGCAACTCAAAGCAGGAACTACAGAATAGACGGAGGCTGGCAAAGGACGAAGTGACGATGCGCGTGGAAAATGGTTCCAAGGTTGATGTGATCGCCGTCGGCACGCTCGCTCTTCGATTACCATCGGGATTAGTGATGAACCTAAATAATTGTTATTTAGTGCATGCGTTGAGCATGAACATTATATCTGGATCTTGTTTAATGCGATACGGTTACTCATTTAAATCAGAGAATAATGGTTGTTCTATTTATATGGGTAATATCTTTTATGGTCATGCACCCATCGTGAGGGGTTTATTATTATTGAATCTTGATAGTGATGATACACATGTTCATAACATTGATGCCAAAAGATGTAGAGTTGATAATGATAGTACCACTTTCTTGTGGCACTGCCGCTTAGGTCATATTGGTGTAAAACGCATGAAGAAACTCCATGCTGATGGACTTTTGGAGTCACTTGATTTTGAATCACTTGACACATGTGAACCATGCCTCATGGGCAAGATGACCAAGACCCCGTTCTCCGGAACAATGGAACGGGCAAGTGACTTGTTGGAAATCATACATGCTGATGTGTGCGGTCCTATGAGCATTGAGGCGCGTGGTGGATATCGTTACTTTCTCACCTTCACCGATGACTTAAGTAGATATGAGTATATTTAGTTAATGAAACACAAGTCTGAAACGTTTGAAAAGTTCAAGAAATTTCAGAGTGAAGTTGAGAATCATCGCAACAAGAAGATTACATTCCTACGATCTGATCGAGGGGGAGAATATCAGAGTTATGAGTTTGGCAATCACTTAAGACAATGTGGAATTGTTTCACAGTTGACGCCACCTGGAATACCACAACGTAATGGTGTGTCCGAACGTCGTAATCGAACCTTATTGGATATGGTGCGTTCTATGATGTCTCTTGCCGATCTGCCACTATCATTTTGGGGTTATGCGTTAGAGACAGCTGCATTCACTTTAAATAGGGCACCATCTAAATCCGTTGAGACGACACCGTATGAACTATGGTTTGGCAAGAAACCAAAGTTGTCGTTTCTTAAAGTTTGGGATGCGATGCTTATGTCAAAAGGCTTCAGCCAGAAAAGCTCGAACCCAAAGCGGACAAATGCGTCTTCATAGGATACCCAAAAGAGACGGTTGGGTATACCTTCTATCTCAGATCGGAAGGCAAAGTGTTTGTCGCTAAGAACGGGTCATTTCTCGAGAAAGAGTTTCTCTAGAAAGAATTGAGTGGGAGGATGAAAGCACAATGTGCTCCCTTGGTGGTTTTGATAATTCATGACAACATACATTGTCTCTTGGACTAATATTTCTACCTAGTGTATTTCAGGTGAAAGTCCATAGAGAGAGAAATGGGTTGGCAAAAGGATTGTGGAGAAACCCCAAGATGCAAGGAAATGGATTGGCAAAGCTTCAAGCAAGAGGACTCTACATTTTACTTTGTGAGAAATCACTTTGAGTCCATAGGAAAGCCAATACTATTAAAAGGGGGTAAGGTACTGTTGGTGAACAAGATGCTCCACGTGCACAAGTGATAGTCACCAAAAACACCCACAAACTCTTCCACAAAAGTCTGTCCAAGCCAAACATCCAAAATCGGTGCAACCAACAATCCCCACTCGGTGCCACCGATTCCCAAACTCAGACAGACCCATGCCAAACCCTAGCCATTCGGTGCAACCGATTCTGCATCGGTGCCACCGAGTTCAGTTGCCAACTTTCTGTTTAGCTATTTTCAGTCTTCGGTACCACCGAGTTTTGCCAGTCGGTCTCACCTAGTTTTTGGAACAACTCCCTGGTTAGCCATTCACAAGAATCGGTACCACCAAGTTTTGTGAATCGGTCCCACTGAGTTTCTGGACCAACTCTCTGGTCAGCCATGGTCAAGAATCGGTACCACCGAGACGTGAGAATCAGCGTCACCGAGTTGTGCAATCTGACCGTTGGTCACCTAATCGGTACCACCGAGAGTTATGTATCGGTCTCACCGAGATTCAAAAGTTACTGCCTTTTGGTCACTTCGGTACCACCGAGTTTTATGCTTCGGTGTCACCAAGTTGGTCACTTTAGGTGTAACGGTTGGATTTTTGGGGATGCCTATATATACCCCTTCACCACCACCCACTCGAAAGAGAAGCACTCAGAACTATTCCATACTTGCCCCATCCTATTTTTTGAGAGAGAGCCACCTACTCATGTGTTGAGATCAAGCTATTCCATTCCTACCATATGAATCTTGATCTCTAGCCTCCCCAAGTTGCTTTCCACCAAATCAATCTCTTCCACCATAGCCAAATCTGTGAGAGAGTGATTGTGTGTTGAGGAGTCTATCATCTTGAAGCACAAGAGCAAGGAGTTCATCGACATTGCCGAGCCTATTACCTTTTGGAGGGTGGTGCCTCCTAGATTGGTTAGGTGTCGCTTGGGAGCCTCCTACTTCGTGTTGTGGAGTTGAACCAAGAAGTTTGTACGGGTAAGGAGATCGCCTACTTCGTGAAGATCTACCCATAGTGAGGCTAGTCCTTCGTGGACAGAAGCCGTTATGGAATAGTCAAGGTTGCTACTTCGTGGACCCTTATGGGTGGAGCCCTCCGTGGACTCTCGCGACCGTTACCCTCCGTGGGTTGAAGACTCCATAAACGTGGACGTACGATAGCACCACCTATCGGAACCACGGGAAAAATCTTCGTGTCCCTCATGCGTTTGATCTCCCTATCTCAACTCTTTACTTCCATATGCAATGTCTTTATTTTCCGCTGCCATACTTGTTGACTTGCATGTGTAGGGTGTGCTAGACTTGCTATAATTGTTAAAATCTGCCAACCAATTAACTTGGGAAAAAGGTAAGGTTTTTAATTCCTGCTAGTAGTCTATTCACCCCCCCCTCTAGACACTCTTCTAGTGATCCCTCAATTGGTATCAGAGCTTTGGTCTCCATTGCTTCGGTTTCATCACCGTGGAGGAAGATGGATGTGTCTAGCATGGGAAGTTTGAGTTGTAGAGTGCCTATTCTTGATGGGGAGTACTATAATCAATGGAAATTTAAGATGCTTGAGCTATTCAATGAACTTCATTTGAGCAAGTATGTTAAGAACCCCTATGTACCTCCCATTGATCCTTTACATCCCACACACGAAGAGGAAATTGATATGCTATGCAATCTTAGAACTGTTAATCTTATCGTTAGAGGATTGCCTAGGATTTTGCTTAACCAAATGAAGAATTTTGAATGTGCTTATACTTTGTGGAATGACTTGGAGAAACGATATCCAAGTTATTCGTTGAGTAATCTTGATGAAATTCTTCATAAAACTATTGTCTTTCACAAAATGATGCCTAGTGATCCCAAGTTTGATGACTATCTATTTGAGCTTAGAGACCTCATGCGTGCTAAAGGAGATGTCATAACTATCAGCAACATAATTGTAGAAGCCATTCGAATTCATAAGTTTGAACATTGTCATGATCACAACACTAACGAATCTCTTGTTCCTTGTGACGAGGATTTCCCACTTGATGATGACAATGTGGAACATGGCTACTATGATGAAGATGAGTTGTTTGACATCGAGCATGAGAAGATCATGAAGAATCTAAGTCTTATGGCAAACTTCAAGGATTACATGTCCGGAGGAAAAGAGTGGATTCTCGATAGTGGATGCACCGATCATATGACCGGAGATAGAGAGATGTTTGAAGAGATCACACCAAACCATGGACCTCGAAGGTATGTAACTTTTGGAGACAACTCCAAGGGTAAGGTACTTGGTCTCGGTAAGGTGGCCATATCCCATGATAGCTCTATTCAAAACGTCATGCTTGTTGAATCCCTTGGCTACAATCTTCTTTTCGTATCTAGACTTGCCGACTTTGGTTTTAATGTGCTATTCACGAAAGTAGTTTGCCAAGTGTTTCGTCAAGATAATCATAACATGGTCTTTACCGGTTTCCTTAGAGGTGATCTATATATTGTCGATTTCACTAAGAGATCCAAACCTCGTACATGTCTTATTGCAAAATCTTCTAAAGGTTGGCTTTGACATAGAAGACTAGGACATGTTGGCATGCGTAATCTAGACAAGCTTATCAAAGGTGATCATATACTTGGTGTTAAAGATGTTATCTTTGACAAAGATAGACTTTGTAGTGCTTGTCAAGCTGGAAAGCAAGTAGGTGGAAGTCATCCCGTTAAGAATATCATGACTACTAGGAGACCACTCGAGTTACTTCACATGGATCTTTTTGGTCCCAATGCTTACAAGAGCCTCGGTGGAAATTCCTATGGTCTAGTTATAGTTGATGATTTTTCCAGATTTACGTGGGTATTCTTTCTTGATGATAAGTCGCAGGTACAAAAGATCTTCAAGAACTTCGTTCGCAAAGCGCAAAATCAGTTTGAAGTGAAGATCAAGAAGGTTTGGAGCGATAACGGATCGGAGTTCAAGAACACCCATGTAGATACCTTTCTTGACGAAGAAGGTGTCTCACATGAGTTCTCGGCTGCGTACACGCCTCAACAAAATGGAGTTGTTGAGAGGAAGAACCGGACTCTTATTGAGATGTCAAGAACGATGCTTGACGAATACAAGACGCCAAGACACTTTTGGGCAGAGGCCGTGGAAACAGCATGTCATGCCACAAACCGACTCTACTTGCACAAGCTTCTCGGTAAAATGGCATACGAGCTACTCACCGGTAACAAACCCCAAGTTGGATACTTTCGGGTATTCGGCTCAAAGTGCTACATTCTTGATAAACATCGTCGTACTAAATTTGCTCCCAAATCTCATGAAGGATTCCTACTTGTTTACGGATCGAACTCTCACACTTACCGTGTCTACAACAACTTTACTCGAAAAGTTGAAGAGACGGTAGATGTGAAGTTTGATGAATCTAATGGTTCGCAAGTCGAACAATTGCCAAATGATGTAGGAGATAAGGATCCTTCGGAAGCTATCCAAGACTTGTCCATCGGCAAGATTCGTCCCATGGAGGTGAAGGAAAGTACTTCGTCAACTCAAGTGGAAGCCCCTACTTCACGTCAAGGTGAACCTCAACACGACATGGAGGCATCCACAAGCGGTACACGGCAAGTTGAAGAGGAGGAAGTACATCATGAAGATCCACCACAACCTCCTTCACCACCACCTCAAGGAAACGACACCTTCAACAACAACGAAGATGAAGATGATGATGATGAAGAAGCTCCACCATCCAACAAGCCTAAGCTACCCCGAGTTCGAGCAAGAGTGACCATGAACCATCCTCTAAACCAAATCTTTGGTGACATACAAACCGGGAGAATCACTCGCTCTAAAACTCGCTTAGCTAATTTTTGTGAGCATTATTCTTTCATCTCTAGCATTGAACCCTTGAAGCTAGAACAAGCTCTTGAAGACCCGGATTGGGCGAACGCCATGCATGAAGAGCTTCACAACTTCGAGAGGAACGAAGTGTGGACACTCGTGGAGAAGCCCAAGGACGAGCACAACATCATCGGAACCAAATGGGTGTTTCGGAACAAGCAAGATGAAGACGGTCAAGTCGTACGCAACAAGGCACGTCTTGTAGCCCAAGGATATACGCAAGTCGAAGGTATGGACTACGGTGAGACCTATGCCCCGTCGCTAGACTTGAAGCTATCTGCATTCTTCTTGCTTATGCTAATCACCATGATATCACGCTTTATCAAATGGACATTAAAAGTGCCTTTTTAAATGGTGAGATTGAAGAAGAGGTCTATGTCAAACAACCCCCTAGTTTTGTGAATCCTAAGAAACCTAATCATGTCTACAAGCTTCGTAAAGCTCTTTATGGTCTTAAGCAAGCCCCACGTGCTTGGTATAAATGCTTAACGAAGTTTCTCATTGAAAAGGGTTTTGAAATTGGTAAAATTGATGCAACCTTATTCACTAAAAGAGTTAATGGTGAATTATTTGTGTGCCAAATCTATGTGGATGATATTATCTTTGGATCTACTAACCCACAATTTAGTGAAAGATTCGGAAGGTTGATGTCCGAGAACTATGAGATGTCCATGATGTGTGAGCTGAAATTCTTTCTTGGTTTGCAAATCAAGCAAACAAGAGAAGGAACTTTCATCTCTCAAACCAAGTATACCAAGGACTTGATCAAGAATTTCAACATGCAAGAGTGTAAAGGTATGAAAACTCCTATGCCTACTAGTGGACATGTTGATCTTACCAAGGAGGACGAACCGGTTGATCAAAAGGTTTATCGATCTATGATTGGTTCATTGCTATATCTATGTGCCTTCCGTCCCGATATTATGCTTAGTGTTTGCATGTGTGATAGATATCAAGCTGCACCTAAAGAGTGTCATCTTTTGGTCGTGAAATGTATTGTGAGATATTTGATACAAACACCAAACTTTGGCATTTGGTATCCCAAGGGATCTTCTTTTAACCTTGTTGGCTATTCCGATTCGGACTATGCCGGTGACAAGGTTGATAGAAAATCCACCTCGGGTACTTGTCAATTTCTTGGTAGATCTCTTGTGTCTTGGTCCTCCAAGAAACAACACTCGGTATCTCTATCTACTGCCGAAGCTGAGTATATTGCTGCCGGATCATGTTGTGCACAATTACTATGGATGACACAAACGCTTAAGGATTATGGAATCCATGTTAAAAATGTTCCATTGCTTTGTGACAATGAAAGTGCTATTAAGATCGGTCATAATCCCGTGCAACATTCTCGAACTAAGCATATTCAAGTTAGACATCATTTCATTCATGATCATGTTGCCAAAGGAGATATTAATCTTAAGCACGTTCGCACCAACAAGCAATTGGCCGATATCTTTACTAAACCACTTGATGAGAAAGTGTTTTGTCACTTGAGGAGTGAGTTGAACATCCTTGATGCTTCAAACTTCATCTAGACTCACTCGATTGCATGCAAGGGCATGAGCTTACATGATACTTCCATGATACTCTTAACATGTTATCTTATACCATGGAATTCTATGCTCCCTTGTATTGCATCTAACCTTTTGTAGGTACTTGGTAGAACAACACTCCACAAGATTGCCATCAACTCCAATCATAAGCAATCTTGTCATGACCAAGTATCCACAACCCCTCTTGATGATGGAAGGAAGAAGACAACTCAACCATATCCTTGACATATATTTGATGTGATCATATTTGCTAATTCTCAATTGATATCATGTCAAATGGATATATATTGTTCTTCCTTGCATGACTAACCTATGTAGGTGATAAGTGAACCAAAATAAAAAGGATTGCTCCTAACTCAAGATAAACTTCATCAACATCGAGCATCCACAACAAGTTCACCTACAAGCCACGTCATCAACATCACTCAAAGGTATGTACTCCTATTCTTGAAAATGCTTTACTCCAAGACATGAGTTAAAGCAACTCAAGTGATATGAAAACATTAAAATGTTTAATCGAAAAATGGTAACCCTATTTTGAGCTTAACGATGAGTATGACCTATGATCAAGTATTCTTGCTTGGCTCCTAAGTCAATATACTCTAATATAGGTGACCTAGTCACCGCCCATCATCTAGATTAAGTATCTTGTTTGGTTCATTCTCTATTTGCAAGATTTCTTGGAACCACTCAAATCTTCTCTAGTTGATGTCTCTTTGTAAAGTCTTTTGCATTTTCTTTGAAGATCCTTTTGACACTTTGTTACAAGTTTTCCAAATCAATTTACAAGTTACTCAAACATTGCCAAGTTTCTGTTTAGCCCTCGGAGCCTCCGATACAAATGACTCGGTTCTACCGATTTATCAGATGAGCTGCATAACAACACCTCGGTTCCACCGACTTGTTTGTCTCGGAGCCACCGATTTGATATCTTCTCTAGTCTGTGTTCATGTTAGGTAAATTCTTATTTCCTTGGTGATCCTACAAGTGAGATTTTCATTTCTTCGATGATCCCTCATTTAAAAAAAGGGGGGGGGGGGAGAAACTCTATTCTAGGATCCCTAACTCAAAGGAGGAGAAGTCTTACAAGCTCTCAGATCAGTCAAAGTGGGAGAAATTATTTTCCATGATTCCCTTAGTTTTAATGCTCTCTATAATTTTCACTTCCATGATCCCTACATTCTATGACCCTTGTTCTCAAGGATCCCTTCTAACTCCATGATCCTTGTGTCTAACCCTGTGTATGGACCTTTTTGGAAATTAATGCCAAAGGGGGAGAAATACCAAAGCTTCAAAAGCTAAAGGGGGAGATACATGCTTCAATGCAAAGGGGGAGATACAATCAAGGGGGAGAATATCAGAGTTTATACTTATATAGACAAGGGGAGAATACCAAAGTAGGGGGAGAAAATTTGGTGGGGAGAAAAATATGTCTGTTTCATTTGTTATTCTCATGTTAGAATTTTCTCACCCTATCCAATCCCAATATCTAAATGCTAAGATTCAGAGGGAGAAGATGACCTACTATTTCATATCTAGGGGAGAAAGTTCTAAATGATCTTGGAGACATATCAATCTTAAGGAATACTATCTTCTATATGTTCTCCACATCTTGGTACTATTGAGTTCTATTGCTTTTTGATTGGTAGAATACTCTTGTGTTTCTTAACATTGTTTTCTCAAGTGTGTTTCTACTACAAGAATGCTCAAGAACTCAAGGTAAGTATATGCATCATATCCTTGATCAAGATGATCTCTTGCTTCTTGTACATATTGTTTGCAAGAGTGAAGGTCTTGAACAAGGATACACCTCATTCATATATATTTGATGCATATAGCCAAGATACACATGACTCATTATATCCCTTCTACTATAAGAGTGTCCATGCATTCCAAAGCAATTATCCTTTAAAGGGATTGCACACATTTAGGGGGAGCAAATCTAAGTCATGTGTCTTTCAAAGTCTTCATTATATCCATGCATATCTTTATTTGAAGCTTTGATTGTATGTTGTCATCAATTACCAAAAAGGGGGAGATTGAAAGCACAATGTGCTCCCTTGGTGGTTTTGATAATTCATGACAACATACATTGTCTCTTGGACTAATATTTCTACCTAGTGTATTTCAGGTGAAAGTCCATAGAGAGAGAAATGGGTTGGCAAAAGGATTGTGGAGAAACCCCAAGATGCAAGGAAATGGATTGGCAAAGCTTCAAGCAAGAGGACTCTACATTTTACTTTGTGAGAAATCACTTTGAGTCCATAGGAAAGCCAATACTATTAAAAGGGGGTAAGGTATTGTTGGTGAACAAGATGCTCCACGTGCACAAGTGATAGTCACCAAAAACACCCACAAACTCTTCCACAAAAGTCTGTCCAAGCCAAACATCCAAAATCGGTGCAACCAACAATCCCCACTCGGTGCCACCGATTCCCAAACTCAGACAGACCCATGCCAAACCCTAGCCATTCGGTGCAACCAATTCTGCATCGGTGCCAGTGAGTTCAGTTGACAACTTTCTGTTTAGCTATTTTCAGTCTTCGGTACCACCGAGTTTTGCCAGTCGGCCTCACCGAGTTTTTGGACCAACTCCCTGGTTAGCCTTTCACAAGAATCGGTACCACCGAGTTTTGTGAATCGGTCCCACCGAGTTTTTGGACCAACTCTCTGGTCAGCCATGGTCAAGAACCGGTACCACCGAGACGTGAGAATCGGCGTCACCGAGTTGTGCAATCTGACCGTTGGTCACCTAATCAGTACCACCGAGAGTTATGTATCGGTCTCACCGAGATTCAAAAGTTACTGCCTTTTGGTCACTTTGGTACCACCGAGTTTTATACTTCGGTGTCACCGAGTTGGTCACTTTAGGTGTAACGGTTGGATTTTTGGGGATGCCTATATATACCCCTTCACCACCACCCACTCGAAAGAGAATCACTCAGAACTATTCCATACTTGCCCCATCCTATTTTCTGAGAGAGAGCCACCTACTCATGTGTTGAGATCAAGCTATTCCATTCCTACCATATGAATCTTGATCTCTAGCCTCCCCAAGTTGCTTTCCACCAAATCAATCTCTTCCACCATAGCCAAATCTGTGAGAGAGTGATTGTGTGTTGAGGAGTCTATCATCTTGAAGCACAAGATCAAGGAGTTCATCGACATTGCCGAGCCTATTACCTTTTGGAGGGTGGTGCCTCCTAGATTGGTTAGGTGTCGCTTGGGAGCCTCCTACTTCGTGTTGTGGAGTTGAACCAAGAAGTTTGTACGGGCAAGGAGATCGCCTACTTCGTGAAGATCTACCCATACTGAGGCTAGTCCTTCGTGGACGGAAGCCATGATGGAATAGTCAAGGTTGCTACTTCGTGGACCCTTATGGGTGGAGCCCTCCGTGGACTCTCGCGACCGTTACCCTCCGTGGGTTGAAGACTCCATAAACGGGGACGTACGATAGCACCACCTATCGGAACCACAGGAAAAATCTTCGTGTCCCTCATGCGTTTGATCTCCCTATCTCAACTCTTTACTTCCATATGTAATGTCTTTATTTTCCGTTGCCATACTTGTTGACTTGCATGTGTAGGGTGTGCTAGACTTGCTATAATTGCTAAAATCTGCCAACCAATTAACTTGGAAAAAGGTTAGGTTTTTAATTCCTGCTAGTAGTCTATTCACCCCCTCTAGACACTCTTCTAGTGATCCCTCAGAGGAAGATAGAACTTGATGAGGTTGTTGAATCTTTACTTCAACCAGAGAGTAGCGCAGCGCAGAAAGATGTTTCTGTGGAGCCTACATCAGTTGAAGAGGAAGCCGATGATGGTGATCATGAAGCTTCAGATCAAGTTACTATCGAACCTCGTAGGTCGACAAGGACACGTACTGCTCCTGAATGGTACAGTAACCCTATCTTAGAGGTCATGTTGTTGGACAATGATGAACCTACGAGCTATGGAGAAGCGATGGTGGGCCCGGATTCCGACAAATGGTTAGAGGCCATGAAGTCCGAGATGGGATCCATGTATGAAAACAAAGTATGGACTTTGGAAGTATTACCTAAAGGGCGAAAGGCCATTCAGAATAAATGGATCTTTAAGAAGAATACGGATGCGGATGGTAATATCACCGTCTATAAAGCTCGACTTGTGGCAAAGGGTTTTTCACAAGTTTAAGGAGTTGACTACGATGAGACTTTCTCACCCGTAGCGATGCTTAAGTCCGTCAGAATCATGTTAGCAATAGCTGCATTTTTCGATTATGAAATTTGGCAGATGGATGTCAAAACTGGGTTCCTTAACGGTTTCCTTAAGGAAGAGTTGTATATGATGCAACCAGAAGGTTTTGTCGATCCAAAGAATACCGACAAAGTTTGCAAACTCCAGCGATCCATTTATGGGCTGGTGCACCATCTCGGAATTGGAATCTTCGCTTTGATGAGGTGATCAAAGCGTTTGGGTTTATACAAGTTTACGGAGAAGCTTGTATTTACAAGAAAGTGAGTGGGGGCTCTATAGAGTTTCTAATATTATATGTGGATGACATATTGCTGATTGGAAACAATATAGAATTTTTGGAAAGCGTGAAGGAATATTTGAACAAGAGTTTTTCAATGAAGGACATAGGAGAAGCTGCTTTCATATTAGGCATCAAGATCTATAGGGATAGATCGAGACGCTTAATAGGACTTTCACAGAGCACATACCTTGATAAAGTTTTGAAGAAGTTCAAAATGGATCAGTCCAAGAAGGGGTTCTTGCCTGTATTGCAAGGTGTGAAGTTGAGTAAGACTCAATGCCCAGTGACTGCAGAGGATAGAGAAAAGATGAGTGTCATCCCCTATGCTTCTGCCATAGGCTCTATCATGTAGGCGATGCTGTGCACAAGACCAGATGTCAGCCTTGCCATAAGTATGGCCGGAAGGTTTCAAAGTGATCCGGTAGTGGAACACTGGACGACGGTCAAGAATATCCTTAAGTACCTGAAAAGGACTAAGGAAATGTTTCTCGTTTATGGCGGTGATCAAGAGCTCGTCGTAAAGGGTTACGTCAATGCAAGCTTTGACACTGATCCGGATGACTCTAAGTCTCAAACCGGATACGTATATATTCTCAACAGGGGAGCGGTAAGCTGGTGCAGTTCCAAGCAAAGCGTGGTAGCTGATTCTACATGCGAAGCGGAGTACATAGTTGCCTCGGAGGCGGCAAAGGAAGGTGTCTGGATGAAGCAGTTCATGACAGATCTTGGAGTTGTGCCCAGTGCACTTGACCCGATGACTTTGTTCTGTGACAACACTGGTGCCATTGCTCTAGCCAAGGAACCAAGGTTTCACAAGAGGACCAGGCACATAAAGCGACGCTTCAATTCCATCCGCGATGCGATCAAGGAGGAGGACATAAACATTTGCAAAGTGCACACGGATCTGAATGTTGCAGATCCGTTGACTAAACCTCTTCCATGGGCAAAACATGATCAACACGAGAACTCTATGGGTGTCAGATTCATTACCATGTAATACTAGATTATTGAATATATTGCAAGTGGGAGACTGTTGGAAATATGCCCTATAGGCAATAATAAAGTGGTTGTTGTTATATTTCCTTGTTCATGATAATCGTTTATTATCCATGCTATAATTGTATTTATTGGAAGCTCAAATACATGTGTGGATACATAGACAACAACATGTCCCTAGTCATCCTCTACCGGACTAGCTCGTTGATCAAAGATGGCCATGGTTTCCTGGTCATAGACATGAGTTGTCATTTGATAACGGGATTACGTCATTAGGAGAATGATGTGATGGACAAGACCCAAACTATGAACGTAGCATATGATCGTGTCAAGTTTATTGGTATCGTTTTTCTGCATGTCAAGTATCTATTCCTATGACCATGAGATCATGCAACTCACTGACACCGGAAGAGTACCTTGTGTGTATCAAACGTCGCAACGTAATTGGGTGACTATAAAGATGCTCTACAGGTATCTCCGAGGGTGTTTGTTGAGTTGGCATGGATCAAGACTGAGATTTGTCACTTCGTATGACGGAGAGGTATCTCAGGGCCCACTCGGTAATACAACATCATAATGAGCTTGCAAGCAATGTGACTAAAGAGTTAGCCGCGGGATGTTGTATTACGGAACGAGTAAAGAGACTTGCCGGTAACGAGATTGAACTAGGTATGGAGATACCGACGATCGAATCTTGGGCAAGTAACATACCGATGAACAAAGGTAACTGCATACGGGATTGACTGAATCCTTGACATCGAGGTTCGACCGATAAAGATCTTCGTAGAATATGTAGGAACCAATATGGACATCCAGGTCCCGCAATTTGTTATTGGCCGTGGAGGTGTCTCGGTCATGTCTGCATAGTTCTCGAACCCGCAGGGTCTACACACTTAACGTTTGGTGACGATATAAGTATAGTCGAGTAATTATGTTGGTGACTGAAGGTTGTTTGGAGTCCTAGATGAGATCCCGGACGTCACGTGGAGCTCCGGAATGGTCCAAAGGTGAAGATTGATATATGGGAAGTTCCGTGTTGGTCACCGGAAGGAATTCGGGCATCACCGGCAGCGTGCCGGGAGTGTCGGAAGGGTTCCGGGGGTCCATCGGAAGGGGCCACATGGGCTGTGAGGGGTGCGCACCAGCCCCTGGTGGGTTGGGCGCCCCTCCCCACCTAGGCCCATGCGGCTAGGTTGGTGGGAGGGCCAACCCTAGGGGTGGCGCCACCCTAACTTGGGTGGCAAGCCACCTCTAGGGCCAGCGCCCCTCCTCCTCTTGGTCGCCGCCCCCCAAGGGGGGAACCCTAGGGCGCATCCCCCTCTACCTTCCCCCTATATATACTAGAGGGGAGAGAGGGGAGCCGCACCTGAAAGGCGACGACGCAACCCTCTCTCTCCCTCTAGATCAGTTTTCTCCACTAGATTGGTTCGGTAGTGCTTGGCGAAGCCCTGCGGGATCAGCTCCACCACCATCGCCATCACGCCGTCGTGCTGCCGGAGGACTTGAGATACTACTTCACCATCGCTCGCTGGATCGAGGAGGTGAAGGCGTCATCAAGCCGTACGTGTGTTGAACGCGGAGGTGCCGTCCGTTCGGCACTTGATCGGGAGTTCGCGGGACGGATCGTGATTGGATCGCGAAGACGTTCGACTACATCAACCGCGTTTCTTAACGCTTCCGCTTAGCGATCGACAAGGGTATGTAGATGCAATCTCTCCTCTCGTAGATGTTCATCTCCCAGATCGATCTTGGTGAGCGTAGGAATTTTTTTGTTTCCCATGCAACTTTCCCCAACAGGGGGGGGGGGGGGTCTAGGGTTATAATATTCTATTCGGATAGCTATGATTAAGCCGAGTCTTCGAGGAATTCAACATCTTGGAATATACGACAAGTCTTCTGGAGCCTTCCGTTTATGCATCATGGGCCGAGATGTCGAGGTGACAGCTCCCGTAGCCAGGATACCATCAGTAGCCCTGAATTCCTTAGGTGCAAAGTATTCCCGTGCTTGGGATGCAACAACGATGTGGACTGGTTCTGACGATACAGATCGACTCGACCACGTTGCGTCTTTGACCTATCAGTTAAAATGACGTGCAGATGCGGCTAAGGGCCCACCGTCATCACGTCCCATCAAAAAGGAGATCATGCGTATTGATGCACACGATAATTGACGATGCCTCCTTGATCCCCGCACGCAATTAACGCACAAAACTGTTGGGAATATGCCCTAGAGGCAATAATAAAGATGTTATTATCATATTTCCTTGTTCATGATAAATGTTCATTATTCTGTTAGAATTGTATTGACCGAAAACTAAATACATGTGTGGATACATAAACGAATATCGTGTCCCTACACTACAAAAAAAAATCCGTGATAATATGTGTTTGTCACAGTAAGTTATGTTTTTTGTCACGCATGTACATCCATGACAATTTATGACATAATGAAGATAGTCATACCTGCGTTGTCGTAGAAGTGTTCCATGATAATACTCAAATTATCATCACAGAAGTGTCCCCTTCCATGACGATAAATGGCGCATCGTAGAAGTGATTTCATCAAGGGTAACCGACACGTGGTAGCCACCACAACGGGTCGTTGTTAAGCTATCGAGTGCCGGTGTAGATCCAATACCCCTTAACAACCCTGACCAAAGACGATTTTCCACGTGTCATTTTCTCATTCGCCTAAGGAACCACGTGTCAGCTCTCCTTGCGATAGAAGTCATCCAGCCAATGGACGAGACGCTGTAAGAGCATAATTTTCCTCAAGTAGTTTTGGTCGTTGATGACAATGCATTTGCAGACTAATCATGTGCACTAAGCTTTCAGAGATTATCAGGTGGCACGAGACGGTTTTCATCCCCTCAGTTGTTAAAAGAGAAGACGACATTTTTCTATCGATTTAGTGTTGGTGGACTTGAGTCGTAGGAAAATCCGTACTATCAAGAGGGGATCCACATTTGGAAAGGTTGGGATGAACAATCACATACACACTTGCAGCCCTCTCTCTTTCCCGGCACAATGGAGTACTTCCTGCCCCCGGGCCCCTAAAGTATCATATAAGCGGAAGTACCGCTCCAGCGGTACTGCCGCACTGCGGTACCGATGCTTCTTCCGCTTATGAAATTCTTCTAGTGTTCTTGGGTGGCTTTGCCCTCTTTTAGCGAAAGTACCGCTGGGAGCGGAGCGGTAGTACCGCTCGGGCGGTACTGCCGCACTCCACTTCCGGCCTACTTCCGCTTATTTTATGCTCTCTGATGTCGTTGGCCTCGAGCAGTTTTTTGAGCGGGAGTAACTAGCGGAAGTACCACTATGAGCGGTACTAACGCACTGCCCTCCTCTTCGACTACTAAGTCAGGGCTTCACACAGTGCTAAGCGGACGGGAGCAGTGTTGGGTAACGCAGCAGAAAACAAAAATTTCCGACCTACGCTCCAGCCCAGGACCACTATGGAGACTGCATACATGGTTTGATCTTTTTCGTTACCGACTCGTAGCGCAGCGGAAGTAGAGTCGATGACGATCGGCGGTGCAGATCCCCGCAGCTAGGATTTACAACCTCCCAACCGCGAGGATGTATACCCTCATCTGCCCCTCGGACAGCCCTCCGGGAGGCGGTCGGACAGTCCCCCGGACGGTGTCGCGGACAGCCCTTCGGGAGGACCTTTGAAACTCGGACGGTCACTCGGACAGCCCTTCGGGAGGCACTCTCGAACTAAGACTGAAACTACGATCTCTCTACAGAGTTGCACACATACGGTGTCATCTATCCGGCAGGGCTTCGCCATCCAGAACTAGTTCCCACCGGAAACCAGACAGCCTTTCGGCTCTACGAAACTATTTCGCTGGGAGGGAGAGAGAAGGCCAGATCATGCATGGCTTGTGTATGTTGAGAAAGAGTGAGTTTTGGGCAGCCCCCTCCACCTCTATTTATAGGAGAAGGAGGGGTGGAGGGGCTGAAATTTCAGCCACATCCATCCATGTCATCTCCAAGATATTTTGGAGCAAAAGCCCAAAAAGGTGGCTTTCCAAAAAGTAACCATAAAGCTGATTTCACTATTCACGACGACATTTTTCAGCGTCCGTTCGAACCGAAAATATTTATGTGGGCTTAGAACATTTCTAGTACCCACTAAAATAATTTTCGACGCGTTCCAAAACAATTCCGGATTAGTGATTTTCATCTGCGAAAAGCAAACAAAGCGGTTCCGGCAGCTCCGGAACATTTCTGGTTTTTCTTCCGGAAAATTCCCAGAAGTTTCCAGAATGATTCTGGCACCCTCCAAGAATTATCAGGCGTGTGCCGAAACCAATTTGACTTAATGGTGTACTCCGAAACAACTTTTCGGTTTAGTGATTTTCATCTGTGAAAAGCAACTAAAGCGGTTCCGGCAGTCCGGAAAATTTCCGGTTTTTGTCTCTGAAAAATCTCAGAAGTTACCGGAACAATTCTGGTACCCTCCAATAATTTCCAGGCATGTGCCGAAACCAATTTGACTTAATGGTACACTCCGAAACAACTTTTCGGTTTTACCGAAACTCTTCCGGTGTTCTCTCTCCGAAACTCTTCTGTTGTTTCCGAAACTTTTTCGGTGAATTTCTCTCAGACTCCCTGTCTAGTATTCAACAGATAGATGACCCTTAAGCGTGTGACCCTATAGGTTCGGTGAAGTATAGACATGACCCGGAATCCCTTCCGATCAATGATCAACATCGGAGCCGTGGACACCCATATTGACCCCTATACCCACACGAATGAATATTCGAGTGAACCTCCAGTTGTCGTGTGCTATTCCTGTTGCTTCGCAATATGTTACAAATACCCAAGGTGAGACATGTTGGCATCCCTGTGGATCAACACCTTGTCCACTATGCCAGTTACCTCGTTACCGGTATTGTTCTCTTTTCTCGTTCCGTGTTCCGGCATCCCCGTGATCAAATCACAAAGTGTCTGGCCAGACGATGATGGATACCGTAACACCGAGAGGGCCCAGAGATATCTCTCCATCGTCGGAGGAGCAAATCCCAATCTTGAGCTATCTTGTTACTTGCCATACTTTTCCGTGAACCCGTAAGCCGTCGTAATAGCCACCCAGTAACGGATGACGTTTAACAAACCCCAAAGTTCACGAAGCAAGCACGAAGGAACTCGATACTCTCATGGTCTAAGGAATTATGCAAACATTAACTATCTCTGTGTTATTAACCATTAACTTGTGACGAATGTATCTCATAGCATAACATCAATTCGGGTTGATTAAACACAAGTGTTCTACCAACATTGCACCCTCAAAATTGCCGGCATAGCCATGCCCATGATCAGGAAAACAGGATCATTATGCAATACTTGAGCCAGTCTTAGAGGCAAGACTAGGAATACATTTTACCGTTTATTATACCACACGTGCAAATGAGTTTCCCTCCGGGCCTCGTGGATATTGCAGACTCGAGAATCATTGCAGTTATAGCATGGAATATAAACTTAATTAGGAACATGGGGATAAATAATAACATTTATTATTGCCTCTTGGGCATATCTCCTACAAGCGGTAGTACCGCTCCGGCGGAACTACCGCCTCCCTGACTCGGGTCTACTGCCTGTGAAGCCCAGTACTTCTGTGCAAGCGGAAGTACCGCTCCCCCGAGCGGTACTACCGCTTATGCACGACTTGTGGGCAGAAAACGGTCAGATTTTCTTCCATTATATAAGTGGGTCTTCTTCTCCAAGTGGGCTCACCTCTTTTCCCCCAAAAGCTCCATTGTTGCTCCTAAGCTCATTCTTGCCCAATCTCTCTCGCTAGCCATCGATTCTTGTTGATGCTCTAGGGTTTGGAGGAGAAGGCCCCGATCTACACTTCCACCAAGAGAAATTTGATTCCCCCTACTAATACCTTGCGGATCTTGTTACTCTTGGGTGTTTGAGCACCCTAGACGGAAGAGGTCACCTCGAAGCCATATTCCATTGTGGTGAAGCTTCGTGATGGTGTTGGGAGCCTCCAATTAAGTTGTGGAGATTGCCTCAACCTTGTTTGTAAAGGTCCGGTTGCCGCCTTCAAGTGCACCACATAGGCAAAAGTGCCATGTAAGCGGGCTATAAGCCCACTATTATACTTTCTCTTAATTCCTCATATAAACACCAGCAGCGACAAGTTTTTACAACAAGTAGTGAACTAGTATTAAGTCATGGATTAGCATGGGTCGCATGCTTTCTTGATGCTTGTGAAATATTGGGTCCTCATTTTGATGCTCTTGCACAGCTAACCATTGGACCTCGGTTGAAATACATCTGCACGAGAGACCAATGGAAGATTGCTTGGTCTTTGTTGGGTTCTAATCATTCTCAGTGGCAGCATGTTCCTTGGTCACCATTCCTCTTAATTTCGACTGAAATGCAGCCGATCAACATACTTGGCTGTCGCCAACTAGAACAGCTGAAGCATGACAGAGACTACTACAATTGTCTGGTGTTCCGACCATCTTGGCCGCCACCGATGTGAGAAGGGGATTCCTTGCAATTTCTTTGGTTTGTGGTTGCTTTGGTGCATTTCAAGGAGTGGTATTATAGCATGTACCTGGACAACTTCTGGAATCCAAATTATTTTTTGGTTTGGTATTCTAGCCTCGACACTGGCAACTACTACACCGGCGGCATCAGCGACGCTCGAGCCTGACCTCTTCACGCCACCGCCAACGACTAGCTCTGCCATGTGCGTCGACAAACCTAAGGACAAGCATCCATTGCTCCTGTACCAGTTCAATTGTGTTGGCACTTTCTATCAGCAACACATAGAACACCATGTTGATTTGGCTTCTATATATTCTGCAATTTGTGTTGACCAAGTGGCCATTGAGGACGGTCTGTTTGGATCTTTCAGTCATGTTAAGAGGATTTTTCAGCCACGATATCTGGAAGCATCTGAGTACTTGTCATCGACAGCAGATTTAGTTCCTTACCATTGTGCACCTGTTACTGCTGGAATGATTTTTCCCTATGGTTTTGTTTCTCTATGGAAATTTGCATGGTCCAGCTGGATTGACATTTTGAGGGTGATTTAGAACACATCTGCACTTTAGTCATGCATCTTGTGGGCACTTGTTCATATAAAAAATTCAGTTATGGACAAAAATAGTCCCTCCTTACTGAATTACTTGATGCAATATTGTGATGCTAGAAAGGTGCATTTGCTCTCAAGAATGCTAGATGTTCAATTGCTCCTGGAACTTGCTAGACGCAACAAACAAGCGGGATCAAAAGGAAGGAGGAATGGTTGCAGCTCCACCCTACTACCGCAACCAGGACTCGACCAGGCTTACTATTTCAACCAAGTCTATGTTAACCAATACTACTACCTCGACGCTTCTTGCGATCAAGTGAACATCAACAATGACTACTTCCTTGACCAAGTTAGCATTATCTGCTACCTCAACCTCGCCAGGTTCCGCCTCAACTACGACACCCACCGCAACCTCGGCAAAGTCATGAAGCATCAAGTACCATGGGATCCAGGAGGTTCGCCATGGCATCATCTTGAGGTCAAGCTGAATTTTAAGGAGTGGGGAATGTTAGCGAACCCTACTAGTGTGCTGGGATGGGCCATATGCTGCTCGGCTTGGGCTGCATGAAGGCCTGGCAAGGAAGCAACTACATATACGAGGCAATCGACAACAGACAAGGCGGCTAGGATCTGGACGGCTTCGGCCTTCTCAACTTATCTTCTTCCTTTGCTCGTGTTCCTCTCCTCTCCTGTCATGGCCCCATCCTTCAAATCAATGGCTTATAGTTAGAATCAATGAACAATTGGTCTATATACTAAAGTGTTGTTAACATCGCGTTATTACTGAATTTATTTTATACTTTCGGCGATGTCCATTTTGTAGGAAGTGACGTTTCCGTCGACCGCTGGTTACTTTATACCCCCTCCATTCCATAATATAGTGCGTCCTCGTTTTCCGTGATCTAAGTTTGACAATATATTTAACCAACGAGACCGATTGCGGCGGAAGCAAAAATTATACCACTGAAATCGTATTTCAGTGGTATAATTTTTGTTTCCGCTGCAATCAGTCTTGTTAGTTAAATATGTGGTTAAACTTACATTGTAGAATGGAGGGAGTAAAATTTCAACGTGCTACGAACGGCTCAGTTGTCTTGCTCAAAAATAAATCAAGCTGTTCCATGGCCCGTCTGCCAATAATGCTAAACGTACAAAGAGTTACACACAGTTACACGCTGACTAGGATTCTTTCTTTCTAACTAACCTCTCCCACTTGATTTTCGTGATGGTGGGGCCCCTCATCCCCTTAATCTTCAATCAAAATCCACCTGTCTGTAAACCCCCTATAAACCTATGTATGTGTAGCTTTACTCGCCCGCCTGCCACCCACCTGCATCGTTTACCACATCACACGTATCACCACGATCCATCCACCCAGTTCGCGAAAAAAAGAAAACGTTTCCGTCGACCGCTGGTTACTTTATATCCCCACCTCTCCGCCCAACCCCCACCATTTCTCCTCTCTGCTCTCGAGCTCGCTCACTCGCACCAATGGCCGGCTCCCTGCTCGTCCATCTCTTCCTTCTCATCCTCTTCGTCCCCTCCCTCCGCGCCGCCCCCAACACCACCGCCGTGGTGTCCAGGATCGCATTTGGCTCCTGCGCGAACCAGAGCGCGCCCCAGGTGCTCGACGGAACGCCCGCTGCACCGCCTGCTCTCAACTTTCTTGCCCTTGCTTGAGTGGATGGAGGTGACGGGGGTCTGTTTGCCGTTCTTTCCTTGCAGCCCGTGTGGGAGGCCATCGTGGGGTTCGACCCGCAGGTCTTCATCTGGCTCGGGGACAACGTCTACGGGGACAACAAGCGCCCGTCCCGGGTGTTCGGGAGGGAGCGGACGGTGGGGCCCTGGAGGAACTTGCCGCGGTTCTACCCGGCCACCGAGGAGGAGCTGCGCGGGAAGTACGAGCTGGCCAAGGCCAACCCGGGGTACGCCAAGCTGAGGGAGAGGGCTAGGGTGAGCTCCCCGTCCTTCGCTCTGTTGAATTGCTAGCTCTAGTCAATTGCCATTGCCTGCGTATTCGGTAGTCGGTCGTTAGATTTTGTTTCTTTAGGGTCGACCCACTGTTTCTTGACGGCACCCACTGTTGTTGCTATGCTAATGACTACACTGACTTGTGAGATCTTGCTACTTTATCACAGGGTTAAATAGTCCACTGTTTTGTCTGGTCTCTGTGTCTGCAAGTCCAAAGCATAGTTTTGGAGCTGGGTGGGGGAGGTTTCTTGTGATTTTGGGGTTATGTTTGTCTTTATTACAAAATTCAGTATCATGAAATGCAGATACTATGTTGATGGCACTGATTATTCCACAGCAGCAAAGGAGTCAATTTAATGCTATCTAGAATGTTAATCTATAACTGAGTATATAAAGCGGGGCGGAAGCCTTTTTCGGTAATCTATAACTGAGTAGTGAGCAGTAGGCCACCACAAATTTTTATTTGTTCATATTATTGCTCAATGCCATGTTTGCGAATCGGGACAGTTTTCGTATGCGTTGAGCAAATGAAGATAAGTGCAACTTTGTTATCGTTTCTTATTTAAAAGTTTCCACTCTTACTAGTTAATTAAGAACTTGGTATCACTGTTATTCGCTATAATGTGCAGGTCATTGGAACATGGGATGACCATGATTATGGATTGAATGATGCAGGAAAGGAATATAGTGGAAAAGTGTTCTCCCAAAGGCTTCTATTGGACTTCTTGGATGAAGCTGAAGACAGTTCACGGTATATTTCAGGATCTTCACATGTACAATTGCAGGCCATCAGAAACCTCACAGTACTCTCTCTCTTGTTTATTTAGGAGGAAACAAGCAGGTGTTTATGCCTCATACATGTTTGGTCCTGAAGGAAAACATGTAAAGGTAGAGTCTATAATACCATGTGCAACTTTTGCTGTAAAACTTGAAGTATTATTTTTGTCAAAATCTTGTTCAAATAGGATGTCTCCATAGGCATACATAAACATGTTTGCGATTCTTCCAGTCTGCACCATGTACCCCTTTTATCCTTATAACTTGCAACCAAGTAGCGTTTCATAGGTTTCTAGAATAAATATTTTAGCTCTTCTAGTTATCCCTTCAACATTTTTTGCTTCGTTATTTATATTCTTACATGGAAACCCCCATCACAAGTACCATTTTTTATCTGTTCAACTTATGACGGTGCTCATAAAACCAGTATAAAGTAGCACCCTGGCACAACTTATCAGCACCATCATAAGTTTTGAGTTGTTGACAGCTTCTACATGCTCTAAAATTTGTCATTTATCAGTCAAAATCACAAAAGTGAACCAATGTGTTTGCAAATTCCGTTGAAGATTCCTTTTCACTATTAATTTTACATGCACCACAGATATTCATACATTATTACAGGTAATAATGTTGGACACCAGATATCACAGAGACCCACTCTTAAGTGATGGAACTATACTTGGAGATCCTCAATGGCAGTGGTTGGAGAGGGAGCTACGTGGTCCGCAGTCAGAGATGACCATCATTGGATCTTCAATTCAGGTAAATTTATTCTCTCACTAGTCGTAAAATAGACACAGGGTAAACTCTGGTGGTTGTTTATGTGTTCTCCCCATAGAAATGGATATAGGATATTGCAAAGTATGCATCTGGCCTAGGATCATGACTGGGATCATGACTGGTCATGTTGCAAACTTAAAATTTTCATAAAAGCATCGGAACATGCAGAAACTTAGTGTGGCATAAGGAATTTGCAAAGTTTGGCTATACACCTTCAGTTCGTCACCACAATTTTGTGGCAGATGATAGTATTGAATGCAAGGTTCTCTTATCATTTCGTACATAGATAAAAGATTCGGCAACATGAGTGGCATCTATGATTGATTTTAGTGAGAGAATTTGAATAATACGATATGCCATGTGTTTTAACAGCTGCTGAGTGAGTGCAGAAGAAGATCCTAGTCACTGTCCGCCATCTTTTTGACCTTTCTTTTGGCACTTCCATTATTAATTTATTATTATCTGTATTTGATTTTTCATTGGAGAAGCGTAGAGTAACACAACATTTTCCCATGTGTTAACGCAGGTGGTGTCCAATCTTTCTGCCACCACTGGACCTTTGTTCTATGTGGAGTCCTGGGCACGCTTTCCGAGGGAAAGAGAGCGACTGTTTAGACTGATCGATAGCAGTAAGGTTGCTTACTATTACTTTACTAAAAGGCAGTCCTTCTTCGGCATATTCATTAATTAAGTAGCTGTCATATATCACAGTTTTACTTTGTTATGACCCATGTTAAGTATTCTCATATTGGAAAAAATGTTGCCCAGTTTGATGATAGGTGTCCTTGTAGCATTTTGTAAAGCTTTAGATTTACTCATTACAGGAGTGTTAGATTTTTGCAAGATTCCACAGATGTCATCTAAAATGAATATTTGCCTTACCTGTTTATTATTTTAATAACGGAACATCTGCTGACTATATGCAGAGAAATGGGGTCTTATTTATTAGTGGGGATGTTCATTTTGGAGAAATCGCTCGTTTTGACTGTGGTGCTCAATATCCATTGTATGATATTACCTCAAGTGGTCTTACCCAGTCTGTCGAGAATTCTGTACCAGCAGTACTTCAATCTGTCATGAGACTTCTGGCTTGGCTGACACCAACCCCCATGCGAGTCTTCAGCCCTAACTGTCGTCACAAATCATGCTCATATGGTAAGCTTTCATTTCCTTTGAATATCATGACAGCATATACCCCCCTAACAAACAATTACCGTAGGACGTGGTTGAAGTTTTGGCTTACCGAATTGCCTTGCTTCTACCATATTACGATATGAAGGTTCTTTTCGGTTGCTGGCGTAGTTGTAATCTGTTCCTTTGTTTACCTCATCTGCATATTTAGTACTTGTAGCTTCACAACTTTTTTTCTTCTAAATGCTTCTGTTTAATGCTATTACCATGAAACTGTGAACATAGCACTACGAATTTTCAGCCCATATTTAATTTATTTTCTGCTGTGGTTTGAGTTGTTCTTGTACGGTCCTTCTGTTGTTGTATGTATCAGGTCAACCAAATTTTGGAGCAATCGAAATAGATTGGAATGCAGTACCTCCACGGGTTAAAATTGAACTAAGAGATTTACAGGGCAATTCGGTTGATGGTGTGGAGTTCCCTCTATCTGAGCTGAAGCCATCAAATGCACATGCAAACAAAAAAGAAGGGCGTTCTTTTGAAGCACATTGTAGTCTCGAAACAGAGCTTCCATGGCTGGTACGGTACCGCCTTGCGCTGCTGTTCTTTGGCACCATTGCCGGTATGCTACTAAACATCGATCTCAACATTTCAAACCACGATTTCTCGCTTTCCTCACATTGCACCCCTTATCTGGTTTTATGTCTTGATGGATTTCATATGCTACCTGCAGTTTTTGTCGTTGCTTTGATGCTTCTTGTAATCGCCTGCTGCTCAGCTACTAAAATGTTCACTAGGAAGTGCAAGATGGCATAGCCACACATGACAGAGGACAAGAAAAGCAGAGACTTCTCGATCTGACTAGTGTTGGAGAAACTGAATTGGACACTGACCAGGTGAGCAGGGATGTTGATTGGACAAGGATCAACATGACACTTACTTGATTGTGAATATAGCACGCTGTGAGCACATACTGGACAAGTGTAACGAAGCTGTGATGAGTCTCCGTGTAGCATGGTGGAGAAATGATGTCATGGAAATCCCTTTGGTTGACAATGAATGAATTGATACAATACGGGTTTATCTGTTTGTTTTCTATGCATTTTTGTTAGGACCCTCTTAAGCAGCAAATGTCAGCTGGGAAGGACGACAACTGCAAACGATTTGCATGGCAATTTATGTTGGCGGAGGATGACAAGTTTAGTTGGCAAGCATGATAAATCTGTCTTGGTTCATTTTTTTGCCAGGATTTGCCGTGCGTACAAACTAAAATTGCCTGTCATCCTCGCGACAGTATAAATTGCCATAAAAAAACATTTCACTTGCCATTCTCTCCAGCGAACATCAGCTGAATACAGCATTACCTATTTTGTCATGGTTGATTCTGATGATGATTTGATGGGTAGGCTGCTGCCGTCTTCCCCATTCCCATGGAAAGAAGTTGCGTGTCCCAAGCCTTTTTTGCCTGTGCAATGTATCTTATTCTTGTGTTGGTCCGTTTGCAAGTTCCGTGGTGTCTTGGTCATGTTATATCAGTTCGTTTTTGTCCGCTGTGAAGACAGAGACATTCTACATTCATGATATGATTCGTCGTGAGGTGAGTATCTCAAAATTGCGTCTCGTGTCCAACTTCATCTCAGAATTGCCCTTCCTTGTGTTTGCTCCCGATAAATCCCAGCTGGAAGTCACTAGGCTGTCCCCGCCATCCCGCACCGTCGTGCATAAATCCGCACGCGCGTACAACGTGAACCAATTATTAGGCAGCAGCAAGCAAGGAGAGGATGGCGGGGATCCCGGTGATCGACCTGCAGCTCGCCTCCGCGGCGCCGGAGGAGGCCGCCCGGCTGCGGGACGCCGCCCAGCGCCTGGGCTGCTTCCGGGTGGCAGGCCACGGCGTGCCGCGCGCGCTCCAGGACGACATGAAGGCCGCCGTGCGCGCCCTCTTCGACCTCCCCGACGACGCCAAGCGCCGCAACGCCGACGTCATCTCCGGCAGCGGCTACGTCGCGCCGAGCGCCAAGAACCCGCTCTACGAGGCGTTCGGCCTCTACGACGCCGCGTCCCCCGCCGACGTCGACGCCTTCTGCGCTTCCCTCCACGCGCCACCGCACATCAGGTGGCTTCCTTGCCGTTTCTTTCCTGTGCCATCTGCCCCGATCGAGCCCGAGGTGGTGACGCTCGGAGCGCTTCTTCTTGTGCAGGGAGACCGTTAGGAGATACGCGGAGAAGACGCACGAGCTAATCGTGGACGTGGCGGCGAAGCTGGCCGCGAGCCTCGGCCTGGAGGAGGCCGAGTCCGGCCGCATGTTCCAGGACTGGCCGTGCCAGTTCCGCATCAACAGGTACAACTACACGCCGGGCACCGTGGGGGAGGCCGGCGTGCAGGTCCACACCGACTCCGGCTTCCTCACCGTGCTCCAGGAGGACGACCGCGTCGGCGGCCTCCAGGTGGCGGACCCGGGCACCGGCGAGTTCGCGCCCGTGGACCCTGTCCCAGGCACCTTCCTCGTCAACCTCGGCGACGTCGCCACGGTAGGATGCCTCCATCATCTGGCCTCCCTACGCCTCCCACGTCTGACTTCGTCTCTCTCCGTGTGTGTGTATCTACTCCGTAGGCGTGGAGCAACGGGGCGCTGCACAACGTGAGGCACCGCGTGCAGTGCGTGGCGGCGGTGCCGCGCGTCTCCATCGCGCTCTTCCTGCTGGCGCCCAAGGACGACGTGGTCCGCGCGCCGGACGCCTTCGTCGGCGCCGGCAGCCACCGCCTCTTCAGGACTTTCGGCTACGACGACTACCGCCGCCTCCGGCAGACCACCGGGGAGCATGCCGGGGAGGCCCTGGCACGGCTGGCCGCGTGATACACCAACTTACATTCCAGCTCTGATGGTCAAGTATGGATGCAGTTAACTTGAAAATCATTTGGATCGGTCGTGCGGTTCAGAGCGGACACACGTGACACTTCGTCAATGTAAGAGTCCCTCCAGTAGATGATCAATAGATGATGTAAGGTTGGTGCCCAAAAATAACTTTAGGGCCGGAGAGAGAAGGTTTTTGGGCATCAGAAAATTCAGATGATGTAAAACCAGTGCCCTAAACTTTCGAACATGAACACGATTCATTGCATATTCCAATATGAATTGTTCAACATTAAACATTAAAATGGTATCACACTAGATAATGAAGCAATACTGCTATAGATCATCACTCTACTCCTTCTTTCTACACTAGGGAAGGAGTCTTTGTACGCACAAGGTACTCGTCCAAGTCGTCCGAGTCAATGTCCATTGCCCCTCTGCCAGAGGGGACGTGGTCATTGTAGGCATACAACTTCAGTTATTATTTTTTTAAATATTACCTTTTTTGTATTAAATTCGTCACATATTAGGCCGGTTGCAAATTTTTTGAATATATGCTTCAGTCGGCCTAGAGGAAGCCGACTGCTTCTAGTCGGCTTTGCCGAAGCCGACAGACACCCGTCGGACACGCGGCAGACGATAAGTGGCCACTCGGCCACGTGGCGGCCGACTATTGGGCGCACCACGTCACTCGGCCTGGAGCCATCCCGTCGGCTACGCTCAGGCCGACTGGGTCCAATCGGCTACGCCGAAGCTGACAGGACCCAGTACACCTCGGCCGCGCCCCTTTCTTCCTCCTCTCTTCTTCTCTTCTTTGTTCTTCCTCTCCTCTCTCTCAACCGAAACGCCTCCATTTCTACGCGATTATTGAGCCGATTTCCTTCTAGTTTTTCACCGTAAATTGATTCTAGAGTGTTAGGGGAGGCCAAGGTAACCTCGATCTCGTGATGGGGTAGCTCGTAGTGGTAGTGGTGACCATTGTGGAGGTGGAGGTGGAGGTGGTGGAGGTGGTGGTGGTGGAGGTGGAGGTGGAGGTGGAGGTGGAGGTGGTGAAGGTGGTGGAGATTCCGGCCTTCGTCGTCTGTTCGCGTGTTTGAAAGCCCCCGTTCGTCGTTTCTTCACGCGCTTCAAGCGTAATATATGCAACGTCCATTCCTGTAGTATTATGTTGTGTGAATATTTAGGTGTGTCTGATTATTTTAGTTGATCCGGTAGATTTGGGTAGATTTAGGTGTGTCGATTATTTAGGTGTGTCGAATATATACAACTTCACGCCCTCCTCATCATCGTCCGAACCTTTCCGCTCGAACTGGTCAAACAACTCATCGACCTCGACGCTAATCCTGCAAGCATGCTCCTCGTCCTTCTTCTTCCTACGCTCCCTATCCTTCTGGACATAGAATGCAAGCTCTCTTCCTATCCTTCTCGACATAGAATGCAAGCTCTGCCTCCACGAGGTCTGGATTGGCCTTGGCGAACTTCTTCATGTACATCGCATCTTTAGTGACGAAGACATGGCCACCTTACTCAAGTATGGATGCTATTGTAGTACTATACTTGGCCAAGTGCTTTTTCGATGGCGGCACTCAACTAAGAGCAACTATAACCGATCTCTGAAATTTTAGAGGAGTATACGAATGAATGTCCTTTAGAGGAGCACATTTGCTTCTCAAAAAATGACAATTTCTCATGGATCCTCAACATTTAGCGGAGTAAAAAAAAAGAGGGCACAAGCACAAATTTGGTTCAAACAAATACATTGAACTTACTAGAACAAAATTCGGTGCTGATTCGGAATATTTTATACCTAATCAAAATTTGGAATAAATTTAACCAAAAAATACTACTCGCTATACATCTCTTCCTCGAGCCTCTTTCAATCGGCTTTGCTCAGCCCACCGATCATAGGGTTGGGGCCTTGGTTGTCGTCGTCGTTTGAGGCATCCTTCGGAGTTGCTGTAGAGATTGATGACCTCTGTTGCCCCGGCCGCGTATTGCTTGTACAGCCGACGCTCCGCCTCAACTTGCTCCGGGTAGCGGCGGCGGAGCTCCGCCATGTAGTCCTCGTCGGCTTGCTCCACCACGGTGCGCTACCGGGCCTCCTGATCTTCCTTCCTCCTGTGTCGACATGCTCCAACCGTGGCATCTCCCCAAAAGGAAAGTTGCGGTGGTCGTCGGCGCCGTGCAGGCAGACCGACATGATGTCATACTCATGTGTCGCATGCTCAGTGGAATGGAAGGAGTCGATCAATATTTTCTTGTGGGTGTGCCGTTCGGTTTTCTCGGCCACCCATATACCCCAATTTCACTGCCGCATGCCGATGGACTGTCTCTGTGGCGACGACAGCGGGAGGTCGGGGAAGCCTGGAAGGTAGGAGCGGGAGGAAGAAGCGTTGTTGCCGCTGGAGGAACAAGTGTCGGCGGGACCACGGGCTCGAGACCGCTCATCGCAGCGTGATTCATGTTGCAGATGGGCGGGAGGAAGCAGCGGCGATGGGATCCTGCCATTATCGGCAGCGGGCAACGGAGTGGGTGCAAGTAGGTGGGGGGCTCGCGGACGGAGATTGGACGGCGAGGATTGAGGGGAGGATAGGCGGAGAGGAAAATTTGTTTTTTACGTCGCGACCGTGAGGTTGAGTAAACATAAGGGTCACTCGCCGCTCGGAGTAAATTTTTTACTCCTCTAAGAGCATCTCCAACAGCTGCCCTATTTTAGGGCGCAAAAAAGTGGTGGAGTAAAAAAATTTGGGCATGAGAAGGTCTTTTTTAGGGCACTAGAATTGGCCGTCTCCAACAACGACCCTAAAATAAGGCAGCCGCACGGTTGTCGCACCACATTTTGTATGCATCTACAATTTGCCTATGCGTTTCAACTATAATATGCATATAAATATACGAATTTTTGCAACATAACAATGGAAAATAACAACATACGAAATTCAACTTTAAATCCGCATATGAAGTTCAAATGCAAGTCACAAACATAGTGCCAACATCAACAAAAGTGCATGATCAAACATAGAGAAAAGAAACATGACGAAGAAACCCAAACGTGCGGACATGTCCACTTGCGTTTCTCTCATCGAAATACTCCTTGATCCTCTTCCAATAGGTGATGTTGGGTTGATCGGTGTCGACGGACGCATCAAGTGAAATTTTCTTCCACGCCATGCATATCAACACATCTTCACTTGTTGTTTAGTTTGTGGTTCTTCCCTTTGATCCATTGAGAAAGCCCTCTTCATCTTCATCAAGCTCAGGCTCTTCATCACCCAACTCAAGCTCCTCATCTTCATATTGGGTTTGTTCATAATCTTAAGAAGCAAATTCCCGTGAAGCAAATTCATCATTTGCAACATTTGTATATCTCAAGAAAGCTCCATCGTCCACACCACATCAGTATAATTGAACAAACACATCAATGCATATTTGATGCATTTCATACATAGATCATAAGCAAAATAAAAAATAAATAAACTGAAGAAACATTTTTTTACCTTTGGGACATAGTGTCTGAGTAAGTTGTGGGAGACGGTGACCATGGTCGTCGGTGTTAATGGCTCTTCCTCATCGACCGGCGGCGGCGACGGGACAGAAGGAGGAAGCGATGGTGGCGTGGCGGAGCCGTGGCCCTGGCGACATGAACCGTCTTCTCCTTCGCCGAAGCCGACATGTCGCGCAGAGGCCGCGTCGTTGCTCCTCCACGAGGCTTGGCGGCGGCAGGGGTCTTCTTTGGCTTGTTGTCATCCATTCCGACGGCTTCCGCTGGTCGCGGGATGATGAATCCACCAAGGCTGCGGGTGGCGGTGGAGACAGGGCCTCTGTAGGCCATGGAGAGGAGCGGGGGTTCAGCGGCGAGCGTTTCAGGGTCGACGATGGGGGTGGATGTTGGGGATATGATCCCCTAACATAACCCGGTCTACATAGGCCGGGTTTTAGAAGAGGCGGCTTATGAAATGAGCCAGCCCTTGGAGACCACGAGGCCCATGGCCGGGTTTGCAGGCGTGTAGCCCGACGCGTCTGACCAATCATCGGCCTCCTGGTCAATTTGGTTTTGCAGATGTGTGTAGATCGCATGCTGGTACATAACTCCGGTGTTTTGGAGCCCCCCCACGGGGCTAGAGGTTGACAACAAAGATGCCATTGGTGTTTGGTGAAGATGTCGGATGTGATCTGAAGTATCGGCAGGATGCACATACGGAGATCGTTGTGGCTGTTGATGATGAAGGCCATATCACTAACGTAGATCATGCTGATAGGTGGGGTCGGTGGGTTGATGTTGTGAAGGTGAGGAGGCAAAAGTTAGGCTCTCTTTCGACGGGAGGCCGCCGAAAGCTGGGGAAGATCTGGTCTAAAATCGGTCTCCAGCCAATGCAACCCATGCCTGCTGCGCCTACTAACGTTGCAGATTCCCATCAGTACTCTCGGTAGGGTACCTACCACGGTTGGAAGTCACAGACTGGAGGTTGCAAGGGGAATTTACCCAGTTGGGGCCTCCATTGAGGAGTAATACCCTACGCCATGCTTATTGTTGTTTATTGACGATGGAATACTCGTGCGAGGGGTTACAATGGGATGAATGAGATGCTACCGAGAGTTGTTCTACAAGGATTAGATGGGAATGAGAGTCCTCTAGCCTCCTCTTCTATACACGATGGAGGCTTAGGGTTTTACAATGTGAGAGATACGATCTTGGCCGCCGCCAACATAAACTTGGGGAAACAAAGAAGGTGCAAAATCTAGAGATCCCTGGGAAGTACCACAACAAGCTTAAAGGTACAAAAAACAATTCCACCAATCACCAAAAAAACTTAATTGGTATAGCAAATGATATAGGAGTGGAAATTTCATTAGAGTCTCACACTGGTATGCAGAGAGCTAAAGGCTCCTCTGATCCTGTGCATAATGAAATCACTGATGACAGTCTTAGTCCTTCTCCTGTTATGCATAGTCCTTTACCTAATGTTCCTTCTAGTTCTACAGAGCATAGCCTTAGAACTTTGTCTCCCTGTTTAGTTAAACACATTAATAATGGTTGTTTTCATGCTGAACATAGTGATACAGAAGTTTTATCTCCACATACACCAGAGCATCTGCAGGATGCTCTGGATGATTTGGAAGATGACATATGGAACATGGTTCATAAACATAGATGGGGCAAGCACCCCCAAAAGAGGGTTTTAAATGAATAGCCTCTTTTGGAATGTTAGGGGAATAGATGCCCCTGGTAGGAAACAAAATATCATAGGTCTTATTAGTAAAACTAGGCCTACTATTATAGGCTTCCAAGAAACAAAAAAAGAGGGTATTTCCGATAGTTTTACCAAATCCCTAACTGGTGGTAGGATTTTCAACTGGTCCACTCTCCTAGCAAAAGGCTCTGCTGGAGGCATCCCGATGGGGGTGGATGAGGAGATTTTTGAAGTCCTCGGCTGGCAAATTGGAACTTTTTCCATCTGCTGTCATGTGAAGATCAAAAAATTAGGGGTTAACTTTAGAGTAATCACTGTATATGGCTCATCTTATGATGAGCACAAAGACAGTTCCCTATTAGAACTGTACAGTGATACGTCTCCAACGTATCTATAATTTTTGCTTGTTCCATGCTGTTATATTATCATTATTGGATGTTTTACAATCATTTTATAACAACTTTATATTATTTTTTGGGACTAACCTATTGACATAGTGCCAAAGTGTCAGTTGCTGTTTTTGCTTGTTTTTACTTCGCTGAAAATCAATACCAAACGGAATCCAATCGCGATGAAACTTTTTGGAGATTTTTTCTGGACCAGAAGACACCCAGTGGGCCAAAGAAGTACCAGAGAAGTGGGCCGAGGAGACCACAACCCACCAGGGCGCGCCAGGGGGGCCCTGGCACGCCCTGATGGGTTGTGCCCTCCTCGGGGCCCCTCTCCACCGCCTCTGATGCCTATAAATTCCCAAATATTCCAAAAACCCTAAGGGAGTCGACGAAACACAATTCCAGCCGCCGCAAGTTCCAGAACCTCGAGATCCAATCTAAACACCATCACGGGGGGGGGGGGGGGGGGTTCATCTTCTTCATAGGTGCCTCTCCGTTGATGCGTGAGTAGTCCACCATAGACCTACGGGTCCGTAGGCAGTAGCTAGATGGCTTCCTCTCTCTCTCTCTTATGATTCTCAATACAATGGTCTCTTGGAGATCTATTTGATGTAAACTTTTGCGGTGTGTTTGTTGGGATCCTATGAATTTTGAGTTCATGATCAGTTTCTATCCATGAATATTATTTGAGTCTTCTTTGATCTCTTATATGCATGATTACTTATAGCCTCGTATTTCTTCTTCGAATCTTTGGTTTAGTTAGGCCGACTAGTCAATTTTTCTTGCCATGGGAAGAGGTGCTTTGTGATGGGTTCGATCTTGCGGTGTTCTTTCCGAGTGACAGAAGGGGCAGCAAGACACGCATGTATCGTTCCTATTAAGGATAACAAGATGGGGTCTATTCCTACATGAATAGATCTTGTCTACATCATGTCATCGTTCTTATTGCATTACTCCGTTTTTCCATGAACTTAATACACTAGATGCATGCTGGATAGCGGTCGATCTGTGGATTAATAGTGGTAGATGCAGGCAGGAGTCGGTCTACTTATCTTGGACGTGATGCCTATATAATGATCATCGCCTTGGATATCGTCATGACTATTCGATTTTCTATCAATTGCCCAACAGTAATTTGTTCACCCACCGTGCGCTATACTCATGAGTGAAGCCACTAGTGAACCCTACGGCCCCCGGGTTTACTTTTCCAACATATTGCTTTTAGATCTATCTTTTTGCATCTTTGTTTTTAGATCTACAAAACCAAAAACCCAAAAACATATTGCTGCATATTTTATTTGCCCTTTTTATTTTGTGTTCTTGAGAGATCTATCTCTCCTATCTATCACTACCTAATCTATCTTTTTACCGTAGAGAGATTGACAACCTCTCTTTCGCGTCGGGTTGCAAGTATTTGTTGTTTGTGTGCAGGTGCTGCTTATTGGGTGGTGGTGATCCTCCTACTGGTTCGATAACCTTGGTTTCATAACTGAGGGAAATACTTACCGTCGCTGTGCTGCATCATCCCTTCCTCTTTGGGGAAATACCGACGCAGTCTCAAGCCACGTCAAAGGAATTTCTTGCGCCGTTGCCGGGGAGGAAGCGGTCTGTTCTATGTGCCTATCGTAGGCGCCGAGGGGACTCCATCATCATCTACCAGGTTCCTAATCACAAATCTTATATCCTTGCAATTAAATTATTTTCCATTTGCCTCTCATTTTTCTCTCCCCCACTTCACCAATTTGCCGTTTTATTCGCCCTCTTTTTTGTTTGCCTTTTTCTCGCCGGATCTCTTCCTTGCTTGCAATCTTGTTTGCGTAGTCACGATGACTCAAGAAAACACCAAGTTGTGTGATTTTTCCAATACTAATAACAATGATTTTATTAGTACTCCGATTGCTCCTCCCGCCACTAGTGCGGAGTCTTGTGATATTAATGCCGCTATATTGAATCTTGTCATGAAAGATCAATTTGCCGGTACTCCTAATGAGGATGTCGCGTCCCATCTAAACACGTTCGTAGAATTGTGTGATATGCAAAAGAAGAAAGATGTGGACAATGATATTGTTAAGTTGAAACCATTTCCTTTTTCCTTGTGGGATCGTGCAAAAATTTGGTTTTCTTCTTTGCCTCGCAATAGTATCGATTCTTGGAATAAGTGCAAGGATGCTTTTATCACTAAGTATTTTTCGCTCGTGAAAATTATTTCCCTTAGGACGCAAATCATGAATTTTAAGCAACTTGAGCATGAACATGTTGCACAATCTTGGGAAAGAATGAAGTTGATGCTAAGAAATTGTCCTACTCATGGTTTAAATCTTTGGATGATCATACAAAAAAATTATGCGGGATTGAATTTTGTCTCTAGAAATCTTTTAGATTCCGCCATGGGTGGTACTTTTATGGATATTACTTTGGGAGAAGCTACTAAATTGCTAGATAATATCATGGCTAATTATTCTCAATGGCATACCGAAAGAGCACCTACTAGTAAAAAAGTTAATTCGGTTGAGGAAATTAGTACTTTGAGTGATAAGGTTGATGCTTTGATGAAATTGGTTGCTAGTAAAAATGCTCCTATTGATCTTAATTATGTCCCTTTGTCTATCTTGATTGAGCATAATAGTGATTCCGTAGATGTGAATTTTGTCTCGCGAAACAATTTTAATAACAATGCTTATAGAGGTAATTTTAATCCTAGGCCTTTTTCTGGAAATTCCTCTAATAATTATGGTAATTCCTATGGTAATTCTTCTTACAATAATAATAGGAACACCTCTGATCTTGAGAGTAATATTAAATAATTTATCAGTGCGCAAAAGGCTTTCAATACTACGATAGAAGAAAAGTTGAATAAGATTGATGGTATGTCTAGAAGCACTGATAGAATTTCTCATGATGTTGAAAATCTCAAGTTGAAAGCTTTTGTGCCTAAGATTGATGAATCTATTAAAGCTTTATATGTCTCTATGGATGAAAGCAAGAAAAGAACCACTATGCTTAGAGCTAAAAGAGAAATCTTAGAAAAATCGTTTTCTAGTGATTGCCTTCATAAAAAAGATGTAGATCTTAAAGTGATTGGTGTTTCTACTATTGATTCCTTGTTTAGTAATATTAAAATTGATAATGAAGGGACTGAAGTATAGTCAACTTTAGCTAGAAGGCGTCCCAATAATTTGGAGGGTGAAAATCTAGATGAAATTTTTGATAAAAGTGGCTTTGTAGAGGTCAAAACTTTAACTAGTGATGTGCCCACTATTTTGGATTGCAAAGACTTTAATTATGATAGTTGCTCTTTGATTGAATGTATTTCTTTGTTGCAATCTATGTTGAATTCACCCCATGCTTATGAGCAAAATAAAGCTTTTACTAAACATATCGTTGATGCCATGATGAAATCTTTTGAAGAAAAGTTGGAATTGGAGATTTCTATTCCTAGAAAATTACATGATGCACTACTGGAATCAGGGACTTTGCCATCTGCCAGCTCTTTGCCGTCTGCTGGCAGACGGCAAAGATCTGGCTGATGGCAAAGACACTGTTTGCCATCAGCCAGCTCTTTGCCGTCTGCCAGCGGACGGCAAAGAGACGGCAAAGAGGTGGGGTGGGGCTCAGTGGAGGCCAGTTAACTGCAACGGCCCACCCCACCTCTTTGCCGTCTGCTAGCGGACGGCAAAGAATCTTTGCCGTCTGCTAGCAGACGGCAAAGAAAATACCTACTAACGGCCCTAACGGCCCACCCCCGCTCCACTCTCTCCACTCTCTCTGCCTCTCCCCTCTCGACCCCGACCCCACGCCGTCGCCGCACCCGCCGCCGCCCCCGACCCGCCCCGGCCCGCCGCACCCGCGACCGCCGACGCCGCCCACTGCCCCGCCCCGTGCCCGCGCGGCCGTGCCCAGGCCTGCCCCTCGCCGCCCCGTCGCGGCCCGGCCGCCCCCTCGCCGCCCCGTCGCGGCCTGGACGATGGCCAGCCCCGTCGCCGCCCCCTCGCCGGCCAACCCCTCTGCCCCCCTCTGGTGAGCTCCCCCTCCTGCCCCTTTTTTCTGTTTTTTTATTATTTTTTCTGTTTAGGTTTTAGATATTTAGACATTTAGGAGTTTAGATACTTAGATGTTTAGGTTTTTTGATATTTAGACATTTAGGTAGAAAGAAACCTAGAAGAAAGAAAAAGAAGAAAAGAAAAAGGAAAAAAAGGAAAAAGAAAAAGAAAAGAAGAAAAAATAAGAAGAAGAAGAAGAAGAAGAAGAAGAAGAAGAAGAAGAAGAAGAAGAAGAAGAAGAGGAGGAGGAGAGGAGGAGAAGAAGAAGAGGAAAAAGGAAAGGAAGAAGAAAAGAAGAGGAGGAGGAGAAGAAAAAAGAAGAAGAAGAAGAAGAAGAAGAAGAAGAAGAAGAAGAAGAAGAAGAAGAAGAAGAAGAAGAAGAAAGAGGAGAGGAGGAGAAGAAGAAGAGGAAAAAGGAAAAAGGAAGAAGAAGAAGAAGAAGAAGAAGAAGAAGAAGGAAAAAAGGAAGAAAAGGAAGAAAAGGAAGAAGAGGAAGAAGAAGAAAAGGAAAAAGAGGAAAAAAAGACCCCGACACCCGGACCCCGACCGCGACACGACACCCCGACCCCGACCCGACACCCCGACCCTGACATGACACCCCCGACATGACACCCCGACACGACATCCGACACACCCCGACACCCGACACGACACCCCGACTCCCCGACACCACGACACCCCGACACCCCGACCCGACACCCCGACACCCCGACACCACGACAGCCCGACACCACGACACCCCCGACCCCGACACCTCTTCGGCCTCCTGTTGACCGAAAAGGTGCTCTTCGGCCTTCTAGAGGCCGACGGGGTCATATATTTCCCTATTTTGTTATGAAAAACATCATATATATTTGTGTTGATCGGGTGGATTTAAATGTGCAGTTCTTTCGTTGCTGCGAGGGTGTGGTGTTCGACGACCTCCCCGTGCGTACGACGAGCTCCGCCCCTGCGTTCGTGGGTGAGCACAAATGACATCTCCTCCTCCCCCCTTCATTTGCTCTGTTTCGGTCTTCGTGCCGATGAAACTTGCTAGCTATAGGTGTCAATCATTAGTATGCGTGACCACTATGCGTCTCCCGTTCGAAAGGGTGACATCTATAAATATGCATGCATTTGCATATTTATAACCGTGATTCTTTCGAATTGTCCAACGTTATCCATGGACAGCCCGAGTATGTGTAGATTGGGTTCATTTTCCCATATGTTCTACTCCGGATCCGATGCAGAATTTCGTCAATGCCTCCCTGTTGTTCTCCGGGTACACATCCTCTCTGCTTATTGCCGAGACGTGTATCAGGAGAACAGCGGGGAGGTGCTGCCGAAATTTTGCGTCGGATCCGGAGCCGAGCATGGGAAAACGAACCCAATTTACACATACTCGGGTGGGATTAGGACCTATCTTTACCTACTAGCGTCTAGGTTGCATGGACGTAATAAAACTGACAAACTCTATTAACTGATGAATATGGTTTGCTGAATTATGTATATGTTTCTTGTGTGTCCAGTAGCTAGGCAAGATGAGTGATCGTGCGTGGATGTACACCGGTCACACTAGTCAGAAAGACATGACCCATGAATGGATAAGAAAAACCAAGGGGTTTGTGAGAGCCTCATTTGCAAATGGACAGGAAACAACCTGGTGCCCCTGTGTCGAGTGCGACAACTTTCATAAGAAGTCAGAGTTTGAAATGATCAAACACCTGCAGAAGTTGGGTTTTACGCCTAATTATACGGTCTGGACATTTCATGGTGAGTCTGCCCAACGTGCCAGAGCTGAGGAGGGCCATCGTCGCACCGACGAGCATGGTACCGGGATGGAAGACATGGTGGAAGACTTTGATGATGCTCGGGATTCGGACGATGAGATGGAGGAATCTGCAAAGGCCTTCAATGATATGTTGGAGTCTTCAAAACGTCCTCTCCACGAGCACACTGAGCTTTGTCAGCTGGATGCCATCGCACAAGTAATGGCTCTGAAGGCTCAATTCAACTTGGGCAGAGAATGCTACGACGCGATGATGACACTATTTGGACGTTTTCTACCCAAAGGCCATGTAATGCCTGCAAACCTGTACCAGTCGGACAAAATCCTCCGTGTACTTAAGATGCCCTATGAGAAGATAGATGCCTGTGAGAAAGGATGTGCCTTATTTAGGCTTGAGTATGCGGACTTGAAGTATTGTCCCGTTTGCCAGTCTTCCAGGTATGTTGAGGTAGACAACGGTATGGGTGAGAAGAGTCAGACAAAAATCCCAGTTAATGTTCTTCGGTATATGCCAATCATACCAAGACTTCAACGTCTTTTCATGGTCGAAGAGACGGCTAGACAGATGACATGGCACAAATTGGGCAAAAGAACCGAACTAGATGCAGATGGGGAGCCGATGTTGGTACACACATCGGACGCTTTTGCGTGGAAGCGCTTCGATGCAATACATCATGCTAAAGCGGCAGATCCAAGGCATCCTCGAATCGCCATAAGCACGGATGGGTTCAATGTGTTTGGTATGATGGCAGCCCAATACAGTTGTTGGCCTGTATTTGTCATTCCACTCAATCTCCCCCCCGGACAGATTATGCAAAGAAAGAACATTTTCCTGACGTTGATAATTTCGGGGCCCAACTATCCGGGGAAGAGTATGAATGTGTACATGCAGCCGCTTAAGGATGAACTGCAAGAAGCTTGGGATAATGGGATCAAGACATACGACGCCGCTACAAAAAAAACTTCCTAATGCGTGTGTGGTACATGTACTCGATGCATGACTTGCCGGCGTATGCGCTATTCGTTGGCTGGTGTGTGCATGGAAGGTTCCCATGCCCCACATGCAAGGCAGCTCTTGAGTTTCGTCGGCTGCAGGCGGGTGGCAAGTTTTCTTGCTTCGACATGCATAGACAGTTCCTGGATCCTCGCCATAAGTTCAGAAAAGACAAGAAGAACTTCATCAAAGGTAGAGTTGTCAAAAACTCTGCACCACCTGCGTTGACAGGCCAACAGACCCTGGATCAGTTAAACTCTCTCGAGCCGGATCCAGAGCGTCCAGGGTATTTCAAGGGGTATAATTCGGAACACGCCTGGACTCACAAGACATGCTTGTGGGATCTGCCTTACTTCAAAGACCTCCTTTGCCCACACAACATCGACGTGATGCACACTGAAAAGAATGTCGGCGAGGCCCTCTTTGGTACATTGTTCGGCATAGAGGGGAAAACAAAGGATAATCCTAAGGCTAGAGTCGATCAGCAGGCTCTATGTGATAGACCGCTACAAAACATGCGACAACCGAAAGGAAAGAAGAACTGGACGAAGCCAAAGGCATGGTTCAATCTTGGAAGGCCAGTTATGAGGGAAATACTCCTGTGGGTGAAAAATGAGTTGATGTTCCCCGATGGGTATGCAGCGAATCTAAAGAGGGGAGCGAGCCTTGAAAAATTGAAAATATTTGGTCTCAAGAGTCATGATTGGCACATATGGCTTGAGCGGGTAATGCCGGTGATGTTGCGTGGCTTTATCCCTGAGGATGAATGGCTAGTACTGGCAGAGCTGAGCTATTTCTTTCGTGTTCTTTGTGCGAAAGAACTATCGCTTGGCTTGCTAGAAGAACTGGAAGAGTTGGCGCCGGAGTTGATCTGCAAGTTAGAGAAGATCTTTCCACCGGGCTTCTTTAATCCAATGCAGCATTTGATTTTTCATCTCCCGACCGAGGCACGATTGGGGGGGCCCGAGCAGAATCGTTGGTGCTACGCAACTGAGAGGATGCAGAAGACGCTTCGAGAAAAATGTAAAAATAAACGTCGAATTGAAGCATCGATGGCCGAGGCATTCATTACTGAGGAGGCGGCAAACTTCGTGACAGCACACTACGAAGCCAAAAATCGTCATTTGCATAATCCAAAGCCTCGGTACAATGCTGGCGACCATAAAAAGGGTGGATCCAACCTCAGCCTATTCAAAGGGAAGCTCGCACCAGCCGGTGCTTATACTTCCTTACCGTTGGATGTCGACGAATGGCGGACCATTACGTTGTATATCTTGAACAACCTAACAGAAGTGCGGCCGTACATCGAGTAAGTTCTCGGTACATTGTTTCGCAACCTCTAATTCCTTTGAACTGCTCTTATTCCCGGATATTTGATACAGTCGATACGTCGCCGAATTCTCGTATGGAGCGGTGATCCAAAAGGATTCCGTCGAAGAGTATGAGCTTCTAGCAATGCATGGAGGCGGCTATCCCGGTTTCATCTCTTGGTTCAAACAAACGGTAATTTCCATTAGACCATTTCATTTCTTCGTCTAATTTCCGGCTAATGCAACAATCCTTTCGTATTAAACTTGTAGGCTAGTTCAGAGTCTATGGACGCCGAATTGAGACAAGTCGCAAATGGTTTTGACTATAAGGTCCGTTCATTTGACAAATACGACATCAACGGGTATCGCTTTCGTACCTATGGCAAAGAGCTATCTATGGCCGACCGAAAGTCTACAAATTGTTGTGTCTCTGCTATCGGCGAAGGAGGTACCGAGTATTATGGAAGAGTTGAAGCAATTTATGAACTTCTATTCTATGGTGCAAACCCACCGAACGTCGTAGTCTTCAAATGTTATTGGTTCCAGCCGAAGGAGACTAGAAGGACTCATGAACATCTAGGGCTAGTCGAAATCAAACAAAGCACCCATTTGGATGTTCCCGATGTTTATATTACGGCTCAACAGGCGACCCAAGTTTTCTATCTACCGTGGGCCTGCCAAACTGATCCAAATCTGAATGGTTGGGATGTCGTTTATGAAGTGCCGCCACGTGTTAGACCACCTCCCCCCAATGAAGAGGATTATGAACCTCACATTAACCTAGACACATATGAAGGAGAATTCTTCCAAGAAACACGTCTTTCCAAAAGACGTTTCAAGAACCGCTCTACTTCACACCAGAACATTGAAGTAGACAGCGGCAGTGAATCCGAGCCTGAGCCGGAACAAGAAGAGCCTGAACAAGAAGAGGTTACTGCTGCGGATGACCTATCAATGCTTGACCGATTACGTACAGGAGGCCTTCCACATGTTGATGCATTTATTGATGATGATGATGAGCACGTCATTACTGATAGTGATGATGATGATGATGCATTTATTGACCCCGAAGCATATATAGACGATGATGATGCATTTATTAATGATGACGATGAAGATTAATATTATAGTTCATGCCAGGTATTCAATTATTATTATGTAAATATATATTATTAATTAGTTCATGTTAGGTATTCAATTTTTTATTATGTTCATGATGATGATACACTTAAATTATATACACATTATTCATGTCATGTATTCATTCTTTAACCTAGGATAGCTCTAAAATGACCTATACTTAGCATTTATTCCTCCAAAATGAATTTATATGCTTAGCTAGCTCAAAAATTACATAACAACCTTAATTAGCTCCAAAATGACCTATTTAACCTAGGATAGCTCTAAAATGACCTATACTTAGCATTTATTCCTCCAAAATGACTTAATATGCTTAGGTAGCTCAAAAATGACATAATAACCTTAATTAGCTCCAAAATGACCTATTTAACCTAGGATAGCTCTAAAATGACCTATACTTAGCATTTATTCCTCCAAAATGAATTTATATGCTTAGCTAGCTCAAAAATGACATAATAACCTTAATTAGCTCAAAAATGACCTATTTAACATATGATAGCTCTAAAATGACCTATACTTAGCATTTATTCCTCCAAAATGAATTTATATGCTTAGCTAGCTAAAAAATGGACCTATTTAACCTTGGATAGCTCTAAAATGACCTATTTAACCTAGGATAGCTCTAAAATGACCTATACTTAGCATTTATTCCTCCAAAATGACTTAAAATGTTAGCTAGCTCAAAAATGACATAATATGCTTAAGAAATGACCTATTTAGCTCCAAAATGACTTAATATGCTTAATTAGCTCAAAAATGGCATAATTACTTATGTTAGCACAAAAATGACCTATACTTAGCTTTTTTTAGTTCATTTATGATATACTTAGCATATTTAGGTCAAAAATGGCCTATTTACCTAGGTTAGCTCTAAAATGACACAAGTAAGCAATAAGAAGAAGAACAAGAAGAGGAGAAAAATTCTAGTCTTCTTCTTCTTCTTCTTCTAGTCTTCTTCTTCTAACTTTCTTCTTTCTCATTTTGTAGATTTGATTCAGTTCACGGAAGCTTGCGTTCATGGAGTCCTTGTCCTTCCATTTTGTTTTGATTTTGTAGGATCAACAATGTGACACTTGCATATGTATGTATAGATGAATGAAACTTGCATATGTATGGATGAGACTTGCATATGTTTTGATTTGGTATGTGTTGGATGATCATATCCATATGGCTTGCATATTATTTGCATATGTGTTGTTTATTATGTGGTGGATGAGACATATTATGTGGTGGATAAGACATAATGTTTTGCCTTATTATGTGATTCTGAATATATATATATGTGTGTGTTTGAATTTCTGTGAAAATGAATTGATATAAGAAAAAACAGAAAAAACAGTTGCTATATAGCCACTTTGCCGTCTGCTAGCAGACGGCAAAGAGGTTTGCCGTCTGTTAGCAGACGGCAAAGTGGGCACGTGGCAGCAGCCTGTGCAACCTGGACTGGCCTATTTGGCCTCTTTGCCATCTGCTGGAAGACGGCAAAGACCTTTGCTTCTTTGCCGTCTGCTGGCAGACGGCAAAGAGCCTGCGTTGGCCCAGCTGACGCATGACGTCAGCTGCAGCTCTTTGCCGTCTGCTGGCAGACGGCAAAGAGCGCCGTTAGCCCCCTAACGGGGCTGGCACCTTTTGTCTGCCGTCCAGGTGCTTTGCCGTCTGCCAGCAGACGGCAAAGAGCTTTGCTTCTTTGCCGTCTGCCAACAGACGGCAAAGAGGCCTTTGCCGGCCGCCGTTCAGCCGGAGTGTTGGCCGTCTGCTGGCAGACGGCAAAGGCTTTGCCGTCCGTAAAGTATGCCTTTGCCGTCTGCTATGGCAGACGGCAAAGCAGCTGATTCCTGTAGTGATGAGTGGGAACCTACCATTAAGGTCAAGATTAAAAATTATGAGTGCTTTGCTTTGTGTGATTTGGGTGCTAGTGTTTCCACGATTCCGAAATCTCTATGCGATGTGCTTGGTCTTACCAATATTGAAGAATGTTCTCTTAATTTGCACTTGGCGGATTCTACTATTAAAAAGCCTTTGGGAAGAATTAACAATGTTCTTATTCTTGAAAATAGGAATTATGTGCCCATAGATTTTATTGTGCTTGATATTGATTGCAATCCGTCTTGTCCCATTATACTTGGTAGACCGTTTTTACGCACTATAGGTGTCGTGATTGATATGAAAGAAGGCAATATTCGTTTTCAATTTCCCTTGAGAAAGGGTATGGAACACTTCCCTAGAACAAGAATTAAGCCACCATATGAATCAATCATGAGGGCATCCTATGGATCCAAAACCAAAGATGGCAATACTTGAATCTATGTGCTATGCCTAGCTAGGGGCGTAAAACGATAGCGCTTGTTGGGAGGCAACCCAATGAATAAATAAATATTTGCTTTTTCCTTTCTGTTTTTGTGTGTTTACACAATTATGCCTCTGTTATTATTGTGTTTTTATGGTTTATTTAGTGTTTGTGCCAAGTAAGGCCTTTAGGATGATTCATAGGATGAGTAGAAGTGATGCTGAATCTGAAACAGAAACTTTGCGTCGAGTATATGAATTTTCGTTTTTTGCTGGAACGTGATCTTGAGCTGAAATTTTAACACAGTGTTGCTATACAAATTCCTTACATTTTCCTAATGTTTCAGAATTTTTAGAGTTACATAACTATGGTTAGAGTACAAATTACTACAGACTGTTCTGTTTAAGATGGATTCTGTTTTCGTTGCATTGTGTGCTTGTTTTGATGCATCTATGGGTTATATTGAAGGGTATGAGCCATGGTAAAGTTAAAATACAGTAGGTATAATGCAATAATAAAATTTGAATGGGTTTGCAACAGCACCTAAAGTAGTGATTTGCTTTATTATACTAACGGATCTCACAAAGATTTTGTTGAGTTTTGTGTGATTGAAGTTTTCAAGTTTTGGGTGAGATCCCGATGGATGAAGGAATAAGGAGTGATAAAAGCCTAAGCTTGGGGATGCTACCGCACCCCCAAGATATATCCAAAGAGTAACAAGCAACTAAGCTTGGGGATGCCCCCGAGTGGCATCCCCTCTTTCTTCTAACGACCATCGGTATTTTACTTGGAGCTATATTTTTATTTGTCACATATCATGAGTTTTGCTTGGAGCGTCTTGTATCTTTGCTTGCGTTGCTTGTTTGTTTTTCCTTTGTATCCTTGCTGTACACACCTATTGGGGAGAGCCAAAATTATGCCATGATTTGTTAGAATTTCTCTCTATGCTTCACTTCAACTTTTTGAGCTATAGAATTGCTCTAGTGCTTCACTTATATCTTTTGAGCACGGTGTGCTAGGAAATTTTTGTAGAAATACTCTCATGCTTAACTTAGATTAATTTGAGAGTTAGTAAATTTTTAAGAAATCCTCTCATGCTTCACTTATACCTTTTTGAGAGAAGAAATCTTTATGCTCATGTGCTTCACTTAGATTTGTTTGAGCTTGTCAAAAAGCAATGGCAATATATGAAACTAGTCCCAAAGTGATAGATATCCAAGGAGGATATAATAAAAACTTTCATGAAGATCATTGGGCAAATTAAACTTGATTCCTTGTAATAGTTTTGAAACATGATGATAGTAATATGTGAGTCATGTTAGTGAGTAATTATGCTTAGTAGGAATATTGGTGTTAAGGTTTGTGATTCCCTATGCAAGTACGAAAGTCAATAGTTATGCAATGAAAGTACATCCTACTTGTGGTGCATTATTCGGTGTTAGTTATGCTCAATGCTCACTTATGTGAATTTTCGTTTCTTGGTTTGGTTGTTTCTCAATCTATTTGCTAGCCTCCATTTGTACTAAGTAGGAATACTACTTGTGCATCCAAAATCCTTAAACCAAGTTTTGCCTTATGAGTCCACCATACCTACCTATATGCGGTATTTCCATGCCGTTCCAAGTAAATTTGTATGTGCCATCTCTAAATTTTCAAAATAAATTTTCTCTTTTGTGTGCTCTTACCACTCATGAAACGGTGGGGAGTGTCCAATGTTTTTCCATGCTAGATGTGTTATTCTCAAGATGAGTGTTTATTCACTTGTCATTGCACGAGAGTGCGGTGGTAATAGGGATGCCCATTCCCGAAATGAAAAATAAAAAATATTTACTTTATGTTGTCAAATAATAAATTCCTTGGAAAGTGTTGGTATGGAAGGCAACCGTGGATACGGCCCGCCATGGAAAGTGAAAAGTTTGGTGGAAAAAGGAATAAACTTTATTTTCTGTTTGGGAACCGCCTATGATATATCTAGCATGGAAAGTATTGTGAGCTATTTTGTTATTTTCGTTGACAGGAAAAGCATGCCACCCGAAATATTTTTCTCTCTCAATTTAAAACTTTGAGCTCTGGCACCTCTACAAATCCCTACTTCCCTCTGCGAAGGGCCTATCTATTTACTTTATGCAATTTTTATTTTTACTTTGAGTCTTCATCTTCTCTTATAAAGCACCAACTAGGGGGCACTATGATCGTACTTGAGCATTGGGATAGGTAATATTTGAGTGTGTTTCATGAATGCATCAATGATTAAGCATGATGGGCTAGGGATAACTTTCTTTAGTGTTGATATTCTGAAAGACATGGTTGCTTGTTGACATGCTTGAGTATTGAAGTCATTATGTGAGTAAATTGCTCAAAACCACCACATTTGTGGCAAGGGTACTCCAAAACCACCGCTCCAAAACCACCGCTTTTGCCAAAAATCACAAATCACCACCACTTCTTCGGCAAGTGAGTAACAAATCGCACTGATTCAAAATTGAGTCGTGTATAACAGCAAAACTGACGGGCGGGACCCGTCTGTCTGGGCTGATGTGGCAAAGACTAGTGCTACTACCTGCTGATGTGGACATGCCCCACTTGTCAGCCACCCTCTTATCTCCTCTCTCTCTTTCCTCTGCTTCTTCTTCCCCACCCACCCCGCTCCGGCTAGGCCAGCTGCCATGCGCCCGCTCCGACGAGGACATGCCACCATGCCCCCGCTCCCTTCCTGCTCCGGCGAGGCCGAGTGGCCGTGCACCTGCACCCCGGCCAGCTCCGGCAAGTTTGAGCTACTGTGTGCCCGCGCCTCGGCCGCTCCTCGCCACGCGCCCGCGCCCTGGCCCACTCCGGCGAGTCCGAGCCGCCGTACGCCCGCTCCTCGCTGCTGCCGTGCCCTGGCCCGCTCCGGCGACTCGGAGCCGCCATGCGCCCGCTCCTCGTCGTGCGCCCGCGCCCTGGCCCACTCCGGCGAGTCCAAGTCGCCGTACGCCCGCTCCTCGCTGCTGCCGCGCCCTGGCCCGCTCCGGCGACTCGGAGCCGCCATGCGCCCGCTCCTCGTCGTGCGCCCGCGCCCTGGCCCACTCCGGCGAGTCCGAGCTGCCGTCCGCCCGCTTCTCGCCACGCGCCCGCGCCCTGGCCCTCTCCAGCGAGTCCGAGCCGCCGTTCGCCCGTGCCCTGGCCCGCGACGGTGGGGTTCGAGGCCAGTTGGCCGCGGCTATGCGGGGAACCTGCGGCGGCGTTTTGGACGGGAAACAGCGACGGAGGGCGGATCTAGAGGCGGGACATCGATTCTCGTCGGATCTGGGCGGCGGTGGGAGGCCATTTGGTGCTGCAGGTGGTGGGCAGCGGTGGGAGGAGTCTGTGAGAGGGGGGAGAGGAGGAGGAAGAAGTAGAAGAAGAAGAAAATGGTGACAGACGATGGGAGGCTGACAGGTGGGCCCATTTTCCACCTCACCATATTGTCCACGTAGGCATGCCAACTCAGCCAGACATGTGGGGCCAACCAGTCAGATATGTTGTTAGACGCGGCTTAGTTTCGAATCAGTGCGATTCGTTACTCACTTGCTGTAGAGTTGGTGTTTTTTTGTTATTTTCAACAAAAGCGGTGGTTTTGGAGTATCCTAGCCACAAATGTGGTGGTTTTGAGCAATTTACTTTGATTATGTTAAAACTAGACTATTGCTTTGAATCATTTACAAGTCCAAATGTCCATGCTATACAAAAGAAAAGAATATGATGAACATGTTAGGCAGCATTCCACATCAAAAAATATGTTTTTATCATTTACCTACTTGAGGACGAGTAGGAATTAAGCTTGGGGATGCTGATACGTCTCCAACGTATCTATAATTTTTGCTTGTTCCATGCTGTTATATTATCATTCTTGGATGTTTTACAATCATTTTATAACAACTTTATATCATTTTTTGGGACTAACCTATTGACATAGTGCCAAAGTGCCAGTTGTTGTTTTTGCTTGTTTTTTACTTCGCAGAAAATCAATACCAAACGGAGTCCAATCGTGATGAAACTTTTTGGAGATTTTTTCTGGACCAGAAGACACCCGGTGGGCCAAAGAAGTACTAGAGAAGTGGGCCGAGGAGACCACAACCCACCAGGGCACGCCAGGGGGGGCCCGGCGTGCTCTGATGGGTTGTGCCCTCCTCGGGGCCCCTCTCCACCGCCTCTGATGCCTATAAATTCCCAAATATTCCAAAAACCCTAAGGGAGTCGACGAAACACAATTCCAGCCGCCGCAAGTTCCAGAACCTCGAGATCCAATCTAAACACCATCACGGAGGGGTTCATCTTCTTCATAGGTGCCTCTCTGATGATGCGTGAGTAGTTCACCATAGACCTACGGGTCCGTAGGCAGTAGCTAGATGGCTTCCTCTCTCTCTCTCTCTCTCTCTCTCTCTCTCTCTTATGATTCTCAACACAATGGTCTCTTGGAGATCTATTTGATGTAAACTTTTGCGGTGTGTTTGTTGGGATCCGATGAATTTTTAGTTCATGATCAGTTTCTATCCATGAATATTATTTGAGTCTTCTTTGATCTCTTATATGCATGATTACTTATAGCCTCGTATTTCTTCTTCGAATCTTTGGTTTAGTTAGGCCGACTAGATCGATTTTTCTTGCCATGGGAAGAGGTGCTTTGTGATGGGTTCGATCTTGCGGCGTTCTTTCCCAGTGACAGAAGGGGCAGCAAGACACGCATGTATCGTTGCTATTAAGGATAACAATATGGGGTCTATTCCTACATGAATAGATCTTGTCTATATCATGTCATCGTTCTTATTGCATTACTCCATTTTTCCATGAACTTAATACACTAGATGCATGATGGATAGCGGTCGATGTGTGGAGTAATAGTGGTAGATGCAGGCAGGAGTCGGTCTACTTATCTTGGACGTGATGCCTATATAATGATCATCGCCTTGGATATCATCATGACTATTCGATTTTCTATCAATTGCCCAACAGTAATTTGTTCACCCACCGTGCGCTATACTCATGAGAGAAGCCACTAGTGAACCCTACGGCCCCCGGGTCTACTTTTCCAACATATTGCTTTCAGATCTATCTTTTTGCATCTTTGTTTTCAGATCTACAAAACCAAAAACCCCAAAACATATTGCTGCATATTTTATTTGCCCTTTTTATTTTGTGTTCTTGAGAGATCTATCTCTCCTATCTATCACTACCTAATCTATCTTTTTACCGTAGAGAGATTGACAACCTCTCTTTCGCGTCGGGTTGCAAGTATTTGTTGTTTGTGTGCAGGTGCTACTTATTGGGTGGTGGTGATCCTCCTACTAGTTCGGTAACCTTGGTTTCATAACTGAGGGAAATACTTACCGTCGCTGTGCTGCATCATCCCTTCCTCTTTGGGGAAATACCGACGCAGTGTCAAGCCACGTCACACAACTTGTTTGTAGAGTGTGATACACCCACCTTGATAGATGGGGATTTTAACCTGATTAGGTACAATATGGATAAAAGTAATGGTAGAGTTAACAACAAATGGTGTGACAAGTTTAATGCTTGGATAGAAATTTGGAGCTTACTGGAAATTAAATTAGGAAATCGACAGTTCACTTGAGCCAACAACCATGTGGACTTGATCATGTCCACTATTGATAGAGTGTTTTGCACCACTGATATAGATAGACTCTTTGAAAGGACGTGGATGTCGCCTAGAGGGGGGGTGAATAGGCGCTTTAAAATAATTACGGTTTAGGCTTGAACAAATGCGGAATAAAACTAACGTTTAATATGTCAAGCACAAAACCTAAAACAACTAGGCTTGCCTATGTGCACCAACAACTTATGCTACGCAAGATAAACAACTAAGTGATAGCAAGATATAAAGCATGAAACAATATGGCTATCACAAAGTAAAGTGCATAAGTAAAGGGCTCGGGTAAGAGATAACCGAGGCACGCGGAGACGACGATGTATCCCGAAGTTCACACCCTTGCGGATGCTAATCTCCGTTCGGAGCGGTGTGGAGGCACAATGCTCCCCAAGATGCCACTAAGGCCACCGTAATCTCCTCACGCCCTCGCACAATGCAAGATGCCGTGATTCCACTAAGGGACCCTTGAGGGCGGTCACCGAACCCGTACAAACAAGGTTGGGGCAAACTCCACAACTTAATTGGAGGCTCCCAACAACACCACGGAGCTTCACCACAATGGATTGTGGCTCCGAGGTGACCTCAAATGCTCGGGGCAATCTCCACAACTTAATTGGAGACCCCGACGCTTGCCCGGAGCTTTGCACCACAATGATTGAGCTCCGAGGCACCACCAACCGTCTAGGGCGCCAAAGCACCCAAGAGGAACAAGCTCTAGGGTGCTCAAACACCCAAGAGTAATAAGCTTCTCAACTTCTCACTTCCACGTATCACCGTGGAGAACTCAAACCTATGCACCAAATGCAATGGCAAGGGCACACGGAGTGCCCAAGTCCTTCTCTCCCAAATCCCACCACAGCAACAAATGTTATGGAGGAAATGAGAGGAAGAACGAAGAAGAACACGAAGAACTCCAAGATCTAGATCCAAGGGGTTCCCCTCACTTAGAGGAGAAAGTGATTGGTGGAAATGTGGATCTAGATCTCCTCTCTCTTTTCCCTCAAGAACTAGCAAGAATCATTGGAAGGATTGAGAGTTAGCAAGCTCGAAGAAGGTCAACAATGGGGGGCAAACTCGAGCTCAAAGGATAAGATCCATTGGGGAAGAAGACCCCCTTAAATAGGTGGGGGAAAATCCAATCGTTACCCCCACAGCCCGCACACAAGCGGTAGTACCGCCCCTGGGAGCGGTACTACCGCCCACCAGCAGAACTGAGCAGCAGTAGAAGGGGCGGCGGTAGTACCGCTTAGTACTACCGCCACTACTACCACTGCGGCTGGAGGGCTGGCGTGGGACACCAGACAAGTGACTGGAGCTGTCTGGTGCCACGCGCGAGTTCCCCGAGCCACCCCACTTCCCCCCAACGGTACTACCGCTGGCCAGGGCGGTAGTACCGACTATAAGCGGTACTACCGCAGGAGAGAAACAAAGAACCCAAGCAACCAGATGGATACAGTAAAACCAGAACTGCCATAACCTTCGCATATGAGCTCCGAATTGAGCAAACTCAAGCTTGTTGGATTCAGGACGACAAGAGCTATCCAACAACGACTAGTTATCTTAAGAAGAGGCAATATGAAAATGCCAATGATATAGAGATGTGAAACCTCTATGAATGAAGAACCGGCAAAAACTCCAACATCGAAAACATCATAGAAGATGCATATGGACTCCGTTTTCGATGAATTTGAGCTTGTCATGAAGCTGACCATAAGCTCAAGAACCCACATAGAGAAAAACCAACCAAGAACCAAGAAAGATGATGATGCCAAGGATGCAATGGCTTGAGCTCTCAACGAATGATACGATCGAGCTACTCACTTGAGAGCCCCCCTTGATAGTACGGCTATCAATCCTATAACCCGGTCTCCCAACTACCACCATGAGACCGGTAAAATATAAAACCCTATCAAGGTCAAACCTTTGCCTTGCGCATAGTCCACTTGAGCTAGATGATTACGATCTTGTCCTCCTCAAGATGGACCACCTTTCTTGATTGCGCCGGCTCGATGAAGACTAGTAGATTGCTCCCCCATACTCCACTATGGGTGAGCCCCTCTTCGGCACATCTTCACAAGTCCATTGTCACCACAATGGATGGCAAGCTTCAAGCATGATCTCTCTGTGATGCTCCACTTGAACTTGCACACCGCAACCTTGATGACGATCACCACTTGATGTCATCTTCCATGGGTTGTATGGGATCTTCCTCTTGATGCAATCCCATGGAAATATACCTAACCCTACAAAGAACACTCACGTAGACCATGGGTTAGTACACAAAGCGTAATGGACAATGCTTACCATACCATGGGATCACTTGATCCTCCTCGATATATCTTGTACGCTTTGTGTGTTGATCAACTTGGTTCACTCTTTGACTTAGTCTTGATCAACCATGTATCTTATCTTCTCTCTTCATAAAGATGATGTCTTGAAGGTAAACATGAATGCTCACACAGTCTTCTTCTTCAAGACATGCTTGCAGTAAGCTCAACTCTTACATGACCAATCTTTGGATAACACCTTGAATACCACCTTGGTCACCATATAAACTCCTTGAAACCAACAGATGGACTTCAAGAAGTACCTACGGACAAATCCTTCGAATATAACTCAAGGCAACCATTAGTCCATAGGGGTGTCATCAATTACCAAAACCACACATGGAGAAATGTGCTCTTACACTCTTTACACTAGCCACCATTCAAGCTTTGCCTAAGCTGGGGAGTGATCATGCACCAATTCTTTGGGACTCTAGGATTGGCCTGCAACCCAAAAAGACTAGCTACAAATTTGAGAAGTGGTGGTTACTTAGAGAGGATTTTAGATCAGTGGTTGAAAAAGCCTAGAGTACACCTGTAAAAGGCAAATACTCAGTAGATATTTGGCAGGCTAGAGTTAGGAATCTTTGAAGAATCACCAAGGGGTGGAGCCATAATATTGAGTCCCACCTAAGGCTCCAGAAAAAGGACTTGATGGAAGAATATGATAGACTAGATGTCAAGTCAGAAACCGAGGAACTTAATGATGAAGAACTAGTTTGGATCGAAGAGATTAGAAGAGAGATGTCTAGGATTTGGCTCAAAGAAGAAACAAAAGCCAAGCAAAGATCCAGAGACAGGGATATTAAGGAGGGAGATAGGAACACTGCTTACTTTCATGTTGTTGCCAATCAAAGATGGAGGAAAACCTTGATTCACTCCCTGCAAGGCCCCAATGGCACTACCTCTAATAGTAAGGAGATGTTAGGAATAGCTGCTGACTTTTATAAGAATTTATTTGCTAGAGAGGAACAGTCAGGTTTCTCACTAGCTGACAATTTCTTCTCTAGTGCTGAAAAAGTCACTTCTGCTGAAAATGAGCAATTATCTGCTCCATTCTCAGAAGAAGAAGTGAAGGCAGCATTATTTGGGTCCTATTCTGATGGAGCCCCTGGCCCTGATGGCATACCTTTCTTCTTCTACCAAAAAATCTGGGATCTAATTAAACATGATCTCATGGCCATGTTTAGAGATTTTCATGCAAGCAATTTAGACATCTATAGACTTAATTTTGCTAGACTTACTTTAATCCCAAAAGAGCCTGATGCAACTGTTATGAAGTAGTTTAGGCCTATTAGCCTGTTGAATTGTGTGTTTAATTTTTTTACCAAGGTACTTACAAATAGACTAGGCCTTATAATGAATAGATTGATTTCTAGTAATCAATCTACCTTTATCAAAGGGAGATATATCCTAGAAAGTGTGGTCACTTCTCATGAACTCATCCACTCAATAGTTAAAGATGAGGGGTAAGGAGCAGTCCTAAAGCTGGATTATGAGAAAGCCTTTGATAGGGTCGATTTGGAGTTCCTCAACAACCTCCTTAAACTTAGAGGTTTTGATGCCAAATGGCTAGGCTGGATCTGGAAAATCACACACCAGGGGTCCATTGGGGTTAAACTTAATGACATGGAAAGTTATTTTTTCCTTATTGGCAAAGGATTGAGGCAAGGAGACTTTCTGTCCCCCTCCTGTTCAACTTGGTTGTAGATGTGCTCACTAGAATGCTGGCTAAGGCATCTAGTAAAAGCCTGATCAGAGGGTTGGGTTGCAACTTGTGCCCTGGAGGTGTCATCAGCTTGCAATATGCTGATAACACTATCCTGTTTGTTGATTCTGACCCTACTCTAGCCTCACAGCTGAAATGGGTCCTCACTTGTTTTGAGCAGGTGTCTGGCATGAGAATCAACTATGATAAGAGTGAATTAATTCCTATCAATTAAGCCAAGAGGAGATCACAAAACTATCTGATATCCTTAGATACCCTATAGGCAAGTTCCCTATAAAGTATCTAGGTATTCCACTGCATCATGATAAGCTCTCCAGGGAAAATATCCAACCTCTGATAGATAAGATCCTCAAAAGGATTGCAGGATGGAGGGGGAGACTGCTTTCTTATGCAGCTAGGATCATTCTCATCAAAGCTTGTTTGGCTAGTATCCCAATTTACCTTCTCTCTTTCTTTAAATTCCCTAAATGGGTTGTTGACCTCATCAACACCCAGATGGCTAATTTCCTATGGAATGATTTTGAAGGGCATAGGAAAATCCACCTAGCCAATTGGCCTCTAGTGACCATGAAAAAGGAGTTTGGTGGTCTCGGAATCCCCAACATCCAGGACCTTAATATATGTCTATTAGGGGCATGGGTTAATAGATATATGAATAGTGAGGGGAAGATTTGGAGAGATACAATTGATTCCAAATACAACCCTAACCCTAACATCTTGTGTACCCAAGATAATGGTGCATCAACCTTCTGGAAAGGGGTGATCTAGGCAGCTAAGGCTGTTAAGTTTGGATATAGATGGATGATAGGAGATGGAAAAAAGGTTAGATTTTGGGAAGATATTTGGTTTGGCACTTCTCCATTATCTGTCCAATTTTGGGATTTATATTGCATCTGCATGGAACAGGGGAAAACTGTCAGTCAAGTTTTGGGGGATTCTACCCTCAAACTTACATTTAGAAGATCCTTTTCTCCTGTTCTAATGAACCAATGGTTTGAATTGGAAGCTATTGCATCTAGTGTTAAGCTTTCCCTAGAATCTGATGCTTTGATCTGGCAATACAATGCAAAAGGAATTTATTCCACTAGTTCACTGTATGCCATTATCAATTACAGAGGGGTTACCCCTATATTCATCCCTGTTGTCTAGAAACTTGTTGTACCTACCAGAATCCACATATTCCTGTGGCTGGTGGCATACAACAAAATTATGACTAGAGACAACTTACTTAAAAGGAATATGCATAAACCTGTAGATTGTGTCTTCTGCTCTGAACATGAAAGCATCCAACATTTATTTTTCGATTGTGTGGTTGCACAACAAGTTCGGCATGAAATTGACACTTTCTTCTCACTGCGTATGTGGGCCTCTATGTCCTCTGTCTCTTCCTATTGGAGAGCAGGGAAAAGATTAGATGTCCTTAACTCTATTAATGTCACTGTTCTTTGGACTTTGTGGAAGTGCAGAAACAGTATGGTGTTTAATGGAGTCTCTTTTTGATCTATGAAACAGATCTAGTCGATGCTTTTAAGAACAGTCAGAGGATGGCGCCTGCTCTTCAAGGATCATATGCTGTAGAAGATGGACCAGTTCTGCCTCCACCTACAGAAGCTGATCAGGGAGCTGCCGAAACTTGGGATGGGGTGATCAAGGCGGCTGTTGCTCCAAGCATGCTGAGAAGGAACGATGCGGCCGCTCTGGCGAGTCCAGTCTCAGTCCTCTACGGGCCAGACTCGGTGATGGTTCTCAGGGCCTGACCCCCCTAAAAATCAAAAAAGGGTGATAAAGATGCCGACTCCCGGCCATTTAAGAACCAAGTAGTTTAGCTGCTAGTTTCAATGTATTGCTATTTTCTTATATTAAGCTGGTTCATGCTTCTGCTGGCTAGAAGGCTGAGTTCTTTTGTCCAGCGGAGCCTTTTCATTTTAATGCTTGAGACTTCTGTACCGAGACCTGTTATCAGGCTTCTTTCTGAGTAATGGAGCCGAGGAGCTCCACCCTGTTGGTCTAAAAAACATAAACTTGGGGGGGGGGCAAGATGGACTAGGGTTGCCTATCCCCTCCTCTGGGCTCCTTCATGTTGCTAGGTGCGTAGTAGGCCTCCTAGGCCCTTGGGCAGGCCTGTTGTCGGGCTCCTTGTGGATGAGCCACCCCCAATGTACTACAACATCACCGACGGCGGGAGGCGCAGAAGGTCGAGGCGGCACCGATGGGGTCGGCGAGGGATGAAAACCGATGACCGAGGGCTATGGGTGCTCCATGCCATCGCTTGGGGGTGCGGCGAGGCGAGAAGGGGCGGGACCGGGGAAATGAGCAACGACGGGGGCGGGAAGGGGGCAAGGAAGAAGCTGAATGTACCTCCCGCCAAGTCACGCAAGAGATAGAGTAACCGGCAAATTGGGGAAGGGGAGGAGGGTAAGTGGACATATGTGGCGGGAGGACCGAAATATACCGCTCATTGCAAAAGGATTTCTGGGAGGGGCCATTTTACAGGACCTGCACGTGTCATTTATCCCCGGTCCCTAGAACAACGATTATTATATCAAAAAAGGCTTTTGCCCCGCTTTATATATAAAGAAACGACCAACAACAACCAAGTACAACGCACGCCACCACAACACACGCACACACCCAAGGCGGGATACAAAGGCACTGAGCGCAGCAACACCACCCCAAGCACTACAAGAGCAGTGGGGTCCTCGACCGTGAACATGCCACCGCGAAGAGATGAAGCCGCACACAACGAACCATGTGCTCCAAGGCGGCGCCTTCAGATAGGATACGACACGGAGCGCCGCCACCGCCTGACCCGAGGGTCAGAGTTTCCCCTGGAGCAACACGACGGGCAATGAAGGCCGCGACGACGCCTTCAAGAAGGAAACGAGCTTCGCCGCCGCCGGTCCGTCCGAAGATAGAGCAGGTTTTCACCTCGGCCAATACTCATCGCCACCGAATGCCACACCCCGGCGACCATGTCGCCCACACGACCATGGTCACCGGGCAGCACCAAGCCACAGGCTTTGCCCAAGAGCACCGCGATACCACCACCAGGGTCGCCGCCCCGGCATCCAAGACCTTGACGCCACCTCACCCACCACGCACCGCTACCCCAACCAAAGAAACAAGTGGAAAGGCCACGCCTTTAGCACCCGTGAGTTGCCCCAGTGCCGAAACCCAATAGGCCGGCCAAAACTGGCCTCCATTCGCCCATCCTGTCGTCGGGTGCGAGACGAGCTCAGTCCGGCAGGTGGGCGCGAGACGAGTCCAGTCCTACCGCCGAGCGCGGGACGAGCTCGGTCCTGCTACCGGGCGTGAGACGAGCTCGGTCCTGCTGCCGGCCGCGGACGAGCTCAGTCTTGCCACCGGGCGCGAGATGAGCGATGGACCGCGACTGGGAGAGGGCCAACCCTTTGATCAAGGTAGCGTACGAACGACGAGGAGAGGAATCGAAGGTCGACAAGGGTGCTCACCGACCGGCCGACGTCGAAGACAACCGCCGCTGTGAGACGACCCACACCATCGCCATGAGCCACCACCACGCCATGGCACCCACATCCACCGGGACCCCGAGGAGCAGCCCCGAGCCGTCCTGCAGCCGGAACGCCACCACCCTCGCCGCCAAAGGTCATAGCACGCAAAGCCGGCTGAAGCCCACCCCATCACCAGCGCCACCACCAACACAAACCACCGCCACCACCATTGCGCCGACACCCCCTGCACCGCAGCGCCAGCCGCACGCGGCCCTGCTGAACCCAGCAAACGTCGTCGGAAGAGGCGCCGAAGCCAGATCCGACCGGATCTGACAGGGGCCACCCCGCGCGCACCACCAGAAGGGCCGGCCGCCACCGAAGGTGCGGCCAGCCACCATGCCGACGGCACGGAGGCGCACAGCCGCGTCCGCCCGTCGACGCCGAGATGCCCGGCGCCCGCATCCCGCCCTGGCCCGGGGGGAACGGCCCGTGCCCCCCCCCCCCCCCCCCCCCCCGTCGAGCGAGAATCCGCGAGATGCCCCGCCGGCACCGGCGCCTAACGGGCTTCGCCCAGGCGCGCCCCCTGGCGGCGGCTGATACTTGTGATCTGCGTTGGGTTTACCGTGAAGAGGAACGGGTAATTGCAGCACAAAGCGGATAAGTATTAACCTCAGTTATGAAACCAAGGTATATCGAACCAATAGAAATATCAATCCTCAACCATCTTCAGCGGCTGCACACAAATGAACAAACGACTTGCACCCAACGCGGGCAAGAGGGTTGTCAATCCCCTTGATCTCGTTATTTGCAAGCAAATGAGTTGTGTAGATAATTGTTGATAAAAGCAAAATAAATAAAAAGTAAATAAAGGCAGCGAGGTAATAATAGTGTTTGCAAATATATAAGTGAATAGCGGGGGGCATAGTGTTCCCTAGCGGCATCTCTCATGTAGGCAGTATACGGTGGGTAAACAAATTACTGTTGGACAATTGATAGAAAAGCGGATAGTTATGCGATTTTCACGGCAATGATCCTGTGTATATAGGCATCACGTCCATAAGCAAATAGGTCGACTCCTGCCTGCACCTCTTACTATTACTCCACTCATCGACCATTATCCAGCATGCATCTAGAGTATTAAGTAAAACAGAGTAATGCTTGGAGAACGATGACATGATGTAGACAAAGTAAACTCAAACAATATGAATGAACCCCATTGTTTTATCCTTAGTAGCAATAACACAAAGATGCATCGTGTCCCCTACTTTGTCACTGGGATATAGAAACTCGCCAGGTTGAACCTACCACAATGCACCACTCCCACCGATGAAATATCAATCTACTTGGTCAAAGCACATCAATAGATCGGAGAGCATTACGAAGCTATAATGATCATGCACTTAAGAGATAATATAATTCAGAGGCATCTCAAATACTTTTCATGAATAATCTGAACATAAACCCACAATTCATCGGATCCCAACAAACACACCGCACAACAGGATTACATCGGATAGATCAAAGCGAAGATGTGATGACCATTGTATTGAAGAACATAAGAGAGAGATTGCCATCTAGATACTAGCTATGGACCCGTAGGTCTGTGCTGAACTACTCACACATCATCATGAGGGCAGCAAGGTTGATGAAGAGGCCCTCCATGACCAATCCCCCCTACGGCAGGGTGCCAGAACGGAGCTCCAGATGGCCTCACGACGGAACAGAGACTTGCGGCGACGGAAAAAGGGTTTCGGGACTCCTTTTAGGGTTTTTAGGATATTAGAAAATTTATAGGCCGAAGAGGGACGTCAGGAGGCGGCTGAGGGGGCCACCACATATTAGGGCGCGCCCTGATGTGTGGTGGGGCCCTCGTGCACCTCCTGACTTCCTTCCTAAGCTTCTAGGTTTTCATATAGTCCAGAAAAAATCATCAAAAAGTTTCGTGGCAATTGGACTTCGTTTGGTACTATAAACCTGAAAAAGAAAAAACATGCAGAAAACAACAAATGGCACTGGGCACTGGGTCAATAGGTTAGTGCTCGAAAATATTATAAATTGGTAAATAATGACCCAAAAAGTATCCTAGAATGATAATATATCAGCATGGAACAATAAAAAATTATAGATACGTTGGAGACGTATCAAGCATCCCCAAGCTTAATTCCTGCTCGTCCTCGAGTAGGTAAATGATAAATACATAATTTTTTATGTGACATGCTATCCACTATGTAATCTTATTCAGGTGTGCTCATTGAGAAAAGATGAATCAACAAATATTAACATAGCAATATTCAAAGTGTAAGAAACATAATTGTTAATTCCTTAAAGTATACGATTCTTAAGAAACGTTTACCCCCCCCCCCCCACCCCCATTCATCTTATTGTATTAGCAAGGCATGGCTCCATCTTCACCACATTAATACAAATTTTAAGCACCACGGTGTCCAAGTGAGGAAATTGGTTCGTACTTTTTCAATATGCATCAACTTTATATTCTTCACGCAATACATGAGCGTGAGCCATTGGACATAGCATTTAAGTGGAATAGAATATGGTGGTAGATATCAAAGGGGTAGGAAGTGGAGAAGATAGTCTCACATCAACTAGGCGTATCAACGGGCTATGGAGATGTCCATCGATAGATGTCAATGCGAGGAGTAGGGATTGCCATGCAAATGATGCACTGGAGCTATAAGTGTATGAAAGCTCAAATGAAGCTAAGTGGGGGGTGCATCCAACTTGCTTGCTCATGAAGACCTCGGGCATTTGAGGAAGCCCATCATAGGAATATACAAGCCAAGTTTGAAATAATGAATAGGTAATTCCCACTAGCATATGAAAGTGATATATCATGAGACTCTCTACATGAAGAGCATGGTGCCACTTTGAGGCACAAGTGTGGTAAAAGATAGTAGCAAAGTCCCTTCTCTCATTTTCTCTCATTTTTTTGAATGGATGGTGGGCTCATTTGGCCTCCCCCATCTTTATTTTCGTTTGGAGTCTCATCTTGACTTATGGGAGAATCATCGTCTCCAGCATTCTTTCCTCACTAGGACAATGCTCTAATAATGATGATCATCACACTTTTATTTACTTACAACTCAATATGGAGAAGTGATATGAAGATATGACTCTGTATGAATGCCTCTGGCAGTGTACCAGGATGTGCAATGATCTAGCGTGACATGTATCAAAAACATTATGAAGGTGGCTTTGCCACAAATACTATGTCAACTCTATATGATCATGCAAAGCAATATGACGATGAACAAGCTAGTCATGTGAAGTGACGATGGAATTTGCATGGCAATATATCTCGGAATGGCTATGGAAATGCCATGATAGGTAGGTATGGTGGCTGTTTTGAGGAAGATATAATAAGGCTTATGTGCAACAGAGCGTATCATGTCACGGGGTTTGGATGCACCGGCAAAAGTTGCACCGATCCTCAAGGTGAGAACGGGCTATGCACGGTACCGAAGAGGCTAGCAAATTATGAAAAGGTGAGGTTGCGTATGTCCATGGTTTCACATTAGTCATAAAGAACTCATATACTTATTGCAAAATTTTATTAGTTTATCGTAGATCAAAGTACTACTTGCATGCCCCGAGGGAAGAGGTTGGTAGGAGTTAACCATCGCGCGCTTTCGACCCGAAACAACACTAGGATTTCAACGAGGAATAGAAATGCTCACACATCATCACCATGCCTCTTTAATTTTTAGATGAACAAAAAGGACAACCCTCTTAATATCGACACTTCTACGGTTTAACAATTATGAACTCACACCTATTTCATATTACTACATCAATATCATTAACCCACAATTTCTTTATATGTGCTACATGATGGTTTTGATTATCACTCATTGAATACCTAATATTTTTGGACTAGTCTTAGGACCCATGCAAATTACCGTCACTATTTATGAACTCTCAAACAAATATAAGTGAAGAACGAGAGTGAAATCATTTCTTTAAAGTCTACACGCCACCGTGCTCAAAAAGATAAAAGTAAAGTACTAGAGCAACTGCTAAGCTCAAAAGTTATAAGTGAAGCACATAGAGTATTCTAACAAATTATGATGAAGGTGTGTCTCTCTTAAATAGGTGTGTCCAGCAAACAATGATTGTGGCAAACTGAAAGTAAAAGTAAACTAAAGCAAACGACGCTCCAAGCAAAACTCATATCATGTGACGAATAAAAATATAGCTTCAAGTGACATAACGATGGATTTGAGACGAAAGAGGGGATGCCTTCCGGGGCATCCCCAAGCTTAGACGCTTGAGTCTCCTTTAAAATATTGCCTTGGGGTGCCTTGGGCATCCCCAAGCTTAGGCTCTTGCTACTCCTTATTTCGTGGTCCATCAAGATAACACCCAAAACTTGAAAACTGCAATCACACAAAACTCAACAAAACCCCGTGAGATCCGTTAGTATAAGAAACATATTGCATACTTTAAGTACTGTTATAAATTGATTCAAATTTCATAAATGCATAATAGGTACTGTATTCTAACTTCTCCATGGCTTATACTCCCCGATACAATCCATAGTTTAATCAAAACAAGCAACTATGCAAGCAAAAACAGAATCTGTCTAAAACAAAACAGTTTGTAGCAATCTGTAGAGACCCTATACTTATATAACTATAAAAATTCTGAAAAATTAGTACAACCTCGAACATTTGTATAGAAACACTGTGTAAAAATTTCAGATCATTATCATGGTCCAGCAAAGAATAAAAATTCCTGTACTGGAGTCAAAAGTTTCTGTTTTGTTTCAGCATCGATTCTACTCATCTTGTGAGTCATCCCAAAGGCTTTACTTGCCACAAACACTAATTTAAACAAAAAAACATAATCATTACAGAGACAATAATCATGTTATCAAAAATAAACAGAAATAAATGATAACTATTGGGTTGTCTCACAACAAGCTCTTCCTTTATAGCCATCAAGATAGGCTTAGGATAATAATGATGCTCACATAAAAGACAAGAGTCAGGCCCGGTCCTGAGATTTTGGGGGCCCGGGGCGAAACTAAAACTCGGGGCCCCTTAAACATTTCTTCTAGCATTCGTCGATGAACAGTCACTTATGCAGGTCTTATCCCGGATCCCTCCTCCTGCTGGTTGAGCAAAAGTGAACAGAGATGTCGTGTTTGGCAAGCACGACAACAAAGCTATATGGCGGAGGAGGTTTCAAGGAGCCATGAGGGTGATTTTATGGAAACATCAACTGCCATCCCTCAACCAATGGAAGTATTGGCTCCGGGTTAGCAATACCCTCCACGGTGGTTCTTTGTGCCATTATGGGCAGACCACGCGAGGAGGAGATTACGGCAACTAGAAAGGCCTAGAAAATATCCCTTTTCTTTGCAAGAGAAGATCTTCCAATAACGAGGCGCACATGCTAGCACACTCATCATTAAGAGATGAGGTTGGTCGCCGTGTGTGCCTGACAACTTTGCCTAATGGCCTCAGATGTATCCCGAAGTCTATTATTTAAATAATGATTATATGATTCTCAAAAAGATAAAATTATGACCATCTCATCGAAAAATTTAACTAAGATGATATAGAAACGAAAGCATGGATATGCACGTCAATTTAATAAGTAATACTAGATCTTATAATTTTAGCATCCGTGACAGTGTTTACCAAACTCTTTTTGCTGTTTCCCGAGCATGAATTTGTGAGCTAAATGTGATCACAAATCAGACCACGCATGTGTGTGTTTGTGTGTGAGAGAGGGAGTGGGTACCTAATAGTGTCCACGCATACACACCTGAAGATGAATCTTGAGATTGGAGATAATGAGGCTCTTGAGCCTTGACTCCCATAATCCCCATGACCCCATGATAGTATTCGGAGGTGCCTCTGTCATGAAGAAAATTTACAATATAAATAAAATATCAAAGAATTATCAACATTTGGACTGAAACAATCATGCATGGATCAATCTCCTCACTTCTGGACTCCAACCTGTGCGACAACGTCAAAGAAATTGCTTGAGGAGTTCAATGGCGCACCGGAGGCGGAACTTGGGATTGATGGTGAGGACGACCTGGACGTGCCCGGAGCCGCCGGCATGCCACTCCGTCCGGGGCAAAAAGAAATATGTCACGATCTAGTCAACATGCGAACTAGATGGGGAAGAAAACATGACGATCGTGGACGTACTGGTAGGCTACCGACTAGCACTTGAGTCCTTGGTTTCCTTGGGGCCTGGGCCATGGACTAGCTACATACGTCGGATGGGGCCCCCTGGACATCGGGGACCCGGGGCGGCCGCCCCTGCTGCCCCCCCCCCCCTCAGGGCCGGCCCTGACAAGAGTTAAAGCACAAAGAAAGCATCATAAAACATGTGACAAACACATTTAAGTCTAACATACTTCCTATGCATAGGCATTTTATAAGCAAACAAATTGTCAAGACAAGAAGTGTCTAACATATGCAAGTAGGAAGAGTAAAGCATTAACAATTTCAACACAAAGAGAGGAAACTGAGTAACATGCAAATTCTTATAACCATGTTTGCCTCTCTCATTATATGAGGATCATAATCAAACTCAACAATATAACTATCATAATATTAATCATTCTCCAAAGTTGTGGGATCATTATTACCTAAAGTTGACACTCTTCCAACCCCACTTTTAGTAGTGTTGCGAATATCATACTCAATAATAGATTCATCATGAAGGCTAGAATTATCAAGATCACAAGGAACATCATAATTATCACCCCAATCATGATCATTAGCACAATTGATATTCATAGAATTTATACCAGCAACATGGCAATCATGCTTTTCATTCAAGGAACTATCATGAATCACTTTATAAATTTCTTTTAACACTTCATCACAATTTTTAGATTCATGATTTTCGAGCAAGACCTCATAAGGAAATTCTAGTGCACTCAACTCACTAGCAATTGGTTCAATATAATCAGCTCTTTTGAAAAGATTAGCAAGTGGATGAGAATCCATTTATCTTTAAATTTTTGCTTTAAACTTTCTGTTTGTTTTTTATAAAGATAAAGATAACAAAGCTAGGAAAGCAAGCAAATTAGAGACGAAACAAGCAAACTAGCAAAGTAGTAAAGTAAATATTTTTGTATTTTTTATTTTGATGTGACAAGCTAAATATAACAGCAAATAAAAATAAGAACAAGTGAATGAAAAATTGTGTGAAGTTACTTGGTAGTTGATGATGATATTCCCCGGCAACGGCGCCAGAAATCCTTCCTGATATTTGTGATCTGCGTTGGGTTTTCCGTGAAGAGGAACGGGTAATTGCAACACAAAGAGGATAAGTATTTCCCTCAGTTATGAAACCAAGGTTTATCGAACCAATAGGAATACCAATCCTCAACCGTCTTCAACGGCTGCACACAAATGAACAAACGACTTGCACCCAACGCGGGCAAGAGGGTTGTCAATACCCTTGATCTCGTTATTTGCAAGCAAATGAGTTGTGTAGATAATTGTTGATAAATATAAATTGCAAAATAAATAAAAAGTAAATAAAGGCAGCGAGGTAATAATAGCCTTTGCAAATATATAAGTTAATAGACCCAGGGGCCATAGTGTTCCCTAGCGGCATCTCTCATGTAGGCAGCATACGGTGGGTAAACAAATCACTGTTGGGCAATTGATAGAAAAGCGGATAGTTGTGCGATTTTTACGGCAATGATCATGTGTATATAGGCATCACGTCCATAAGCAAATAGGCCGACTCCTGCCTGCACCTATTACTATTACTCCACTCATCGACCGCTATCCAGCATGCATCTAGAGTATTAAGTAAAACAGAGTAATACTTGGAGAACGATGACATGATGTAAACAAAGTAAACTCAAACAATATGAATGAACCCCATCATTTTATCCTTAGTAGCAACAACACAAAGACGCATCTTGTCCCCTACTTTGTCGCTGGGATATAGAAACTCGCCAGGTTGAACCTACCACAACGCACCACTCCCACCGATGAAATATCAATCTACTTGGCCAAAGCACATCATTAGATCGGAGAGCATTACGAAGCTATAATAATCATGCACTTAAGAGATAATATAATTCAGAGGCATCTCAAATACTTTTCATGAATAATCTGAACATAAACCCACAATTCATGGGATCCCAACAAACACACCGCACAATAGGATTACATCGGATAGTTCAAAGCGAAGATGCGATGACCATTGTATTGAAGATCATAAGAGAGAGAGAGAGAGAGAGAGATTGTCATCTAGGTACTAGCTATGGACCCGTAGGTCTATGGTGAACTACTCACACATCATCATGAGGGCAGCAAGGTTGATGAAGAGGCCCTCCGTGATCGAGCCCCCCTCCGGTAGGGTGCCGGAACGGAGCTCCAGATGGCCTCGCGACGGAACAGAGTCTTGCGGCGGCGGAAAAAGGGTTTCAGGATTGCCTTTAGGTTTTTTAGGATATTAGAGAATTTATAGGCCGAAGAGGGACGTCGGGAGGCGGATGAGAGGGCCATCACATATCAGGGCGCGGCCCCCCAAGGGCGCGCCCTGATGTGTGGTGGGGCCCTCGTGCACCTCATGTCTTCCTTTCGAAGGTTCTAGGTCTTCATATAGCCCATAAAAAATCATCAAAAAAAATCGTGGCAATTGGACTTCGTTTGGTACTGTAAATCTGAAAAGCAAAAAACATGCAGAAAATAGCAACTGTCACTGGGCACTGGGTCAATAGGTTAGTGCTCAAAAATATTATAAATTTGTAAACAATGACCCAAAAAGTATCCTAAAATGATAATATATCAGCATGGAACAATCAAAAATTATAGATACGTTGGAGACGTATCAGCGACGAGGGAGGTGGAGGGAGGGGAGAGGGGCAGCGGCGGGAGGAGGGTTGCCTCCCAGTTGCCGTGCAGGGGCGTCACTGGAGGGTCGGGAGGGTGGGCCGTCAGATTATTATAGCGGCCGGGGTGTTTTGCCAGATCTCCTAGAGATGTTTTTACATTTACACTTGGTACCCTTATTTTGAGAAAGGAAAGAGAAAGACCTCTGCAGCAGGGCCAAGCAACGGTCAAATTTTATGAAGTATACACCAGGTCCATACGCCGGAACGACTCTGCCCGTCTCCTCCTCCAGCCAGACACACGACACAAGACGGTGCTCCCTGTCCACTCAAAACACGCATGTACATCGGCGGCCACTTTGGCCCTCCTTATTTGAATCACGCCCAGAACCCGCTCCTCCCCTTCCCTTCCCGTTAGATCTCTAGAACCTTCTTCTAAAGAAGAGATTAGATAGAAACCCATAGCCACCTAGAAGCCCGAACCGGAGGAATCTACCCAGAGCCCAGGGGTCAAGTAGGGCGGTACCTTAGGAAGTAGCCGTTGCGAGGTTCGAATCGACTGGAATCGGGGAAGGGCAGAGCAAATCGTGAGAAATTTTGCAGGTTTTTTTTTCGGGGGTTGTGTTCTTGCCCTTTCCCAAGCAATTCGTTGATGCGTTTCTCTCGTTTATGGTCTCTCAGATCTGCGGAAGGGTAGGGATTAGCGTGCAGGATTCGGAGCGGAAGGAATCTGAGGTGAGTAGTCTGAAATCCGGGTAGATTTGGTTGGCTCGCGTCCGCCCAAACGGCGTTCCTGCTTTTTTTCTGATCCATTTCTTGGGTTCTTTTCGAAAACAATTCTTGAGTTCGTTGGTTGCGAATCTTTGGAAGTTTTTGCAGATTCTGAGTAGAGAGAGTTGGAGAATAGACGATTTCTTGATGGGTGCTCTTCTTGAGGTCTTAATCGTTGAGGCGTTCTTGCAGGTATCTTTAGATCCTTGGGGGGGCAACCGGGCAAGTACAAGAAATCCTAATAAGAGACGAGCAAAAGGTGTGTAAATTCTCTCCATCAACTCGTTCGTGCGTTATCTGATTGTTTTTCTGGCCCATTTCACCTGAAAATCTCTTCAAATCTCCAGGAGAGAGCAGAACAGCTTGTGATTTCTAGGACCACGTATTCATCTTGGATGCATTTCTTGAGTTCTTGCGTTGCTGATCTGCTACAATCTTCTCGCAGTAAAGATGGCTGAAGTGAGGGTTGCCAGCAGGACGGCTGTAGCCGATCGCTCTGGCGGTGGATTCTTTGTCAGAAGGGCGGCGTCTCCCGGAGCCGTGGTGGACAAGGGCGCCGTCAAGCCGCTTGCTTGCCGGGTCCCGTCACCGTCCAGCAACAAGGAGAACGTGCCACCAGCGTGGGCTGCGTGGACTGCACCCAAGAGGAGGAGCTCCCTACCCGAGTGGTACCCAAGGACCCCACTCCGTGATATCACATCAGTCATCAAGGTGATAAACATTTCCTCATGTGGGTCTGCTCCTCCATGGGTCATGGCAGTTTTACATTGTATGATCATGTGCATTTTAGCTGTACCTTGTAGTCTACGGCGTCCAGGGCTATACTGTAACTACTCACGACAGTATCATCTAGCTTATGCTAGTTTCTGAGATTCATGCAACATCTGACCTAGTGTATCGAATTTGTACATCTATAGCGTAGTTTTTGGGCTGCAATCTCAGTTTGCTTTTCAAGTGTTGTCTTTTAGCAAGATATTTGTGTACCAAGTTTTACTCCACGTTCAGTCATATATCCATTATAAACTCTCAGATTTTGGAACTACACTCCACTGGCTCTGTAATGTAGTACTTACACAATGGATATAATGTTGTTTAGGTTAAGCAATGTTAGAAGAACTTTGATGTTTTCCTGTGTCAAGTTTTTGTCCATGTTCAGTTATCTACCCATCTTTTGTTTTAAAATTTTCAGAATTATACTCCAGTTTGTTCTTATTGTGTTGTTTACAGTGGATTTTTTTTCTTCCCGATTATGCTATGTTATAACCTGGATGCTCTCTTTCAGCAATGTGTTTGTGTGTCAAGTTTTAATCCCATGTTCAGTCATTTACCCATTTTTATTCCAATAATTATAAATTTGTCAGAAGAACCATCGGTTAATGTAGATTTGACAACAAAAAATTGCTTCGCTGCTTCCCTTGAGTAAAACATGCAACATTTCTCTGAAATAGTTAGCTTTTCATTCCTTTTATTCCTGCTCATAGCTTTGTTTGCTTAAGGGTTGAAATTCTGCTTGTAGACTGTCAACTTTAGCATGATGAAAATGGAAATGCAGTCTGGTGCTATACTAACTAAAATCTCTGCAGGCTGTTGAGAGGAAAAGTCGGCGGCAAGATGCTGCGGCTCGGCAGCAGCTCCAGTGGGATGATGAAGAAGATTCCTGGGAGCCTGAGGATCTAGCACAAACAGATGAGGGTATTCATCGGAGCACAGCACCAACAAATGAAACCCTGGGTGAGCGAGACTCCAGTGGCTCGGCTCAAGTTGTTGAAACCACCGCAGCATCAGCAACCTGCTTGGGCGAGGGCGAGTGCGAGTGCCCCACGGTGGTGAAGGCATCTGATGACTGCTCCTTGCAGTCTCCATCCAGACCAAGCGGAGAAGACGACGTGGAGAAGCAACTGGCCAACTCCATACAAGAGATTGAGAAGATGGTGAGCCGGAACCTGAAGCGAACGGATCCCAAGGCTACTCGGCCTTCCAAGACCCCGGCTGTCCAGAGGCGCACCCTGATGTCTATGCGCTGAGCGAGCATCACTTGTCCTAACTGACCAACCACAGGGTCCTTCCATGTGTTAGATGTGTGTTTGGTGTGTTCTCTGCGGTACTACCGCCCGAGGCGGTACTACCGCTCTGAGTGCGGTACTACCGCTTGTAATACCTCACATGTATATGTACTGGCCTTTGGCCCACAGTGAATGTTAGTTGCTCATTCATAACTTGGTATCAGACGCCAGGTTACTCCGCCCGGGGCTTCGTCGCCGCTGAGCAACTCCGGCCGCCCCTGCTCGGCGCCGTCGCCGGCCGCCCCCTGTCCGGCCGCGCCTCCCCAGCCCCGTTCCCGACTCGGCCTCGGCCGCCCCCGTCCAGCCTCCTCCTCCCCTGTCCGGCCGCGCTGCTGGCCGCCCCTGCTCGGCGCCGTCCGGCCTTCTCGCGCGCCTCCCCAGCCTCGTCTCCGGTCTCTGGGTGACCCGGCTCGGCTTCGGCCGCCCCTGCCCAGCCTCTTCTCCGGCCACCCAGCGCCCGGCTCTGCAGAGCAGCGCCTCGCCGCTCGCCCCTGCTCAGTCGCGATCCAGATCCGCCCGCAGCGGACCGTGCAGAGCGGTACTACCGCTGGCAAGAGCGGTACTACCGTCCGAAGCGGTACTACCGCCCGTTACTGCCGCTCTACTTCCGCTTGAAGGCCAGGCATACCAGAAGACATAAAATAAGCGGAAGTGCCCACGGCACTGGACCGCGGAAGTACCGCACAAGCGGTACTACCTCCCTGTGCAGCGCGGTACTACCGCTGGCAAGGACGGTACTACCGCCCGAAGCGGTACTACCGCTGAGAAGTGTGGTACTACCGCGCACTCAGGCGTCATGTCTTCGTCGGGCTATGTGGCTGTTCCTCGGTGCTCGGTGATCTTCGATGGCACCAACTATGCTGAGTTTGTGGGTTTCATGCGCATCCACATGCGCGGTCTTCTCCTGTGGGGCGTTCTCTCTGGCGAGGTTCCCTGTCCGCCTTGCCCTGTTGCACCTGTGGCTCCTACCCCGCCGGTGCCGCCTGTTCTTGCTGCTGATGCTTCTCAGGCTGATCGGGATACAGCCAAGGCCCTTGACGATGCTGCGGTTGATGCTTATGATCAGCAGGTATCTGCCTACTCAGATGCTCTTTCTGCTTACCGAGATGATCTGTCTGCTTACACTCAGTGGTGCAACGATGATGCTCGAGCTGCTGTTGTTCTTACTGCGAGTGTCGTACCTCAGTTTGCGTCTGAGTTCATGGGTCTCGGTCCTGTTGCTGCGATGTGGTCCTATCTTTGTCAGCGATATCAGCCATCTGGTGATGCTCTCTACTTATCTGTGGTGCGTCAGGAGCACGCTCTTCATCAGGGTGACTCTTCTGTTGATGAGTTCTACTCACAGAGCTCTGCCATCTGGCGCCAGCTTGATTCTCTCAGGACAGTTGTCTGTGGTACTTGCCGGTGTTGCCAGACTGTGCGGTCTGACTTGGAGTTTCATCGCCTCCATGAGTTCTTATCTCGCCTTCGTCCAGAGTTTGAGCCTCGGCGTGCTCACCTGCTTGCTCGTGGTCGTGTTCCTATTTCGGAGGTGCTTGCAGAGCTTCGTGCTGAGGAGACACGCCTCCGTTCTGCTGGTCTGCTTGTGGTTCCCACTGTTCTTGCTGCCCGAGCTCCTGTGTCGTCTGCTCGCCTCACCACTCCACCGCTCCTGCCTACACCTCCAGGGGGGCGGGTCACCCTCCTTCTTCAGGAGAGGGTCGGCCGCGCTCGCACACCTTCTGTGGCTACTGCAACAGGCCAGGTCACCCAGAGTCTGATTGTCACAAGAAGCGGAAAGACCTGAAGCGCTCTTCTTCTAGTGGGACTCGTGCGTCCTCCTCGACTTTGTCGCTCACTGACCAGGATATTGTGCGGCTCAAGCGCATGTTGGCTTCCTCTGGTTCTTCCTCGACGGGTTCTGTTGCCGCTGTGACTGCCACAACCACTCCGCCCCCGCCGGAGCCTACTCAGTCAGGTACATCCTCGTGGGTTCTGGATTCTGGAGCTTCTTTCCATATGTCTCCTGATTCTTCTGCTTTATCTTCTCTTCGACCTCTTGATTTTCCTCTTAATATTCTCACTGCCGATGGCACACCTCTTCCTGTTGCTAGTCGTGGCATCCTTTCCACTCCGTCTTTTTCGGTTCCTAGTGTTTCTCATGTTCCTCGTCTTACCATGAATCTCTTTTCTGCTGCCCAACTTACTGATTCTGGTTGTCGTGTCATTCTTGATGCCGACTCTTGCTCTATTCAGGATCGTCGCACTCAGGCTCCGGTTGGCGGTGGCCCTCGGCGCCGTGAGTCTGAGGGCCTTTGGGAGGTTGACTGGCTTCGTGTTCCTTCCGCTGCTACCACATACGCCAGTTCTCATGCTCTTGCTGCCTCCTCTTCTGCGTCCTTCCAGCAGTGGCACCATCGACTTGGTCACATCTGTGGCTCTCGCTTGTCCTCATTAGTACACCAAGGCGTCTTAGGGTCTGTCTCCGGTGATGTTTCGTTGCATTGTGAAGGTTGTAGGCTTGGCAAACAGACTCAGTTACCGTATCCTACCAGTGAGTCTGTATCTCAGCGTCCTTTTGACTTAGTTCATTCTGATGTATGGGGCCCTGCTCCTTTTGACTCGAAAGGGGGTCATCGCTACTATGTTCTGTTTATTGATGATTTCTCTCGCTACACTTGGCTTTATTGTATGAAATCTCGCAGCGAGGTTCTCCCCATATACAAACGTTTTGCTGCCATGGTTCGCACTCAATTTTCCACGCCTGTCCGTATCTTCCGTGCTGACTCAGCTGGAGAGTATATCTCTCACATGTTGCGTGGTTTTCTTGCGGAGCAGGGCACTCTTGCCCAATTCTCTTGCCCTGGTGCCCATGCTCAGAATGGAGTTGCTGAACGCAAACATCGCCATTTGCTTGAGACGGCTCGGGCGATGATGATCGCCGCCTCTCTTCCACCCCATTTTTGGGCTGAGGCCGTTTCCGCATCCACCCACCTCATCAACATTCAGCCTTCGGCTGCCTTGAAGGGTGGTATTCCTATGTTGCGTCTCTCTGGTCGCTCTCCTGACTACTCTGCTCTTCGTATGTTTGTATGCGTATGCTATGTTCTTCTTGCTCCGCGAGAACGAACCAAGTTGACTGCTCAGTCAGTTGAGTGTGTTTTCCTTGGCTATAGTGATGAGCACAAGGGCTATCGCTGTTGGGATTCTGTTGGTCGCCGTCTGCGCATTTCTCGTGATGTGACGTTCGATGAGTCTCGTTCTTACTATCCGCGTCCCTCCTCCTCGAGCTTTTCCGTGGAAGATATTTCCTTCCTTCTCCTTCGTGACACATCTCCCACTGTGCCTCCTGTTCTTCCCTCTCCCCCGGTGCGTCCCCCTACACCACCGGTTCCACCATCCCCTCCCTCCTCCTCCTCTCCCTCGTCTCCACCATCCCCTCCCTCCCCACCCTCCTTCCCAGTCTTTCGACCTCACTCCCCGTTTCCTCTCCACTACACTCGTCGTCCTCGTGCTGTGGATGATCCTACTGATGTGCCCTCTACTTCCAGTGCACCTCCTCTCACGCCTCCGCCGGTCCATAACCTCCGTGTTAGGCCTTGTCCCCCTCCTGATCGCTATTCTCCTGACCGGTATGGTCTTTCTGCCATTGCTGAGCCCACCACCTATCGGGCTGCCATGACTCAGCCTGAATGGCAGCTTGCGATGGCCGAGGAGCTTGCGGCGCTTGAGCGCAATGGCACGTGGGATCTGGTTTCTCTTCCCTCCGGTGTTCGTCCCATCACCTGCAAGTGGGTCTATAAGATTAAGACTCGCTCTGATGGTTCCCTTGAGCGATACAAAGCTCGTCTTGTGGCTCGTGGCTTTCAGCAGGAGCAGGGACGCGATTATGATGAGACATTCGCTCATGTGGCCCACATGACCACTGTCCGCACTCTCCTTGCTGTGGTTTCTGTTCGTCATTGGTCTGTATCTCAGCTTGATGTCCAGAACGCTTTTCTCAATGGTGAGTTGCGCGAGGAGGTTTATATGCAGCCACCACCGGGGTACTATGCTCCTGATGGTATGGTCTGCCGACTTCGCCGCTCCCTCTATGGTCTTAAACAGGCCCCTCGCGCCTGGTTCTCGCGGTTCGCCTCTGTCGTTACTGCCGCTGGCTTCTTGCCTAGTGATCATGATCCAACACTATTTGTCCACACCTCTTCTCGTGGTCGGACTCTTCTCCTTCTATATGTGGATGACATGATCATCACTGGTGACGATTCTGAGTATATTGCCTTTGTTAAGGCCCGCCTCCGGGAACAGTTTCTGATGTCTGATCTTGGTCCTCTTCGCTACTTTCTTGGGATCGAGATTTCTGAGACCTCTGCAGGCTTCTTCATCTCCCAGGAAAAATATATTCAGGATCTTCTTACTCGTGCCGCTCTCGGTGATGAGCGCACTGTTGTGACTCCTATGGAGCTCAACGTTCAGCTTCGTGCTTCTGACGGTGACCCTCTTCCTAATCCCACTCGCTATCGCCACCTCGTTGTGAGCCTTGTCTATCTTGCTGTTACGCGTCCTGACATCTCCTATCCTGTCCACATTCTCAGTCAGTTTGTTTCAGCCCCCACCTCTGTCCACTATAGTCACCTCCTCCGTGTTCTACGATATCTTCGTGGCACGATCTCTCATCGCCTTTTCTTTCCCCGCTCCAGTTCTCTCGAGCTCCAGGCCTACTCTGATGCTATGTGGGCTAGTGATCCCTCTGATCGACGCTCGTTGTCTGCTTACTGTGTCTTCCTTGGTGGCTCTCTTATTGCCTGGAAGACAAAGAAACAGACTGCGGTTTCTCGCTCGAGTACAGAGGCTGAGTTGCGAGCGATGGCTATGCTGACGGCTGAGGTGATCTGGTTACGATGGTTACTTGAGGACTTTGGTGTGTCTGCTACTACATCGACTCCCTTACTGTCAGACAGTACCGGTGCTATCAGTATTGCGCGTGACCCGGTGAAGCATGAGCTCACCAAGCACATCGGTGTGGATGCCCACTTTGTACGTGCTGCTGTGCAGGATCAGACACTGGCTCTTCACTATGTGCCCTCTGAGTTACAGTTGGCGGACTTCTTCACGAAGGCACAGACTCGAGCGCAGCATGGCTTCTTTCTCTCCAAACTCAGTGTTGTTGATCCACCATGAGTTTGAGGGGGGGTGTTAGATGTGTGTTTGGTGTGTTCTCTGCGGTACTACCGCCCGAGTGCGGTACTACCGCCCGAGGCGGTACTACCGCTCTGAGTGCGGTACTACCACTTGTAATACCTCACATGTATATGTACTGGCCTTTGGCCCACAGTGAATGTTAGTTGCTCATTCATAACACCATGGTGCTCGGTTCTCTGCTTGAGGATTTGGGTGGTGTTGTGCTCATGGTTCTCTGCTTGAGGACCTGGGGTATAGGGGGTGATATCTGGCTCTCTGCTTGAGGGCATATGTAGGATTAGTGCATCACACTTGATTGTGTTACTGTGTATGTACTTATATAGCATGTCTGTGTTTTGTCATTTAGCTGAAGCTTGAAGGGCGCATGAACCACCATTACTTATATCTTGTTGGTATAAGACATGCCTTAAAAGATTTTCTGGATGGAGAGCGAGGTCCAGGCAGAATGGGCTCACTTTGTATTCCATATTTTGTTGGAGATCTCTTCTTTACTACTGCATTCTGGTCTTCAGTTGCAGGGCAACAGCGATTTGCTGGGTTTTTTTCCTGAAAGATCAAGCATTCGCTGGCTTATCATTGATTTAGCAGGAGAGTGATGACAAAGGGTGATCCAGTGATCAATAGAACAGAGAAAAGAGAGGGGAACCTCTCACGCACACGGTATGATCTCTCACGTCAAATCCCCAAAAGGCACTTTGCCCGGCTAGTCGACGTTGCTCCATGTCATTGCTGCATGCGTCGATCACATCTCTGTCCTGGATTGTTCTTCAAGGGCCATCGCGGGTGGTTCCAAGACGATGGCTTTCGCGGAGCTGTCCGAGTCCCGCTACCCATCTGCCAACTCTTTTAGGCGCTCAAGAGTGGTTAATGCGTTGGCAAGGAGAGTTCTTTGGAGTTGTTGCTCTTCGAAAGTGACCGATGTTGGTCGAGATGCGACCTATTAGACTTCCTAGGGCAGGCTCATTTGTGTTGTGATTGTTTTGTGTTCGTTCGAGTTGGAATGTTTTCTTGCTTCTCACCGAGTTGTGGTGGGAGCTTCTTGTATTTTGTCCTCTACCTTCTGTAAAGCCAAGGCACACAATTTGTGTGCTCTCGAAAAAAAAACATCTATGTTGCTCTGCAGCTTGCTTCTGAAAGTGCAGCTATTTCGTTTCATCCAGATGTGCCATGACACCAGAGTAATCCCGATCTCCAGGAGGATTTGGTCTACAGTGGCGTGGCGTCATGGAAGGGTTGCAACTGGAGCATGTGGTTTGGTCATAGGGGAAGACCTCAACAGAAATAATGATGAAGATGATCAGCGCTGCCAGGCCGGACACTAGGAAGGGGACGAAGACGCACTCCCAGAGAATATGAACAGAGGACTCAATATTTCTGTTGCAGAGCGAGCAAAAGTAGTTGTTCTCCCACCCCCTCCTCTAAACCACAGCCTGCCATGGTGGAGGAGCCAGCGGAACATCTTAATTTTGCTGTGTGCCCAAACTTTCTAGACTTGAAAGAACAACACAACATTGCATGTCATAGGTGGAGTGTGCAGAGTACACGCCCGAGCCACCAGACGACCAGGCGATTTCCTCTTCCTATCCGTCGACCAACGTGATGCTAGCGTCGCGGATGGCCTGTCAAAGGAGATGAATTATGGTAGGATCGCACTGACGTTGCCGTGGCGCAGATCATGTACCCAGGGATCATCGCGCAGCGCAACAACCAATGATTGTGTGATTAAACAAGGCTAGCCAGAGAGGCTGGCTAGCCAACCATGAGCAGTGCCAGAAGCTTGCATATATGCTCAACAAAGACAGTATCAGAGCCATGGTAAGAAGCTCATATGTATTCTTGAAGCAGTTGCATCACAAGACCTCTGGATTTGGCACTCTTGCTTTGGGATGCTCAGGTCTCACAATGACATTAATGTGTTGCGGCGGTCTTCATTGTTCGCGAGGTTGTGTGTGGTGGAAGTTCCTTCGTGCAACTATAGCATTAATGGTCATGACTATAACATAGGCTAATCTTTGTGATAGTATCTATCCTTGGTGGGCGACCTTCGTCTATACCATCTCTGTACCAAGGGGTGAGAAATGATCTCACTTTATCCAAAGAAACAAAGAAGCTAGATAGGATGTACCAAAAACAGGGGCGGGCATTTGATGCGCCGGATTGGATGCCCGCCCCTTATCCACCGTTCGCGGACAAATGTGTCGGAGACATTTGGTGTGTACTTTGGTAAACCACGCTGGAGTTTGTCCTAAGGGTCCTACAATGGAGGAAAAGAAAATATCCAATATATTGGAAATTTTGGCCTCTCCCATTAAGTGTCATTTCAACGCACCATCGTCGGAGACCACTTCACGCGTTGCCGCCCGCCGTCGTTGTCCACCGCCCGCCCGCCACCGCCATGGGTCGCCGCAACCCGCCCACCCTGTTGGAATTGTGTGTCCTGCAACTATATTCAAATTATTATGAATTACTAATATTCGGAATATCTCATTATGGAATTACACATGTATTTATGCATGGAATTATTTTACATGAATATGATGGAATTATCACTTGTTGGAACGTACTTAAGTTATATACTTAAGATGGTCGATTGTCAGTGGAATACAATATAGTATTTATATTGGAAAGACTACCCGCGTAGAGTGATAATCGGAAGGAGCTAGATCGTATAGTTAGATCACGGCCCTAATGTTGATTTACATAATTAAAAGAATTAACACTCCATTATGACGCGTTGCTCACAAGCGTGTGCTCCGGAGACATAACGGGTAAAATTCGTTAACAGACAAATATGATCGTGGTTGGTAATTTGATCCGAACTAGGAATCTTATCTGTAGGTGGACTCTTTAAAAAGACAGTATAAGAAGTTTTTTACCCCTAACCTTAGATACGTGAATTGTGAGCGACATCATGAATAAGCGTAAAGGAATACGAGGTAGAAAACAAATTATTTCCAGCCACCTAACTCCACGCCATCACCGATTCAATCCGCTGCCAACTCTGCACCTATCCGTTGGTCGCCTCTGAATCCGCTGCGGGAAACTCCACATATCCACCACCGCTTGTCTCAGATCGATGTCCGCCACATCGATGTGATAGATGTACAATTCGATGTGCCCTTCGACGCGTGAGGTTCGGCGTTGATCTTGTCTGCCTGTGAGATGCACTAGGTTGCTGCATATTATCTTTTCCGGTCATCAGGCGATCTGGGAAATCAATTCGAGACTGACTCGCAGCAACTCACTCATGCACGTACACCAGGGAAGGAATCAAGCAAGTCACGACTTTCTTGGCATGTGGATCGAGGAAGGGAAGGAGTAATATAATATATCCATATACTGCTATCACCAGGAATTTTGGATTCTTTTGCTTACACAGATCAAGTAGGAACGTATCTATACATATGTATGTGCGATCAGAATTACGGAAAGTATTGCTGCCAGACATTAATTACAGGTTCGTTTTAGATCGGATCTGGGACTGGAAATTTTGATAAAAGAAGAGGAAGGGTTGACGGCGCAGCTCGAGCCCATGAATTCGTGACTCCTCCCATGGTCCAAGCGCACTCCGTCAGGACCTTCAGAAGTTTGCGGCCTCGTCATCTCCAAGATAAATACGAGTCTTCATTGGCTGCTCGAAAACTGCAGATCACGCCCAGCCTGCTGCCGATGCTACCAACATCATTAAGAACAACAGTTTTCCACTGAAAATTCTTGGAATTTTCAAGGCATTACTTGAAGGAAAGAGAAAGATTTTTTATTATTGTTTATTGTGCCTAACATCTAGTCAACTGCACTGCCAACCGGCCGAAGAACCAGATGCACCTGCGTATACGTGCTTTTGGAAGGAGTACTATGTTTTCTCTGCCGAGCCATGGACTATTATTACCGGAAGAAGCAAATTGAGTAGCTTACACGAGGATTAAGGGAGCGTCTCAACGTTTCACGGAATAAAGTTGGTTACATGCATTTTTTTTTCATATCAGAGTATTTGCCAAGTCTATCGATCGGTAATATTTTTTAATTGGACTGTGCTAACGTCCAGTCGACCCGACGTTAGCGACAGATCCGAACGATTCGTTCCTACCTGATCGCTATCATCCCATGCTCGCTTCCACTGATTTCTTTTTCTTCTCTTAAAAACCGTAGTGAATCGCTAGTGGTTTTTATTGAGCCTAATAACCAACTAAGCCACCTTTTGTTGTTGTCTATTGTAGATAAGCAATGTTATTTGAACCTTTCTTATTACTACCATATCAGAAAAAATAATAAAGATTGGCTTGATAACTTTCGCATGACCAGCATGATAAATATGGTATGAGCAACATGATAACTATACCATTATAAGGCTGGTAACTACAGTACGAGAAGGTTAAAAATAGTTTGTGTGTGAGTTATCAGTTTGGTTGTGCGCATGTTATCATGCTTTTTATACGTAATTTGCCATATAATTTTTCAACAACACCCCCCCCCCCCCCTCCGCAAGTTAAAAATAGTTACCATGTCTCTGCTAAGTAAGTTATCAACGCTGATGTGCGTAGATTACCATTCTAGTAGACATGAGTCACCAGGGAAGGGCGGTTCAATAACTTTTCCCCTGGTCAAAAAATTACCACACTTCGGCTAAGTAAATTATCAGCTCTATTGTACGTATACTGTGCGTATAGCACCTTGCTGTTAACACGAAAGTTATCGGGGGTATGTTTTCAAACAACCCACCCCGGATCAAAGTTACCATGTTGTTTGTGAGTGAGTTATCAGTTTGGTTGTGCGCATGTTACCATGCTTTTTATACATAATTTACCATGTGATTTTTCAACAACCACCCCCCCCCCCCCCCCTCCGCAAGTCAAAAATAGTTACCATGTCTCGGCTAAGTAAGTTATCAATGCTGATGTGCGTAGATTACCATGCTAGTAGACACGAGTTACCAGGGAAGGGCGGGTCAACAACTTTTTCCCCTGGTCAAAAAATTACCACACTTCGGCTAAATAAATTATCAGCTCTATTGTGCGTATATTACCATGTTAATTTTTCATATAAGTTACCGGTGTATGTTTGTCAACAACTTTTTTCTTGGGTCAAAAGTTATCACGATGTTTACGCGTGAGTTACCAGCCATGATGTGCGTGTATTACCATGTATTTACATGGAAGTTACCAGGGTATGTAATCAACAACTCACCCACCCCGGAATATGTTTTAGTAATGCACTAGCAGCTCTTGTGAAAATAAAAGCAGCCTAACATGTATCTAAGCACTAGCGAGGTATTAACCCAGATGGCTAGAAAGAGTAGGACTAAACCACTAGGTACAAGGTTCGATTCCTGTTGTCCTCTTTTTTGCGAGAAAAATCAATAGCGAAGAAAAACAAAGAAACAGAACCGGACGTACTACGATTTTCAACGGAAGGAAATAAAAATCGGTAGTAAAACGAATCGGGGGATCGTGGGGAGGGGATCGTGCGGATCTGTTTAGCTTTCTCGTTTTTAATTTCATAGTGCGGTATTCAATACCGTTTATGTCTAACTTGTTTAGAACTCACGGACTACATGGCTAATCACGGTTTGGAAGATAGGAATAAATTTTATCTTTTGTGAGGAACATTGATCAGTTTATTGACTAAACAAACTGGAATAGACAAAATTTAAACGCCACTTTTGAGGAAAAGGAAAAGCATTATGGATAACAAATGGCTTGTGTACTTGTAGCAATTCTATTATTCATTAGTTGGTTGTTAAATATGAGAGTGAACAAATTGCATGGAAAATTAGTGCAATCAGGAATATATTTTTTTCCTTGTGTGATATCGCTCGGGAAATACAATTTGCTGGATATATATTGATACAAACTCTCTGAGGGAAGGATCTGACCAAATATTGGTTGCACCAACTCTACATGAAAAGGAATTCATAGAAGTTCCTATTGTTGAGCATCACTTATCTATGGAGGAAGATAGGAACCACTCTATGAAAAGGAAATTTGCTCTCACCTCAGGTATGCACATCGTCAATGTTTGCATTAAACATGTATATGTCACTACTTTTTCAACTAGTTGGATTGAGGTTATGTCTTATATTGCTGCAATACAATATCAATTTTATTGGCAAGATAACGGTACAAAAGGAAATTATATATCTTGTGTATTTTGTCATTGCTGCTAAATCTTATACACTTCGGAATTGGAAATTTTGCCATGAAACTCCCTGGTGGAGGAAATGTATTATTGTTATAGGACACTCTAATGCAACTTCAATGTGAAGGGATTTAATTTATTGCTCCGTCTTGGAATCTATTGATTATGACATACTATTTGGAAAAGAAAGAGTGGAAATATTGCTCAATGGTTAAATTAGTGCATTATGGATTTTCACACAATGATCGATTTTTCTTGATGTCCATTGGAAGTGGCAAACCAATTTTTTTATATTTGTCAAAGCTAACTCCATATGGAGGAATACCGACACCGGGAACACATGCTTGGAATCTTATTGTCTACATCATCAACGACTTGCTCACATATCTTGGAACTGGATCAAGAGGCTTATTGATTCTGGAATTTTAAACTTTAGTGGGAGGACTATGGTACATGTGAAGCATATATGATTTTTTTGCGTACACCTTTTTATTAAGGTGGCAAGGAGATAAAAAGCTTCACATCATTTCTTTTTGATATACTTCTGGTATTTCTTTGGACATCCCCACTAGAGGTCGGGTTATTTATTTTATCTCATTCATTGATGGTTGCACTTGATATGGTATGTTTATAATATTTTGAAATACAAGCCGAAATGTTTTGTTGTGCTTGTCATGTTATGTACTGAAGTGGAAAATCAGTTGATTAAAATATTTCAATGTTTTAACAACTGATTGATGGGGGAAGTACACTTCAGGAATATATCAACTGAACATGTAAAGAACATGGAATTATTTACCATTGTAATATACCGTTATACTCCTTGATTGAATGGAGGAATTAAATATTTTCTTTTGGAAGAATCATTACATATTGTCGCAATCTAGCATAGTCACGCCTTATGGTTTGTAGACTGGAAGGAACTCTTTTTTACTTTGGCAGGAAATTTTCAATTACTACAAAGCATACACCAGGAATTTTGTAATGGTTATTCTAGTGGATCAAAGGTTGTCCTTTTGATCTGGAAACGGAAAACTGGTGGAAAGTAGGAAAACAATTATTTTTATGATCAAGGGTGCAAATATTGACAATCATACTGGAATATAATATTGACCACAAAGGAAGCTACAAGTGCAATTCCCGATACTAACATTCTTAGGATAAGTGGGAGGAATTAACTTGGAATGTTATCTCTGGATAATTGTTATCTGTTTTTCTTTTGGGGGAAGCCACTCTAAATTTTAGAGGAAGTCTCTTAAGAAGGCTTAAATTTCCATAACTGTCAAATATGAGTGGAAGAAATGCGGGAAGGAACAAATTCAATGAGGAAATATATAGTTTGGGAACTTATTATCATATCAAACAACCGCAAGCCCATTTTTTGGAAATATACTTTGTGGAAACTCTCCCTCATGTAATTTACGGAAAGAGGAACTAAATACATGATTTGTTAATTAAATACATTAATGTATGGTCTTATAACAAACTTCACATCAATGGAATAGCAGGTCATATGATTTTCTAAATTGAAGCAAGGTGGTCATCTACAAATTCACATTGATGGCAGTGAAAGCTTGGTCATGTTTGAACTTTCATATGAAAGGAATGTTTGAAGCTTCCTATCTTTTGGGAGTGGAACTACACAGGGCATGGTTTTTGAAATGTTTTCTATGGAAAATTGCAAAAAAAATTGAAGTACCTGGAACCAAACTCAATGAGGAATTAATTGAACTCCTGAGGAAAAAGGGATAATATATGGTGTTGAAATTTACCGCATCTTTGTTATACAATCATACCTTAGCTTCCGGAATTTATGTTGCATTCAAGCAATGGAAGGAATTACGAGAAGCTAAGGGAATGTCACACATCATATCACATTGTGGAAAGTGCATCACAACCTGTCACTTGTTCCGGAATTTATATTAAAGGTAAACACATTGAGGAAGCTATTATTGTATCTACGAGATGAGAAATAAGCCCAGGTACGCATATTCAATTATTATTTTAGTACTAATATGGTGCAGGTTCATTGACTGAAGTCGGGAATTTCTTTCAAACACGGTTATCATATATTTTGACTTAATGCAGAATTATCATGTTGTTGATATATGTGATGGAAAATAATTGATGCAAAATTTCACTTGAGGAAACAAAATACTCAAGGTGCCTGTAAAGGTGGAATTACACTCGAGGAAATTATACTCGAGACGCCGAGGACAACTATGCTAGAAAAATTAGGCGGAAACTAAGATCTCTAGTGATCTTAAGTGTCACAACAAGGAAACATATTGAGGGAATGTATCACATTTTTTGTGGGTTATTCAACGTAGTGTTAATATGATTGTTGACCCCTTGACTAAGCCTATTAGTCATGAGGTATTTAGTAAGCATATTAAGGCTATAGGTTTACGAATATTTGAATGATCGTTTCGTACAAGTGGGAGATGTTGAAATTATGTGTACTGCAACTATATTCAATTTATTAGGAATTACTAATATTCGGAATACCTCATTGTGGAATTACACATGTATTTATGCATGGAATTATTTTACATGATTATTATGGAATTATCACTTGTTGGAACGTACTTAAGTTATATACTTAAGGAAGCTGGTCGATTATAGGTGGAATACGATATACTATTTATATTGGAAAGACTACCTGGGTATAGTGATAATCAGAAGGAGCTAGATCGTATGGTTAGATTACAGCCCTAATGTTGATCTACATAATTAGAGGAATTCAAACTCTATTATGACGCGTTGCTCACAAGCGTGTGCTCCGGAGACATAATGGGTAGAATCCGTTAACAGACAAATATGATCGTGGTTGGTAATTTGATCTGGAATTTATCTCGGAAAACTGGTTAAAAAGACTTGGAATCTTATCTGTATAAGAGGTGGACTCTTTGAAAAGACAGTATAAGAAGGTCCCTACCCCCTATCCTCAGATATGCGAATTGTGAGCGGCACCACATATAAGCGTAGAGGAATATGGGATAGACCACAAATTATTTCCAACATGCCCGCCATCACAGAGCATCGTCGCCGCTGTCCACCGTCACCTCCCACTGCCAGACCATTATCGAAGCCTGCCTCGGTGGCACCGAAAAGAGAGGACTCATATGTCAGATTGAGTGATGGAAAAAAATATTAGGATTCTGAGAAAAAACATCCACAAACCGTCCCTAAATTATTAGAAGGGCTCCAGTGACCATTTATTGAAGGAATTATTTGAAAAGTCTCTTGGAGACAATGGCGGAGGCACGGGGGGGGTGGGGCAGCAGGGGCCCCAGCCCGGGCCAACAAGCCAAAACGGTCATTACATCAGCGATTTTTTGTGTCCAAAACAATGTATTCTGCAGGTCTGGCCACCCCAATAGCACATCAGCATTCAGCAATAGCTGCCACAATAAATCCTAAGCTTATCCTCGACTTTTCCCATTGGTATTCTACTACATCCCAAGAGAGCCCGTGAGGTGAGCCAGCCCAGCGCAGCGCCTCTGTTTCTTCTCCAACACACGTGAGTCCTCTTCCCCAAATTCCTTTGGCTCTCTCCGGTCCCCTCCAGGCCTCTCCGCCCTGATGTCTACTATGCAACCTTCTTCTTGTAGACTCGTGTTGGGCCTCTAAGCGCAGAGTTTTGTAGGACGATAGCAAATTTCCCTCAAGTGGATGACCTAAGTTTATCAATCCGTGGGAGGCGTAGGATGAAGATGGTCTCTCTCAAACAACCCTGCAACCAAATAACAAAGAGTCTCTTGTGTCCCCAACACACCCAATACAATGGTAAATTGTATAGGTGCACTAGTTCGGCGAAGAGATGGTGATACAAGTGTAATATGGATGGTAGATATAGGTTTTTGTAATCTGAAAATATAAAAACAGCAAGGTAACTAATGATAAAAGTGAGCACAAACGGTATTGCAATGCTTGGAAACAAGGCCTAGGGTTCATACTTTCACTAGTGCAAGTTCTCTCAACAATACTGACATAGTTGAATCATATGTAAATCCCTCACGTGCGACAAAGAGTTCACTCCAAAGTCACAAATAGCGGAGAACAAACGAAGAAATTATTGTAGGGTACGAAACCACCTCAAAGTTATCTTTTCCGATCAATCTTATGAGCTATCCCTATAAGTGTCACGAACAGCCCTAGAGTTCGTACTAAAATAACACCTTCAGATACACATCAACCAAAACCCTAATGTCACCTAGATACTCCAATGTCACCACGAGTACCCATGGGCTTGATTATACGATATGCATCACATAATTTCAGATTCATCATGTTCAATCCAACACAAAGAACTTCAAAGAGTGCCCCAAAGTTTCTACCGGAGAGTCAAGACGAAAACGTGTGCCAACCCCTATGCATAGATTCCCAAGGTCACAGAACCCGCAAGTTGATCACCAAAACATACATCAAGTGGATCAATAGAACATCCCATTGTCACCACGGATATCCCATCGCAAGACATACATCAAGTGTTCTCAAATCCTTAAAGACTCAATCCGATAAGAAAACTTCAAAGGGAAAACCCAATTCATCACAAGAACATAGAGAGGGGAAAACTCCATATGATTCATCTATATTAATAAAGCTCGCGGTACATCAAGATCGTGTCATCTCAAGAACACGAGAGAGAGAGATCAAACACATAGCTACTGGTACATACCCTCAGCCCCGAGGGTGAACTACTCCCTCCTCGTCATGGAGACCGTCGGGATGATGAAGATGGCCTCCGGTGATGGTTTCCCCCTCCGGCAGGGTGTCGGAACGGGCTCCCGATTGGTTTTTCGTGGCTACAGAGGCTTGCGGCGGCGGAACTCCCGATCTAGGTTTCTTTCTGGAGGTTTCTCGATTTATAGGAGTACTTGGCGTTGGAATCACGTCAGGGGAGTGCTCGAGGGGCCCACAAGCCAGGGGGGCGCGCCCTTAGGGGGGGGCGTGCCCCCTAGGCTTGTGGCCTCCTCGGGACTCCTCTCCGGTATCTTTTTGCTCCGATATTTTTTATATTTTCCAAAAATATTCTCCGTAAATTTTCAGCCCATTCCGAGAACTTTTATTTCTGCACAAAAACAACACCACGGTAGCTCTGCTGAAAACATCGTCAGTCCGGGTTAGTTCTAATCAAATCATACCAAAATCATATAAAATTATTGTAAACATGGCATGAATACTTCATAAATTATAGATACGTTGGAGACGTATCACGCCCCATGCTCGAACCCTCCAAGGAGACAACCAGCCAGCCGGCCAGGCCCCAAACCCAGCCGCCAGGCCCCAAATTTAATCTCAGTTTTTCTGTTGTTGGCTGTCTGCTGCTCCGCTTCGAGGTACAGATTCTTCCCGGTTCCTCTTTCTCTTTCTCACATCTAAATATCAGATCTGGCATTTGTTTTGCTTTGGCTTGTTAATTTCTCTAAATAGGACAGAGTCTAATTGTCGATTGTGTTTAATTTGTACAGAATAATCATGGCCAAACATAAAAGAAAGGTTGTAACAATGCATTCCTTTTTTGAGAAGAAAGCAAGAGTTGATTCTTCAGTACAAAATAATTTGGGGGCTGGCCCTCACTTGGTGGATGAACAAGAATCAGTAGTAGAAGAAGAAATTGCAACATCAACACCACCTCAGGTTCAGAGAGAAGGGAATGATGATGCTTCTGTTCTGATAGTAGAAAGGGATCCAGGTTTGCGACGCCAAATTTGGGATTATCCTCCTAATGCTCAAGAACAAGCTCGTAATGCATATATGAAGCATGGAGCATATCAGATTGAAATGGAGGAGTATCCTCTTGATGATTCAGTAGTCCATCAATGCAAGTTTCAGTATCATTGGTTCAAATCCTTCCCTTGGTTGGAATATTCACCACAGAAAGATGCAGTCTATTGTTTTCCTTGCTTTTTGTTTTATAAGAAGCCACTTGGAAAAAAAGGGTCTGATGTGTTTACAGTGCAAGGATTCAGAAAATGGAAGAGAGTTAACAATGGAAACAAATGTGCATTCTTGACTCACATGGGAAAGGATAGTAAATCTGCTCATAGTTTTGCTGTCAAATGTTATGATAATTTGAAGAACAAGGAATGCCATATGGAACAATTAGTGGTGAAGCTAACAGAAGAGGACATCAAGAGGAATAGGCTGCGGCTTAGATTAACAATCGATGCACTACGGTGGTTAGCATTCCAAGCTTGCCCCTTCCGTGGACATGATGAAAGTCTTGATTCAAGGAACCAAGGTAATTTTCTTGAAATGGTCAAATTGGTAGCTTCTTATGACGAGGAAATTGGAGCGGTTGTATTGGGTAATGCTCCAGGGAATGCTAAATATACCTCACCTACAATTCAGAAAGAACTTCTGCATATGATTGCTTTTAATGTGCAAAAAGAAATTCGTAAAGAAATTGGCAATGCTAAGTTCTGTTTGCTTGTAGATGAGTCAAGAGATGAGTCCAAAAGAGAGCAAATGGCAGTGGTTATTCGTTTTGTGGACAAACCTGGTTTCACTCATGAACGCTTTCTTGATATTGTTCATGTCGCCGATACATCTTCAACTACTCTAAAAGAGAAGTTATCTTCTGTTTTGGCTCAACATCAGTTAGTTGTCAGCAATATTCGTGGACAGGGATATGACGGTGCTAGTAACATGCGTGGAGAGTGGAATGGTCTACAAGCCAAGTTCATGGAAGAGTGTCCTTACGCATATTACATTCACTGTTTTGCTCATCAATTGCAGCTTGCTCTTGTTTTGGCTCAACATCACTGATGTGCTTTTATTTTGTGGGAAACATGGAGTTCCAACCCCACATTTTGATGGCCTCTATGTGGATTTCATTAACTCACGTGTGGATGATGAGACTATAGTTGAGCATCATTATCGGTGTGACGTTTTCATGGTTGCTGTTGATCAACAAGCAGAAGAGTTGAATTGCAGATTCAACAAACAAGCAACAGAGCTTCTAATTCTATGCACCTCCTTGGACCCTAGTAATTCATTCAGATCATTTAGCATTGATAATATATGTTCTCTAGCATCAAAATTCTATCCTGCTGATTTTGAAGAAAAGGAACAATCTAAGGTGTCAGTTACGCCATTATGAGAATGTTGTACCCACTAACCCAAAGTTTCAGAATTTGACAACTATATCAGAACTTTGTCAACAACTTGCAGCAACCGGGAAATCGGATGAATATCATTTGATTGATAGGTATATAATGTTCTCCTCTTATGTATTATTGATTTTCCCTTCGCGAATTATGTATTAGTTGGTATTATCATTGGTAAAAGTACTAACTATTTCTTCATACACAGGCTGATTCGACTTGTTCTTACTCTATCGGTTTCAACGGCAACGACAGAACGTGCATTTTCTGCCATGAAACTTGTGAAGACAAGGCTTCGGACTAAAATGGAAGATGGATTTCTAAGGGATTGCCTCGTAATTTATATTGAAAAGGAGATTGCGGCTGGAATATCGACAAATGCAATTATAGATGAGTTCGATGAATCGCCACGCCGAGTGTCATTTACCTAAAACAAGTTAGTTCATCTGTCTTTTTATGTGTAGATGTTTCTTTTGGGCAATGACCAATTCGAGAAGTGTACATCCTGTTGCCGTCGACAATGAATGATGGTATATTAATGAAGTATATTTTGACATTACACTTTTTTCAAAAAATTTGCAAAAATTTCTGTACGAAAATGTTGTCCTCTTTAAGGCTAAAATTACTTAAATTAATTTGCAAATTACAAATCTATTGTATCCATCGAAGAAAATTACATACAAACAAAATTATGGTGCAATAAAATTAATTTTAAATTTATTTCTATCAACAGTAACTTGTTACAGTACCTGGTACAACAGATCCATACAGTATTCACTACAATAACCCTGACATTCCTTCTCCTTTTTACACAAGAAGAACACTATAGCTCTCTGACTTTCCTTGAGCATGTTAGAGGATCCAGCTCCTGCGCGCTCGACTGGCTACATGCAAAAGCAAACGGCGCAAAACTGACTGCATGCAACAACAAAAACACGCTAAGAGCATCTCCGATAGAAAATGTATATACAAAAATACTACTTTTGCATTTTCGAGGCCAAAAAACACCTCTCCAACAGATGGTGTAGATGCCAAAAAAAAAATACATCTCCGCCCTCCGGAGATGTAAACTACAACACCTCGCGGTGCAAATTTGCATCGCCACCTCTAGGAGATGTAAAATTGAAACCGCCCGCCAACTGCCCAACTGTCGTTCAGTTGTCTTCCGCGCGAACAACCGCCGCCCGACTCCTGACCATCTGCCTCCTGCCAGCCACCCGCTGCCGCCATGGCCGACGCCGATGACCCCGCCACCTTCTCCCTCCGCCACCAGTGCCCTGCCCCACCTCGCCGCGGCCGCCGCCTCCTCCTCCGCGCCAATCGTCCCCAATGCGGCCGCCGCCGCCTCCATGTTGCCGTCGTCAGCTCGCCGCCCTAGATTTGCCTCACCCCGTCCGGTCGCCGTCGCGCGGGGCGTTGCAAAGAAGCAGCGGCCGGTCAAGCCTTGCGGTGGAGGCGTGAAGCGGCCGGCGGGGCACGGCCGCAACCCGGCGGGAAACCCTCGACCGGCCAAAAACTCGAGGTCGGACGCGGCTACGGCGGCCGATTTGCAGCCGCTGCCGACCTTGTCGTCCTCCTCCGGCCATGGAGCTCATCATCCACCTCCTCCGCCGCTGCCGGCGGCCATGGATGAAGATGTGTCCACGCTGACCGCGACCGCATCCAACGTGTTCGATGATATGTCGCAAAGGTAATAAAAATTGTTTTTTGTGTTTCTTTGTTGTTTCAATTGTCGATTCCAACAGAATATGAAGTTGATTGCATGTACGTTCTTTTGTAGTCTCGATGATAAAGCTTTCATGCGCGCGAAAAATGTGACAAATGATGATTATTCACATGAATATGCATCGCGAGAATATGAAACTCCACAATATGGTGATGACAATCTCAACATGGATGATGAGGGCTTCGTTATCAAGGGAATAACCGCAAATTATACCAAAACCGAAGATGTGTTGATTTGCATCACATGGAAGAAAGTCTCTCAAGATGCAACCGTTGGGACCGACCAATCCGCCAACACTTATTGGCAACGCATCAAGGAGTACTTCGATGCTCGCAACACTAGCGGCCACAATTGCTCAAGTGGCTCCCTTCTTCAACGTTGGGGCACCATCAACGTCAAATGTCAACAGTGGGCGGGTTGCTTGGCAAATGTTGATCGCGTGAACCCAAGTGGTTGCGGTGAAAGTGACTTGATAATAATCATTTGCTCTTTATGTGTGCTTTCTCTACTTTCCGCAATTGTTGAAACGTTGATTGTTTTCTTGTAGAAAATGATTGCGCAAGGCTTATTTCGAGAGAGGAACAACAAAGGAGAGAAGAGGAAGAAGAAAGGAAGAGCTTTCACTTTCCATCATTGCTACAAAGAGCTTAAGGATGAGGGGAAGTGGAAAAGAAGAGAAGTTTTCGATGCTTCCGGTGGGAGGTGACTTCTGTGGCAACATGAGCGGCATGAAAGGTGACAATGAAGGTGCTTTCGGTGGAGTTCGTGGCAACGAGACTTCAACGTAAGAGAACGTCGACAAAGATGCCATTGATGATGATCACACCACCGTCCACAATGACACTGGTGACAAGGGAGAGGACGCAAATTGAATGATGTCTATGTGCCTTCTCATTTGTTAGACCAAGAACTTTGTTTGAGACAATTGACTTTTGCTTGTAGGATTTAAAACTATGGTTGATTATGCACTTTTCTTGCTATAATTATGAAAATTCAATGTGCAAATGCGGATGTGCAGCGGCTGAACAACAGTCGCGCGGCCAGCGGCCGGTTTTACATCTCTAGTTTGCATCTTCTGTTGGAGTAGCTGTTTTACATCTCTGTTTTGCATCGGCTATTGGAGTTGGTACTTTTTTGGAGATGCAAAACGCACTTTTTGAAGATGTGAATTTTTACATCCCCTGTTTCACATCTCCAAATTTGCATAGATGCTCTGAACTGACTGCATGCAAAAACAAAAGGGAAAACGCTAAACTTACTGCATACAACAACTGTCCGCTAATTTCTTTGGTAGGGTTATTTTCTAGCACCGACACACACACAACGCTCTTGCTCTGAAAGCGCTCGTGGCTGATGATGTCTGCTCAACTCAACGTGTAGAGATCTCGCCATGTTAAGCATGAGGAATCATCTACGCAACACAATTAAACTGATTCCAAATAGTTCATGCAGACCACGACATATACAGAGGACAGCATTTTCTGAAACAACAAACAGTAATTACAAGCGAACAATCCTCCTGCGCCGCCGTAAGCATGCCTTGAAGTCCAACACTTGAAAGAACAAGTGTGACGACCATGTCCATTGTTCTTCTGGCCGAAAGCTGAATCTTGTGACGAACTACACAACTTCCCCAGCTAGAGCGACCTGCCAGCCAAATTCAACAAAGTCCCATGCTGCACATCCTTCTTATGTGCAGGATGCCCATGAGATAATAAGCAGCATTGTGAATGGCTGCCGCAATCCATCGAGGATATTGCCTGTGCTTGGAGGAAGCTCCTGTTGTGCTCCGGCCCTACTCTGGATCTCTGACGGTCTCATGCTTTTGTGATACCATGAGCAACGATGAGAACTGAAGACAATAATTAATGACTGGTTATATTTTTGCCACCTGACTCGAATTTTGTTTGTAAATCTGATAATTTCCAATTCTAAAGCCATCCGGCATATACGTAAATCCGGTATTGCCTTTCACATGAGGAATCGGAATATATATACAGCAATCTTAACCAGAGTGTAAGCAAACTAACCTCAGTACCGCAAATTATGTTGTGACTGAGTGGATGGACTGCACAGGAAAGCACCCTTTCGGATAAGGGAATAAACTTGTTTTCTGCAGGTTGATTTTCCTCGAAGCCTTTTGTTTCCTCGCTGAAATGTGGAAAGCCAAGTGAGGAAACAAGAATGAACATCGTGCATAAAATGAGCTGAATCCAGAGTTATTTCCAAGGGAACTTCTTTTCTATTTTTGTTCATTGGAGCCAAGAGAGAAAAAAAAGATGAATTGCTGAAATTGTGGAACTTCTCCACATACGTCCCAGCAAATAACTACACCCTCTGTTTCAAAATATAAGACGTCCCGTTGATTCAATTTAAACTGCCAAAACGTCTTATATTTAGGAATGGAGGTGGTAGAAGATTAGATTGCCAAGTAAGTTTGCTCTGTCAAAAACAAAAACAAACTGGAAATGAAAGACCAGCTCACTTGTAGTCCACATGGCATGCGGATCTTGTATCTGGATGAAAATCCAGTGCATACATTCCACTGTTGGAGGAAGATCCGACTGCATAAATCTGCACAATGTAAACATGTGACATGCATCATATGCCTTAATGCGTTTCACTATGTTTTATATGTCAAGAAATGGAAATAACAAGCATTATGGCTAGCATGGTAAGGCAGGACTGCATCTGTTAGCATTCACGAAAATTTATTTTCTTCAATCCGATGTCTTACATGGGCCAATTATAAGAAAGGTGTTGCATGTATTAAGATTTGAGGATGCCCTATAATTTTCTTACTGAAGATGTCGACAGCCAGGTCGCTTTCCGTTTATGCAACACAGAGTCCACACCCTCCCTAATATAACAAACAGCAGAGAACCACAAAACAATTTGGTCATATTTCCTTGGGAGAAAAAATTTGGTCACATTTGTAAGGCTTAAAGACATTCATAATGGAGTCCAAGTTTGAAGCAATGCATAGATCAACACTTACAACCAAGCAGGGGGAGGGCAGTGCAGATGACTAACACTGAAAGTGTTGACATTCAGGACTCCAGACCTAACATGGGATGCAGCTGGATGAGAAATCACTAGTAAGCACACATCACTAAAATTTATACTAGAAATGAAAGAATGAAGCGTAAAAAGCTCTAATAAGAACAAAGTAATCATTGAATTTTATGATTATATACTGACAATAAGTGAGAGGTCTGAGATACTTACCACCCATCATCAAGATGGAAGGCCAACTGATATGAGCAACTAGGGTTAAAGTCTATCGACAGAATTTCACTTGAAACAATGTTTGATTGTTCCTGAAAATAGTTAGCAAGGTGAAAATAATGTTAAACTAAGAAATATATTTTATAGCCCTATTATTGTTAGCATTATAAGTTAGTCCCTCCGTATCAAAACATAAGACGTTTTATGACACTATGACAGTGTCAAAAAACGTCTTATATTTTGATACAGAGGGAGTATCTAACGATGCTCCGAATTAACTATTGTTATTCCTTTGTCTCAAAACTTCAAAGGGAAAAATATCTAGCTTCAAGGAGAAAAACAGTTCCAAACCATTATAATTGGGATGGATCGGATAGATGAACTATACCATTTTGTAATATGTCTGAAAAACAGAATTTCGATACATCAGATGGATGAACTATAAATCTATTAAACATGTTTTGAAACATCCAAAAGCATTGTGCACCCTCCAATTGAGATGCATTATTGTATGTTGATTAAATGCTGTATAACAATAAATGTGGGTTTCTTTTCTTTTCTTTTCCTGATATTAGGCGAAGCAAGGACTACGAGCCAGCTCCAGAGCATATCATAGCCAGTGTTTCAAAAAGGGAGAATGATTCCACTAGGCAATGTATATAGGGCATAAGTGTGAGAGAGTGGACCCAAGAGGAAAATGAGATTTGAGATCTTCCCGAGCAAGAGCATTGAGTTCATCTCCAAGCACTCCTCACGCCATTTCTCTTGGAAGTTGGGAACTTCTAGGTAATTGGAGTCACCCAGAAGCATCTAAGCTTTGTGGATTTGCCCCAGGAGTTTGTGAAGGTCGGAGATCACCTCAAGGTCTACCCTTGGTAACTGAGCTCATACTTTGTGGTTTTACACTCCAACAGAGACATAGAACCAGCACCCCCCCCCCCCCCCCCCCCCTCCAAAAAAAGGTAACCTACCTTGATTTTACACTCTATTTACATACTGGTAGGTTGCTTGGATCATATTGGTTGTTTCACTTAGGCTTAATCTCATAAAATCAATTAACTTGGGATAAAAGTTGTTAATCACCCCCCCGGCTCCCTGAAATTTGAACAAAAGTACGGATAGATAGGTTTGTTCAATGTACTAGAGTACTTTTGTCATGTGAATCACCATATGCAGATACTCCGTACTCGTATAATAATTCTAACAATTTGGATGTTTCCACAATCGAACTAGCTCATAGTTCATGCAGATGGCTCTGATATAGAATCATGTCAGTAATACTATGTGTATGTGAGGCTTCAATATGGGTCACAAGAATGGAAACGGATACATGAGGTTTCTTTAGCATAAATTCCCTTGCAGTAAGTATTAATCTTTCAAATACCTTCAGTGATGCAATTTTTCCCAACAACGTTGATATCTTCACTGATGATAAAGGTTGAACCTGGATGAAAAAATTGTCAGCCCAGAACCCAGGCAAGAAACAATGGTCCTCATGTTGCCAAGACGGCTATGACATTGCTGCGTAAAAAGGTTCAAAATGAAGGACTGTTCTTTCTCTACTACTTTCTCTATTATAAAAATGGTACTAGCAATGTCACGGCCATGGCATGAAATACAAAATAAATTGGAAATTAGATAGATTATTCCTCATAATTGCACTTCATAGTCTAGTGCACTAAGCCACTACCTATTTCTAATCTTCCGCAGCTCACATTTAACATGACATCTTAACAAGAGTTGTTTCTGTAATTTAGGGTTCTTTAGCATATTGTAAGTTTTGATAGGTTTCAGATTGATCCCGCGGTTGTGATTTATCATTGGAGGTTGATGGATGACAGGCATATGTTTCCTCTGAAAATTTGTTCATTTTTAGTTTTCTTGGCACCTGGAAACCACTTATCATCGGTTTTAAGTATATAAAATGGAATAAATAAAAGCAACTTTGGGGTATCATTTTAAAAAGGGTGTATTAACAATTAAATAGAACTAACTAGCTGACTAAACCCTATCAGATAGTGCATGTGTAGATAATTAGAAAGTTGTATGTGCATGCTCAATTGGTACAGCGCTACTGCATACATAAAGTAAGTTTGTTTTTCTGATTCTCAGAACACTGAAATCATCATGCAGAATATCAAGTTGGAGACCTTAGATCGCATGAAAAGAAGCAGAACTAGCAGAATGCTTATCTGCTGAATGTACCTCATTGTGGCTTTGAAAAGCAGCTGATGCTCTCTGTCGGTGTACTAAAGTATGGGTCTTTTTAGTACCCCTTACTTGTGCACGGGCAGTTGTAGCCGTACCGCGGCAAGCCTTGCCGGGGGATAGCTAGGAGTAATCACAAGACTAAGATGCCAAGAAGGCGTTCAAGTCAACGATCAGACAGAAGACCAAAGGGTTGCGGAGGCCCGGCAAGACCCTTGCCGGCAAGGCCCGGTCCCGGCAAGCCCCGGGTCCGGCAAGGATTCAGCCCCGGCAAGGCTCTGCACAGTGCAGCGCTATCGCTCCAGTGCAGCGGCCAGCCTTGTCGTTTAGGGCTTGTCCTCATGGTGACGTGGTGTAATGCTGGCCACGAGATGCTTAAGCGGTGCTGATGGGATGGCTGCTTTTCCCATCCCCCGTAAAGCTTTTCCAAGCCCAAGACGCTAAGGGACACCTTGACGGACACCTCACGGTGCATTTAATGAGTTTGTCCCAGGCCGTCAGGGTTAGGTATGATAACACTGTAGCTACTTTCCACCTCATGCCTTATCTCGTACGCCACTGTGGTAGCCCCTTTGACTCATATATAAGGAGGCCCGAGGTGTACAGAGAAGGGGAGATTGGACCCGTTCTGCATGCGCAGCTACCGAGCACTGTAGCTCCCAGAACTTAGCCAAGAACATCCACTGTAATACAATCAAAGCAGGAGTAGGGTTTTACGCATCCGTGCGGCCCGAACCTGGGTAAAATCCCCCGTGTGCTGTTCGTTAGATCTGCTCTTTGTGCAATCCTCTCCCCTTGCCGAACCGTAAAGGGATCTCCTTGATCCCATAGGTGTCCGTTTCCCACGACATCTTTGGCGCGCCAGGTAGGGGGTGATCGAGGTTGTGCGAACCTGATCTAGCGATCAGCGCGTCAGATCTTTGATCATCTTCACCACCATGGCTCCCAAGAAGAAGGGTTTCACGGCGGTTGGTCCATCTGCATCCGTCGTGCCTGATGCTGCGCGCACAGGCGACGGGGTAGACGCGGGTGGAGGAGGTGGAGGCTCCGAGCTTCCACGGCGTTCCGGCGATCCGAGCCGGACGAGCAACAGGTCCAAGGATGGAGCTGCGCAACCCGCGGGTGGTGCAGCGACTTCCAAGGATGGAGCGGCGCCTTCCAGGACGACCACGCTGGCGCATGCACCGCGACCTTCTCAGGACGTGCAGCACCGTGACGTCGGTGGATCCAAGCATCCCCATGGGAAAACCCCTGCGCATCACTCTCAAGATGCGCGGGGCCAAGATCCGCGCCAGCGCGCTGGTGGAAGCCGCGCGCGGGTGCAGAGTCGTGATGATGCTCCTTCTAACCCTGTTAGGAGTTTGAGCACCTCACGTTCTTCGCACCTGTCGCCGCCGCCTACGCCAGCGGAGGCGTTGGCGCGAGCTCAGCTGCTCCTAGACTTCCCTCCTGCCACGGAGAAGCTAGATGAGTGGCGAGCCACTATCCAGAGCCTCCTCAGCCTGGCTGACAACGGCAGACCGCAGCAGGGTGAACCCTCACGGCTGCAGTCGTCTAGGCTGGTGCGTGGCGATGGAGAGAGGACCGGAGCTGGAACGACTACGTTGCGTTCCCCTCCGCTGCATCAAGAGCGGTCGTTAACTCGACGGACCAGCGCCCGTGAGGATGATTCCACGGCGTCATCTGATCCGCGGGTTCGCCGCGACCAACGTTACGTTCTTCGGGAACGGAAGAAGGAGGACGCTCGAACCACCATCGAGCGCCGAAGGGAAGCGCGTTGCCAGTCCGACAAGCGCGCTGGGACCGCTGTTGACGAGCCCGCGCCAGGGTACCCTGGCTGCCTACCTTACGAGGTAGGTTGCCCAGCGTTTACTCGTGAGCTGCGGCAAGTCCAGTGGCCCAGCTCCCGCTCCTTCAGGCCGGAAGTACCGGAGAAGTATGACGGCAAGACCCATCCGTCCGAGTTCTTGAGCATCTACACCATCGCGGTGCGGGCTGCCGGGGCTCGTGACGATAAGGTGCTGGCCAACTACTTTCCGTTGGTGCTGAAGCCCAACGTTAGATCGTGGTTGATGCACCTGCCCGAGAATTCCATTTCTTCTTGGGCCGACCTGTGCCACCAGTTTGTTGGCGCCTTCACCGGCGGCCATCAAGCTCCTGGCCAGGAGAGTGATCTGCATATCATCCCCCAGAAAGAGGGCGAAAGTTTGCGCAAGTATATCCAAAGGTTCAGCCGCTTCCAGCACAACATTCCTGACGTTCATCCCGCCGCCGTCATCAACGCCTTTCATCAGAATGTGCGCAATCGTAAAATGCGGGAGGAGCTGGCGATGAACAAAGTCAGAGACGTCGCCGAGCTCTATGCTTTGGCCGACAAGTGTGCACGGGCAGAGGAAGGAAGAAGACTCCCCGGCGAGAACGCTGGCGCTGGAGTCGACTCCGAGAGCGAAGACGCTCCTGCCCCGGCAAGGAAGGGAAAGCGGAAGAACAGGAAGCGCAAAGGCAAGGCCGTGCTTGCCGTTGAAGGTTCCGGCAACACCGGCACCGCCAAGAAGTCCAAGACCGACGACCCCGGCAAGGAGGTTGCCGGGTGTGCGGCGTGTCAGGCCTTGACGGCTGCCGACAAGCCAGAAGGATCCGGCAAGCAGTACTGCAAGATCCACCGTACCAAGGGCCATGATCTCCAAGACTGCCGGCAAGTGGAGGAGCTTGTCGAGAAGCAGTGCGCCGAGTACGAAAGGCGCGACAAGGAGAGAACCCAAGATGGTGCCGGAGGGTCTGGCAGGAAACGCGGTCGAGGAGGTCGCCGCGGCAAGCCCAGGCAGCAGCAAGAGAAGCCTGCCCGGGGCCGTGACAAGAAGGAAGGGGATGAAGAGGAAGAGGAAGAGGAAGATGATGGCGAATCTAGTGAGCGAGAGTTCCAGAAGGCAACGGAGGTTATGTGTGTCGATGGAGGCGCTTCGTTGCATTTCTCTCACCGCCAACTCAAGCGGTGGGCACGTGAGATTAATGCGGCAGAACCCTCTATTGGTGCCCAGAAGCCACTGAAGTGGTCCCACACGCCCATCATTTTTGATGCCGAGGACCACCCAGACCGCACAACCGCGGTCGGGTGCCTGCCGCTTTTGGTCTCACCAACAGTTCGCAACTTCAAGGTAACAAAAATGTTGGTTGACGGTGGGGCCGGCCTAAACTTGATCTCGCCGGACGTCATCAAGAGGCTGCAGATTCCTGACGAGGACCTTGAGGAGACAGGCTCTTTCCAAGGGGTCAATCCGGGAAGGAACCAGCCGAAAGGCAAGATCACGCTGCCGGTAACATTTGGCAGCGAGCTGAACTTTAGGACGGAGAAGGTCGTTTTCGACGTCGCCAAGATTCCGTTACCTTATAATGGAATCCTTGGCCGCCCAGCGCTGGCTAAGTTCATGGCGGCCTCGCACTACGCCTACAACGTCTTGAAGATGCCCGGCCCAATGAGCGTCATCAATGTCCACTCCGACAAGAAAGACGCGCTCATTTGCACCGACAAGCTTTACCGGGAAGCAGTTGCAGCGTCCGCCGCCAAGGCGCATGCTCCTGCCGCTCAAGATCCCGGCAAGAAGAAGAAGCCCGGCAAGACCTCTGGTACAAACTCCGGCAAGCGCGCCTCTCCGGAGTGCTGCGCTACCGTCGAGGATGCACCAGAGAGCTCTGCCGGCCAGACCAAGAAACCCAAGGCTGCTCCGCCTGAGACCAAGAAGGTGCCCGCCAAGGAGGACGGGACGGGAGGAACTTTCACCATAAGTTCCACCCTTAATGACAAATAGGAAAGCGCGCTCGTTGCTTTCCTGCGGGCGAATGTCGATGTGTTTGCATGGCAACCATCTGACATCCCCGGTGTTCCCAGGGAAGTAATTGAGCACCACCTAGCTGTCTGTCCCCACGCGCGGCCCGTCAAGCAGAAGGTGCGGAAGCAAGCTTTGGAGCGGCAAGAATTCATTGCCGAAGAGATTAAGAAGCTTGAGGCGGCAGGCCTGGTTAGAGGAGTCCTCCATCCTACATGGTTGGCCAATCCAGTTGTTGTGCGCAAGGCGAACGGTAAATGGAGGCTATGTATTGACTTTACAGATATCAATAAAGCCTGTCCGAAAGATCCCTTTCCCTTGCCGCGCATCGACCAGATTGTGGATTCCACTGCCGGCTGCGATTTGCTGTCATTTCTTGACGCATACTCAGGCTACCACCAGATCTTTATGGCGAGAGAAGACGAAGAGAAGACCGCATTTATCACCCCATGTGGCACATACTGCTTCTTGCGTATGCCTTTCGGGTTGAAAAGTGCTGGGTCGACCTTCGCAAGAGCCGTCCAGATTGGTTTCGAGACCCAGCTCCATAGAAATATGGAAGCTTACATGGATGATATAGTGGTCAAAACCAAGGACAAGGCAACGCTCATTCAAGATCTGGAGGAGACTTTTGCAAATCTGCGCAGGATCAACCTGAAGCTCAACCCCGAGAAGTGCGTGTTCGGTGTCCCATCCGGCAAGCTTCTCGGGTTCTTCGTATCCCAGCGTGGAATTGAAGCCAATCCCGACAAGATCAAGGCAATTGAGCAAATTGAAGCACCAAGACGAGTTAAGGATGTGCGCCGCCTTGCCGGCTGCGTCGCTGCTTTGAGTAGGTTCATCTCAAAGTCCGCTGAGCGCGCCCTGCCATTTTTCAAAATTTTGAAGAAGGCAGGTCCAATGAAATGGACTCCAGAAGCAGAGGCAGCGCTGCAGGATTTGAAGAAGTACCTCTCCTCTCCGCCAATACTAGTCGCACCTAGGCCACAAGAGCCGTTGCTGCTATATCTAGCGGCAACGAATCAAGTGGTTAGTGCTGCGCTGGTGGCAGAGAGAGAAGCAGAGGAGGATGCAGCGGCAACGGCAGGTCCGCCAAGTGACTTGCCGGGGCCAGCCCCGGCAGAGTCTGGTGCCGACAAGGAAAGATCCGCGCAGTCAAGTCAAGCAGTGCAGAAGAAGAAGATGGTGCAGCGCCCAGTCTATTTCGTCAGCTCCCTGTTGCAGGGAGCTAGGTCGAGATATTCTGGTGTGCAGAAGTTGCTCTTCGGCCTTCTCATGGCCTCGAGGAAGCTGCGCCATTACTTCCAAGCACATGAGATCACCGTCGTCACTCGCTTTCCGCTGCAACGGATTCTCCGGAACCCAGAAGCAACCGGCAGGATTGTCGAGTGGGCGTTGGAGCTGTCATGCTTTGGTCTCAAGTTTGAAAGTTCTTCAACTATCCAGAGCAGAGCCTTGGCAGAGTTCATTGCAGAATGGACCCCAACGCCAGACGACGAAGTTCAAGAATCAGCGATTCCCGGCAAGGAAACAGATCGCGAATGGATTATGTACTTTGATGGGGCTTTTCCGCTGCAAGGCGCCGGTGCCGGCGTACTGCTTGTCGCACCCACCGGAGAGCACCTCAAGTACGTCATCCAGATGCATTTTCCCCGGGAGAGATCGACCAACAACACGGCAGAGTATGAAGGACTGCTTGCCGGTCTCAGGATCGCGGCAGACATTGGGATCAAGAAGCTCATCGTCAGAGGTGACTCCCAGCTCGTCGTGAGGCAGGTCAACAAAGATTATCAGAGCCCGTTAATGGAAGCTTACGTCGATGAAGTGAGGAAGCTGGAGGAGCGCTTTGACGGTCTTCAGACAGAGCATGTTCCTCGATCAGAGAACAGCATTGCCGACGACCTGTCGAAGCGTGCCGTACTCAAGCTACCTGTGGAACCAGGGACTTTTGTGCTCCGCTTGACTCAACCATCCGTGTCGCCATCGACAAGGCCTGATAAGAGAAGAAAATTAAGTACCGGCGAGTACTTCCCGGCAGGGCTTCTCGAAGCCCCCGGCAAGAATCTTGCCGGGAACGACACGGTTGCCGGTAAGCAGCGGCTTCGCGCAGAACCTCAGGTTCTTGCCGCTGAAGCAAGCGCCCCTGCTGCCGAAGAAATACCAATTGCCGGTGAGCAGCTGCTCTGCCAAGAACCTCAGGTTCTTGCCGTAGAAGCAAATGCTCCCGCAGCTGAAGAGTCGCCTTTAGTCCTTGTCGTCGAGCCACAAGCTCCGGCATGGGCACAGCAAATAGTCCGTTTCCTTCAGACAGGAGAACTCCCCGAAGAGCAGGAAGAAGCTGAAAAAGTAGCCCGTCAGTCAAGTATGTACCAGTTCGTCGATGACGTTCTGTACAGAAAGAGACCGAACGGGGTGAAATTGAAGTGTATTCCTCGGGAGGATGGACTAGAGTTGTTGGCAGAGATTCATGGGGGCATATGTGGATCCCACATAGGCTCGAGAGCCCTTGTCGGCAAGGCATTCCGGCAAGGATTCTTCTGGCCTACTGCCCTCCAGGATGCAACGGCACTAGTAACCAAGTGTGAAGCGTGCCAGTTTCATTCGAAGCAACTTCATCAGCCAGCTCAAGCTCTCCAGACGATCCCTCTCTCCTGGCCCTTCTCGGTCTAGGGGCTCGACATACTGGGTCCCTTCCCCCGCGCTGCCGGGGGCTTCGAGTACTTGTACGTTGCCATCGACAAGTTCACAAAGTGGCCAGAAGTGGAAGCAGTGAGGAAAGTGACAGCACAGTCAGCAGTCAAGTTCTTCAAGGGGATTGTGTGCCGTTTTGGTGTGCCGAACAGGATCATCACCGACAACGGTTCGCAGTTCACAAGTCGCACCTTCATGCAGTACGTCCAAGACCTTGGCGGCAAGATCTGTTTTGCCTCTGTTGCTCACCCGAGAAGCAATGGCCAAGCGGAAAGGGCGAACGCTGAAGTGCTGCGTGGTCTCCGGACCAGAACTTTCGACAAGCTGCACAAGCATGGAAGACGCTGGATTGATGAACTGCCGGCGATTCTTTGGTCGATCAGGACGACGCCGAATCGAGCCACCGGCCAGACACCCTTCGCTCTGGTCTACGGAGCGGAAGCAGTTCTCCCCACGGAACTCATATACGGGTCACCTCGAGTGCTCGCTTATGATGAGCTCGAGCAAGAACAGCTGCGGCAAGATGACGCGCTGCTCCTTGAGGAGAACCGTCTTCGGGCTGCTGTGCGAGCCGCTCGCTACCAGCAAGCTTTGTGCCGCTACCATAGCCGCAAGGTTCATGCCCGGAGTCTTGAGGAAGGCGACCTTGTTCTTCGGCGCGTTCAGTCGGCCAAGAATTCCAACAAGTTGACGCCGAAGTGGGAAGGCCCTTACTGGGTAGTGCGAGTCACCAGGCCTGGCGCTGTCCGCCTGGAGACCGAAGAGGGCTTGCCAGTGAGCAACTCCTGGAACATCGAGCACCTTCGCAAGTTCTACCCGTAAGGCGCAGTTGTTCGGGTTTCTTGCTGTGATAGCGATACGGCCAGGAGACTGCTGACGACCCGAATCCAGCGCTCGCGGCAGCGTAACGCTCCGGCAAGATCCCGGCAACGCCATTCTATACAAGTGTTGCCGATGGCATGTAATCCTTTGTACAGAGCAGGCACATCCTTTGTGCATATTTAATAAGATCTGTGTGCTTTACGTTTCTTGTTGATTCCATGTCATTTTATATGCATGTGTTATCTGAGATGTGTATTGCACTCGATCCCGGTAAGAGCTAACAAACCGTCAAGGTTCCATACTTTTATTTTCTCTTCTTTCTTTTTCTCAAGAGACAGAAGATTCCCTCGCGCGCAAGTTTGCCGGGGGGGGAAGGAGAATGGTGGTATGGATACCAGACGACGTTCAAGGTTGGCGCCTTGCCGGGAGAAGAAGAATAGCGACGAAAAGCAGAGCTAAGTTGCTGGACCCCTTAAGTAGATTTTGATTTTTGTAAGGCTGTATTCCCTTGAACGATTTCGGCTTTGTATGGAAAACCTGCACGCGATGGAATTTTGTCGTGATCGGCTGCGCCCTTACTTTGTTTCGAGTCCGCTCAACAGACTAGGTGGCCGCGCTGAAAGCATCAAGATTTCTTGCCGTGAGCAGCACCGCCCGCAAGCTGCTGACGACCCGAATCCAGCGCTCGCGACAGGGTTATGCTCCGGCAAGTTCCCAGCAAAGCGTAGGGTATACGCCATACAGAAAGAAATTGAACAAAGGGAATAGCATGCCTTAATTCAAAGAGAGCAAGTTATATTACATCCAGTGTTTGCCGCGTTTTTGACATAAAAGCAATTTTGTCTTTTACATGTGACGCTCACCTGGCTCACCCGATCGACGATGGGCGCAACAAGCTCTTCGAGAGCCTTGACGTCCGCATCCTTCGGCAAGCTCTTCGAGGCTTTGGAGAGGTCGATGCCAGGGTTCCTATACGCCACCTTCATCAACACCTTACGGAGGACGAGCTGGCAGAGTTTCCGGGATTCGTCGGCCAGCTTGCTTGTTTGGTTCACCTGGAGTAGCTTGAGGGCGTCGACGAGCTTCTCGAAGAACATGGTTAGCCCAGCGCTTGAGGATACGTTGTCATCGGCAGAGTATCCGAAGCCCGGCAAGCCCATGGCCTCCAGCTCCGCGCCAAGCTTCTCGGCGACGTCCGCCAGCCTGGCAGTCCAGAGCTTCATGCTAGAAGTGTACTCGTTGTGTGTGGCGGCGGCGTTCTGGAGCAGCTCCTGTTCGTCGTGGAGGTCTTTGATAAGAGTCTTCTCGCGAACTCGGGCAGCCTCAAGAGACTCCTCCAGCGTGGATAGCTTCAGCTTCAGATCTTCAATGGAGTTCTTGACGGAGGAAAGCTGCTGGACTTTCTCGGATACGGCAACCTGCGTCTCCATCAGGTTGTGGAGAGCCTTATCTCTCTCGACCTCGAGTGTTGAGACCTTCTTGCCGTGGTCCTCGAGAGCGGCCTCCAGCTGCTTCGTCTTCTCCTCCAGCAAGTTCTTGGCGGCCTCTGCAGCTCCGGCAGCGTCGAGGGCCTCTTTGAGCTTGCCGGCGTGGTCTTCAGTTAGAGCTCTGAGCGTCTTCAAGTGTTTCTGCTCAAGCTCCTGGACCCGCCGCGCGACAAGATTTTCGAGCTCTTCATCCTTGTTGCGAAGCTTGGCGGCAAGCGCCGCCTCGCGCGCGGCAAGGTCCTCTTCTTGGGCGTCAAGGCCGATGCGGCGCTGCGTCAAGAGGGCTCCTGCCGCGGCGGCTTGCTGGGCGGCCTCCTCCTGCGCTTTCTCGATGTCTGATTGCTTCAGCAGGAGGGCGTTCTGCTCTTCCGCCAGCTGCTCCCGATAAACATTCAGCTCTTGGAGGGCCTCGCCGTACCAAGCCTGTGTCTCCGTGACGCGTTGTTGGAAGTCTCCTTCCGCTGCCTCGACGAGCGCTGCCCGGGAGTCCAGTTTCTCCTTCCGGGCGCGGTAGAGCGTTTGGAGCTTCCGATAGTTGTCATTCATGGCTTGGAGTAGCTGCTCCTCCTTGAGCTCGCTGGCGGCGGCGACGATGATTTCCCCGTCAAGATGTTCTCCTTCAACCAGCTCTTCGATGATTGCCGACCCCGGCATGCTCACAACGTTTTTGCCGGCCCTGATGTATTGGCTTGAGGAAGGGGCCTTGGACGACGAGGGTTGGTCTTCGGCAGTTGAGGGCCCCGCGGCAGTAGAAGCGCCTGGCGCTCCTGCAGCGGAAGCGCCGTCAGTATGGCCACGGGTCTCCTCGCCGGCTCCCTCGGCGGGCGTCTTGGCAGCCTCCTCTTGTGCGGCCTTGGCGGCCTCAGCGGCAGCGGCCTTGGCGGCCTCGACAGCAGCAGCGTCGGCGGCAGCAGCGTCGGCGACCTCGGCGGCGGCATGCTTGGCGGCCTCCTCAGCGGTAACCTTGTCGGCTTCAGTGGCGGCATCCTTGGCAGTCTCTTCAATGACAACGTCAGTGTCCATGAGCTCTGTCAGAAGAAGATCGAAAGCCAAGGAGTTGATTAAGATGAAGCTGGGAAGGAAGTTCAAGAAGACAAAAAGAAGAAAAACCAAAGCGACAAGTTCTTTGGGGCAAGTAACTTTACCTGCGTCAAGGAAGGGGTTGCCGGAGCCTGCACTTGCCAGCCCCTCCCCTTCGTCGCGGTAGGGCTCGCTCGAAGATTCCTCCCTGGGCGGTGTGGTCGATGGAGGCGGCACGGCAAAGGCAGCTCCCGCTGTTGCCTCTTGTTGCTCCACTCCTGCACGCCCGGAGATGTCAGCTGAGAAGATGCACACCCCGGCACGCGCCAGTGGGTAGTGAGTAGAAGACTCACGCTGGGGGCTGCGTCGAGGGCTGCATCGAGGGTTGCGTTCTGGGCTTGACTCCGAGCTGACGAGAACCATTTCCGGCACGCCCGAGGTGCTTGCCGGCGGCTCGACGCTTGTTGAGGTCTTGGCCCTCTTCGCCATCCTCTGCGCCAAGGTCTCCATTTCCCTGTGGAGACGGGAACAGAGCAAGTTAATCAAGCAAAACTAGAAAGATAAGGATCGAAGCTGTGGCGGGACTCTTACTCTTCTTCTTCCTCCTCGGAGCTGATGGCAGAGAGGTCGAAGCCGACCCCCGCCGCGGTACCTGACGGAGGAGGAGTGGTTTTGGGCCGCTTGGCAGCGGCAGGTTGCGGTGCGGCCTCGCCAGCCGCCCCTTTGCCGGAAGCCTCGCTGCTCGAGGAAGGTTGGCGGGCTGGAGCACCAGTGGTGTTCTTCCGGAGGCCGCGCCTCTTCCTGTGTTGAAGAGCTGGGGGCTCTTCCTCCTCCTCTTCTTCCTCTTCGGCGGCGCCTCCGGCAGAAGGGCTCCCGGCAGCGGCTCCGCTCGGCTCCCCGGCAGCCTTATCTCGCCCGGCAAGATCTTCCCGCAGTGGGTCCTCGCCTTCGCTGGACTCAGCGCTGCCGGCTTCTTCGACAAGGTTCGCCTCTTCCGACCTGCTGGCGATGTAGGCGAGCTCCTCCTCCGTGGTGACGCGGACAAGGTTCTCCTCGCGGATGGCCTTCTCCGTCAAGTTGTCGAAGAACGCCAGCGCCTGCTCCGCGGACGGCTCGATCCACCTCTCGTCGATGCTATGGACATTGAACACCGGCATCATGGCAATGATGGAGGTCAGCGACGAGTTGTTGCACAGTGGGACGACGCCTGCCGGCAACTCTCCCACTGCGCCGGATTTGAACAGCTGTTGGCAGAGGGCTGCGTGCCCCATGGCTGTCAGATCATTATCCAGCCCAGGCCGCACCCTCATGACGTCGGCAGCATTCGTGTACTCCCAGGCAGGGCGCCCCTTGTTCTGCAGTGGGGCGATGCGCCGGCGAAGGAAATCTGAAGCAATCATCTCCACCTTCAACCCGGCAGCCCTGAGGCGCTGTATCCTGGTGATGGCGATGGTGAGCTTGCTGTCGTCAGGGTCCGCGGCGCTCCAATCCTTGCCGCGGACCACCTTCTGCTTCCGCACCTCGCAGAACGGTTGGGGCTCCTTTTCCCAGACCCAGCACCACTTGCCGCGCCACTCATCCCATCTCTCGCGGTAGAGCCCCTCTGGGTACGTCTCCTTGGTTGCCGTCCTCAGAATCCAAGTGATGCTGCCGGAGAGGGCGTCGCCCTTTTGGATGCGGGGGTAGAAGTAGTGCCGGAAAAGTGCAGTGCTCGGGATGACCCCGACAAAATTCTCGCAAAGGTGCGCGAAGACGGACATGCAAGTCACGGCATTCGGCGTGAAATCTAGCAGCTGGAAGCCGTAGGTGAGCATGATATCTACGAAGAAATCCGAGTACGGAGGACAGAGGCCGCACCAGAAGTAATCAGCAAAGAAGGGATAATCTCCTGGCTCTGCCCTACGAGAAGCTACACTCACTCTGGTGGCTGGATGCGCCGTGGTCTCCTTCGCCCATGCGAACTGGTACCTCTTCTTCAAGGTCTCCGCGTCAAGCGTCGAGGGGAAGACAGCGCGTTCCTTCCGCATCTTCGCCAACTTGCTCTCCGCGGCGGCCGCTTCCGCCGCCTTGCCCTTGCTCGGCTTGGGCGGCATGATGGCTATGGAAGTGGGCGCTGAAGGCGTCGAGAGCGCGGTGGAGGCGGGTGGAGGGAGAAAAGCTCTGCTTTGGGCGCGAGGAAGAAGACGATGGCGACGGCTCTAAGATTGAGATTGGAAAGGCGGAGGGGGTAAATGAGCAGTGCCCTCTGCGATTCCCTTTTTTATGGGGAAGGCGCGAGGCAGGCTCTTTACCGCCCGCTTTTGCAGTGGAGTTTCCGCCCACGTCTCCCACTTCGCGCGATTAATGCGCGTAGTGGAGGGGCGTGGTAAAAGAGATAATGATTGCGAGCAGTTATTCCCTGCCATGCGTGCCCGTGCACTGTTTTGGGCCTAGCCCAACAGGCCTGGCACCCGTGTATGGCCTAGGCCCGGGGGCTCCTGTCGGTGTACTAAAGTATGGGTCTTTTTAGTACCCCTTGTGCACGGGCAGTTGTAGCCGTACCGCGGCAAGCCTTGCCGGGGGATAGCTAGGAGTAATCACAAGACTAAGATGCCAAGAAGGCGTTCAAGTCAACGATCAGACAGAAGACCAAAGGGTTGCGGAGGCCCGGCAAGACCCTTGCCGGCAAGGCCCGGTCCCGACAAGCCCCGGGTCCGGCAAGGATTCAGCCCCGGCAAGGCTCTGCACAGTGCAGCGCTATCGCTCCAGTGCAGCGGCCAGCCTTGTCGTTTAGGGCTTGTCCTCATGGTGACGTGGCGTAATGCTGGCCACGAGATGCTTAAGCGGTGCTGATGGGATGGCTGCTTTTCCCATCCCCCGTAAAGCTTTTCCAAGCCCAAGACGCTAAGGGACACCTTGACGGACACCTCACGGTGCATTTAATGAGTTTGTCCCAGGCCGTCAGGGTTAGGTATGATAACACTGTAGCTACTTTCCACCTCATGCCTTATCTCGTACGCCACTGTGGTAGCCCCTTTGACTCATATATAAGGAGGCCCGAGGTGTACAGAGAAGGGGAGATTGGACCCGTTCTGCATGCGCAGCTACCGAGCACTGTAGCTCCCAGAACTTAGCCAAGAACATCCACTGTAATACAATCAAAGCAGGAGTAGGGTTTTACGCATCCGTGCGGCCCAAACCTGGGTAAAATCCCCCGTGTGCTGTTCGTTAGATCTGCTCTTTGTGCAATCCTCTCCCCTTGCCGAACCGTAAAGGGATCTCCTTGATCCCATAGGTGTCCGTTTCCCACGACACTCTCCCTCCACGCGTATCCCATGCATGAATGGTGCCATTTCTAGTTGCGCCAAACACTGTCTGAAAAAAACAAATTATCAGTCCCCATACATGAGTGGTCCAATGTTTAGGGCTAGATTAAATTAATTGCTGAAGTTAACATAAAAGCTGTAAATTAGATGAACTATAAACTGTTCCAGTTAACAGAAAATGCAAGCCGCATTAAAAACAAAAATAGCAAGATTAGACTCTGGTTTACCATTAAGTTTGAACAAAGCGTGTTTTGATTGATCATACAGTAGATATATAGACATAGCAGCAGACAGTACCTTATTACATCATATTAGGTGGTATTAACAAAGCAAGACAGAATCTGAAACATAGGTAGTGTACAAGAGGACAGCATTAACAAAGCTACACAAATACTTGACATGACAATCAGCATACCCGATTATCCATATTTAGCTTGACACTGGTAAATTGAGATTCTGGGAGAGCTGTAAGCTCAAGACAGTGTGTCTTACTTAGCCGCCTGTCCCACATGTAGACTGCACCATCAAGCCCAGAAGCAAATAACCTACATATGGTAAGCCAATAAGTGCAAAATGTATGCATAATTTCCAGCGAGAGAAGTCCCATTAAGAATATTAGTATTTGGTGCATGTATACATAGCTTATGCCTCCCACACACTAACATATCGTAAGGTGGTAACAATGTTGCCAGTACACTTGTTGTTAGGACATATTTCTCACTGAGTAGTTTTGGTGATTGATGACAATGCATTTACGGACTAATCGTGTGCATTAAGCCTTTCAGATATTTCTACATATGGCACAAGACGATTATAGCCCCTCGGTGGATTATAGTGAAGACGGTTTCTTTCCTGCGTTTCATTTTCGGTGGATTTGAGTCGTAGGAGAACCGCACTATTAAGAGGGGGTCCGCATCGGAAAGGTTTGGGTGGAATCAAAACGTACACTTTCATTTGCACCCTTGCTTCCTTTCCCGCATCAATGCAGCTGTTCCATCTATGCCTCTATCCTGGTCCTGAAAGAACAAAGCGGCAGTACCGCGCAGGCAAGCGGTAGTACCGCCTATGGGCAGTAGTACCACTGTCCAGTGCCGCGTGATGTACCGCTGGCTCTGGAGTCTTGACTTTTCGTGTCGGACTGAGCGGTTGTTGGGACGGTAGTATAGCGCGGTAGTACCGCCTGTTACTACCGCTCCGACTACCGCCCTTCCTTCTGGTCCTGGAACTCTCAACGAACTCCGGGCGGCAGTAGGGCTGGTACTACCGCCTTTAAGCAGTAGTACCGCTCTCACGAGCGGTAGTACCGCTTAGGCGGAACTACCTCTGCCCCTACCCCTGCCCTGCGTTCGTAGAGCTGCTACACTGCAACCCCATCGGTAGTACCGCTCCGGCGGCACTACCGCCTCGTGGCCTTGTGTCATTGCGCTGTGTGGCTAGCTCAGCCGCCCAAGCGGTAGTACCGCTCCCTTGAGCGGTAGTACCGCTTGTGTGCGGGCTGAGAGGGGATAACGGTTGGATTTGTTCCCCCACTGTATAAAGGGGGTCTTCTTCCCCAAGAAGACCACATCTTCCATCCCCAAGCTCCATTGTTGCTCCAAACTCCTCGCCCGATCTCTCTCCCTAGCCAACAAAACTTGCTGATATTCTAGGGTTTGGTTGAGAGGGCCCCGATCTACACTTCCACCAAGAGAAATTTGATTCCCCTCACTATTCCCTTGCGGATCTTGTTACTCTTGGATGTCTGAGCACCCTAGACGGTTGAGGTCACCTCGGAGCCACAATCCATTGTGGTGAAACTTCGTGGTGGTGTTGGGAGCCTCCAATTAAGTTGCGGAGATTGCCCCAACCTTGTTTGTAAAGGTTCGGTCGTCGCCTTCAAGGGCACCACTAGTGGAATCACGGCATCTCGCATTGTGTGAGGTCGTGAGGAGAATACGGTGGCCTTAGTGGCTTCTTGAGGAGCATTGTGCCTCCACACCGCTCCAACGGAGACGTACTTCCCCTCAAAGGGAAGGAACTTCGATAACACATCCTCGTCTCCACCGGCTCCACTAGAGGTTATTTCTTACCTTTACTTTGTGCAAGCTTTACTTGTGTGTTATCCTTTGCTTGCTTGTTGTTGTTGTTGTGGTTAGCATCATATAGGTTGTTCATCTAGTTGCATATCTAGATAACCTATTTGTTGCTAAACCTAATTTGTTAAGAAAAGCTAAAATTGATAGTTGCCTATTCACCCCTCCTCTAGTCAACCATATCGATCCTTTCACTTGTTAATTAACAATGATAACCTGTCTTCACCTGATGAACCAACATCCACCATTCCACCATAAGCAGAATCTAAACTCTCACAGTACAGATCAACACTGACCATAAGCAGAATCTACGTACTCTGTTCTTTGGGAACACATCTCACCCCCATCCAGAGAAGTAGGAACTAAAAAGTATATCGTCGGGGTGATGACAAATATAGCATAACTCCATTATTTAGCTTCAGAACTGCTAATATTTCTTTGGTCTATCTTTAAGGGACCACAGAGGGTCAAACCATATTCCCTTTCTATGAGAAGAAAAAACATGATACGCAGTCAGTTATTTATACAAAGATTCACGTTAGTTACTAAATAGAAATATGTTATGATTGTCCTTATCGCAAGTGACATGGCAGTGAAGAAGCACAAAACTGTCACATACCGTGACTTATCATCTGACGTAAAAGCTAGATCAGTCAGACCCTTCCGGGATTCAGAGCAGAGACCATGAAATTTGGTCTTCCCTTTCTGTAAAACCTAAGGTACAATAATTTAAAAATCAGAACAGTAATGGGGACGTTGTGTAATACATTGAGCTACTAAAACAAATTTCCTTATATGGACTAAGATGTACAGTATCTGGAAGTATATTTTCTTGAAATATTATCCAGAAACTTCTTCTTTAGCATTGTGTAATTTTGCTTTTCGTGATGCTGATGGAACCCTGTCTACATTGTTACTCTATATGATAGGTAGACCAAGGATGAGTGCAGCTTTTAAAAATGGGTGTACCCATTAGCAGATTGGATATTTGTACTGTACCAAAAAAATACGTAGTATGTTACTTAACACATGGGTTCGCTCAAAATTCCATGGCCATGTGTGGTGCTGTTTGGCAGAAACAAAACACCAAAGGTAACAACAAATATATTTTATTGGCATGATTATTAAGGAATTGAAGGAGAAAGAAAAGTCTGCATGATCTTTGAAATTATGATGTAAGTCAACATGGAGAAAATATATTTACAGTATGCTTGAGTAACATGTGAAGCATTTCTTAAGGACAATGCAAAAGAGGCACTTACTTCTGTCGGAGCAGATGAGACATACCCAATATCAAACAGTAAAACTTTGTCACTTTGGCTAGATGAGCAAACAATCTGCATCAGGCATGCTCAGAGCTCAATGGTAAAATAGATAGAAGCCACGTGAAGTCATAAGCGCTTCATTAGAACCATAAAATAAACATAATTGTAGCCCCTAGCTGCAAGTTACACTTAGCATTCCTCATCAATGCCAGATAAAGTGAGAAAAGAAAATCCCACACGAAAATCAATGCTGATACCGACCTCGTCTTGATTTTCTGGATTCCATCGGACAGCACATAGGGGCAATGAGTTTGATATATGGAGCACATAGTTTGATGAGTCATCTGGTAAACCTACCAAGGAAACAGTAATAGCAGAAAAATTATGATGAGGTCTGAAACAATAAACTAGGAATAAATCATCTTGAGTGTGACTTTTCCTTGAATATTATAAAAGGATGTTTCATTTCATAAATATATAGTTGAGAAACACAATGCAATTTCATTTCAACTTTTTGGTTAGCTATCTAGATATTTAGAATGGTTTAACAAGGCCAATTCATATCAACAGATGCAGCAACAGAAGGAACAGAAGCATATCACATCCATATTATGGAAATCCTTAATCTGCCATTCAAATCACATGCACGTGACAAACTAGATTTATTTTCTCGAAGAGGATGATTTCAACGAGAATACCAAGGTTTTAAAACGATACCATCATTCTTAGGGGAGTTCTTGATGCCTATTTCGTAGTAAGAACTACCAAATGCCTGATGTACATTAAATCAAGGTTGCCAAGACAGCAACCAGTACAATGTACGATTTTATTCCTGTTGGAGCATTCCAATCCTGACCCTCTGCAGGATCACAATGATAAACTAATGGCCCTGATCTTATAATCTACAGATTAACAATCTTTAAGGTGTTATCCAATAATTACAATGTGATCCTTATTCTACTTCGATCATCTTCATATGGATCACGGCCTTAAGATTGTTGTTTGGAATGTTCGTGGCCTAAACGCCCGTGCGCGAAGATTTGCTGTTCGCTCTTTGCTGACCTCCACCGATGCGGCCATTGTTTGTCTCCAGGAGACTAAAATGGCCTTGATTCGTTCCTCCGTGATCCTGGACACGCTAGGTTCAGAGTACGACGAGTACGTCTACCTGCCAGCGATCGGCACGAGAGGCGGCATCCTCCTAGCCTGGAAGAGCAGGGCCGTGAATATCACGGACCCGGAATTCTCCACGAACACGATCACCGCCAGGGTCTCCACGGCCTCGGCCAACCCCTGGTGGACGACGGTAGTTTATGGACCGCAGGAGGACACGGAAAAGGTTGCGTTCCTTCAAGAGCTGCGCGACATCCGGAGTGTTTGCCAGGGACCTTGGATGCTTTGCGGAGATTTCAATCTAATCTACCGCAACGAAGACAAGAACAATGGCAACCTCCACAGACGCATGATGGGCAGATTCCGGAGACTGATCAACGATCTCGCGTTGAAGGAGGTTTACCTAAATGGACGCAGGTACACATGGTCGAACGAGCAGTCACCCCCCACCCTTGTGCATCTCGACAGAGTGCTCTGCACTTCCGATTGGGAGGAAGCCCATGCTGCCTGCAGCCTTCGTTGCCTTGCATCAGTGGTCTCAGACCACAGCCCATTGTTCTTGGACTGCGCTCCGGTTCCGGCCGCGCACCGGCGTTTTCATTTTGAGGACCTGTGGTTGCGCATGGATGGCTTCCACGCGACGGTGGACTCGGCTTGGACGTCTGTGCACGACGCCGACCCCTTTCGCCGGCTGATGCTCCGGTTGCAAGCCACGGCACGAAAATTGACAAGCTGGAGCTCCCGATCTGTCGGACACATTAAGCATAAGATGGCAATCTCACGTGAACTGCTATCACGCTTTGACAAGGCTCAGGAAGACCGGCAGTTGACACCACATGAGGATTGGCTCCGTAAACAGCTCAAGATCGCCTACCTCGGCTTCGCCTCTATGGAGCGCACTTTTGCTCGCCAGCGCGCGCGGATTGCCGGACTGAAGGATGGCGACGCCAGTACAACCTTCTTCCACCGGCAATGCTCCTTTAGACGGCAGAAGAATAGGATCTTTGGCCTGACCGTGGACGGCCAGATGATCACCGATCACGAGCATATGGCTGAAGCGGCATTCACGCATTATGATTCTCTGTTGGGCACCAGTTTTGATCGTGAGTGTACACTGGACTTGTCGGAGCTGATCACGCCCACTGACCTGGCAGACCTCGATGCCCCATTTAGCGTCGAAGAGATTTGGGAGGCGATCAAACGGCTACCTGCGCGCAAGGCGCCCGGACCGGACGGATTCACCGCAGAATTTTTGCGAGCATGCTGGAACACGGTACGCCAAGACTTTGTTGACGTCTTCCAACAGCTCTACGAGACGAGGGGACATGGCTTTAGCTGCCTCAACCAAGCGCTGATCACCATGCTGCCAAAACGCGCGGATGTGAGCACGCTGAATGACTACCGGCCAATAAGCCTTATTCACCTGGTGGCAAAGATATTCGCAAAAGTGCTCTCTCTGCGACTCGCCCCCAAGCTGGGCAGCCTTGTCAGCCGGAGCCAAAATGCGTTCATCGCAGGGAGAAGCCTACACAACAACTTCGTCCTAGTCAAACAATCAGCCCGGCTTCTTCACCAGTTGGGTGCACCGCGAGTCTTGCTCAAACTAGACCTTGCGCGTGCATTTGACTCCCTGGCTTGGCCCTTCCTCCTGGAGACCCTACGCCAATATGGCTTTGGGAACAGGTTCATGGAGTGGATCACTATCCTCCTCTCATCAGCGAGCACACGGGTATTGATGAACGGCGAGCCGGGCCCACCTATTTGGCACCGAAAGGGACTCCGGCAGGGTGACCCCGTTTCACCACAGCTCTTTGTGCTTGCTGTCGACATCCCAGGCAGGATCATCAGGCGCGCTATTGACATGGGTGTCATGGCGCGGCTGCACCCGAGGCGTTCGATTCCCACAGTGTCCCTGTATGCGGACGACGTGGTGCTATTCTGTCATTGCTCAACCAGCGACATCGTCGCCGTGCGTGAAATTTTGGCACTCTTCGGCCGCGCCTCCGGCTTGATGGTTAACTACGCCAAGAGCTCTGCCGCGCTGCTGCACTGCGACACAGACGAGGCGACTGCAGCGCTGGCACTTCTAGGATGCCCTATCGTCGACCTGCCGATCACCTACCTCGGGATCCCCCTCACAATAGGCCAACCGACTGCCGGCCAATTGCAGCCTCTAGTTGATGGGATCGCCGGCCGGCTCCCCGCCTGGAAAGCCAACCTGATGAACAAAGCTGGGCGGCTTGCGCTAGTGAAGTCCGTGTTGAGTGCTATTCCAGTACACCAACTTCTAGCCTACGCGCCGCCGAAGAAGACGCTTCGTCAAATCGAGAAGATTGAGCGAGGATTCCTGTGGGCTGGCCGTGCTGCTGCTAACAGCGGCCACTGCCACGTCAATTGGCGCCGCGTCTGCCGACCCATATCACACGGAGGCTTGGGAGTTCAGGACCTGGAGCGCGCTGGGCTCGCTCTGCGACTACGATGGCTATGGTTCTCGCGCACTGACCATGAGCGCGCTTGGAGTGGCCTGGACTTGCAATTCTCTGCCGAGGAACGAGCGCTATTCTTCGCGTCCACCACAATGACCATCGGAGACGGATCAACGGCATATTTCTGGGAAGACCGCTGGATCAACGGGCAGTCCATACATGAAATCGCCCCAGCCCTTTATGCCTGCATACCCAAGCGTCGCCGCAAAACCCGGACGGTTGCCGATGGGTTGCAAGGACGCAGCTGGACTAGGGACATCCACGGGATACTGGGCATACACGAGATCGGCCAGTACATCCGTGTATGGCTGGCGATCGAGCACATCACGCTCTCAGACACCCCCGACCAGCTAGTGTGGAGATGGACAGCCTCCGGTACCTACTCTGCTAGCTCCTGCTACCTCGCCACCTTCCAGGGATCCACGACGTGTTTCTCGTGGAAGCTCGTTTGGAAGAATTGGGCACCGCCGCAAGTGAAGTTCTTCCACTGGTTGGCCAACCAGGACAGGTGCTGGACGGCTGATCGCCTCGCTAGACGCGGTCTTCAGCATCAGCCGCGATGCCCACTCTGCGACCAAGCCCCCGAGACGATGCGCCACCTCCTCCTGGAATGCCCCTTTGCCAGGCAGACTTGGTATGAAATTCTCTCCTGGCTAAGGATGACCACCGCAGGACCGGACCACGAAGATTCTCTCATGGACTGGTGGCTGCATGCTAAGCAAAACACGCCGGCGCTGATGCGTAAAGGCCTAGCCTCCATTGCCCTATTGACGCCATGGATGATTTGGAAGCAGCGCAACGAATGCATCTTCGATGGCGCCCAGCCCCTGGTTCAGACCCTGGTCTCCAAGATCAAGGATGAAGCCGAGCAGTGGGCTCGAGCTGGTGCCCGCGGCCTTCGTGTCATCCTGCCATCCACCTGGGATGTGCACTAGTTTCAGTGTTCTTCATTTGTACTTAACCTCCTAGGAGGATTGTATCCAAACTCTACCTTTTCAATGCAATGAAACGCAAAGGTCCTTTGCGTTTTCTCGAAAAAAAATCCTTATTCTACCAACACAGAGGCGAACCTACTAGGATCATAATACAGATAATATTATTTGCAAGACATCTGCTTTCAGCATTTTTCTAGCAAACTGAGTTGGGTAAGCTTGACTTACTACATGATGGGCCATACAAGGAACAGTATAAGGTCTCAAAGTCATGCACTGTTAAACATCCTGAGATTGTCACTGATGCGAGGTATACTCCCTGCACAATTAAAAACATAAGGAAGGTGCTTAAACAGACATGTACTTGTTAATCCCACTCAAATGGTCATTTTGTTTAGCTTATTGAAACGGACACTCTGGTACCAGGTAGTTACAGTGTGTAATAATATACTATTATAAGTACAAAGGTAGATTTCATAAACCCAAATTTTCATCCTACACATATGCTTTGTGCAAAATACAGAACTAAAATAATATTTCTAGTCAAACATAGAGTAACAGGAAAGAGATATAGATCTACAATTAAATTCATGATAAACAACTGGTACCAAGTAGAACAGCACAGAACATTCTGGCCGCATACTGGGCTGAGAGCAGAATGGAGTGGAAATATGGAAGTATTAGTGGAATCTGAATGGAAGTAACAGCTATTCCAGACAGAATGTACTGAATTTCATACACCTCGGGTAGTAAGGCTAAACTGGGAAAATTAAACATTTGTATGCATTTGAGCATTTCAGTGGTACCTTTTTATCAAATTCCATTGCCGAAACCCCCTCCCTGCTCAAATTAAATGAAACAAGTTTGTTAGCCTATCTAACAAGGACAAGGCGAGCAATTGAACTGTAGAAGCTGATCGTAACACTAGAGATATTGTAATGAAACACTCCAAGAAAACATAAAAGATAAATGCTGACCTCGCTGGATGGTAACACCCAGCCAAAGTTGAAGCATTAATCATGCGATTCACCTAAAGGGAGCAAAAGTAGTAAACAGATTAGCCAGATACACATTGACTCAGCACTACAAAATACAAACCAGCGTACTTATCAGCATTACATATGTCTGGCACCGTTCCTCGCCATGTGTGTAGTACTTGTGTTCAAAGGTCCTAGTCTTCTCAGCACAAAAAAATAACAGTTCACAATTATAGCCTAGCATATAAATAGAGTAGAAATTGCTTCGCTTAAAATCAAGAACTTGGAAAAAGCATAGGCACTATTAAAAGTGCCTCTATTTTCTGGTACAAATTTCCAAAGTTAACACACAACTAAGATATTTGTCAATTTAAAGATCATAAACTCTAAAACACAAAGAGGATTCTGCACAGTTTTAGTGATGATTTATCTGAACTAGTCTCTCAACAATATTTCCCCAGTGTCCAGTGTCCAGGACATCAGCACAAATTCCAAAATTCCAATAGATAAAGAAAACAGAGGCTGGCAGCATCCTGAAAGCGTCAAGTCCCAAACCATCTCAATGCTCCGGTCTACCATAACCCACCACAACTCACTATGAAAGGAAAAATGTGCTGAAACTTAAAAGCTGTAAAACACAAATTACCAGAAAAGTTTAAGCTTTCGATCCCATTAACCTACTCCAGCATTGCCGTCCTACGCCGCAATTGGGAGAATTCCTAAGAATGAAATAAAATTTGGAGAATTCCATTTACTATTTAGGACCCCCCCCCCCCCCCCCCCCCACGCCGTAACTCCAGTCGGAAAGGCGACAACCTTAAACAAAAACATCACTCTTTTAGAAATTTCTACAACCTCGGCAAGGGAATCAAGGAGGCGGCGAGATTCCCGATGTCGAAACCTGGCGTCGATGCGGCCGTCCAGCTCCACGGCGATGCGGCTCCACCGGTGCCACCTACGGGCCAGAAGGGAGGTCAGAACACCGAGGGGGCGGAACGGGTGGGGAGGAAAGCGTCCGAGGCGGAGCACCTCCGAGGCGGCGGTTGTGGCGCTTCTGGGCCCTCATCGGCCGAGGGCGGCGCCGCGACGAGGAACTTGTCCATGGCGCCGCCTGGTTAGGGCTCGAGTTCGACAGATTTTCCCGCCAAAATGAAACAGCAGGGTGTGGCCGCGAAAAGAAACCGCGGGTGGCGGCCGAATGCGAGTACCGTAACGCTATGGAATGACAGCTAAATTTGTATCCGTTTCTTTATAGTCAGCATATAAGGTTTGGTCAAAGTCAAATTTCATACACTTTGACTAACTTTATAAGACAAAATATCAACATTCACAATATGAAATCAATATTACTAGATGTGCCATGATGTTAATTTTCATAGCATATAACTTTGGTATTGTAGATGTTGATATCTTTTGATATAAATTTGGTCAAAATTTGCATAGCTTGACTTTGACCAAATTTTATATGCACACTAAAAAGAAACGGAGGGAGTAATAGTTTCTAAAAAAAAGAAGGGGAACGTTTTCGTTCAGCCGGCGGATCGCACGTGAGCGATCCGCCGGCTCGTAAAAACGAAGTAAAATAGAAAAAAATTCTGCAACATTGTCTGTGTTGCAAAAAAAATTCCAAAACAACATCCATGTTGCAAAAATATATAATCCGCAACACAATCTCTATTGTAAAAAAGTTCCACAACACAATCTTTGTTGCATAAAAATTTCGCAACACAATCTTTGTTATAAATGTTTCTAACCTAAACAGAAGAAATGTTCATCTTGCCACATCCTACGGCTCGCGAGGCGGCGGAAGATCCGTCGACCGACGTGTAGCAGTCCCAAAAAAAAAACTAAATTTGTAACGGGTACGCATCTATCGGCAGATCTTTTAAAAAGATCTGGCGGATTGAACCACCAGGCGTCACGTTTTACCATTGCAACATAGATCGTGTTACAGAAAATTTCTGCAACACGGGTCATATTGCAAGAAATTTCCGCAACACGGGTTATGTTGCGAAATTTTTTGCAACATAGGTTAAGTTATAGTTTTTTTTACAACAGAGGTCTTGTTACAATTTATTTTTCTATAATAGAGGAGGTCTTGTTGCAAAAAAAATTGCAACAGAGGTCTCATTGCAGTTTAATTTTTTTGCAACAGAGAACTTGTTGCATATTTTTGCAACAAAAACCTTGCTGCAGAAACTCATAGTAGCGAACAGTGAGCAGCGAGCAACGGTCACATTGACCGAAAGAAAGGAAAAAGAATCAGTCAAGGCATGTCACGTGACCAAGCCGGCGGATGCTCGCATGAGATCCACCGGTGGAAGCCAAGCGTTTTCCATCTGTAATACAATCATTGTCTAATCCTCTGTTCCTAAATACTATCTACAATCCACTAACTAATTCTCTTAGCTCTGCAATCAACAATGCATGATGCTTATGGAAATGCTTAGTAAAACAAATCGAGTTTTTCCTAAGCGTCAATGCTTATCTAAAGGAGTCTTTAATTAAACGTCTACCCTATGCAAATAAGCATCGATGCTAAAAAAATACCAGTTATTTTTTATGCATTGTACAAGGTCTAAAAAAGACATGTATTTCACAATATTTTTTCCTTTTAAAAGTCTCAAGTTACGGCTTTTGCATTAGTCCCCTGAAATAAAACGTCTACATCAGTCTATGCATGCAATGTTGCTACATCGTCAATTTATGCATATTAATTGTGTTGCTTTAGTACAACTTTTTACTAAAGCAACAACAATTAATATGGATCGGTACAAAGGTGTATTAAACCAACGAAAATTAATGTGGATCAAAGGTAGTATTAGATTTTGTATTCTTAGGTTGGTCGTAATGGAAGTATCATAGTTAGTATCATGTATGCCAACTAGTCAATATTGATGATGGAAATAGAATTAAATGAAGAAAAAGGGGGTTGAGTATCATATCATGATACTGTATCATAATAAATGATATGCTACTATGTGTCATGCATGACAATATATAAAGTACTATATGATACTATGCATTAGGGAGATAATACCCCCCATTACGACCAGCCTTACAGAAATAGAAGTGCGCTTTGTTGTGCCCGCTTTGCCACTTAGCCCATATCCTACCAATGATGACACGTGGTCCACTGAGCCCTGCACGCACGCCACAGATACCTGCAGGTGGGCTCTGAGAACACGCACGCCACAGATACCTGCAGGTGGGCTCTGAGAAGATACACAAGTTGTCCATGCATTCACAATCAGATCACATGCGATGCCCCAACCCTGACGCACCACAATGTCCCTTTCTAGAGAGCTTAGTATTTGTAAATATGAGATTAGTTGATAGTCCTACAAAACAACTATCATCTGTTTTTTTAGGAAACGTAGTAGGAAAAAAATCGCCCTACGATCAACCTGGATCACTATGAAGATACAATAACAGTTAGAATCGGATCGTTACCAACTCTGAGTTGCAGCGGAAGAAGACGAGCCAGTGTAGATCATTGATGAAGTCCCTTGAACCGTAGATGAACGATCCCATGAACCGCCCACGAACAGTCCCTCGAACGTAAGAGCAAAAGCATAGTCTTTCTACAAGTTGCAAGCGTACGGTCTTCACGATCCGGCAGCGCTTTGCCGCCCAGAGCTAATCGTCGCCGGAGAATTAGATGGAGGAGATTAGAACCACATTGGGCTTCTAATTATAAGGAGTAGAACATCTAGGTCTAGCTCTAATTGATCAATTGGAACTAGAACTAGAGAAATAGAGGAGACTTCAAAGCTTGTGTCTTCAAAGGGTGCCAATACCTCAAGTATATATAGGTGGAGGGAGGGGAGGAGGCGCCACACAAGGGGGGAAGTCCCCCCTGATGTCTACTACGCAACTTTATTCTTGTAGACTTTGTTGGGCCTCCAGGCGCAGAGTTTTGTAGGACAGTAGCAATTTTCCCTCAAGTGGATGACCTAAGGTTTATCAATCCGTGGGAGGTGTAGGATGAAGATGGTCTCTCTGAAACAACCCTGCAATCAAATATAAGAAATCTCTTGTGTCCCCAACACACCCAATACAATGGCAAATTGTATAGGTGCACTAGTTCGACGAAGAGATGGTGATACAAGTGCAATATGGAAGGTATATATATAGGTTTTGGTAATCTGAAAATATAAAAATAGCAAGATAGCAAGTGGAAAACAGCGAGCAAAACGTTGTATAAATGCTTGATAATAAGGCCTAGGGTTCATACTTTCACTAGTGCAATCTCCCAACAATGCTAACATAGTTGAATCATATGATCATCCCTCAACGTGCAGCAAAGAATCACTCCAAAGTTCCTATCCAGCGGAAAACAATAAGATGAAATTGGTGTAAGTAGTAGAACCACCTCAAAGTTATTCTTTTCGATCAATCTTTTGAGCTATTCCTATAAGTGTCACAAACAGCCCTAGAGTTCGTACTAAAATAACGCCAATGATACATATCAATCAACCCTAATGTCACCTAGATACTCCAATGTCACCTCAAGTATCCGTGGGTAAATTATGCGACATGCATCAAACAATTCCAGATCTATCATATTCAATCCAACACAAAGAACTTCAAGGAGCACCCCAAGATTTCTATCGGAGAACGTAGGACAAGAACGTGTATCAACCCCTATGCATAGATTACGCCAATGTCACCTCGGGAATCCGCAAGTTGAGTACCAAAACATACATCAAGTGAATCAATAGAACACCCCATTATCACCACGGGTATCCACATGCAAGACATATATATCAAGTGTTCTCAAATCCAATATTCAATCCAATATAACGAGATCTCAAAGGGAAAGATTCAATTCATCACAACAAGGTAGCAAGGGAATAACATCATATGATCCGACTATATTAACAAAGCTCGTGATACATCAAGATCGTAACATCTCAAGAACACGAGAGAGGGAGAGATTGAACACATAGCTACTGGTACATACCCCCAGCCCCGAGGGTGAACTACTCCCTCCTCATCATGGCCTCCGCCGGGATGACGAAGATGGCCACCAATAATGGTTTCCCCTCTCCGGCAGGGTACTGGAACGGCTCCAGATTGGTTTTTCGTCGATACAGAGAGTTGCGACGGCGGAACGGAGAGTCTCTCTTTATTTCTGGGGTTTCTGGGATTTATAAGATTTTTCAGCGTTGGAATCACGCGCAACGGAGCCACGTGGGCCCCAGCACACATCAGGGCGCGGCCTAAGGGGTGTGCCCTGATGGCTTGTGGCCCACAGGTGGCTCCCCTCCGGTGGTTCTTTGCTCCAATATTGCTTATTTCCTCCAGAAAAAATCATCAAAAAGTTTCAGGCGATTCCGAGAAATTTCATTTTCTGCACAAAAACAACACCACGGTAATTCTGCTGAAAACAGCGTCAGTCCGGGTTAGTTCTAAATAAATCATATAAAGTGCATCAAAACCATATGAAAGTATTGTAAACATAGGTAAACATGACATAAATACTTCATAAATTATAGATGCGTTGGAGACGTATCACCCCCCCATTAGCCGGCCATGAGGAGGGGGAAACCTCATCCAATTCGCCCCCCTTCCCCGCCACCTCCACTTGGGCCCAAGTGGCCTAAGTTGATTTCCACCACTTGGGCCCAAGTGGCCTAAGTTGATTTCCACCACTTGGACTTTTTAAGGCCCATTGATATTAAATTAATTATAAAAGCCTTCTAACCATTATAATAACCTTTAATTATTAATTTAACATCTCCAGAAACATTTTTCACCTATATATTATTTATCGGTAATACTCAGTATTACCCGATAGTCTCTGAAACCCTTCCGGTGATCCCGGAACGCTTCTGCGTCCTCTCGAAACTATTTCAAATATTAATAAACAACTCTGGGTCTCAGCAGATCGGTAACACATGGACATGAACGAAACTCGTCCATTCAATGACCGATGGCGGAACCGTGGGCGTCCATATCAATCCCTATGAGTACACAAATGACATTCGAGTGAACTTTTGGTTATCATGTAATATTCTATTTGCTTCGCGATACTTTACAAAACCCGAGATGCATCGGTATCCTCTTAGTCATGCACATGCTCACTATGACGTCGTCCTCGTTACCGATTTTGTTCTTATTTATCGTTGAGGTGTTCCGGCATCCTGTGACACAGTCGCCTGTTTCTCGCTACACGATGATGGATGTCTTCACACAGAGAGGGCCCTAAGAATATCTCTCCATCGAGGAGCAAATTCCACTCTTGAGCTATCTTGTCCCCTGTCACTTCCAATGAACTTGTAAGTTGTCGTTATGATCACCTAGTTACAGATGACGTTTGAGCAACCCCAAAGCTCATCATACGGTAAGAAATGACTACGATACTCTCATGGTCTAAGAAACATTAAACATATGTTAATACTTCGTGTTATAACAATTGATTTCAGACGATATTATCTCAAAGTATGACAAACAAATTTGTGTCGATTCAATATGATCGTTCTTCTAATATCATACTCTTAATATTGTTTTAGGACTATCGTTACACTTAACGATATCCTAAGATCCGGAAAAATGATCACCAACAACACTTGAGCCCATCTCGGAGGCAAGACTAGGAATCTTTATTTTCTTGTTTATCAGTTCACACGTGCATATGAGTTTTCCATTGAATCACATATTTCAGGATCATAGTGTTGGAAATATGCCCTAGAGGCAATAATAAAATAGTTATTATCATATTTCCTTGTTCATGATAATCGTTTATTATCCATGCTATAATTGTATTGATTGGAAACTCAAATACATGTGTGGGTACATAGACAACACTGTGTCCCTAGTATGCCTCTAATAGACTAGCTCGTTAATCAAAGATGGTCAAGGTTTCCTAACCATAGACATGATATGTCATTTGATAAACGGGATCACATCATTAGGAGAATGATGTGATGGACAAGACCCAAACTATGAACGTAGCATATGATCGTGTCAGTTTATTGCTATTGTTTCTGCATGTCAAAGTATATGTTCCTATGACCATGAGATCATGCAACTCACTGACACCGTAGGAATACCTTGTGTGTATCAAACGTCACAACGTAACTGGGTGACTATAAAGATGCTCTACAGGTATCTCCGAGGGTGTCTGTTGAGTGGGCATGGATCAAGACTGGGATTTGTTACTCCGTGTGACGGAGAGGTATCTCAGGGCCCACTCGGTAATACAACATCACAATAAGCCTTGCAAGCAAAGTGACTAAAGAGTTAGCCACGGGATCTTGTATTACGAAACGAGTAAAGAGACTTGCCGGCAACGAGATTGAACTAGGTATAGAGATACCGACGATCGAATCTCGGGCAAGTAACATATCGAAGAACAAAGGGAACATCATACGGGATTAACTGAATCCTTGACATAGAGGTTCGACCGATAAAGATCTTCGTAGAATATGTAGGAACCAATATGGGCATCCAGGTCCCGCTATTGGTTATTGACCGTAGAGGTGTCTCGGTCATGTCTACATAGTTCTCGAACCCGCAGGGTCTGCACACTTAACGTTCGGTGACATTTCGGTAGTATTGAGTTATGTATGGTGGTGATCGAAGGTTGTTCGGAGTCCCGGATGAGATCCCGGACATCACGAGGAGCTCCGGAATGGTCCGGAGGTAAAGATTGATATATAGGAAGTCCCGTTTTGGTCACCGGAAAAAATCCGGGCGTCACCGGTAGTGTACCGGGAGTGCCGGGAGGGTTCCGGGGGTCCACCGGGGGGGCCCACTCACCCCAAGGGCCACATGGGCCTAGGGGGTGGCGCACCAGCCCCTGGTGGGCTGGCCGGCCAGCCCCTAAGGGGCCCATGCGAAATAGGAAAGGAGGAGGCCAAGTGGGAAGGAGTCCTCCCAAGACTCCACCTCCCTTGTGGGAGGAGGAGTCCTAGTTGGGGGAGGACTCCTTCTCTATGGTTCGGCCGAACCCTCCTTGGTGGAGGGGTTTGGGCTGCCTCCTCCCCTCCCTTCCTCCTATATATACTAGAGGATTTGAGGGCAGCTCGCACCTGAAAAGCCACGGCTGCCTCTCTCTCCCTCTAGATCTGTTCTCCACTAGATCGTCTCGGTCGTGCTTGGCGAAGCCGTGCCGGGATAGCTCCACCACCACCGCCACCACGCCGTTGTGCTGGCGGAGAACTCATCTACCTCTCTACCCTCGCTTGCTGGATCAAGGAGGTGGAGATCATCATCGAGCTGTATGTGTGCTGAACGCGGAGGTGCCATCCGTTCGGCGCTAGATCAGAAGAATCGTGATTGGATCGCGGGACGGACCATGATTGGATCGCGGGACGGATCGTGATTGGATCGCGGGACGGATTGCGATTTGGATCGCGAAGACATTCAACTACATCAACCGCGCTTCTTAACGCTTCCCGCTTAGCGATCTACAAGGTATGTAGATCCACTCTCCCTCTCGTAGATGCTCATCACCATGGATAGATCTTGCGTGTGCGTAGGAAATTTTTTGTTTCCCATGCAACGTTTCCCAACAGTGGTATCAGAGCTAGGTCTATGCGTAGATGAGATCACGAGTAGAACACAAAGGAGTTTATGGGCGTTGATGCTCAGATTGCTTCCTCCCTTGGTCTTTTCTTGATTCAGCGGTATTGTGGGATGAAGCAGCCCGGACCAACCTTACTCGTACGCTTACGAGAGACCGGTTCCATCAACTGACATGTGACTTTGTTGCATAAAGATGGCTAGCGGGTGCATGTCTCTCCCACTTTAGTTGGATCGGATTCGACAAAGGCGGTCCTTGAGAAGGTTGAATAGCAATTTGTGTATCACCGTTGTGGTTTTTGCGTAGGTAAGAATCATTTTTGCTAGATACCCATAGCAGCCACGTAAAACATGCAACAGGAATTAGAGGACGTCTAACTTGTTTTTGCAGGGTATCTTGTGATGTGATACGGCCAATTACATGATGAGATATATGTGATGTATGAGATGATCATGTTTTGTATAGAATATCACGACCTGCATGTCGATGAGTACGGCAACCGGCAGGAGCCATAGGGTTGGCTTTAATTTATGTTCGCCGTTTTTGCTTTACTTTATCGCTATGAGTTAGCAATAGTCATAGAAGCAATAGTTGGCGCGACAACCTCATGGCGACACGTTGATGGAGATCAAGATGATGGAGATCATGGTGTCATGCCGGTGACGATGAAGATCATGCCGGTGCTTTGGAGATGGAGATCAAAAGCACAAGTTCATGGCCATATCATGTCACTTATGATTTGCATGTGATGTTAATCCTTTTATGCATCTTATTTTGCTTAGGACGACGGTAGCATTATAAGGTGATCCCTCACTAAAATTTCAAGATAAAATTGTGTTCTCCCCGAGTGTGCACCATTGCGAAAGTTCGTCGTTTCGAGACACCACGTGAATGATCGGGTGTGATAGACTCTACGTTCACATACAACGGGTGCAAGCCAGTGTTGCACATGCGGAACACTCGGGTTAAACTTGACGAGCCTAGCATGTACACACATGGCCTCGGAACACAGGAGACCGAAAGGTCGAACATGAGTCATATAGTAGATATGATCAACATGAAGATGTTCACCATTGAAACCACCTCATCTCACGTGATGATCGGACTTGGGTTGGTGAATTTGGATCATGTGACACTCGAATGACCAGAGGGATGTCAATTTGAGTGGGAGTTTTTAAGTAATATGATTAACTAAACTCATTATCATGAACATACTCAAAATGTCTTTGCAAATTATGTTGTAGATTACTAGCTCGGGTTGTAGCTCCCTTGAATTTTTATATGTTCCTAGAGAAATAGAGTTGAAAGATGATGGTAGCAATAATGCGGACTGGGTTCGTGATCTGAGGATTGTCCTCACTGCTGCACAGAAGGCTTATGTCCTTGATGCACCGCTCGGTGCGCCACACCCTCAAGCGTCGTCTGTAGATGTTGTGAACATCTGACAGGCACGTTTTGATGACTACTTGATAGTTCAGTGCGTCATGCATTACGGCTTAGAATTGAGGTTCCAAAAGGTTTTTAAACGTCACGGAACATATGAGATGTTCTAAGAGCTAAAATTGGGATCTCAGGCTCGTGCCCATGTTGAGAGGTATGAGATCTCCAACAAGATTCTTTGCCTGCAAGATGAAGGAGAATAGCTCGATCGGTGAGCATGTGCTCAGATTGTCTGGGTGCTACAATCGCTTGAATTGAGTGGGAGTTGATCTTCCAGATAAGATAGTGGTTGATATAGTTCTCCAAGTCACTGCCACAAAGCTACTAGAGCTTCGTGATGAACTATAAAATGCCAGGGATGGAAATAATGATCCTCGAGCTATTCGCGATGTTTGACACCGCGAAGGTAGAAATCAAGAAGGAGCATCAAGTGTTGATGGTTAGTAAAACCACTAGTTTCGAGAAGGGCAAGGGCAAGCAGGGATACTTCATGGATGGCAAGCCAGTTGCTGCTCCAGTAAAGAAACCCAAGGTTGAACCCAAACCCGAGACTGAGTGCTTCTATTATGAGGAGAACGGTCACTGAAGCGGAACTGCCCTAGATACTTGGTAGATAAGAAGGTTGGCAACGTCAACAGAAGTATATTTGATATACGTTTTATTCATGTGTACCTTGCTAGTACTCCTAGTAGCACCTGGGTATTAGATACCGGTTCAGTTGCTAAATGTTGGTAACTCGAAATAAAAGCTACGGAATAAGCAGAGACTAGCTAAGGGCGAGGTGACGATGTGTGTTGGAAGTGTTTCCAAGGTTGATGTGATCACCATCGCATGCTCTCTCTACCTTCGGGATTAGTGATGAACCTAAATAAATGTTATTTGGTGTTTGCATTGAGCAAAAACGTGATTAGATCGTGTCTATTGCAATACGGTTATTCATTTAAGTTAGAGAATAATGGTTATTCTATTTACATGTATAATACCTTTAATGGTCATGCACCCAATGTGAATGGTTCATTGAATCTCAATCGTAGTGTTACACATGTTCATAATATTGATGCCAAAAGATGCAAAGTTAATAATGATAGTACCACATACTTGTGGCACTGCCGCTAAAGGTCATATTGGTGTAGAACGCATGCAGTAACTCCATGCCGATGGATCTTTGGACTCACTCGATTTCGAATCAGTTGAGACATGGGGACCATGCCTCTTGGGCAAGATGACTAAAACCCCGTTTTCCGACTTCATGGAGCGGGCAGGTGACTTATTGGAAATGATACATGTTGATGTATGCGGTCCAATTAATGTTGAAGCGTGCGGTGGATATCGCTATTTTCTTACCTTCACTGATGATTTGAGTAGATATGGGGATATTTACTTAATGAAACACAAGTCTGAAACATTTGAAAAGTTCAAACAAATTCAGAGTGAAGTTTGAGATCATCGTGACAAGAAGATAAAATGTCTATGATATGACCGTGGAGGTAAATATCTGAGTTACGAGTTTGGTATGCAACTTAAGACAGTGTGGAAATTGTTTCACAACTTACGCCACCTGGAACACCATAGTGTGATGGTGTGTCCGAACGTCGTAGTCGTGCTCTATTGGATATGGTGCGTACTATGATGTTTCTTATCGTTTTACCACTATCGTTTTTGGGGTTATGCATTATAGACAACTACATTCACTTTAAATAGGGCACCATTTAAGTCCATTGAGATGACACCGTATGAATTTTGGTTTGGCATAAACCTAAGCTGTCATTTCTCAGAGTTTGGGAATGCGACGCTTATGTCTGATAAGCTCGAACCCAAAGCGGAAAAGTACATCTTCATAGGATACCCTAAGGAAACAGTTGGGTATACCTCCTATCTCAGATCCAAGGGCAAAGTGTTTTTTGCTAAAAACGGGTCCTTTCTCGAGAAAGAGTTTCTCTCGAAAGAATTGAGTGGGAGGAAAGGTAGAACTTGATGAAGGTTATTGAACCGTCACTTCAGTTGGATGGTAGCATGACACAAAAAGATGTTTCTGTGGCGCCTACACCGAATGAAGAGGAAGTTAATGATGATGATCATGACACTTCGGATCAAGTTACTACGAGGCCTCGTAGGTCGACAAGGAATCGTGCCGCCCCTGAGTGGTACGGCAATCCTATCTTGGAGGTCATGTTGTTAGACAACAGTGAACCTACGAGCTATGAAGAAGCGATGGTGGGCCCGGATTCCAACAAATGGCTAGGAGCCATGAAATCCGAGATAGGATCCATGTATGAAAATCAAGTATGGACTTTGGTAGACTTGCCCGTTGAACGGCAGGCCGTTGAGTACAAATGGACCTTTAAGAAGAAGACAGACGCTGATGGTAAATGTCACCATTTATAAAGCTCGACTTGTCGCAAAGAAGTTTCCGACAAGTTCAAGGAATTGACTACGATGAGACTTTCTCACCCGTAGCGATGCTAAAGTCTGTTGGAATTATGTTAGCAGTTGCTGCATTTTTCGATTATGAAATCTGGAAGATGGCTGTCAAAACAGAGTTTCCTTAACGGTCTCCGTGAGGAAAGGTTGTATGTGATACAACCAGATGGTTTTGTCAGTCCTAAGGATGCTAAAATGTATGCAAGATCCAGCGATCCTTCTATGGACTGGAGCAAGCATGTCGGAGTTGGAATATACGCTTTGATGAGGTGATCAAAGTTTTTGGGTCTATACAAAGTTTATGAGAAACTTGTATTTACAATAAAGTGAGTGGGAGCACTATAGAATTTCTGATAAGTATACGTGGATGACATATTGTTGATCGGAAATGATGTAGAATTTCTAGAAAGCATAAAGGGTTGTTTGAAAAGGAGTTTTTCAAAGGAAAACCTGGAATGAAGCTACTTAAATATTGGGCATCAGGATCTATAGAGATAGATCAAGACGTCTGATAAAACTTTCAATGAGTACATACCTTGACAAGATTTTGAAAGAGGTCAAAATGGATCAGTCAAAGAAAGAGTTCTTGCCTGATTTGTAAGGTGTGGAGTTGAGTGAGACTCAAAGCTCGACCACGGCAGAAGAAAGAGAAAGGACGAAGGTCGTCCCCTGTGCCTTATCCATTGGCTCCGTATAGTATGCCATGCTGTGTACCGCACCTGGTGTGTGCCTTGCCATGAGTCTGTCAAGGGGTACAAGAGTGGTCCAGGAGTGGATCACTGAACAGCGGTCAAAATTATCCTTAGTAACTAGAGGACTAAGGAAATGATTCTCGATTATGGAGGTGACAAAGAGTTCGTCGTAAAGGGTTACGTCGATGCAAGCTTTGGCACCAATCCGGATGACTCTGAGTAAAAATCCGGATACGTATAGTGGGGCAGCTATTTGGAATAGCTCCAAGTGGAGCGTGGTAGCATCTGCAATATGACATATAGATTTGCAAAGAACACACGGATCTGAATGTTGCAGACCATTGACTAGAACCTCTCTCACATGCAAAACATGATCGAACCCCAGAACTCATTGGGTGTTAGATTCATTACAATGTTAATCACATGGTGATGTGAGCTAGATTATTGACTCTAGTGCAAGTGGGAGACTGTTGGAAATATGCCCTAGAGGCAATAATAAAATAGTTATTATCATATTTCCTTGTTCATGATAATCGTTTATTATCCATGCTATAATTGTATTCATTGGAAACTCAAATACATGTGTGGGTACATAGACAACACTGTGTCCCTAGTATGCCTCTAATAGACTAGCTCCTTGATTAAAGATGGTCAAGGTTTCCTAACCATAGACATGAGATGTCATTTGATAAACGGGATCACATCATTAAGAGAATGATGTGATGGACAAGACCCAAACTATGAACCTAGCATACGATCGTGCCAGTTTATTGCTATTGTTTCTGCATGTCAAAGTATATGTTCCTATGACCATGAGATCATGCAACTCACTGACACCGGAGGAATACCTTGTGTGTATCAAACGTCGCAACGTAATTGGGTGACTATAAAGATGCTCTACAGGTATCTCTGAGGGTGTCTGTTGAGTGGGCATGGATCAAGACTGGGATTTGTTACTCCGTGTGACGGAGAGGTATCTCAGGGCCCACTCGGTAATACAACATCACAATAAGCCTTGCAAGCAAAGTGACTAAAGAGTTAGCCAAGGGATCTTGTATTACGGAACGAGTAAAGAGACTTGCCGGCAACGAGATTGAACTAGGTATAGAGATACCGACGATCGAATCTCGGGCAAATAACATACCGAAGAACAAAGGGAACATCATACGGGATTAATTGAATCCTTGACATAGAGGTTCGACCGATAAAGATCTTCGTAGAATATGTAGGAACCAATATGGGCATCCAAGTCCCGCTATTGGTTATTGACCGTAGAGGTGTCTCGGTCATGTCTACATAGTTCTCGAACCCGCAGGGTCTGCACACTTAACGTTCGGTGACGTTTCGATAGTATTGAGTTATGTATGGTGGTGACCGAAGGTTGTTCGGAGTCCTAGATGAGATCCCGGACATCACGAGGAGCTCCGGAATGGTTCGGAGGTAAAGATTGATATATAGGAAGTCCCGTTTTGGTCACCAGAAACAGTTCGGGCATCACCGGTAGTGTACCGGGAGTGCCGGGAGGGTTCCGGGGGTCCACCGGGAGGGGCCCACTCACCCCAAGGTCCACATGGGCCTAGGGGGTGGCGCACCAGCCCCTGGTGGGCTGGCCGGCCAGCCCCTAAGGGGCCCATGCGAAATAGGAAAGGAGGAGGCCAAGTGGGAAGGAGTCCTCCCAAGACTCCACCTCCCTTGTGGGAGGAGGAGTCCTAGTTGGGGGAGGACTCCTCCTCTATGGTTCGGCCGAACCCTCCTTGGTGGAGGGTTTTGGGCTGCCTCCTCCCCTCCCTTCCTCCTATATATACTAGAGGATTTGAGGGCAGCTCACACCTGAAAAGCCACGGCTGCCTCTCTCTCCCTCTAGATTTGTTCTCCACTAGATCGTCTCGGTCGTGCTTGGCGAAGCCCTGCCGGGACAGGTCCACCACCACAGCCACCACGCCGTTGTGCTGGCAGAGAACTCATCTACCTCTCCACCCTCGCTTGCTGGATCAAGGAGGTGGAGATCGTCATCGAGTTGTACGTGTGCTGAATGCGGAGGTGCCATCCGTTCGGCGCTAGATCAGAAGGATCGTGATTGGATCGCGGGACGGACCATGATTGGATCGCGGGACGGACCATGATTGGATCGCGGGACGGATCGTGATTGGATCGTGGGACGGATTGCGATTTGGATCGCGAAGACGTTCGACTACATCAACCGTGTTTCTTAACGCTTCCCGCTTAGCGATCTACAAGGGTATGTAGATCCACTCTCCCTCTCGTAGATGCTCATCACTATGGATAGATCTTGCGCGTGTGTAGGAATTTTTTTGTTTCCCATGCAACGTTTCCCAACACATAGCAGTTATAACATAGAATATAAACTCTTAATTATGAATACAGAAATGTAATAATACAATATTATTGCCTCTCACTACAGGAATCAGGCTCTTTGCCGTCTGCCATGGCAGACGGCAAAGGGACAACCACGGACGGCAAAATTTTGGGCCGAATAAACTCCGGCAGAGGGGTTCTTTGCCGTCTGCCATGGAACAGCGGACGGCAAAGTCTTTTTGCCGTCAGCCTGCAGACGGCAACGCGGCTGGACGGCGTAGCATTGGAGTTAGGGCCGTTAGGAGCTAACGGTAGCCTTTGCCGTCTGTCACAGACGGCAAAGAATATTATTTTATTAAAAAATGACGTGTGGCCCCTACTGTTGTTTCTGCAGCTGTTCTTCCTGCTCGTTCATGTTCGTTTGGTGTTCTTCATGTTCATTCGGTGTTCTTCATGTTCGTTCGGTGACCGGACATGGCGACTTGCAGTGATGAACTCCCGTGGTGGCGACGCGAAGAGCAGGCGCGGACGGTGGCGCGAGGCAGGCGGCCATGGTTGGTTCTGCGATGGCGCGAGGCAGGGAGCGGCTTCCCGGTGGTGCGGGCGGCGGCGGCCTCTATCTCAGGGGCGGTCGGGGGCGGCGCGACGCAGGGGGCGGCGGCGACGGGGTCCGGCTGGTGGCGCAAGCGGCGTCGATGGACTGTGGCCCGAGCGGGGGCGGCCGGTGGCTGGTGGCACGAGCGGCAGCGGCCGGTGGCTGGTGGCCCGAGCGGCGGCGGCGGCGGAGGCTGGTGGCACGAGCGGCGGCGGAGGCTGGTGCTCGATCTGGCTTGAAGGGGAGAGGTGGGGCGAGCGGCGAGGGCACCGGCGACCGGTGGGGAGAGAGATCGAGGGAGTAGTTGGGGTGTTCATGTTGTGAGGTGTGAGAGAGAGAACGTGGGTGGGCAGGATAAGGGAGAGAGAGTGTGTGGTGGGGCCAGATCACGAGTGGTTGGGGTGGGCTGCGCGTGGGTTGGGTTCCATCTGCGTGTTGTGTGTGGAGGAGATTATGCCATGTCATTGATCCGTGGGATCGATCCGCGTGGTGTGTTTTTTCTTTGCCGTCCGCAATTTTTCTACAGACGGCAAAGTGAGCTCTTTGCCGTCTGCTTTTCTTTGCCGTCCGCCTGTTGGCTCTTTGCCGTCAGCTGGCAGACGGCAAATAACTGACTGATGGCAAACAGAATCTTTGCCATCAGCCAGTTCTTTGTCGTCTGCCTGTTGGCTCTTTGCCGTCAACAGGCAGACGGCAAAGAACTGACTGATGGCAAACATAGTATTTGCCATCAGCCGGTTCTTTGCCATCTGTTTTGTGAAAGCTGACGGCAAAGACTTTCTTTGCCGTCCACTGGCAGACGACAAAGAACAGGCAAACGGCAAATACTCTGATTCCAGTAGTGTCTAGGGCATAATTTCAACAGTTCGAAGTTTTGTAGTTCTTTAAATCCAAAGATATGTTATATATTCTACTATAACCACCAAAATTCATGAGAGAAGAAAGAACCGCCGAGGAAAGGAATGGCAGAGACAACACACAGGAAAAGGGATCTGACTTGAAGAGATAAGTACCATGTGCAACATTTTAACTAACATGTAGAGTTCTCTCACGTAGTCACATCTTCGAAGTAGCAATCTGCATTTGTTTTGTTTCAAAATAATAAAGGAAAGGAACAATTTGGTTATTTTGTTTCAATGAAATTAGTTTATATAACTAGCAATGGTCTCTAGGTTATTTTCCAATCATAAAGCTCCTGATATCCCCTTTTTGAAAATATTAAAATTTACTATGAAGCATCAGTATGTGATCATCACAAAGACTATAAACCGGCAATAGAGAATACAAGTAATGTGTGCATTTACTTAGATCTACAAAAGAGAACGAACATGAAGTGTCCACCAGAAGTATGTCTCTTGTACCCATATTGCAACAATTTGATTGAGTGATTCTTAGCAATTGACATTTATGTTTGTTAAAAAGATAAAAATAGGGAATGAATTACGAATAGGGTATCAACATTATATACGAGGCTTAGATTTGCAGGTGCACTCACCGAGAGATGTTTACCGATCAACGGCCACTTGTAATGCATGCAAGCCAAAAAATTGATATGAAGCCTATATTTCACAATAGTTTCCCAGTAGGAGATGGGATTTTCGACTCCTATGTAACTTTGTCAGTTCTAACAAGAAAATAGTTTTGTTCAACTACAGCATGATCACTTGCCAAATCCAAAAACATTATCAATTAGCAATAATGCCAGACTGAGTCGTGCATTTTCCAAATTTGGTGAAAATTGCATTCCTTCCTATTCTTTGTAGACTGACAATTTCTAAGTGGCCATTACTGAAAATGCAAAAAAATAATATTAGCCTATTTTGAAATTGCATAATTGAGCAGATCAAGAACATGACTGTGTGAATGTGTTCAAATTGGAACACAAACATCCTATACCACACTCATGTCAAGTTTTATTAAGTTTAGAGCTCATCTACCAATTTAATTAGAGTGGCAAAATAAGGTAGAGCTGAAAATTCCAACATAAAGTCTCACCATCGACAACTCCTTTTTCGCCTCTCTATTTTGTCTATCCATGCATGTCGACCAAGTGTCTCGGACCGATTTCACTGCATCATGTGAGGCCGAGCTAGAGTCCATATTCCACAATAAAAGGCATATCATTCGCCACATAAAACACGTCAACAACCCCTGACAGATTATTTGAAACTAATATACACATCCATAAACAGCTAGAGAGCAAACCATCAGAGAATAATTAGGAACTCCGCCTTGAGGACAAGCAAGGCACATCCAGAAAGTCAATCTGAAATCAACAGTGCTCCTAAATCCTAAGTTTTAAAGAGTGTTATATAATAAGAGAAATTAAACCTGACGAAAGGGTTGAATAGTTGAAAAGAAGAGGAGAACCATTTATCCTCTGCCCAAACACATGCACAAACTCAGAGCTGGATAGAAGCAACGGCAGGCAGAACAACACAAAATGCACAGCTGCAACAACGGGGTACCAATAATCACGAGACTAAGAAGCTGCATCCACATGCATTTGGTCGGTGCCATCATCCAAAACAACGACATAACCGTTTGACAGTGAGGAGACTCCAAACAACGACATAACCGTTTGACACATGGCTGCTTGCCGGCCACTTTAACCAAATTTATCAGGCAAGCAACAAGAACAGAGCCAACAGTGATCGGAGACGCATGACACGCTTCTGAAACACCCTCAATACCTGTGAACTGAAATAAATACACTTGCAAAACAGGGAATTCACTTGGAGTAATGAGCGAAGCGTTCCAACGCTAAGCAAACTGGACTCTTTTTTCTGCAATGATGAGTGGGACATTGATTTTGGCAACCATCTGATGCATGCCCTCTCCTCACCCCTCTCTAAACACTGCCCGCTCCTACTTGCTAATGACCAAGGGCCGCCGAAGACAAAGTGTTTCCGCTTCGAGAACTTTTGGATCAAAATGCCAGGCTTCAAGGAGATCGTGCAGGGCGCTTGGAGTCAAGATGTGAACCACACTGATCCCTACCATATCCTTTTTAACAAGCTCAAGAAGACCAGCCAAGCCCTAAGAAAATGGAGCAGGACAATTTTTGCACACTCCAAGGTGCAGCTACACACGGCTCTGGAGGTCATCCTCCGCCTGGATGTGGCGCAAGAACACATGCCTTTCAGTGTGGAGGAACGCGATATTCGTACGAGGCTCAAGAGAAAGATTGTTGCCCTGGTTGTCATGGAACGTGCTCGAAAAAGGCAAAAATCGCGAATTACCAATCTCAAAGAGGGTGACGCAAACACTCGCTTCTTTCACCCGCGTGTCAACCATAGGAGAAGAACGAATTTCATTCACTGTGTGAAGCATGACAACGGCTGGGTAGTTGACCATGATCACAAGAAGTCCGTCATCCAAAACCACTTTGTCGAGGTCACCAAGCGCGTGTTGGAAATATGCCCTAGAGGTAATAATAAAATAGTTATTATCATATTTCCTTGTTCATGATAATCGTTTATTATCCATGCTAGAATTGTATTGATCGAAAACTCAGATACATGTGCGGATACATAGACAACACCATGTCCCTAGTATGCCTCTAATAGACTAGCTCGTTGATCAAAGATGGTCAAGGTTTCCTAGCCATGGACATGAGATGTCATTTGATAACGGGATCACATCATTAGGAGAATGATGTGATGGACAAGACCCAAACTATGAACATAGCATATGATCATGTCAGTTTATTGCTATTGTTTTCTGCATGTCAAGTATCTGTTCCTATGACCTTGAGATCATGCAACTCACTGACACCGGAGGAATACCTTGTGTGTATCAAACGTCGCAACGTAACTGGGTGACTATAAAGATGCTTTACAGGTATCTCCGAGGGTGTCTGTTGAGTTGGCATGGATCAAGACTGAGATTTGTTACTCCGTGTGACGGAGAGGTATCTCAGGGCCCACTCAGTAATACAACATCACAATGAGCCTTGCAAGCAAAGTGACTAAAGAGTTAGCCACGGGATCTTGTATTACTGAACGAGTAAAGGGACTTGCCAGTAACGAGATTGAACTAGGTATGGAGATACCGACGATCGAATCTCGGGCAAGTAACATACCGAAGAAACAAAGGGAACAACATACGGGATTGATTGAATCCTTGACATAGAGGTTCAACCGATAAAGATCTTCGTGGAATATGTAGGAACCAATATGGGCATCCAGGTCCCGCTATTGGTTATTGACCGTAGAGGTGTCTCGGTCATGTCTACATAGTTCTCGAACCCGCAGGGTCTGCACACTTAACGTTCGGTGACGTTTCGGTAGTATTGAGTTATGTATGTTGGTGACCGTAACTTGTTCGGAGTCTCGGATGAGATCCCGGACGTCACGAGGAGCTCCGGAATGGTCCGGAGGTAAAGATTGATATATAGGAAGTCCCGTTTTGGACACCGGAAAAAGTTCGGGCGTCACCGGTAGTGTAGCGGGGGTGCCGGGAGGGTTCCGGGGGTCCACCGGGAGGGGCCCACTCACCCCAAGGGCCACATGGGCCTAGGGGGTGGCGCACCATCCCCTGGTGGGCTGTCCGGCCAGCCCCTAAGGGGGCCCATGCGAAATTGGAAGGAGGAGGCCAAAGGGGAAGGAGTCCTCCCAAGACTCCACCTCCCTTGTGGGGGGAGGAGTCCTAGTTGGGGGAGGACTCTCCCCCTTGGTTCGACCGACCCCTCCTTGGTGGAGGAACTAGGGCTGCCTCCCCTCTCCCTTCCTCCTATATATACTAGAGGTTTTGAGGGCAGCCCCTCACCTGAAAAGCCATGGCTGCCTCTCTCTCCCTCTAGATCTGTTCTCCACTAGATCGTCTCGGCTGTGCTTGGCGAAGCCCTGCCGGGACAACTCCACCACCACCGCCACCACGCCGTTGTGCTGGCGAAGAACTCATCTACCTCTCCGCTCCCTCTTGCTGGATCAAGAAGGCGGAGATCGTCATCGAGCTGTACGTGTGCTGAACGCTGAGGTGTCGTCCGTTCGGCGCTAGATCGGAAGGACCGTGATTGGATCGCGGGACGGTTCATGATTGGATCGCTGGACGGATCGTGATTGGATCACGGGACGGCTAGCAATTTGGATCGCAAAGACGTTCGACTACATCAACTGCGTTTCTCAACGCTTCCCGCTTAGCGATCTACAAGGGTATGTAGATCCACTCTCCCCCTCGTAGATGCTCATCACCATGGATAGATCTTGCGTGTGCGTAGGAAATTTTTTGTTTCCCATGCAACGTTCCCCAACAGTGGCATCATGAGCTAGGTCTATGCATAGATGAGATCACGAGTAGAACACAAAGGAGTTTGTGGGCGTTGATGCTCAGATTGCTTCCTCCCTTGGTCTTTCCTTGATTCAACGGTATTGTCGGATGAAGCGGCCCGGATCAACCTTACTCGTACGCTTACGAGAGACCGGTTCCATCAACTGACATGTGACTTCGTTGCATAAAGATGGTTGGCGGGTGTCTGTATCTCCCACTTTAGTTGGATCGGATTCGACAAAGGCGGTCCTTGAGAAGGTTGAATAGCAATTTGTGTATCACCGTTGTGGTTTTTGCGTAGGTAAGAATCGTTCTTGCTAGATACCCGTAGCAGCCACGTAAAACATGCAACAAAAATTAGAGGACGTCTAACTTGTTTTTGCAGGGTATGTTGTGATGTGATATGGCCAATTACATGATGAGATATATGTGATGTATGAGATAATCATGTTTTGTATAGAATATCACGACTTGCATGTCGATGAGTACGGCAACTGGCAGGAGCCATAGGGTTGTCTGTAATTTATTTTCGCCGTTTTGCTTTACTTTATCGCTATGAGTTAGCAATAGTCGTAGAAGCAATGTTGGCGCAACAACCTCATGGCGACACGTTGATGAAGATCAAGATGATGGAGATCATGGTGTCATGCCGGTGACGATGGAGATCATGCCGGTGCTTTGGAGATGGAGATCAAAAGCACAAGTTCATGGCCATATCATGTCACTTATGATTTGCATGTGATGTTAATCCTTTTATGCATCTTATTTTGCTTAGGACGACGGTAGCATTATAAGGTGATCCCTCACTGAAATTTCAAGATAAATCTGTGTTCTCCCCGAGTGTGCACCATTGCGAAAGTTCGTCGTTTCGAGACACCACGTGATGATCGGGTGTGATAGACTCTACGTTCGCATACAACGGGTGCAAGCCAGTGTTGCACATGCGGAACACTCAGGTTAAACTTGACGAGCCTAGCATGTACAGACATGGCCTCGGAACACAAGAGACCGAAAGGTCGAACATGAGTCATATAGTAGATATGATCAACATGAAGATGTTCACCATTGAAACCACCTCATCTCATGTGATGATCGGACTTGGGTTGGTGAATTTGGATCATGTGACACTCAAATGACTAGAGGGATGTCAATTTGAGTGGGAATTTTTTAAGTAATATGATTAACTAAACTCATTATCATGAACATAGTCAAAATGTCTTTGCAAATTATGTTGTAGATTACTAGCTCGCGCTGTAGCTCCCTTGAATTTTTATATGTTCCTAGATAAATAGAGTTGAAAGATGATGGTAGCAATAATGCGGACTGGGTCCGTGATCTGAGGATTGTCCTTATTGCTGCACAAAAGGCTTATGTCCTTAATGCACCGCTCGGTGCGCCACCCCCTCAAGCGTCGTCTGTAGATGTTGTGAACATCTGACAGGCACGTTCTGATGACTACTTGATAGTTCAGTGTGTCATGCATTATGGCTTAGAATTGAGGCTCCAATATGTTTTGAACGTCACGGAGCATATGAGATGTTCTAAGAGCTGAAATTGGGATTTCAGGCTCATGCCCGTGTTGAGAGGTATGAGACCTCCAACAAGATTCTTTGCCTGCAAGATGAAGGAGAATAGCTCAATCGGTGAGCATGTGCTCAGATTGTCTGGGTGCTACAATCGCTTGAATCGAGTGGGAGTTGATCTTCCAGATAAGATAGTGGTTGATATAGTTCTCCAAGTCACTGCCACAAAGATACTAGAGCTTCGTGATGAACTATAAAATGCCAGGGATGGAAATAATGATCCCCGAGCTATTCGCGATGTTTGACACCGCGGAGGTATAAATCAAGAAGGAGCATCAAGTGTTGATGGTTAGTAAAACCACTAGTTTCGAGAAGGGCAAGGGCAAGGAGGGAAACTTCAAGAATGGCAAGCCAGTTGCCGCTCCAGTGAAGAAACCCAAGGTGGAACCCAAACCCGAGACTGAGTGCTTCTGTTATGAGGAGAACGGTCACTGAAGCGGAACTGCCCTAGATACTTGGTAGATAAGAAGGCTGGCAACATCAACAGAAGTATGTTTGATATACGTGTTGTTGATGTGTACCTTACTAGTACTCCTAGTAGCACTTGGGTATTAGATACCGGTTCAGTTGCTAAATGTTAGTAACTCGAAATAATAGCTATGGAATAAACGGAGACTAGCTAAGGGTGAGGTGACGATGTGTGTTGGAAGTGTTTCCAAGGTTGATGTGATCACCATTGCACGCTCTCTCTACCTTCGGGATTAGTGATGAACCTAAATAAATGTTATTTGGTGTTTGCGTTGAGCATGAACGTGATTTGATCATGTTTATTGTAATATGGTTATTCATTTAAGTTAGAGAATAATGGTTATTTTGTTTCCATGAATAATACCTTCAATGGTCATGCACCCAATGAGAATGGTTTATTGAATCTTGATCGTAGTAATACACATGTTCATAATATTGATGCCAAAAGATGCAAAGTTAATAATGATAGTACCACATACTTGTGGCACTGCCGCTAAATGTCATATTGGTGTAAAGCGCATGAAAAAACTCCATGCTGATGGATCTTTGGACTCATTCGATTTTGAATCGGTTGAGACATGCGGACCATGCCTCATGGGCAAGATGACTAAGACCCCGTTTTCCGGTATGATGGAGCGGGCAAGTGACGTATTGGAAATGATACATGTTGATGTATACGGTCCAATGAGTGTTGTAGCGTGCGGTGGATATCATTATTTTCTTACCTTCACTGATGATTTGAGTAGATATGGGTATATTTACTTAATGAAACACAAGTCTGAATCGTTTGAAAAGTTCAAGCAAATTCAGAGTGAAGTTTGAGATCATCGTGACAAGAAGATAAAATGTCTACGATATGATCGTGGAGGTAAATATCCGAGTTATGAGTTTGGTATACAACTTAAGACAATGTGGAAGTTGTTTCACAACTCACGCCACCTGGAACACCATAGTGTGATGGTGTGTCCGAACGTCGTAGTCGTGCTCTATTGGATATGGTGCGTACTATGATGTCTCTTATCGATTTGCCACTATCATTTTGGGGTTATGCATTAGAGACAACTACATTCACTTTAAATAGGGCACCATCTAAGTCCGTTGAGATGACACCGTATGAATTTTGGTTTGGCAGAAACCTAAGCTATCATTTCTCAGAGTTTGGGAATGCGACGCTTATGTCTGATAAGCTCGAACCCAAAGCGGAAAAGTACATCTTCATAGGATACCCTAAGGAAATAGTTGGGTATACCTCCTATCTCAGATCCAAGGGCAAAGTGTTTGTTGCTAAAAACGGGTCCTTTCTCGAGAAAGATTTTCTCTCGAAAGAATTGAGTGGGAGGAAAGGTAGAACTTGATGAAGGTTATTGAACCGTCACTTCAGTTGGATGGTAGCACGACACAGAAAGATGTTTCTGTGGCGCCTACACCGAATGAAGAGGAAGTTAATGATGATGATCATGACACGTCGGATCAAGTTACTACCAGGCCTCGTAGGTCGACAAGGAATCGTGCCGCCCCTGAGTGGTACGGCAATCCTGTCTTGGAGGTCATGTTGTTAGACAACAGTGAACCTACGAGCTATCAAGAAGCGGTGGTGGGCCCGGATTCCAACAAATGGGTAGGAGCCATGAAATCCGAGATAGGATCCATGTATGAAAACCAAGTATGGACTTTGGTAGACTTGCCCGTTGAACGGCAGGCCGTTGAGTACAAATGGACCTTTAAGAAGAAGACATACACTGATGGTAAATGTCACCATTTATAAAGCTGGACTTGTCGCAAAGAAGTTTCTGACAAGTTCAAGGAGTTGACTACGATGAGACTTTCTCACCCGTAGCGATGCTAAAGTCTGTTGGAATTATGTTAGTAGTTGCTGCATTTTTCGATTATGAAATCTGGCAGATGGATGTCAAAACATCGTTTCGTTAACGGTATCCGTGAGGAAAGGTTGTATGTGATACAACTAGAATATTTTGTCAGTCCTAAGGATGCTAAAATGTATGCAAGCTCCAGCGATCCTTCTATGGACTGGAGCAAGCATCTCGGAGTTGGAATATACGCTTTGATGAGGTGATCAAAGTTTTTTGGGTTTATACAAAGTTTATGAGAAACTTGTATTTACAAGAAAGTGAGTGGGAGCACTATAGAATTTCTGATAAGTATATGTGGTTGACATATTGTTGATCAGAAATGATGTAGAATTTCTGGAAAGCATAAACGGTTGTTTGAATTTTTCAAAGGAAGACATGGATAAAGCTAGTTAAATGTTGTGCATCAAGATCTATAAAGATAGATCAAGATGCTTGATGAGAATTTCAATGAGTACATACCTTGACAAGATTTTGAAAGAGTTCAAAATGGATCAGTCAAAGAAGGAGTTCTTGCCTGATTTGTAAGGTGTGAAGTTGAGTAAGACTCAAAGCTCGACCACGGCAGAAGAAAGAGAAAGGACGAAGGTCGTCCCCTATGCCTTAGCCGTAGGCTCTATATAGTATGCCATGCTGTGTACCGCACCTGGTGTGTGCCTTGCCATGAGTCTGTCAAGGGGTACATGAGTGATCCAGGAGTGGATCACTGGACAGTGGTCAAAATTATCCTTAGTAACTAGAGGACTAAGGAAATGTTTCTCAATTATGGAGGTGATAAAGAGTTCGTCGTAAAGGGTTACGTCGATGCATGCTTTGACACCAATCGGGAAGACACTGAGTAGCAATCCGGATACGTATAGTGGAGCAGCCATTTGGAATAGTTCCAAGTGGAGCGTGGTAGCATCTGTAGTATGACATATAGATTTGCAAAGAACACACGGATCTGTATGTTGCAGACCGTTGACTAAAACCCCTCTCACATGCAAAACATGATCGAACCCCAGAACTCATTGGGTGTGAGATTCATAACAATGTAAATCACATAGCGATGTGAGCTCGATTATTGACTCTAGTGCAAGTGGGAGACTGTTGGAAATATGCCCTAGAGGCAATAATAAAATAGTTATTATCATATTTCCTTGTTCATGATAATCGTTTATTATCCATGCTAGAATTGTATTGATCGGAAACTCAGATACATGTGTGGATACATAGACAACACCATGTCCCTAGTATGCCTCTAATACACTAGCTCGTTGATCAAAGATGGTCAAGGTTTCCTAGCCATGGACATGAGATGTCATTTGATAATGGGATCACATCATTAGGAGAATGATGTGATGGACAAGACCCAAACTATGAACATAGCATATGATCGGGTCAGTTTATTGCTATTGTTTTCTGCTTGTCAAGTATCTGTTCCTATGACCATGAGATCATGCAACTCACTGACACCGGAGGAATGCCTTGTGTGTATCAAACGTCGCAACGTAACTGGGTGACTATAAAGATGCTCTACAGGTATCTCCGAGGGTGTCTGTTGAGTTGGCATGGATCAAGAGTGGGATTTGTTACTCCATGTGACGGAGAGGTATATCAGGGCCCACTCGGTAATACAACATCACAATGAGCCTTGCAAGCAAAGTGACTAAAGAGTTAGCCACGGGATCTTGTATTACGGAACGAGTAAAGAGACTTGCCGGTAACGAGATTGAACTAGGTATAGAGATACTTACGATCGAATCTCGGGCAAGTAACATACCAAAGAAACAAAGGGAACATCATACGGGATTAACTGAATCCTTGACATAGAGGTTCAACCGATAAAGATCTTCGTGGAATATGTAGGAACCAATATGGGCATCCAGTTCCCGCTATTGGTTATTGACCGTAGAGGTGTCTCGGTCATGTCTACACAGTTCTCGAACCCGCAGGGTCTGCACACTTAACGTTTCGGTAGTATTGAGTTATGTATGTTGGTGACCGAAAGTTGTTCGGAGTCCAGGATGAGATCCCGAACGTCACGAGGAGCTCCGGAATGGTCCGGAGGTAAAGATTGATATATAGGAAGTCCCGTTTTGGTCACCGGAAAAAGTTCGGGCGTCACCGGTAGTGTAGCGGGGGTGCCGGGATGGTTCCGGGGGTCCACCGGGAGGGGGCCACTCACCCCAAGGGCCACATGGGCCTAGGGGTGGCGCACCAGCCCCTGGTGGGCTTGCCGGCCAGCCCCTGAGGGGGCCCATGCGAAATTGGAAGGAGGAGGCCAAAGGGGAAGGAGTCCTCCCAAGACTCCACCTCCCTTGTGGGGGGAGGAGTCCTAGTTGGGGGAGGACTCTCCCCCTTGGTTCGGCCGACCCCTCCTTGGTGGAGGGGCTAGGGCTTCCTCACCTCTCCCTTCCTCCTATATATACTAGAGGTTTTGAGGGCGGCCCCTCGCCTGAAAAGCCACGGCTGCCTCTCTCTCCCTCTAGATCTGTTCTCCGCTAGATCGTCTCGGTTGTGCTTGGCGAAGCCCTGCCGGGACAGCTCCACCACCACCGCCACCACGCCGTTGTGCTGGCGGAGAACTCATCTACCTCTCCGCTCCCTCTTGCTGGATCAAGAAGGCGGAGATCGTCATCGAGCTGTACGTGTGCTGAACGCGGAGGTGCCGTCCGTTCGGCGCTAGATCGGAAGGACCGTGATTGGATCGCGGGACGGATCGTGATTGGATCGCAGGACGGCTAGCGATTTGGATCGCGAAGACGTTCGACTACATCAACCGCGTTTCTCAATGCTTCCCGCTTAGCGATCTACAAGGGTATGTAGATCCACTCTCCCCCTCGTAGATGCTCATCACCATGGATAGATCTTGCGTGTGCGTAGGAATTTTTTTGTTTCCCATGCAACGTTCCCCAACAGCGCGGCCCGCCACGCCTTAAAGACATCAACTGGAGCAACATTTCGGTGTCTGCTGCCGACCTTTCAGAGCTTGGGCGGCCTTTACCGAGGAGGAGGTTGGGAAGGTGATTTTTGACCTACCCCGTGACAAAGCTCCGGGTCCTGATGGCTTATCTGGGGCCTTATTTAAGGATTGTTGGGATATCATCAAGGCTGACGTTATGACTGCTGTGAGCCACTTCTGAAACTTGCACACATCCAATCTCCATTGGATCAACTCGGACAACATTGCTCTCATACCAAAGAAAGATGGGGCGGAATGCATCTCAGACTTTCGTCCCATTAGCCTCATTCACGCCATTGCGAAGATTCTCACCAAGGTGTTGGCTATGCGCCTAGCTCCGCATATGAACAATCTTGTATCCACTGCCCAAAGCATATTCATTAAGAAAAGAAGCATCCACGGCAACTTCATGTATGTCAGAAACTTGGCGAGAAAGCTCCACAGAAAACGTACACAAACTTTGTTATTCAAACTTGACATAAAGAAGGCATTCGACTCGGTGAGATGGGACTTCCTTATGGACCTGATGAGACACCTTGGGTTACCGACCAGATTTCGAGATTGGGTTTCGACACTCCTCTCCATGGCCACCTCGAGGGTCATGATCGATGGGGTGGTGGGTGACCCGATGAAGCACGGTTGTGGTCTCCGGCAGGGAGATTCACTATCCCCACTCCTTTTTGTCCTGGCAATCGACCCCCTATACCACCTCCTCAACAAGGCCACCGCGCAAGGGCATCTACACCCAATATGTGGAAGAGCACCGACCATTAGGACATCTTTATACATGGACGATGCTGCCATCTCTCTCAAACCCACGAGAGAAGACGTCCAATTTCTTGCTGCCTCCTTGGCTACTTTCGGACAAGTGACCGGCCTGGTTACTAATTGTGCCAAAAGTGTGGTGGCTCCCATCCGATGTGACAACATAAACCTGGACAACATTTTACATGCCTTCCCGGCGGTGTGATCAGCGTTTCTGATGCGATATCTTGGCCTTCCACTGTCTGTAAAGCGCCTCAAGAATATTCACTTTCAACACCTCCTCGATAAGGTCGCTGGCAAGCTCCCCCCTTGGCAAGGAAGACACGTTGCTAGCGCTGGGCGTGTGGTTCTTGTGAAAGCGGTCCTCACGGACATTGTGATCTATCACCTTACACCTATTGACATCCCCGTGGAGATCCTGAACACAATCGACAGCCTACGGCGTGCTTACCTTTGGGCGGGTACGGACAACGTTTCAGGCAGAAAATGCAAGATTAATTGGGACCTTGTCTGCAAGCCTAAACGATTTGGTGGTCTAGGCATGCTCAATCTGAACAAATTTGCCAAGGCCCTACGCCTTCGATGGCTATGGCTCGAATGCGTGGAAAAAGCAAGCCTTGGATAGGCATGGGATCGTGATGTCTACTACGCAACTTTATTCTTGTAGACTTCGTTGGGCCTCTAAGCGCAGAGTTTTGTAGGACAGTAGCAATATTCCCTCAAGTGGATGACCTAAGGTTTATCAATCCGTGGGAGGTGTAGGATGAAGATGGTCTCTCTCAAGCAACCCTGCAAACAAATACAAGAAATCTCTTGTGTCCCCAACACACCCAATACAATGGAAAATTGTATAGGTGCACTAGTTCGGCGAAGAGACGGTGATACAAGTGCAATATGAAAGGTAGATATAGGTTTTTGTAATCTGGAAATATAAAAATAGGAAGGTAACAAGTGTAAAACAACGAGCAAAACGGTATATAAATGCTTGGAAACAAGGCCTAGGGTTCATACTTTCACTAGTGCAATCTCCCAACAATGCTAACATAGTTGAATCATATGATCATCCCTCAACGTGCAACAAAGAATTACTCCAAAGTTCCTATCTAGCGGAGAACAATAAGATGAAATTGGTGTAGGTAGTAGAACCACCTCAAAGTTATTCTTTCCGATCAATCTTTTGAGCTATTCCTATAAGTGTCACAAACATCCATAGAGTTCGTACTAAAATAACACCAATGATACATATCAATCAACCCTAATGTCACCTAGATACTCCAATGTCACCTCATGTATCCGTGGGTAAATTATGCGACATGCATCAAACAATTTCAGATCTATCATGTTCAATCCAACACAAAGAACTTCAAGGAGCACCCCAAGATTCTATCAAAGAACGTAGGACAAGAACGTGTATCAACCCCCATGCATAGATTACGCTAATGTCACCTCGGGAATCTGCAAGTTGAGTACCAATACATACATCAAGTGAATCAATAGAACACCCCATTGTCACCACGGGTATCCACATGCAAGGCATATATCAAGTGTTCTCAAATCCAATATTCAATCCAACATAACGAGATCTCAAAGGGAAAGATTCAATTCATCACAACAAGGTAGCAAGGGAATAAGATCATATGATCCGACTATATTAACAAAGCCCGTGGTACATCAATATCGTAACATCTCAAGAACACGAGAGAGAGAGATTGAACACATAGCTACTGGTACATACCCTCAGCCCCGAGGGTGAACTACTCCCTCCTCGTCATGGCCTCCGCTGGGATGATGAAGATGGTCATTGGTGATGGTTTCCCCTCTCCGACAGGGTACTGGAACGTCTCCAGATTGGTTTTTCGGCGATACAGAGAGTAGCGGCGGCGGAACGGAGAGTCCCTGTTTATTTCTAGGGTTTCTGGGATTTATAGGATTTTTCAGCGTTGGAATCACGCGTAATGGAGCCATGTGGGGCCCACCACATATCAGGGTGCGACCTAGGGGGGCGCGCCCTGATGGCTTGTGCCCCACGTGTGGCTCCCCTACAGTGGTTCTTTGCTCAAATATGGCTTATTTCCTCCAGAAAAATCATCAAAAAGTTTCGGGCGATTTCGAGAACTTTCATTTGCTACACAAAAACAACACCACGGTAATTCTGCTGAAAACAGCGTCAGTCCGGGTTAGTTCTAAATAAATCATGTAAAGTGCGTCAAAACCATATAAAAGTATTGTAAACATAGGTGAATATGGCATGAATACTTCGTAAATTACCGATACAATGGAGATGTATCAACATGCCCAAGCTTAATTCCTCCTCATCCTCGAGTAGGTAAATGATAAAAGAAATAATTTATGAAGTGTGAATGCTCGCATAGTATATAAGTTTGATCAATGATAATTCCAATCACTTTTTCTAGCATCATAACCAGCAACTTTTTCTCATAGAACTTCTCATGATCAAGTAGCAAGTTATTCACATGTTAAAGTATAGACCATAAACTCTCTTGAAAACTAGCAAACTATGTTTTCAGTCATCAAACAATTACAATTCATCTTATTTTCAGGAAGGGTCTATGTAAGAGCTTTGGTTTATTAAATTCCATATACTCAACTATCATTTAGTCTTCCATGATTGCTGACACTCAAGGCATATTTTTAGAATAAATAGTTTCGGTCAAACACATAGGAAGATAGGGGCTTAATGTTTCGCCTCCCAACTTATTTATCTCGGGGATACTGTCAACAAATAACGAATCATGATCACCTATATTCAACTGGATATATGTGTCTGGATCTTTCCCCACCACATGATGCTTTCCAACTAAGGAATTAATAGATTGGAATAGGGATGAACATTATTGACTCTTGCATAAAAGTAAAAGATAGGCCCTTCGCAGAGGGAAGCAGAGGTTGTCATGTGCTTTTTATTTTTGGATTTGCAATCTCTTAATGAAAAGGAACGTCACTTTATATTGCCCCTTGTGATAGCAAACTCTATTATGCAGTCCGTCGCTTTTATTTCTTTATCATCACAAGATCGTACAAAGCTTATTTTCCCTTACAATAAAGGATCATACATGTTTAGGAGCAATTTTTATTGCTTTGTGCACCGATGACAACTTACTCGAAGGATCTTATTCAATCCATAGGTAGGTATGGCGGACTCTCATGGAAGAAACTTGGCTCAAGGATTTGGATGCACAAGTAGTATTTCTACTTAGTACGGAGTTTTGGCTAGCAAAAGGTTCTAAACAAGCATCACATGTTAGAGGATCCATGACAATATAACTACTACGTGAATATACACAAACATAGCCATTACGTTGTCTTCCTTGTCCAACGTCAACTACTTGATCAAGTTTGAAAATAATTAATGGGGGTTCACAATTTTAGAAGATGTCCAAGATAGTGTATTTATATGTGAAACCTCTTCCTTCAATATTCTTTCATGAATTGTTTAAATGACCAATGCTGTGTTTGCTAACTTCCAATAAATTTTACCGCTTATACTCCTAGTATGTTGAAAGGACCGAGATGATGACTAGGGGGGGGGGTGAATAGGCGTTTTGAAACTTTTACGGAATTGTCTTTATCCTAATGCGGAATTAAACTAAATGGATACTTTTCAAGCACAAATCCTTAATATGGTAGGCTCAAATAAGTGCACCAACAACCTATGCTAAATAAGATAGGCACTTAAAAAAACTAGCAAGTACAAACTATATCACAAGGTATGGAAATGTAGGAGCAACTAAGCAATTCTAACTAGCACAAGATATATCAATATGAGCAAGTATGAATTGCGGAAAGTAAAAGGTGTGGGAATGAGATAACCACAAGTGAGTCGGGGACACGGATTTATCCCGAAGTTCACACTCGTGAGAGTGCTAATCTCCGTTTGAGCGGTGCCGAAGCCAAAGCTCCGGAGCACCACCAAGTGGCTCACCGTATTCTCACTTTCGAGTCACCCCCAACGGATGAGCCTCGATTCACTCGGGGTTGGTCTTGAAGGCGATCACCACACCTTTACAACTTCTCCGGAGCACACCACAAACACGGAAGCTTCCGTAGGAACTTGACCACCTAGGCCACTTTACACCCTTCCCCGGAGCAGACCACAAAAGTAAGCTTTCGGGGGAACCTTGGCCACATAGACCTCTTGATAAACTCCTCAATATATTACCAAACCGTCTAGGAGGCAGAAGCCTCCAAGAGTAATAAACTCACGGGCTCACACTCGAACAAATCGATGCGGGGAGCTCAAACCAATGCAATAAATGCAATGTAAGGTCAAGCAACAAATGCTCAACTCACTCTCTCAATCTCACAAGATGCACTCTCGAAAGTAGGAGATTGAAGAGAGGGGATGCAATTGAGGAAATCAACAAATGACTCCAAGATCCATCCACAAACCCCCCCTTCACATAGAGGGGAGATAGGGGCTTGGGAGAGGTGGTATGATGCTCAAATGATGTTTGAAAGTGTATGAACAACACCCAAACCGGTGGGGAGGAAGGGCTCTTTTATAGCCAACCTCCAAAACTAGCCGTTGGGGCTCCAACGGACACTTCCTGGACACCCCGTGCCCACGGTACAAGCCCGTGTGCACGGGGACCCCGTGCCCACGGCCTCAAAACCCCGTGCGCACGAGGTACCCAGAGATAACCCAAAGCAGGAAACCGAAACATGCATAACTTGGGCATACGGACTCCGAATTCGATGATCTTGGGCTCGTTTTAAAGCTATGGAAAAGACCAAGGTCCTCACATAGAGAACCACCCAAGATCAACAATAAATAATGATGAAAATCATGAAAAGGTTTGAGCTCTCTACATGCGACGTGATCAAGCTACTCGCCCGAAAGTCCCTCTTGATAGTACGGCTGTCAATCCTATAATCTGGTCTCGCACCAAGCACCATGAGACCGGCAAAACTATGAAAACCTAGCTAAGGTATACCTTTGACTTGCACACTCCACTTGAGCTTCTTGATGACTTTGAATGCTTGCCTCAAGTTGTAATCCTTTTCTTGTCCACGATCACTTGGTGAAGATACTCGAAATGCTTCCTCATATTGGAATGAGGGAAGCCTTAACTTAAGTCCATCTTCACATGCACATTATCATGATGTGGACCACAAGCTTCAAAGCATATAACCTTCGGCTTCTCATCTTGCACTTGGACTCCTCGAACCCGATGACCATCATCACTTGTTGTCATCCTTACATAGGCTACTTGAAATCTTTCGTTTGTTGCAATCCCATGAGAAACACCGAACCCACATAGACATAGCAAACACATAGCAAGGGTTAGTGCACAAAACACAATTCACAATTACTTACCATACCACTAGATCACTTGATCCCACGCGGTACATTGTTTGCGCTTGTGTGTTGACCATCTAGATACAATCTTTGAGCTTCATCTTGGTCAACCAACATCTTTACTTCAAGCTCTAAATTGGTTTCTTGAAAGCCATAATGAACTCTTCATTTTACTTCATTGCTTCAAGACTATATCACCAAAGCTCTTTCATGACCATATCAAGATTCACCATGAACATCATATTGGTCATCGCTTGCTCTTTTAAATGCCACATCACAAACTCTTGAGAGACACAATGAATTCTTCACTCTAGATTCTTGCTTCAAGATATTATCAACCAAAACCCAACACATGAGCTCATCATGATTTTCTCTTGATCATACCATAGATTGAATTCTTCCCTTTCATTATACTCTCAAGACCTTGATTATTATAAGCCCAAATGTGTCAACCTTTGAGATCCTCCAATGAACTCCACCATGAAGACTTATTGGAGAGGCTTTTGATGGAACTCTTCCCACATAAATTCAACATGCTTCATGCATCACTATGGAACACTTCTTCATATAAGATACAATCCCCTTGATGCTCCATAGAGATTGTCATTCAATACCAAAGCTAAGAGCAAATCTTCATCTCTATGGCAATCATCCTTAAGCCTCCACCTATGTAATATCCCTTCAAATATATCTCAGTGAAAGCATTAGTCCATAGAGATTGTCATTAATTACCAAAACCACACTTAGGGGCTACATGCCCTTTCAATCTCCCCCATTTTGGTATTTGATGACAATCTCAACAAGAGGGTTTATATAATGAATTTCAAAAACAAGCATGGAATTTATCCGAGAATAAATTGTATTCTTGAGGTGGTTTTGATAGCCTCAAATATCACAAAGATAGTTGATGTTATCAAAACTGGCTATACTAGCATCACAATACTACACAAGAATTTGATGCTAGTAGAACCACACTATATAGAGCAAAATCCCCCACAACATATGCATGTGTGAATGAACTTGAATTTCATTGCATATATTGTATGCCATAAACTTGGTGGAGTTTTCTCTATATACAAGCAACAAGCATAAACAAATGTAGATATGCATGAAAGACAAGAACCAACCCACTTCTCCTCAACCCTCTAAACTTCTCCCCCATTGGCATCAAATGCCAAAATGGAAGAAATCTAGAAGGCCAATATAGTATGACTTCCTCCTTAATTTGTGCATTTCTGATATGTGAGTGGAATCAAATGCACATACCCATTTATGAATAAATGTAGGAGATCAAACTACATAGGGGATCCATGGAATGAAACAAGAAGATAAAACATGAGAAAAAATTCCAAAAACAAGTGCAAAGATATAAGAAATGCATACAAGCACTCACTTCTCATGCTCTTACCGAATCCGTCAAAGAATTAAAGAAGAGACAATCCCAAGGACCGGTAGCAAACAAAAAGATATCAAAGAGGGATATGCACTTTCTGATGTGTATAAGTTTCTTAAGTGGCCAATAATCATCAAGATGAGCATCCACAAAGAAAATTCCACACACAAAAGGGTACAACAAAATAAGAACATGATATCCATGAATGAATCCATTCTTATACAAACTTCATCTTAGCATATGAGCTTTGTCACATGACACATGGCACAAGGCACATGGCGCAAATTGATCTTATTTGACTAAAAATGAACTACTAAGCGAGGGAGCAAATACCACAACCAAAAAGAGTGTTCTTGCAATTTTATTAATATTGCACATAAGAGCACATTGAGCATTTGACACGCAACAAATTGCTTAATCGACATATTTGGGATAAGTGAACCATGAGCATGGTTTTATAGGTCCCCATGATATGCTTTTTCTCAAATGTCTCATAGATACTATAAAAGAGGTTCAAGCTTTTGCAAGAAACACAAACTCAACAAGTACTAAGCAAGCCATGATGCAACATATATAATGTTGACTCTAATTCAAATAAATGCATGGTGAAGTACTTGTTACCGAGGGAGCATTGGTTTAAGGGGCCCTTGATATAGCTCGAGAACATGAGGGACTTGGTCTTGTTCTTGGATATGTACATGATCTCCCATAGCATCTCTCTCTTGCATTGGGGGTGATGACTTCCCTTGTGGTGGATCCACAAGAGGGGCTCTTACTCCTTCTTCTTGTACACGGACATGGGGTTTTTTCTTGTGGAAATATGACCATTCCCCATTGTACTCGTATCTTGGGAAGGAGCCTCATCACCTACAACACTTGAAACAAATTGCTCTACAAGGAAGCCGTTATTCTCATCACACTCCACATTCACTGTTCCCTCAATGCATCCCGTAGATTTATTGAGAATACATTAAGTGGGAGTTTGATGCATATCAAAAAAAAAATTGACCCAAATTTTGGTTAACCCGGTTTTCATGAAGAGATTAAACACTTACAACCGAACCAGGTTTTCATTTATCTTTTCCCTCAAATCAAGGAATCAGCCAAACTTGGCTCCAATAGTTTCCCACGGTGTCTCCACATTCCCCATGAATAAGCCAAGCATACAATGCTTCTCCAAAATACCTAAAATGCATTAAGGTACAATTTGGTCCCCAAACTTATTGGGTCCGAAGTAGTTAGCATAACTACAATACATATGGCAAACTCCACATTTAAATAAGTGCATATGGATATGAACTTGAAATTCATGCACATCTTTAACCATTACGAATTTTATGGAGTTTACCCAATATAGATGATCAAGTAGAGCAAGGCATGAAGAAGTATATAGATAAATATGCATGCACAAGCCTACCAAGGTCCAAAGAGATACAATTTGGACAAAAGAACGCATACACGATGAATGCACCAATAATAACAAAGAATTCAAGTTGTCCAAATTATATCAAAGTGGTGAATCCACACAAGACCGCACACAAATAACAACATATGAACTAAGCAAAAACCAATGAGCATCGGATATACACTACACACATGCTCAATGGCTTATCTCACTCAAGTAGATAATAGATAGTGCAAGTAGTGAGATAAGGCAAGTTGAAGCACGAGCCGAGAAGAATATGATCATAAAATTTCTACCACATGAAGAAATACCAATTGCAAGAGAATAAAAAAGGTATTTGGAATTAACACTTGGTGGTAGATTCCGAAGATGCACAAGATCAAAAACATAATCCAAAGCATAAGAAGAGAGTTCCATAGTGTTCTTGGCCCGATGGGAACTTCTGCCCGTTGGACCCCGTGCGCATGGGGGTCTAGGACCCCGTGCGCACGGGGTGTCCAGAGAGTTTCACGGTACCCCATGCGCATGGGGGTCAAAGACACCGTGCACACGGGGTGTCCGGTAAGTTTCCGTGAAACTCTAAGGACATCTCGGCGAAGCACGCTACAAAGGCAAATAAAAACTAACAAGAGATAATTAATGGATGCTTTGAGAATTTGAATTTCAAATGATCTTGGCATACCACATAGTGACTAGATAATATTGAATATCAATACCAGGTGGTATTTCTCATTTTTCACATTTCGGGTTTGTGATGTGCACAAAACATAACACTCCCCATAATGTGATGATCCACCAATATCTCACAAGAGCCAAAAAAGATTCCAATATGATACACTAAAGTCTCAAGACTACAAACACCACTATATGATGTGCAATGCACCCTACACATGCTAGATAACATAAATCAAGCATACTAGGAAACACAACATATACATACACATGCTAGATACAGAACCTAAACATGCAAGGGGCGAAAAACTTTCAATGTGAGCAATATAAATACAAGTTACCGCAAGGAGGAACATTGAATAGATAATATGAAGATAATCCACATGACTTGGCTCGCACAACTAAATGGTGGATATTTTCTTTCTTCATGAACTAGCCAAATCTCCAATGTCCTCCACGCACCTATTGATCAAGTTTGAGCTTGATGGTCCCCAACCAAGTTGGGTCCTAAGAAGTTAGTCACAATATGCTTGGCAACCCAAATGGTCTTTTCCATTTCCAAACCACTTTGGGTACCAACATACTTGGCAAACAAATTGCCAACAACATCCTTCCTAAGCGTATGGTGATCATTGACTAGAGGAGGCTTAGGGATGTTACCGTTGGGACAAGATGAGGATATGTTTCCCTTCTCACGACAATTGTAGCAACATGTTCTCCCCCTTCTATTTTTATTAATTTTATCAACTTGGGGAGCACTATCTTGGTTCATCATTGGTAGTTGCCTTTCTTGAACTCGAGGTTGACCTTGAGATTGAACTTGAGGTAGACCTTGAGATTGAACTCGAGGCCGCTTCCCTTGTCGCTTCACATGTGAATCCTTCTTCTTTAATGGACAAGATCTCACATGGTGTCCAACATTTTTGCACTTGAAGCATGTAATGTTGGCCTCATTCTTGACCTGGTCTTGTCCCTTCTTCTTGTTCTTGGACTTCTTGTTGTTGGAGATGAAACCAAGTCCACCTTTGTCATGAGGGGATTTTTGAACAATCAATATATTTTTGAGAGTGGAGTTCCCTTCATTACACTTTTCCAAGTCTTTCTTCAAAATAGTGACTTGGGCCTTGAGCTCTTTGTTTTCCTCTGCAAGGTTAGTATAAAAAAAGTACTAGAGGAAGTAGAAGCCTCATTGTTAGAGCAACAGGGCAAGGAGAGTAATTCATCACAAGAATTGGCAATAATATGTCTAGATGAATCACTAGGACTAGCACATGTCAATAAAGCATTTTTAGTAGAAATAATGCTAATGTCCACACGAGGCTCACAAGATGCTTGATTTATGGTGAGCTCTCCTTTGACATTCTTGTACCCAAGGTCAAGGTGCTCAAAATCCTCTTTAAGTTGATCATGAGCAACTTCAATCTCTTCTTTGGAAGATTCTAAGTCTCTAAGAGTTTCTAAAGCATCAAGAAGGTTACTATCAAGTTTTTCATTTTGTTCTTGCTCTTCGTGAAGTAAATCATTACACTTTACAAAATGAGTAATAAGATCTTTAAAGATCACATAAGTGTTCTTATTACACCACGAAGAGAATTTCCAATTTCATATATTACTTGACTCATATCCCTATCACATTCATTATCACTATCATCATTATCATTACTAAGAGTAGATGATACCTCGGTAATACCTCTTGCCATGAGGCACATATGAACATTGGAGGTTGATGACGATTCTTGTGGAGAGGAAGATCCTTCATCAATAAGAGTAGGAGATTCATGTCCATCCTATTGACACTCATAGTATTTCCTCTCCAACATGGTGATTTCCTTCTTTGCTCTTCTAGCAAATTCTCAATTAGTGACGTGTGCACTAATTTCTCTTATTTCCTCTACATAGTTAGTCAAACAACAACTAGAGGGAATGGAAGCATAGATATCATGGCAACAAGGAGTATCAAGCATATCATCACAAAAGGTATTCAAGGAATCTCTAAATGATATGCATGGACTATCAACACAAGAATGTATGTCATTTTTGCTACATATGTTCAAGTCCAAAGAAGCTACAACATTAGAATTTTTGCATGAAAGATCATCAATGTTGAGCACAACATCATCATAACAAATGACATTTCCACTCATCATGTCATTACCTTGGGATATGCCATATGATGATGAGGTGGAAGAAGTTGAAATGTCCAAGCACGCGGAGGAAGAAGCAATATGGAGTTCTTCATGATTTGATGTGGAGAACTCCTCAATTGACTCCCCCACAAGATGATGAACCTCATCGAGATTGGACCCACCATATATTTCTTCAAGTTTGGTCCAGATCTCATGAGCCGTCACACAAAACATGGTTGACTCAAACACTTCGAGGGATATAGACCGGATTATGGCATTCTTAGCACCATACCCACAAAGCATATCATCACATGCCTCACTAGTTGGAAAAAGTTCATCCTTCCACAAAGAAGCCCCTACAAGAACAATTCACACAAAATTTGGACCCATGGTCCAGAAACGACAAAGCATGCGAATTTTCCACAAGTGATAGTTTGTGCCACTAAAATAAAAAGTGTCATTGTGCACTATACCACTAGTCGACATCTTTACTCTCTAGGCGGTGAAGCCTACCAAGGAGAGACCAAAGCTCTGATACCAATTGAAAGGACCGAGATGACGACTAGAGGGGGGAGGGGTGAATAGGCGTTTTGAAACTTTTACGGATTTGTCTTTATCCTAATGCGGAATTAAATTAAACAGATACTTTTCAAGCACAAATCCTTAATATGCTAGGCTCAACTAAGTGCACCAACAACCTATTCTAAATAATATAGGCACTTAAAGAAACTAGCAAGCACAAACTATATCACAAGGTATGGAAATGTAGGAGCAACTAAGCAATTCTAACTAGCACAAGATATATCAATATGAGCAAGTATGAATTGCGGAAAGTAAACGGTGTGGGAATGAGATAACCACAAGTGAGTCGGGGATGCGGATTTATCCCGAAGTTCACACTCGTGAGAGAGCTAATCTCTATTGGAGCAGTGCCGAAGCCAAAGCTCCGGAGCGCCACCAAGTGGCTCACCGTATTCTCACTTTTGAGTCACCCCCAACGGATGAGCCTCGATTCACTCGGGGTTGGTCTTGAAGGCGACCACCACACCTTTACAACTTCTCCGGAGCACACCACAAACACGGAAGCTTCCATATGAACTTGACCACTGATAACCCACAAGTGTAGGGGATCGTTTGTAGCCTTTTTCGATAAATAAGAGCGTCGAACCCAACGAGGAGCTAAAGGTAGAACAAATATTCCCTCAAGTTCTATCGACCACCGATACAACTCTACGCACACTTTAACGTTTGCTTTACCTAGAACAAGTATGAAACTATTTTGTAGGTGATAGGATAGTTTGTACGAATAAAACTAGAAGTACTTTGCGGGAATAAAACTACGAGTAAAATGCAAGATAATAAAAGTTAGTTGTTTAGTAGAAAGCTTTTCTCAAACAAGAAGGTTATTTGTCCCTAGGCAATTGATAACTAGACCGGTAATCATTATTGCAATTTTATATGAGGGAGAGGCATGAGCTAACATACTTTCCGTACTTGGATCATATGCACTTATGATTGGAACTCTAGCAAGCATCCGCAACTACCAAAGATCATTAAGGTAAAACCCAACCATAGCATTAAGTATCAAGTCCTCTTTACTCCCATATGCAACAACCCACCTACTCGGGTCTGTGTCTTTTGTCACTCACGCACCCACCATAAGCAAATCATGAACATATTGCAACACCCTACAACGGGAATCCCTCACGTTTGCGTGACACGAAGGGCACCATAGGACAACACCAAAATAAAACATACAACTCATACCAACCACGATCATCAATTAGCCCATAGGACAAAACTGATCTACTCAAACATCATAGGATAGCCACATATCATTGGGAAATAATATATGGAGTTGAGCACCATGTTTAAGTAGAGATTACATCGGGGAAGAGAGGTGTTACACCGCTGCATAGAGGGGGAGAGAGTTGGTGTTGACGGCGGTGAAGTTGTTGGTGTAGATCGCCGTCATGATGATTACCCCGGTGGCATTCCGGTGCCACCGGGAGAGAGGGGGAGAGAGCCCCCTTCTTCTTGTTCTTCCTTGGCCTCCCCCTAGATGGTAGGAGAGTTCCCCGTCTGGTCCATGGACTCCATGGCGGCGGAGGGGCAGGAGCCCCTCCGAGATTGGATCTCCCTCTCTGTTCTCTTGTGTTTCGCGTTTCTGTTTTCTGGCCGAAAACCATTTCTTATATTCTCGGAGATCCATAACTCCGATTGCGTTGAGATTTTAACACGATTTTTTTCCGGATATAAGCTTCGTTGCGCCCGAAGTAGAGCTCCGACCGACTTAATAGGTGACCACAACCCACCACGGCGCGCTTGGGCCCTAGGGCGCGCCCTGGTGTACCGTGGGGGCTGTGGGCCTCCTTTTGCATTGATTCCAACTCCCAAAAATCACATATATTCCAAAATAATTCTCTGCAATTTTTTATCGCGTTTGGACTTCATTTGATATGGATATTCCGCGAAACAAAAAACATGCAACAAATAGGAACTGGCACTAGGCACTGGATCAATAGGTTAGTCCAATAAATCATATAAATTGTTGCCAAAGGTATGTAAAAGTTGTATAATATTGGCATGAAACAATCAAAAATTATAGATACGACAAAGACGTATCATCATCCCCAAGCTTAACTCTTGCTCGTCCTCGAGTTGGTAAATGATAAAAAAGATAATTTTTGATGTGGAATGCTACCTAGCATAATCTTGATCATATATCTATTCATAACATGAATATTAAGACATGAGTGATTCAAAGCAATAGTCTAAAATTTGACATAAAGACATTAATACTCAGGGATCCCAACAAACAATCATGTCTTTCAAAATATCAAGGCTAAAGAATGCTATCCCTACAAAATCATATAGCCTTGTCATGCTCTGTCTTCTTAACACAAAGTATAAATCATGTACTACCCCGGTGTCAGCCAAGCAATTGGTTCATACTTTTTAACGCGCTTCAGCATTTTCAACTCTCACGCAATACATGAGTGCAAACCATGGATATAGCATTATGGGTGGAATAGAATGCGGTGGTAGACATTAATATAGAGAAGACAAAAAGGAAGATAGTCTCACATCGAAGCGGCTAATCAACGGGTTATGGAGATGCCCATCAATTGATATCAATGCAAGGAGTAGGGATTGCCATGCAACGGATGCACTAAGAGCTATAAGTGTATGAAAGCTCAAACTGAAACTAAGTGGGTGTGCATCTAACTCTATAATGAGAAATTCCCACTAGTATATGAAAGTGACAACATAGGAGACTCTCTATATGAAAAACATGGTGCTGCTTTGAAGCACAAGTGTGGAATTAGCATGCCCCTTCTCTCTTTGTCTCTCTTTTTTTTTCATTTTTTTCTCTTTTTTTTCTTTTTATAATTGTCCGGAGCCTCATCCCGACTTGTGGGGGAATCATAGTTTCCATCATCCTTTCCTCGCTGGGACATGCTCTAATAATGAATAATGATGATCATCACACTTCTATTTACTTACAACTCAATATTACAACTCGATAGTAGAACAACGTATGACTCTATATGAATGCCTCTGGCAGTGTACGAGGATGTGCAATGATCTAGCGTAGCAAAGATATCAAAAAACGGACAAGCCATGGAAACATCATGCTAGCTATCTTATGATCATGTAAAGCAACATGACAATGAATGCTCAAGTCATCAAAACAGAAGCGATGGAAGTTGCATGGCAATATATCTCGGAATGGCTATGGAAATGCCATAATAGGTAGGTATGGTGGCTATTTTGAGGAAGATATAATAAGGCTTATGTGTGATAGAGCGTATCATATCACAGGGTTTGGATGCACCGACAAAGTTTGCACCGACTCTCGAGGTGAGAAAGGGCAATGTACGGTACCATAGAGGCTAGCAAATTGCGGAAAGGTAAGAGTGCGTATAATCCATGGACTCACATTAGTCATAAAGAACTCACATACTTATTGCAAAAGTTTATTAGCCCTCAAAGCAAAGTATTACTATGCATGCTTCTAGAGGGGAGGTTGGTAGGAGTTAACCATCGCGCGCCCCCGACCTTCACACAAAGATAGACAATCAATGATAAATTGCACTCCAACTTCCTGGCATAACGGGAGACTATACGTGCATGTTTCGGGAATCACAAACCTTAACACCAATATCTTACTAAACACGATCATCCACTAGGACCTCCCACATATTATCATCTCTATATCGCAAAACTATTGCAAGGAATCAAACATATCATATTCAGTGATCCATAAGTTTTATGTAGGATTTTATGACTAACCATGCAAATGACCAATTCCTGTTGACTCTCTAAATAGATATAAGTGAAGCAAGAGAGTTTAATTCTTTCTACAAAATACCATGCTCTAATAAATATAAGTGAAGCAAAAGAGCATTCTACAAATAACGGTTTTCTATGTGAAGAGAAACAGGCAATCCAAACTTCAAATGATATAAGTGAAGCACATGAAGCATTCTATAAAGCCATACTCAAAAGATACAAGTGAAGTGCAATGAGCATTCTATAAATCAACCATGGACTATCTCATACCATCATGGTGCATAAAAGAAAAGTGAAAACTAAACACGAAAGACGCTCCAAGATTTACACATATCACATGAACGGAACGAAAACGAAAACATACCGATACTTGTTGACGAAAGATGGGATGCCTTACGGGGCATCCCCAAGCTTAGACGCTTGATTATCCTTGGATATTTACTTGGGGTGCCTTGGGCATCCCCAAGCTTGAACTCTTGCATCTCCTCCTTCTCCTCATATCGAGACCTCCTCGATCTTTGAACACTTCATCCACACAAAACTTAACAGAAAACTGGTGAGATCCGTTAGTATAATAAAGCAAATTACTACTTTAAGTAATGTTGCAAACTGATTCATATTTTATATTTGCATTATCCCTGCTGTATTATAACTTCTCCATGGCTTATACCGCCGATAAAATCGATAGTTTCATCAAAACAAGCAAAACAATGCATCAAAAACAGAATCCGTCTTAAACAGGACAGTCTGTAGTAATATGAACTTTTACCATACTTCTGTAATTCTAAACATTCTGAAAAATTAGGACAAAATAAAAAATTTGTATAGAAATACTGTGTAAAAATTTCAGAAATTTTTGACGTTCCAGTAAAAAATGTAAATTCACGTACTATAGACAAAGTTTCTATTTTTACACCGCACATACCAACAAGCAATCTAATCATCCTAAAGGCAAATCTTGGCACATTATTTTTATAATACAATGGATTTGTACAAGGGGATGATTATTTTTGTTGAAAAGTTTCTGTGATTCAAGACTCACAAAGTTTCCATGGGCATGAACAAAGTTCAAGGAATTCCCCCACTTTCACGATGTTCGTCTCTCTCACTTTCACTTTTCTTTTTGTGAAGTTTTAGGTTCCCCTCTATATATTTTTTTGTTTTTAAACTTTATAAAAGCACTCAACAGAATAAAATGAAAAGTTTCTATGTTTAAGACTCATAAAGTTTCCATGGGCATGAACAAAGTTCAAGGAATTCCCCCACTTTCACGATGTTCGTCTCTCTCACTTTCACTTTTCTTTTTGTAAAGTTTTAGGTTCCCCTCTATATTTTTTTGTTTTTAAACTTTATAAAAGCACTCAACAAAATAAAATGACTCTCTAAAACTTCCGGGTTGTCTCCCTGGCAGTGCTTTCTTTAAAGCCATTAAGCTAGGCATAAAGTGCTCAAGTGATGGATCCACCCGGATCCCAAGGTATATCAAAGCCAATTTTAATTAACAATGATTTGTATTTTAGTAGTGAGCACAAAGCAGCATATATCATGCAATGACGAAGTCTAACTCTCTTCCTATGCATCGGCATTTAATAAAATAACAATTCATGCACATCAAGTAAAGGCCAATGCATAGTATAAACAATTTCTTGCAATTTTATCGTATTGGAAACATAAAGAGGTGGAGATGCAGTTCCTCTCTCATAATAATTGCAAGTAGGAGCAGCAAGCACATGCATATTATATTCATCAAAATCATCATGTGTAGTAGCAAAACGCAACCCATCAATATAATCCTTACTAAGAGCAAACTTCTCCGATATAGTGTAGTTTGGAGAATTCAAAAAGATAACAGGACTATCATGTGTGGGTGCAATAGCAACAATTTCATTCTTAACATAAGGAACTATAGCAAGTTCATCTCCATAAGCATAATTCATATTGGCATCTTGGCCACAGGCATAGCAAGCATCAAGTTCATCAAAAAGAGATATTTCAAAAGAATCCACGGGATCATAGCAATCATCATAGCATTCATCATGGCATTCATCCTTCGGTATGTGCAAAGGGAAATAAAACAATGTATGAGTTGAAGAGTTACTCTCATTAGAAGGTGGGCATGGGTAGCTAATCCGCTCTTCCTCCTTTTGTTCTTCGCTCTCCTCCTCATCTTTTTCATCTAATGAGCTTACAATTTTAGCAACTTCCTCTTCCATAGATTCCTGCAAAATATTAGTCTCTTCTTGGACAGCGGAGGAGTCCTCAATATATTCTTTAACATAAGCATTGGAAGCATAGTTTTCATAGCAGTATTTAAGTATGGCAAAATTTTCAGATTTGTAAAGAGTAGCATCATACTTTTCAATCAAAGAAGAAATTTCATAGGCACCCTTAAAAGCAACAAATTCTTCAATTTGTTCAATATCATAGTAATTATAAACACCCTTGGCATAAGAAGATATGATTCCATTATCCTTAAACTCACATTGGAAGAAAAGGTGTTTCTTAGGGTCTACGGAACAACAAGTAAAATCATAAATTTCACATAGATTCAAAGCATAGCAATACAAACTATTAATATGATGCCACAAAAGTTTCCCTTTTTGAGATAAGCAGTGTCGCACAAAATAAGCATGCTCATCTAAAGATTTTCCATCAACTAAGCTAGTTGGGGTTTCAGCACGAGCACAGAGGGATCGAAGATGATCCAAGTAATATTCTTCGATAGTACGGAACACTAGTGGTTCCTCAACTTTTGGAGGAGCAAGTACATCTATTTTTTTTGTATTTTACGTTTCCTACCCATAACTAAAGATAGAAAACAAGAGCACAAAATAAAAACTACTTAGTGATAAAGCAAACAAGCACACGCGAGAATATTCACCCCACGTTATTGCTCCCCGGCAACGGCGCCAGAAAAAGGTCTTGATAACCCACAAGTGTAGGGGATCGTTTGTAGACTTTTTCGATAAATAAGAGTGTCGAACCCAACGAGGAGATAAAGGTAGAACAAATATTCCCTCAAGTTCTATCGACCACCGATACAACTCTACGTACACTTTAACGTTTGCTTTACCTAGAACATGTATGAAACTATTTTGTAGGCGATAGGATAGTTTGCACGAATAAAACTAGAAGTACTTTGCGGGAATAAATCTACGAGTAAAATGCAAGATAATAAAAGTTAGTTGTTTAGTAGAAAGCTTTTGTCAAACAAGAAGGTTATTTGTCCCTAGGTAGTTGATAACTAGACCGGTAATAATTATTGCAATTTTTTATGAGGGAGAGGCATGAGCTAACATACTTTCCGTACTTGGATCATATGCACTTATGATTGGAACTCTAGCAAGCATCCGCAACTACCAAGGATCATTAAGGTAAAACCCAACCATAGCATTAAGTATCAAGTCCTCTTTAGTCCCATATGCAACAACCCACCTACTCGGGTCTGTGTCTTCTGTCACTCACGCCACCCACCATAAGCAAATCATGAACATATTGCAACACCCTACAGCGTGGATCCCTCACGTTTGTATGACACGGAGGGCACCATAGGACAACACCAAAATAAAACATACAACTCGTACCAACCACGATCATCAATTAGCCCATAGGACAAAACGGATCTACTCAAACATCATAGGATAGCCACATATCATTGGGAAATAATATATGGAGTTGAGCACCATTTTTAAGTAGAGATTACAGCGGGGAAGAGAGGTGTTACACCGCTGCATAGAGGGGGAGAGAGTTGGTGTTGACGGCGGTGAAGTTGTTGGTGTAGATCGCCGTCATGATGATTGCCCCGGCGACATTCCGGCGCCACCGGGAGAGAGGGGGAGAGAGCCCCCCTCCTTCTTCTTATTCCTTGGCCTCCCCCCTAGATGGGAGGAGAGTTCCCCCTCTTGTCCATGGCCTCCATGGCGGCGGAGGGGCAGGAGCCCCTCCGAGATTGGATCTCCCTCTCTGTTCTCTTCTGTTTCGCGTTTCTGTTTTCTGGCCGAAAACCGTTTCTTATATTCTCGGAGATCCGTAACTCCGATTGCGCTGAGATTTTAACACGATTTTTTTCCGGATATAAGTTTCCTTGCGCCCGAAGTAGAGCTCCAACCGACTTACGAGGTGACCACAACCCACCGCGGCGCGCCTGGGCCCTGGGGCGCGCCCTGGTGTATTGTGGGGGTTGTGGGCCTCCTTTTGTGTTGATTCCAACTCCCAAAAATCACATATATTCCAAAATAATTCTCCGTAAATTTTTATCGCGTTTGGACTTCATTTGTATGGATATTCTACGAAACAAAAAACATGCAACAAACGGGAACTGGCACTGGGCACTGGATCAATATGTTAGTCCAATAAATCATATAAAATGTTGCCAAGAATATGTGAAAGTTGTATGATATTGGCATGAAACAATAAAAAATATAGATACGACGGAGACGTATCAACCACCTAGGCCACTTCACACCCTTCCCCGAAGCACACCACAAAAGGAAGCTTGCGGGGGAACCTTGGCCACATAGACCTCTTGACAAACTCCTCAATATATCACCAAACCGTCTAGGAGGCAGAAGCCTCCAAGAGTAATAAACCAACGGGCTCACACTCTAACAAATCGATGCGGGGAGCTCAAACCAATGCAACAAATGCAATGCAAGGTCAAGCAACAAATGCTCAACTCACTCTCTCAATCTCACAAGATGCACTCTCGAAAGTAGGAGATTGAAGAGAGGGGATGCAATTGAGGAAATCAACAAATGACTCCAAGATCTATCCATAAATCCACCTTCACATAGAGGGTAGATAGGGTCACTCCTTATTCTCCTCATATCGGTGTCTCACCCAAAACTTGAAAACTTCAATCACACAAAACTTAACGGAACTTCGTGATTTGAGTTAGTATAATAAATAAAGATCATTCACTTAGGTACTGTCAAGACAAGATTCATAATTGTTATTACATAATACCTACTATATTATACCATTCACATAATTTATATCACTGAATATAAGCTATGGAAACACTAAAACAAGCAAACTATGCATGCAAAACATAATCTGTCAGAAACAGAACAGTCTGTGAAGATCTGTAGTATAACCATACTTCCCTGTCTCTAACAATTCTAAAAAATTAGTTAAACTTAAAGAATTTGCATATAAATACTGTGTAAAAATTTCAGAAGTTTTTGACGCTCCATTAAAATCAGAGAAATTCTTTACTGGAGGAACAAGTTTCTGTTTTTGCACAGAATCAAATCAACAAGTATCCATACTATCCCAAAGGCTTTACTTGGTACTTTATTGAAATAAAAGACACAAAACATGATTACTACAGTAGCTTAATCATGTGAACACACAAAAACAGAAAGTAAAAGTGTTGGGTTGTCTCCCAACAAGCGTTTTTCTTTAATGCCTTTTAGTTAGGCATGATGATTTCAATGATGCTCACATAAAACGTAGTAATTGAAACATGCAAGGGAGCATTATGAATCTCATGACAAGCGCATTTAAGTCTAACCCACTTTCTATGCATAGGTATTTTGTGAGCAAACAATTTATGGGAGCAAGAATCAACTAGCATAGGAAGGCAAAACAAGCATAACTTCAAAACTTTCAACACATAGAGAGGAAACTTGATATTATTGCAATTCCTACAAGCATAAGTTCCTCCCTCATAATAATTTTCAGTAGCATCATGAAGTAATTCCACAATTTAACTATCACATAAATCATTCTCTTCATGATCCACAAGCATAGAAAATTTATTACTCTCCACATAAGCATATTTCTTCTCATTAATAATAGTGGGAATATCATAGGAGACTTGAATATTATAAATTGTTTCCACATTAAAAGGGTAATGTTCAGAGAAAGGGTATTCATAATTGTGACAAGTTGTATAATAATAATCATCACTACTTTTCATAACATAAGTCTCATCACAATAATCATCATAAATAGGAGGCATGTAATCATCATAACAAATTTGATCTTTCGAAGTAGGGGAACTAAAAAGATCATCTTCATTATGCATAGCATCACCAAGCTTGGAATACACATCAATTACAGCAAATATATTATCAAATATGTCATTCTCATCAAGCATGGCATCCCCAAGCTTATGGGTTTGCATATCATTAGGATAATCATCAATTGCATGAATAGCACCAATAGTGTAACAATTATTATCATCATAATTTTCCAAGTTGGTGCCAAAAAGATTTTCAATATTATAAGGAGTATCATTATCTTCCCAATCATCCTCATCACAACAAGTAGTAGGTATAATCATCAAGTGTATCATCATCCACACTGCTTTCGTATTTATTCTCAACAATGATAGGAGAAAGATTGTTTGAGAGGGATACCTTTTTACCTTTACCTTTTCTTCTTTTCTTCTTCTTCACCACCTTATTGAAGAGATTGGTTCGATGGGAAGCTCTTCATTGCAACCTGATTCATCACGAGAAACAATAGGAGGGTATTGGGAGACCTTTACCCTTTCATTAGTATTCCTTTTATATTCTATTGGTTTCTCATTATTTCTATAGTTGGCAATATAAGCAATCTTATAGCAATTCACTACGAAAACATATATATTTCTTGTAGATTAGTTTCATTATCATTTTTGGTAATGAATATATCAAACCAATCATTTTTATGTGTTAATTCTTCACACCCCAAAAATAAGCAAAGTTCATTATAGAGTTCACGGGAGATCAAATTATCACAATATTTTGAGACGGTTCGGTCATGAAAAATCATGCATTGGAAATTAAGATGACCAACCCTATTGCAAAGTTCACAAGTAATGGGATGAAGAGAGCATAATCTTGTGGCACATTCATCTATCACTTTAAGCCACCAATTAGTTTGATCATTTTTATGCTTCTTACAAAATCTATTGTCCCTATATGGCATATCTTTGCAAATTTTATTCACTCCACAAAAATTGACATGCTTATAGGAAATATTTTTATCATGACTAGTGCAATCATCATGAGCATCATGGATATTCAGAGAATTTATACTGACAATGTTGCTATCATGCTCATCACTCAAGGAATTCTCATTAAGTATTTTCATAAATTCTTCCTTTACCAATTGAGCACAATTTTCCGAACCATAATTTTCACGAAGGACATTAAAAAGACGAAACACTTGAGGCAACCTAAATTCCATGTTTTTTGTAGTTTTCTTTTATAAAACCAAACTAGTGAAAAACAAGAAACTTAAAGATTTAATTGCAAGGTCTAAAGATATACCTTCAAGCACTCACCTCCCCGGCAACGGCGCTAGAAAATGGCTTGATGTCTACTACGCAACTTTATTCTTGTAGACTTTGTTGGGCCTCCAAGCGCAGAGTTTTGTAGGACAATAGCAATTTTCCCTCAAGTGGATGGCCTAAGGTTTATCAATCCGTGGGAGGTGTAGGATGAAGATTGTCTCTCTCAAGCAACCCTGCAATCAAATACAAGAAATCTCTTGTGTCCCCAACACACCCAATACAATGGCAAATTGTATAGGTGCACTAGTTCGGCGAAGAGACGATGATACAAGTGCAATATGGAAGGTAGATATAGGTTTTTGTAATCTGAAAATATAAAAACAGCAAGGTAACAAGTGTAAAACAACAAGCAAAACGGTATATAAATGCTTGGAAACAAGGCCTAGGGTTCATACTTTCACTAGTGCAATCTCCCAACAATGCTAACATAGTTGAATCATATGATCATCCCTCAACGTGCAACAAAGAATCACTCCAAAGTTCCTATCTAGCGAAGAACAATAAGATGAAATTGGTGTAGGTAGTAGAACCACCTCAAAGTTATTCTTTCCGATCAATCTTTTTGGGCTATTCCTATAAGTGTCACAAACAGCCCTAGAGTTCATACTAGAACAACACCAATGGTACATATCAATCAACCCTAATGTCACCTAGATACTCCAATGTCACCTCAAGTATCCGTGGGTAAATTATGCGACATGCATCAAATAATTTCAGGTCTATCATATCCAATCCAACACAAAGAACTTCAAGAAGCACCCCAAGATTTCTATCGGAGTACGTGGTATGAAAGCGTGCAATCAACCCCTATGCATAGATCCCCAAGGTCATCGGAATCCGCAAGTTGATGCCTCAACATATATCAAGTGAATCAATAGAATACCCCAATGTCACTATGGGTATCCCACGCAAGACGTACATCAAGTATTCTCAAAGCAAAATATTCAATCCAACATAACGAGATCTCATAGGTAAAGATTCAATTCATCACAACAAGGTAGCAAGGGAATAACATCATATGATCCGACTATATTAACAAAGCCCGTGATACATCAAGATCGTGACATCTCAAGAACACGAGAGAGAGAGAGAGATTGAACACATAGCTACTGGTACATACCCTCAGCCTCGAGGGTGAACTACTCTCTCCTCGTCATGGCCTCCGCCGGGATGATGAAGATGGCCACCGGTGATGGTTTCCCCTCTCCGGCAGGGTACTGGAACGTCTCCAGATTTGTTTTTCGGTGATACAGAGAGTTGCGGCGGCGGAACGGAGAGTCTCTATTTATTTCTGGGGTTTCTGGGATTTATAGGATTTTTTACTGTTGAATCACGCGGAACGGAGCCACATGGGGCCCACCACATATCAGGGCGCGGCCTGGGGGGGGGGGTCGCGCCCTGATGGCTTGTGCCCCACGTGTGGCTCCCCTCCGGTAGTTCTTTGCTCCAATATGGCTTATTTCCTCCAACAAAAATCACCAAAAAGTTTTGGGCGATTCGGAGAACTTCCATTTTCTGCACAAAAACAACACCACAGTAATTCTGCTGAAAACAGCGTCAGTCCGGGTTAGTTCTAAATAAATCATGTACAGTGCATCAAAACCATATAAAAGTATTGTAAACATAGGTGATATATGGCATGAATACTTCATAAATTATCGAGACATTGGAGACGTATCAGATCGCCATGCACTGAAGACGACCGCAAATGTTTTGCGGCTGCTACAACGGTTACAATGGGAAATGGGCACACTGCTAGGTTCTGGAACTCGCCTTGGCTAAATGGCTTGTGCCCCCGAGACTTAGCACCAAGCATCTTTGCCATTTCCCGCAGGAAGAACTCCTTTGTTTTGCTAGACCTTACCAACAACAACTGGATCTCTTCCATTGACACCTCCATTGGTTTGTCTCTTGTGCATGTTCAGCAGTTTGCTAACCTTTGGGAGAGGATTTCCATGATCACCTTGACCGAGGACATAGAACATTCCATCATCTGGAAGTTCACCAACGATGGGGTGTACTCTGCCTCCTCAGCCTACAAGGCTCAGTTTGAGGGACTAACTTTGTCGGATCTCGTTCACTCAGTGTGGAAGGTTTGGCCCCCCACGGTGCAAGTTCTTTGCGTGGCTAGTCCTTCAAAACAGGATTTGGACTTCAGATCGCCTATTACGTCGTGGCTGGCCAAACTGTGGCCTCTACCCTCTTTGTAAGCAATGCCAAGAGTCGGCCGCCCATCTCCTTTTCCAATGCCGCTACACCACCCGCATTTAGAGTCACATTCTCACATGGCTGGGCATGCATCACATCTCTACGGCGGCTTGGCAGACAATAGCTTCGGTGAGAGAATGGTGGAACGACAACCTTTAGATTCTCCTTGGATCCCCTAAGGCTCTTGCCTCCCTGATGATGCTCATTTCATGGGAGATTTGGACGGAGCGTAATGTAAGGGTCTTCAAGAATACAGACATCCCTACCACGGTTATAATCAATAAGATCAAAGCGGAGGTGTCTCTTTGGGCGGTGGCCGGTGCGACACACATGAGTATTGTAATGCCATGAGAGTAGACCTTTTATTTGTTTTGCCGCTTAGCGGCTTTGTTCGAAACTCTTCCTTCCTAATCAATGAAATGGCAAATCTTTTGCCTTGTTTAAAAAAAAGAAACGCTCACCAGGCCATCGGGCCGCCAGGACGATGCAAGTAGCAGGCGTGTTCAAGACTCGGATGGAGCAGTGGGAGATCACTGACGAAGTGGCGTAAGATCACACCCAGATTGACTCCTCTCAAGAGACCCCGAAGGCGTCACCGCTTACCCCCAAATCGAATCGCCTCCCATCTCTACACACGATACTCTAGAATCACAAGGAGACATGGAGTGCACTATGTTTGACGAACGCTAGACCGTGGGTTGTGTGCCTCGACAGGGGACCAATGTCGTGACCTGACCCTGACAGTCGGAGGCTCGCAGGGAAAATGGATGGAGCTTTCACAGGCTTCTGTTCTGTCGGAGCTTAGTGGACTTAGGGCTCGTTTGGTTGCACATGCACCATACCTAGGGTAGCAAAGCCCCATCGGGGGAAATTTTCATGGAAAGTGGGATCCCTTCCTACACACGGGGGGGATTTCTGTTGTCATTTGGTGTAGAAAGGAGGCAGGGGAGCAGGGGATGATGTGGAGCAGCGGATGCAACATGGACGAGGTGAATTCTCCCGACGTCAAGTGGTTGTGATTTCCTGCCCAGGGTAAGGAAGTGGATCGGGGATGGAAAAGTCCCTGCCCGATGGCACCAAATGGCCCTCCAGAAAAACCGGGGTAGTACAATTTAATCGTGGTTTTCATGCCTAGGGAAATGCGTTAGAGTTGTGTCGAATATTGTGGAAAAGGTAGGTTACAGTTGGACTTTGAGTTATATTGGCGTCGGTGGGGGTAGATACACGATGCAACATATCCCAACATAATAGCAGAGGCACGCAGGGGGAGCCGACGGCGTGTGCCGACGCCAGGGCGACCGGGGTGCGGTATTGTGACAGTGTCACGGGGAGGAGCGTCTGTAGTCAGACCCCGGGGAAGTAAAACCTTGTTAACAAATCTCGATGTCATGTTCGTGTGATTGCTTGGTCCTCGGATAATCAACGGCGCGCTTTGAATTTATTCTAACAAGTGGTATCATGAGCTAGGTTGTTCGGAGGTTACACTCGTTGATTTGAAGCGAAACGTCAAGTTGGATCGTGGTTACCAAATCTTAGCACCCGAGCCATGAAGCTGAGACACGGCGACTTTGATGACGTGAAAAGCAGACAGGGATCGGGAGATCGGAAGTGGCGGCCTGATTCATGTCGGTGATGGATTGTTTCGGAATAGCAGCATACAAGCAAGAGGCAACATATCCGATCGAATCGAACGCGTACAGGTGGCGGCAGGACTAGATTGATTGGTGGCAGGCTCAGCGATCTGTGAATGGCGATGGCGTGGATCTGGACGCGCGAGGCCCAACACAGTAGGTTGCGGTGCGCAGGCTGGCCGAGAGGCAGTGTGGCGCGCTGGCCCAGGCGAGGCAAGGAAGCTTGCCAGCCGAGTAGACTCTTGTTGCAGGATACATGCAAGATTTGTTTGGACAAAAAGAATTGGCACAAGGACCAGAGGTCTGATCGAGAAGCCTGTCAAGAAAGAAAGAAAAAAAATCCACAAGCTACATACTGTGGTAATTAGGAGTATGTTGTTCTCCTTTGGAATATTAAATTCTTGTCTTATCCGCATTAGACAAAATGAAGTAAAAAATAATTCAAAATTTCAGTATTTTTAAGTATCTGAGTATAAATACTAATAAAAACAAGAAAGAAGGATTGATTTGCAGCAATATATGCCTTTCACATACAACTAGAAAAAAAGTAATTTCCTTTTTGAATGCAGTTCCAAAAAAAACGTACTTCAATGTCAAAAAAGCGTATTCGTAAAAATATTTGGAAGAAAAAGACTTATTTTTTCATAGTATAATCTTATTCTTTAGTAAAATCAAGACCATTTCCCAGTGGTAATGAGCATCCAAAACCCAAGGGTTTTTCTGGGCAACAAACAAATAAATAATAAGATTTTGGAATAATATGAATTGATTTATCAAAAAAGGTCAAAATTGTCACCAGGCTCCCCAAGAACGTTGAAAATTCGTCCGAGAGTAGCTCCACCGACTGGAACACTGAGAGGAGCTCCCGTGTCAATCACTTCCATTCCTCTCATCAACCCGTCCGTAGCAACACGAGAAAGCATGAGGGTTTCACTTTGGTTTTCTTTGGCGGTACACATTTGTGTATGGATGGCGATGGTCACAAAGATGACTTGAGGAGTCTGAAACTTGTCGTGCAGTCGGACAATTTCGGTTATGTTAGACTAGACAGTCTAACGGATTGACGTGAGTCGGTTGGTATAGAAGACGGTGATGGGGTCGGCGACGATGACATAGGAGCGTGATGCTGATGGTGACCGACTTATGGGCGTGGAAACTGTAGGATCGAAAGTATGTCTAGAGGGGAGGGGTGATTAGACTACTGGACCAAATAAATATTCTACCTTTTCCCAATTTTAGTTGTGGGCAGATTTTAGCAATGATAGCAAGTCAAGCACACCCTACACATAAATGTCTAAGAGTATAGCAGCGAAAAGTAAAGACAATCACATGTAATAGAGGTATGGATTAGAAGATCAAACGCAATTGTAGACACGAAGATTTTTCCCGTGGTTCCGATAGGTGGCGCTATCGTACATCCACGTTTATGGAGTCTTCAACCCACGGAGGGTAACGGTCGCGAGAGTCCACAGAGGGCTCCACCCATAAGGGTCCACGAAGTAGCAACCTTGACTATTCCATAACGGCTTCCGTCCACGAAGGACTAGCCTCACTATGGGTAGATCTTCACGAAGTAGGCGATCTCCTTGCCCGTACAAAGTTCTTGGTTTAACTCCACAACACGAAGTAGAAGGCTCCCAAGCAACACCTAACCAATCTAGGAGGCACCACCCTCCAAAAGGTAATAGGCTTGATAATGGTGATGAACTCCTTGCTCTTGTGCTTCAAGATGATAGACTCCTCAACACTCAATCACTCTCTCACAGATTTGGCTTGGTAGAAGGGATTGATTGGGTGGAAAGCAACTTGGGGAGGCTAGAAATCAAGATCCATATGGTTGGAGTGGATGATCTTGATCTCAACACAAGGGTAGGTGGTTCTCTCTCAGAAATTTTGATATGGGAAGTGGGGAACTGTTCTGAGTGCTTCCCTTTCGAGTGGGATGTGGTGGAGGGGTATATATAGGCATCTCCAAAAATCCAACCGTTACAACATTATTGACCATCTCGGTGAAACCGAAGCAAAACTTGGTTGTACCGATCTGTTCAAAATGTCACAACTTTCGGAATCTCGGTGAGACCGATATAGGGATCTCGGTGGTACCGAAACAAGTGGCCGAGGGCAGTTCCCAAAACTCGGTGAGACTGAAGCATAAACTCGAAAATTCCGATTTTATAAATTGGGTCACCAGAAAGTTGGTCACTGAAACTCGGTTGCACCGATGCCGTCTCGGTTGTACCGAAATGTTAGGGTTTGGCTAGGGTTCTATCTTGAGTAGAAAATCGGTAGGGCCGGATGAAATCTTGGTGGCACCAATTTTGTGGATTAGGGTTTTGACAAAGTATTTTTGTGGGAGAGCTTGTGGGTGTTTTTGGTGGCTAGCACTTGTGCACGTGGAGCAATTTGTTCACCAACAATACCTTACCCCCTTTTAATAGTATTGGCTTTCCTATGGACTCAAAGTGATTTCTCACAAAGTAAAAAGAGAGTCTTCTAGCTTGAAGCTTTGCCAATCCATTCCTTGCATCTTGGGGTATCTCCTCACAATTTATAGCCATCCCATCATTGGACTTTTCCTGAAATATACTTAGTGGAAACATGAGTTCAATGACATATATGTTGTTATTAATTACCAAAACCACCAAGGGAGCAAATGTGCTTTCAATCTCCCCCTTTTTGGTAATTGATGACAACATATAGATCAAAGCTTTGACATATGATATAATCAATGAATAGAGTCATCGCTTTGAGAAGTATGTGATAAGCAAGAGCTCCCCCTAAATTTGTGCACTTATTTTGAATTTGCGTTTGAATGCAAATGCACAATCAATTAGGTTCATGGGGCACTCCTCCATGTCACATACAACTTGTTGGTGTGCGAGAATAATATGAGTGAACAACATAGCACAACACACCAAGCAAGAAGTGAATGATCATTTCATAAGCATCTCAAAAGATAAGACGTAGTAGCAACACATAAGAAGTGCGTGATCAAACACCAACAAGTTTAACACAAACGACCAACCAAAAGATTTTAAAGTTTTGGAGAGCAATAAAAAGTAACACTCTCTCTCTCTCTCTCGAAGCCCTAATGATCTATACAACTTCTCCCCCTTTGGCAACAAGTTACCAAAAAGTTCAAAGGTATAGGACTAATCGTCTCTCTGGGGCTGATCTCCTCCGGTTGTTGATGTAGGAGTCGAGAGAACCACTTCTGCGAAGACTTCTGTAGATGTCATGTAAGGGGTTAGATTAGACACCGGAGGTGCTAATGGAGCTGGTGGGACTGAAGGAGCTACAACAAGTGCTGATGAGGATGGTCTCAACTCTGAAGCTGTCACTGTTGCAGATCTAGCTTGGGTCTTGAACTGAGTGCTAGTCCTGAGAGGGAGACTGTCATCATCATCATCATCCTCCTCCTCTGAGGTGTGGGAAAGGGGTACTGAGTCCACCTCCTTCTTGAGCTCATCAACTGTCTTAGTCAGCCCATCCACCTTGTTGTTCAAAGTATGAAGCTTGTCTTCAACAATCCTTCCCAGGCTCTTTTGGTTCTTCAGAATCTCAGTGATGTCATTCTGCATGCCTTGGATAGAGCTAAGGATGAGGTCCATCTGCTCATTCCTTGTCCTTGGCACTGGAGCACTAGTGACTCTGGCTGCCTCAGCTGCTGCCTGTGCAGTAGATGAAGTGGGATGATCTGGATCCATCACCACAACATTGTCCTCGAACTCAGGCTGGAGTGGCATATGTGGTCGATCAAGTGCATATACATTCTTTTCAAGCTTGGAGTTGATAAGCATCTGTCGGTGCACTAGGACGGGGGTATCTAGTGCCCCTGACTTATGCACAGGCAGTAGTAGCAAAACCCGTCGGGAAAAGCTACCACACCACCAAGCAGACCCCGGCAGCAACAACCTGCAGAGGGCCAAACAAACACCGGCAGCACCAGCACAATGACCCAGGAGGGGCCCAAAGCACGCCAGCCGTGTCCCCGGAGCCTGCCGGGGACCAAGGCGCGCACATCCCACGAAGACCCGGCAAGCCATCCCCCGGCAGGTGCGAGCTAACCAGCCACCGCTCCACCGCATCGCGACGCCAGTCACTTGTCGATGCGGTGTCGAAGCCTCAAGCGGCTAAGTAGCTCTCACTAAGCACGTGGCGAGGCACCGGAAGGCAGATTATACCCAGTTGACACCCGTCCAGCAGCGTGTCAAGACCCTAAGCAACAGCCAGATAAGCGGTGGCAAGAGCTTGCCGGGAATGCACCCCCGAGCGCCACCTAGTCTAGTAATCATGGTATTTTGTCTTAAATGCCAGAGTTAGGTATGATGGCTCTTCTAAGCTATCTAATCGATAGATAATGACTGTTTTGCCATTGTGGTTGCCCCTTGCTCTATAAAAGGAGGCCCAAGGCAACCTAGCTAAAGATTCGGACTTCTGGACACTTGTACTAACATAGCAGCTCGCCCCGATAGCAACTCTTGCCGGGGTTAAGCGTTGTGTGTTCTTCATGTTCCTTCGATCAATCCACCAAAAGCAGGAGTAGGGTTTTACGCTTAGCAGCGGCCCGAACCTGGGTAAAAATGCTAGCGTCCTGATCGTCGCGCCGTCTCATGCTCTCCGCTCTTTGTGCAACGTGACCCCCCTTGCCGAACAACAAAGGGACCTCTGGTCCCATAGGTGATCGTGTGCATCCGTGCCCCGACATCTTTGGCACGCCAGGTAGGGGGCGTGCATCATTTGAACGAACCCTAGTTCGTGAATGGCGAGTCGATCTTCATCATCATCTTCTTCATCCATGGCTCCCAAGAAGAAGCCCAGCACGGCCACGCATCCCTCCACTTCAAAGGCTCCTTCACATGCAGCCGCAGACGCTATGGGCGCCACGGCGGCCGCGAATGAGACGGGCGTCGTGGGCGACACGGCTCGCGCGGGCGGCGCCACTGTCGTGTCCCCCGTGGCCGAGGCTGGAGGAGGGAACGCCGGAGAGGTGTAACAGCAACAACATCCTGGCAAGCACGCCCCTGGTGCTGCGGATGGAGGAAATGACCAATCACCGCCTCCCCGCCGCGCGGATGGCCGTGGTCGCCACGGCGGTGCACAATCCGGAGCGGGCCGCGACCCCCATCTGCGCCCATCACCAGCACGGCTACTGGACGCACGCCCCGTCCAGAACAAGACAGAGCGCCGAGCGGAGCCGCGAACCCACGGATTCGGCCTCCCCCATGTCAGACCGCCCCGGCGAGCGGCGCACGACGTCAAGAACGCGGCGACGTCCCTCTTGGTTCCACCAGGAGCCGGGCGACGTCGCGGTCCGCCTCCTTCGCCATGCCGAACACGGTGTCGGAAGCAATGACATGAGCCCAACTTCTGCTTAACTTCCCGCCGGCGGCTGACAAGATGGATGAGTGGAGAGCTACCATCTAGAGTCTGATATCTTTCGTCGAAGCCAATAAATCTCAGCGTGCGGAGCCATCGCAGCACGCGCGTACGGCTACGGCGGCCCGGGCCGGCGACCGTGTCGAGGGGGCCACACCAACGGTGCAGTCCCCTCCGACAGCAAACCCAGGAGCAGCCGTGGCGAGCTTCACATGCTGACGAGTTCGACGAAGCGTCTATGGCCTCGTCCGTCCCACGTGATCGCCGGGACCAGCGGCGTGTCCTGGAGGATCGGCGGAAAGAAGATGCGCGCATCACCATCGAGCGGCATCGAGAAGCACACCGTCAGTCTGACAGGCGCAATGGCCCAGATGCTGGCGACCCCGCGCCCAGTGCTGGCGGGTACCTGCCTTACGAGGCGGGGTGCCCTGCCTTCACTCGCGAGCTATGGAGGGTCCGCTGGCCATCGGCCCAAGCTTTCAAACCAGAGCTGACGGAGAAGTATGATGGAAAGCTAAACCCGGCGGAGTTCCTATACGATAGCCGTTCAGGCTGCTGTAGGAAGAGACGAGAAGGTGCTCGCCAACTATTTCCCTTTGGTACATAAGCCAAATGTGAGATCGTGGCTGATGCACCTACCGGAAAACTCCATCTCATCCTGGGCTGATCTGTGCAACGAGTTCGTCGATGCCTTCACAGGCGGCCATCAGGAGCTAGGACAGCCCAGCGATTTGCAAGTCCTGCCGCAAAAAGAAGGAGAAACTTTGCGGAAGTACATTCAGAGATTCAGTCGAGTGCACCGCAACATCCCAGAAATACACCCCGCAGCCATAATTGCCGCGTTCCATTCGAACGTGCGCAACAGGAGGATGCGGGCCAAGATGAATGTGAAACTCCCCAAGACTGTCAATGAGCTGTACACAATGGCGGACAAGTGTGCTCGTGCTGAGGAAGGAAGGCGACTCCCCGGAGAGGAGGCTGGCGTCGAAGTCGACTCAGACGACGATGACGACGCCCCCGGCTCAAAAGGGAGGAGCCAAAAGCGCAACAATAAGCGCAAGGGAAAAGCAGTGTTGGCTTTGGAGAGCTCTGGTAATCTCGTTGCCGGCAAGAAGGCCAAGGCCGAGACCGCCGGCAAGGAAGCTGTCGCGTGCGCTGATTGCCGGGAGGCCGCAACAGCAGAGAAAACTAGGAAGTCCGACGGGCCGTACTGCAAAATCCACCGCACCAAGGGCCATGATCTCCAAGAGTGCCGCCAAGTTGAGCAGCTTGTTGAGAAGCAGAAGGCGGAGTACGAGAAGCGTGACAAAGAGAAGGGCCAAGACGCTGCTGCCGGGAAGGGCCGTGGCGGCAGAGGAGGCCGCCACGACAAGGCCCCGCAGCAGAAGGAAAGGCCAGCCAGAGGCCATGAGAAGAAAGAAACAGAGGATATGAGTGAGGATGAGGATGACGAGGAGGATTCCAGTGACCGAGAATTCCAGAGAGCAATCGAAGCCATGTTTGTTCACGGGGGTGCATCTTTGCACTCCTCTCACCGGCAGCTCAAGCAGTGGGCGCGTGAGGTCAACACTGTGGAACCTACTGCAGAGTCCAAAAGGACACTCAGATGGTCCCGCACGCCTATCATCTTTGATGAAGAGGATCACCCTGATCGCACCACCGCGGTCGGGTGTTTGCCATTGTTGGTTTCTCCAACGATCCGCAACCTCGAGGTTACCAAGATGTTAGTTGACGATGGGGCAGGATTGAATTTGATCTCCCCAAAGGTAGTCGAGAGGCTGCAAATCCCTGACGAAGAGCTCAAGGCTACGGGTACTTTCCAAGGAGTTAACCCCGGCAGGAGTCGACCCAAGGGGAAGATCACTTTGCCTGTGACGTTTGGCGGGGAATTAAACTACCGAACCGAGAAGGTGGTGTTCGATGTGGTTGAGCTTCCCCTACCTTACAACGGAATTCTTGGTCGCCCAGCCCTGGAGAAATTCATGGCAGCATCCCACTATGCTTACAACACTTTGAAGATGCCAGGGCCCATTGGAATCATCTTTGTCCCTTCCAACAAGAAGGATGCAGTCATATGCGTGGATAAGATATATCGAGATGCGATACCAGCTGAAGTCACGGAAGTGCCGGCTCCCGCCAAGGAATCAAGGAAAGAAAGGAAGTCTAGCAGGGATGCCAGCAAGGACTCCGGGAAGCGTGCCTCTTCGGAGTGCGCTGCACCCGTCGAGGATCTGTCTGAGAGTTCCACTAGCAAGAAAATCAAGGTCACCTATCGTAAGACAAAGAAAATCGCGGCAGGGCAGGATGGCGCTGGTGGCACGTTCACCTTCAGCGCCACCCTTACTGACAAATAGGAAAGCACGCTCGTTGCCTTCCTACGGGCGAATGTCGATGTATTTGCCTGGCAACCATCTGACATCCCCGGTGTTCCCAGGGAGGTAATCGAGCACCACCTTGCTGTCTGCCCCCACGCCAGGCCCGTTAAACAAAAGGTTAGGAAGCAAGCCTTGGAGTGGCAGCAGTTCATCGCCGAAGATATTAGGAAACTTGAAGCAGCTGGTTTGGTCAGAGGAGTATTGCACCCAACTTGGTTAGCCAACCCGGTGATGGTGCGCAAGGCGAATGGGAAATGGAGGCTTTGCATAGATTTCACTGACCTGAACAAAGCATGCCCGAAGGACCCTTTTCCATCGCCGCGCATCGACCAGATTGTTGATTCCACCTCAGCGGGGGATAGAAGCAAATCCCGACAAGATCAAGGCAATTGAGCAGATACAGGCACCCAAGGCCATTAAGGACATCATACGTTTGACTGGGTGCGTTGCTGCACTAAGTAGGTTCATCTCCAAATCCGCCGAACGCGCCCTGCCGTTCTTCAAGATCCTGAAGAAGGCAGGCTCGGTAAAGTGGACCCCGGAAGCAGAAGCAACACTGCAAAATCTGAAAACTTACCTTTCTTCCGCTCCCACCTTGGTCGCGCCTAAACCACAAGAACCGTTGCTGCTATACTTGGCGGCAACGAATCAAGTAGTTAGTGCAGCGTTGGTGGCACAGCGAGAAGTAGATGAGGATGCAGCTGCTGCGGCTGATGCTGCCGGGGACAAAACTGAAGCTTCTACGACAGGACCCAATGCACAACCAGAGGAATCTCAACAAGCTGACGAAGGCAGTTCCCAAGAAGTGGTGAAAAGGAAAGTGGTGCAGCGGCCAGTGTACTTTGTCAGCTCCTTGTTGCAGGGGGCTAGGTCAAGGTACTCTGGAGTGCAAAAGTTGATCTTCGGCCTCATCATGGCCTCGAGGAAGCTGCGCCACTACTTCCAAGCCCATGAGATCATCGTCGTCACTCGCTTCCCGCTGCAGCGCATATTGATGAACCCCGAAGCTACTGGCAGGATAGTTGAGTGGGCCCTTGAGCTGTCGAGTTTTGGTTTAAAGTATGAGAGCACTTCCACAATTCAGAGCAGGGCGTTGGCAGAGTTCATTGCAGAATGGACACCCATGCCAGATGAAGAAATCCCAGAGACAATCCTCCCCGGCAAGGAAGCACCCAAGGATTGGGTCATGTACTTTGACGGCGCTTTCTCGCTCCAGGGTGCCGGAGTAGGTGTGCTCCTCGTTGCCCCCACCGGAGAGCACCTCAGGTATGTGATTCAGATGCACTTCCCCTGGGAGGAAGCTACCAACAACACCGCTGAATACGAGGGGCTCCTTGCCGGACTCCAAATCGCGGTGGAGTTGGGAATCAAGAAGCTGATCATCCGAGGGGATTCACAACTCATGGTGAAACAAGTCAACAAAGACTATCAGAGCCCATTGATGGAGGCATACGTGGAAGAAGTGAGGAAACTGGAGGAGCGCATTGATGGATTGCAAGCAGAGCATGTGCCACGTGCGGAAAATACCATCGCTGATCATCTATCAAAGTGCGCTGCGCAAAAGCTCCCTGTGGAACCAGGAACCTTTATCCTTCACCTCACTCAACCTTCGGTATCCCCATCAACGATGGCCAGGAAAAGAACAAAACTGAACTCCGGCAAGCGTTTCCCGGTAGAGCTTCCCGAAGCCGCTGGTAGAGAAGCTGTCGGAGACAGTCTCGCTTCGCATGGTGAGCAGCTTTCTCCTACGGAACCCTAGGTTCTCGTGGTCGAGACAAGCGCTCCCATGGACGAGGAGATGCATTTAGTCCTAGTTGTCGAGCCCCAGGCTCCAACTTGGGCACAACACATAGTCCGTTTCCTTCAAACAAGAGAACTCCCCGAAGAGCAAGAAGAGGCCGAAAAAGTAGCCCGTTGGTCAAGTATGTACCAGTTTGTCGATGACACTCTGTACAGAAAAAGACCCTGTCAGATTTTGGGCTCCGCAAAAACCCCAAGAAGTTCGAACTCAGGCGCGTGTGCGAAGATCCCCAACAGCTTCACCCCTCCAAGCTCACAACGCAATAACCCCGCTCGATGGCGAGGAAGAAGACAACACACGAGAGTTTACCCAGGTTCGGGCCGCTGCAAAGCGTAAAACCCTACTCCTGCTTTTGGTGGATTGCCTCACGAGGAGGTTTGTGGATTAACTAGTACAGCCTCGAGTTGCCTCGCGAGGCGTTCTGGTGACCCCGGATCTCTCCTCCTACAGAGCAGCCTAGCCTCTATTTATAGTGGCCCGGGTCCTCTCCCCTTATCGCAATGGCGGGAAGGGATCCCACAACGGCCAAATTCGAAAGGGGACAGGGAGTACATCCTATCCTGACGAAAGGTGGTCTTCGCCTGCAAAGTAGCTGTTGGTGATGCAGTGGTGGACTCGGTGATGACATCTGTCCTGCCGCGCCCGCTGGCCTGGTCTCATTGCACCGGAATGGCAACCTTTGGCGGGGCGTCTCGGGAACCTACGCTTGTCCCTGCCTCCTTTGCATCAAAGAGGAAACTGTCCCCTCTGTCGTGCTGGTGCCCGCCTGGTCTGGCTGGCGTCACCCTTGACCTCATGAGCCCGTGCATTGCATAGAGATCTCCGCCACTCAGGAGGGGGCCTGGGGAGGCCTATTCCCCTGCGGGTCTTGGCGCTGTTCTCCTCGCGAGGGTGGGACTCTCGCGAGGGCCTTGTCTTGAGTGAAGCCTCGCTGGGCCGTACGGACCGTCAAGTGGGCCATGCCCTGGGCCGCAGGCAGGCATGTCTGGGTACCCCCGTTCCCAGGACGCCGACAGTAGCCCCCGGGCCCGAGGCGCGCTCGAGCCAGCTTATGGGCGAAGCCATGGAGGATGGCCCGAAGCGCCGTGGGCCCCAACCGCCTACGGGCCCAACCTGATGCGTGGCGCATAATGAGACGTGGGCGTCTCAGCTCCCCGAAGACGTCGGGAACCGCCCTGAGTCAAGCTGTCACGAAGCCTGCGCGCCTCCCCGGCCATCATTGCTCTTCCTTGAATGCGGCTGTTTCCTTGTGTCCTCCCCTCCCCTCGGGCAGCGCGGATGTGACCCGATGGGAGCAGGGGAAGCGACGTGAGGCAGGGTAGCATGCCGATCGAGTCTGGCACGCGTCGCCCGAGGAGTGCACAGCGCCTCCACTCCCCACGACGCCCCATGGGCAGCGGTTGCGCCTATAAACCTGCCCCGCCCGGGGGGTCTTGCCATCCTGACGCGCCCCCTCACTTCTCATCCTTCCAAGTTTTCTTCCTTGTCCTCCTCTCTCCCTTTGCTCTTTGATGGCGTCCGGGGGGAGTGCAGCGGGTGCGGGAGGACGTACGGGGCCTCCGGCTTCGCCGTCGGCCTCTGGAGGCAGCGGTGGGGGGCCCTCGAGGCCGGCTCACGCCCGCCGGCGCTGGGCCATTGTCGGCGAGTAAGCGTTCCGTCTCCCCCCTCCTTTCTCTTTCGATCGCGCCCGACACGGCGGACCTGATTACCCCCTTCCCCCAGGGTGCCCGCGCCCAAAAGGCGCAGGCTCGACGAGCTCCAGGAGGAAGTGGCCGTGCTGAGGGCCCAGCTGGCAGACGCCGAGGCTACCCTCCAGGCCGCGCTTAAGGGTGAGGCGGAGGCCCAGGTGGAGCTGGCGTCCCTCCAGACCCAGATCAAGGGGGCGGCTGACGCCGTGCTGGCCGCCCAGGACGAGGCGGCGCACGCGAAGATGCTGGAGGCGCAGCGCGCCAAGTAGTACCTGGAGATCGCCCACCGCGCGATTGGCGCGGTGAGCCGGTTCGTCGGGGAAGCCCCCGCGCTACCGTGCGCCCACGGCGACGGGGGCTACCTCAACTTCTTCAGCAAGGTGGTGGAGGCGCTAGAGACCGGCGTCTCCCGGGTGGACGAGGACAACGTGTCCAGCACGTGTGACCTCCTGGACATTGCGCTGACGCGCGTCTTCTGCAACCTGCGTCACCATGCCCCGGAGCTTGATCTTCCCCGCATCATGGAGCCGGTGCCCGAGGAGCTCCAGAGGCCACTCAGGGACGAGGTGCGCCCGCACGTGGAGTCCCTGGTGGAGCGGTTCGTCCAAGCGCCCTCTTTCGACGAGAGTGGCGACTCCGGCGCCGTGGCGGGCGATGGCCCGGGTGGCGACAGTGGCTCCTCTATCTAGGCTTCCCCTGTCCCCTTTTTTCTTTTTCTCTCATTCCTGTGATGTCAAGAAACACCCGGGCCCCGAGGGCGTTAAACTTTTGTGTTTTACCTGCGTCTTCCTCCTTCTTCCTTTAAATCGCCGGCTGCTTGCTTTGTGTGACGCGACTTCGTCTCTCGTGCGTAGCTTTGTGTCATCGTCGATGCGCCCCCCCCTTTGGGGGGGGGGGGGGGGTCCACGGGGGTGCCGCACCGTGCCCGGCGATGGCGGCCTGCTGGGACCTCGCGAGGCAGGCCCTCCTGAGGAGGAGCGTGTCACCCCCAAGGCCGGGGTCTTAGCGTTGTTGCTTAACGAGGCCGGACTCCTCTCCTTGCGCCGTCCTTCCTTGTACCTGGAACCACAAGAATCATGATGGAAGCACGTAGTGAACCGTAGCGCCTGCATTCTCATGTTAGCGCTCACACCTCCTACCCGGCATTCGGGCTATCATCTGATCGGAAAATTTCTGCTCTGTTTGGTGGGTGCACTTAGCTTATCGGGTCGTGGCGAGCTCGTGCGTCGTGAGGCGTAGCTGGAACTTCCAGGGAGGTCAAGGATCCCACCAGGGAGGGCTTCTTCCTTGTGTGCGGGATGGTTCGGGAGCCCTTTCGGCACTCTGCGTCGGCGGGGCCCAATCCCCAACAGGCCTCGACCGCCGTTGGGGCGTCCGGATCACCAAGACGAGACCAAAGGGGCGAGGCCTCGGCCACCGTTGGGGCGTCCGGATCACCAGGACGAGACCAAGGGGCGCGGAGCTACGTGATCGGTGAGGTTCCCGAGGCGCGTTGCTCAGGAACCCCCCCCCCCCTTGACGCTCAAGCGGCGCTCTGCGTCGGCGCAGCCCAGTCCCGCGCATACATCAACCGCCGTTGGGGCATCCGGATCACCAGGACGAGACCAAGGGGCGAGGGGCTACGTGACCAGTGCGTCACCTGAGGCGCGTTGCTTAGGAGTCCCCCTTGACGCTCAAGCGGCTCCCATACCCTTCCGCCGGTTGCTGCCCCGGGAAGCGCCTGAGCCTCCCGAGGCTCCGTGCTGCCATGCCGGGCCGTGGCCGGAGCCCCTGAGCGGGAGTTGACCGTTAAAAAGATGTATGCTTTCGAGGCAACAGGCCCTTGCCGGCCCGCTCTGAGGTGCCACGGGGGGAGGGCCAAAGTGCGTGGGCCTTGGCAAGGTGCCAATTTAGAGAAAAGAGACTCTAAAGCCAGAAAAAGAAATTGTGAAGAGAGAAAAATCCCCGCCCCTTTTCAAATAGAGTTACGAAATCTTCAAATTTCATTTCAAAGAGTGGAAATCCGAACACAAAAAGAAGCAAGCAACAGCCACGTCCGGCACCTAGGCTAGTCTTCGCCTTCGTATTCCCCCAGCGCGGAGCGTAGGGCATCCACGTTGCGTGGGCATAGCCATTGGAGGGCAGTGTTGTCCGCCAGCGCGGAGCATGGGGCTTCCACTTGGGCATGGGATGGAACCCCTCCACGTCCTCGGGGGGCTCCGGGCGTGTAAAACCCACTCATTATTACGTGAGAGTGTCACGGCTCGAGCCTGGGGGTGCACTAGGAGCTTCATGCCTCCTGGGCATGGAACCCACTCCCAGCCCCCAAGCATGATGCGACAAGGTGAGGTCGGCTCCGGACGGGCCCCCGAGCGCGGAGGGAGTCACCCACGCTCTCCCCAAAACCCAGGGGCGGGTGTCGTCGTTGTAGCAGAGCCGCAGCCCCCCGCGTCGCGAGCGGGGCTCGGCGCAGGGGCCCTCCATCGCGCGCGAGGCCGACGCCCAAGGCAGTACCCCAGCGCGCCTCGCTGGGGTGCCCGGAAGCCCCGCACATGTACCTAACCGCCCATCCCCGGGTGGGCCGAGCCGGTCCCGGAGACATGGGTGAGTACGTGATCTCCTGCCACTGGTCGAGCGAGGCCTGGCCCGGAGACATGGGCGTGTGTTCCACCCTTCGTCTCTGGGTAGGCGACGCCCATCCTGGAGACATGGGCGTATGTTCCACCCTCCGTCTCCAGGTTGGAAGCACCTGGCTTGAGGACATGGACGTGTGTTCCACCCTCTGTCTCCAGGTTGGAAGCACCCGGCCTGAGGACATGGGCGTGTGTTCCACCCTCCGTCTCCAGGCTGGGGTCGCCCTGCCTGGGGACATGGGCGTGTGTTCCACCCTCCGTCTCCAGGCAGGCGACCCCCAGTCCGCGGACCCAGGCGCTTGCCAAAGGTAGCTCCCCACCAGCGGGCGCGCCTCACGAGGCTGCCAGTGCCAGACATCCTCATGAGGCCGGCCCCGCTAGCCGTCCTCGCGAGGCTGTTCATACCAGCCCCGACGAAAGCCGCTCGCGAGGTCGCATATGCTCCTCCTGTTGTCGTGGTGGCCGACGCTGCTCCCATCATGGCCCGGGCACTCGTAAACATGGTTGTTGTGGAGATGAGTCACCGGGCGTCCTCCCCTGACGCGCCGGGCGTGCTGGGAGGCGCGTTGCGGTGCCTACCCCGCGCGGCTGGCAGCTCCCATCGGCCCCCGTCCGCGCTAGGGACCAACTCCTGCGTGCCCGATGAGCCGGGCCGCGCCCCCAGTGGGCGCGGGTCACGACGCGTTTCTCCCGTGCGTCCGCGTGTCCTCAGCGCCTTGGCGGTCGGTTGAGTGACCCCATGGACGCGAGCCCCCTGGCCCGTCCCATAAGGAAACGCCTGGACCTCGCCTGCGGTGGTGGCGCGCCTGGCCGCACGACATATCCAGCCGTCGTAGCGTCCGCGAGCAACGTGGAAACACCGCAGTTCACGGGCCACGAGGAGCACGATTCGCCCGCGTGCCGGGTCGCGACGAGCCCGGGAAGACGATGTCGCGACGCGGACGCGAGGAAAGGTCGGGGCGACGAGAGCGTGCTGCGTGGTCGATGAGGGCGACAGCCCCGGGCACCTGCCCAAGGCTGGGCTGGAGATGGCGTCCTTCGACGGGAGGGGGGGGGGAGGGGGCAAGGCGACGCGGGATGCCGAGGTCCGTAGGTGTCGCCCGAGCAACACGAGCAGCCCGTCGTTCGGCGCGGGCTCGGCGTCCCTTGGCCATGGAAACGGCGAGCAGAGGCGAGGTGAAGCTTGAGTAAGGATCCCGACACGCCCCCTACGTGGCACGCCAAATGTCAGATTTCGGGCTCCGCAAAAACCCCAAGAAGTTCGAACTCAGGGGCGTGTGCAAAGATCCCCAACAGCTTCACCCCCTCCAAGCTCACAACGCAATAACCCCGCTCGATGGCGAGGAAGAAGACAGCACACGAGAGTTTACCCAGGTTCGGGCCGCTGCGAAGCGTAAAACCCTACTCCTGCTTTTGGTGGATTGCCTCACGAGGAGGTTTGTGGATGAACTAGTACAGCGGTAAGTTGCCTCGCGAGTGCGTTCTGGTGGCCCCGGATCTCTCCTCCTACAGAGCAGCCTAGCCTCTATTTATAGTGGCCCGGGTCCTCTCCCCTTATCGCAATGGCGGGAAGGGATCCCACAACGGCCAAATTCGAAAGGGGACAGGGAGTACATCCTATCCTGACGAAAGGTGGTCTTCGCCTGCAAAGTAGCTGTTGGTGAGGCAGTGGTGGGCTCGGTGATGACATCTGTCCTGCCGCGCCCGCTGGCCTGGTCTCGTTGCACCGGAATGGCAACCTTTGGCGAGGCGTCTCGGGAACCTGCGCTTGTCCCTGCCTCCTTTGCATCAAAGTGGAAACTGTCCCCTCTGTCGTGCTGGTGCCCGCCTGGCCTGGCTGGCGTCACCCTTGACGTCCTGAGGCCGTGCATTGCATAGAGATCCCCGCCACTCAGGAGGGGGCCTGGGGAGGCCTATTCCCCCGCGGGTCTTGGCACTGTTCTCCTCACGACGGTGGGACTCTCGTGGGGGCCTTGTCTTGAGTGAAGCCACGCTGGGCTGTACGGACCGTCAAGTGGGCCACGCCCTGGGCCGCAGGCAGGCAGGTCTGGGTACCCCCATTCCCAGGACACCGATAGACCCAACGGCGTGAAATTGAAGTGCATTTGCCGGGAGGACGGACTAAGGCTGTTGGCGGAGATTCACGGAGGTGTATGCGGCTCGCACATTGGATCTTGAGCTCTTGCCGGGAAAGCCTTCCGGCAGGGTTACTATTGGCCTACTGCCCTCCAAGATGCAACTGAATTGGTCACCAAGTGTGAGGCCTGTCAGTTCCACTCCAAGAACATCCATCAACCAGCACAAGCTTTCCAGACGATCCCTTTATCCTGGCCCTTCTCGGTCTGGGGGCTCAATATTTTGGGCCCCTTCCCCCGCGTTGTCGGGGGCTTTGAGTTCTTGTTCGTGGCAATCGACAAGTTCACAAAGTGGCCTGAGGTGGAGCCAGTAAGGAAGGTGACCACACAGTCAGCTATCAAGTTCATGAAAGGGCTAGTGTGCCGTTTTGGAATACCCAACCGAGTGATCACCGACAACGGCACCCAATTCACGAGCCGCGCCTTCATGCAGTACATCCAAAGCCTTGGATGCAAGGTCTCCTTCGCCTCTGTTGCCCATCCAAGGAGCAATGGGCAAGTCGAGAGGATAAATGCTAAAGTGATGCGAGGTCTCAAGACAAGAACTTTCGATAGGTTGCGGAGGAGCGGCAAGCGCTGGATAGATGAGCTGCTGGTAGTTCTTTGGTCCCTCAGAACGACACCGAATCGAGATACCGGCCAGACTCCCTTCTCCCTGGTATACGGGGCGGAAGCAGTGCTCCCCACGGAACTCATATAAGGGTCACCTCGAGTACTTACCTACGACGAAGTAGGGCAAGTGCAGCTACGGCATGACGATGCCATGCTCCTCGAGGGAGATTGTCTCCGGGCTGCTGTGCGTGCTGCACGCTACCAGCAAGCCCCGCGCCGCTATCATAGCCGCAGGGTACATGCCCAGAGCCTTGAGGAAGGTGACTTTGTCCTTAGGCGCGTTTAGTCCGCCAAGGGTACCAACAAGTTGACGCCGAAGTGGGAAGGCCCTTACCGGGTAGCATGAGTCACCAGACCTGGCGCAGTCCGTCTGGAGACCGAAGATGGCACCAAGGTGCTTAACTCATGGAATATTGAGCATCTTCCTAAGTTCTACCCGTAAGGCGCGGCTGCCGGGCGCAGTCCCCGGCAGCCACCTTTTGTACAAGCCTTGCCGAAGTTGCATGTAAACCTTTGTACAAAGCCAGGCGCAGACCCTGAGCAACAGTAATAAAACTAGGCATGGCATCATATCATTGCATTGCACGTTCGTTATGCATCTTTTATGATTGCAATGTCATCGCCTATTTGAGATTTGCTAGAGTATTCGTTGAGCCTACAATCCTTGTTACCGAACTCTTTCCTCGAAGGATAGAGACCTCTTGTCCTGTGTGTTTTGCCACCAGGTAAACATGGAAAGAGGACGAAGGAACGAGGACAACGGCACAGCGTACTCCGGAAAGAGATACTGCCTAAAACGAGAAAAGTCTAGTCGCATATCCCAAGTTTCATGCTCCCTAAAGGAAATCCTTACTCTCTTTTTTCGGATGTGTTTGGTAAAGTTCCACCATGAGGTAAAAACCTTTGTCGGGACGAGTTGTTCCCCAGCTCCTGATAACTTATCAGCTCTGGGGGACCGCACCGATACCGACAAGGATCCCTGCCGGAGAACAACGACAACCTGCTGCCGGGGGCTTGCTCCCTTTTGGCGCTCGTGGTTAATAGTGACCCGGCAGGTGGTCCCGTGTGGTGAGGACGAACACATTGACACAGTAGAAACAAAGAGATAAAATGATAGTACTCAGGGAAATAAAGTAACATTCATTCATTCATTTGTTGATACAAATCAGATAAGGATTACATTACGATTAACTAAAACTAGGCAAACGCCTACATCTTTTGGCTTATAAAAAGATAAGTGCCCTGTAATGCCTTTCTTGTCCCTCTCCTCCTAGGAGTTAGGTGAAGAAGAAGTAGAGGGCAAAAAGAGCGCCTGGCTGGGATTCGGCGCCTCCCCGCCAGGACCTGAGGGACACGTCCGAAGAGCAGAAGGGCCCCATCCCCAGGCAGGGCGGACGAAGCCGACGGAGCAGACAAGACCGACAAGGGGAAAGAAGGCGGAGGGCAGGTGCAGATGGTGGCGCTGCCGTAGCCCAGCTGGTGATGATGGTGTTGCCGGGGAATGCGACGCGTCAGAGCCCTCATCCGCGCTCCTGATGCGTCGTGGGTTCCCGACCGCCATCGTCTTCCTCATCGCCACCGCTCGAGGGAATGCCTCCGCCGTCGTCCAAGCTCCCGACGCGACAGCCAGGGGACCCCACAGAGAGCATGGTCGTCCTCGGTGGCCAAAGGCGGGGAATTCCCCCCGCCCTTAAGAAGCACGCACGGGTGAAGAACTCCCACCCATGCCCGCCATCCAGAACGCTACGGGTGGAGAGCTTCACCGCGATAGACGGCGAACCACGGCTGCGACCACACACACACAAGCGGTGGCCATGCGAACGATCTTCCTCCATCACCCTGAAGAAGGAGTGCGGGAACCACGGTCCACCGCGACGCTGCGTCTCCGTTATAGACTCCGGCGCGATGTCGACCGCACGACACTCCATCAAAGCTAAAGAAGCGGGTGACGCAGCGGCAGGCGTGCCACCGCAGCTATCCTCGGCATGACCACCGCGCCGTCCGCTCCCCCATCCGAGACTCCTCCGGCTAACCTTCAGCTCAAAGTCGTCGATCTGAAGCGAGGACTGGGCGTGGACACAAGGGGAAGACCCTGTGATGACGGACACACTCACCAGACCCTTCCCCCTAACCATCAGGGAGGAAGGGCTGACTCAGAGGCGAACCAGAAGTGAAGGACGAGCAGTGTGGACTTGGGAGTAAGGAGGAGATGGAGCTGGATGAGCATCGCCACCGTGACCCCCTAATTTATAGGGGAGAGCACGGGGGTTGGCTCTCCCCCGCTCCAGAGCGGCCGCCCATCTCCACCAATCCCACTACCCACGACTCACGGGCGAACAAGTAACCGCCACATTGCTCCAATCCATGGCGCTGCGGTTTCTGCCATGATCGGGCCTTTAAGGCACAAGTGCCCACAGCAAGCTCCTCGCTATGCATGCGGCGCGCGTGGCGGAAATGGCCTGAGGTGGTGGGACAATGCTGGCTAGTAAATTGGCAGTTACCTCCTCACATTGCGCACCTGTGGATAAATTTTGGGCCTGACCCAACGGCGCTGAGCAAGCGCGTGTGGGCCAGACCCGAGGGCTCCTGTCGGTGCACTAGGACAGGGGTATCTAGTGCCCCTGACTTATGCACAAGCAGTAGTAGCAAAACCCGTCGGGAAAAGCTACCACACCACCAAGCAACATTCAAGAACCAGGCCCCGGCAGCAACAACCTGCAGAGGGCCAAACAAACACCGGCAGCACCAGCACAATGACCCAAGAGGGGCCCAAAGCGCGCCAGCTGCGTCCCCGGAGCCTGCGGGGACTGAGGCGCCCACATCCTAGGAAGACCCGGCAAGCCATCCACCGGCAGGCGCGAGCTAACCAGTGACTGCTCCACCGCATCGCGACGCCAGTCACTTGTCGATGCGGTGTCAAAGCCTCAAGCGGCTAAGTAGCTCTCGCTAAGCATGCGGCGAGGCACCGAAAGGCAGATTATACCCAGTTGACACCCGTCCAGCAGTGTGTCAAGACCCTAAGCAACAGCCAGATAAGCGGTGGCAAGAGCTTGCCGGGAATGCACCCCCGAGTGCCACCTAGTCTAGTAATCATGGTATTTTGTCTTAAATGCCAGAGTTAGGTATGATAGCTCTGCTAAGCTATCTAATCGATAGATAATGATTGTTTTGCCATTGTGGTTGCCCCTTGCTCTATAAAAGGAGGCCCAAGGCAACCTAGCTAAAGATTCGGACTTCTGGACACTTGTACTCACGTAGCAGCTCGCCCCAACAGCAACTCTTGCCGGGGTTAAGCGATGTGTGTTCTTCGTGTTCCTTCCATCAATCCACCAAAAGCAGGAGTAGGGTTTACGCTTAGCAGCGGCCCGAACCTGGGTAAAACTGCCAGCGTCCTGATCGTCGCACCGTCTCATGCTCTCCGCTCTTTGTGCAACGTGACCCCCCTTGCCGAACCACAAAGGGACCTCTAGTCCCGTAGGTGATCGTGTGCATCCATGCCCCGACAGCATCTTAATTTATGGTGCATATCCACATGATCTTTTCTGATCAGCAGCAGTCCTCTTCACAGTCCCTACTATCAAGTTCATGACCTTGAATCATGTGTGAAGGTCTACATGATGCAGCATGTTTTTGGAGTATCCTCGGATCATCTTGTCATCTCCTGATTTGGGCATCAAGGTGTACCTCATGATGGTGTTGGTGGTGGTTAGTCCTGCCTGCAGATAGTATACTGAGCCAAACTTATGTGAATGCACATAGTCAGCAGGAATCTCCTTGTACATCGTTGCCATGGAATTATGATTCATCTTGGCCTCAGAGTATACATCCAAATCACCATCTTCTACCTGTGGGGCTCCTAAGATGGTAGCCCACTCTTCAACTGTGGATTCATACCTGACACCTTCTGTCATCCAAACAATTCTACCATCTCCATAAAAATGAACTGTGGAGTAGAATTGCATGATCATCTCATCATTCCAAGGGGTAAACTCTCTACCAACAAATGCATCAATGTCAATGGCCTTGAAGTTCTCTTGCACATGGGGAAAATAATCTTCATTCTTCTTAATGTAGTCCCAGTCTACATATCTCATATCACTGACAGCTGGGCTCTTGTCTAGCAAGACTGTCTCATAAAAATCTTGCTGCTCCTTGGTATGAAATCTAGGATCAACAGAAGTCCTTCTCCTGGAGGCATAAGGGTCATTTGCTCTCCGTAGCCTCATCCCTGAGTCTTTCCTCTTCTTCATGTCCTCAGCTATGGGATGAGTATCATCATGAGCTGGTAGATGGGGTCTGAGCTTCCTCAACACAGAAACTTCTTCCTCTTCATCCATAGTGGTAGATCTCTTGTTCTTGGCGGCAAGAGGGATATCTCTGGTGGTCCTCTTGGGTTTCTTGGGTGCTGAAGGCTTCTTGGGAGCAGATTTGGTGCTCTTAGCTAGTGCATCCTTGGGCATATCATCTTCTAGAAGCTTCTTCTTCTTCTTCTTCTTCTTCTTGGGAGGAGCCTTGGCAGCTGGCTCTTCCACTTCTTCCTGAGCTTCTTCTGGATCTAAGTACTCCGGAGTAGAAGGAAGAACTTTAGTTCTAACATATCTTGTTATTTCCCTCTTTTTCTCAGCTGGCTTCTTGGGCATAGAGCTTCTGGCTGGCTCTATGGACATGGATGCCCTAGCACTCTCTGGTGCTCTCACAGCCTCAGAACTGGCATACTCCTTCCTGACAGGTCTTCTAGATGAGGTGGCCTCAGATGCAGACTTCTTGGCAACTCTGTCTGCTTTGTCTTGCCTTTGCTTGGCAAGAACCTCCTCTAGCACAAAATCAGAGTCCTCTTCATCAGAGTTCAATTTCCTCCTGGCTCTTGTAGCAGCCTTAGGCTACCCATGAGAACTTGGGGTGCCTGGATCTTCTGAAGATGAGCTAGGCTCAGGATTAGTGCCTGGATTTGCATCAATGCTAGGCTCTCTGGAGTCATGCTGACTATCACCTGAAGCTGACATACTGTCCCTGTGAATGGAGTATAGAAGAGCAGAAAGGTTGAGCATCACAAAAACACAAATATTTTTCAAAATTTAAACTCAGAAACTTTGGGTATGAACTACTGCAAAATATATCTTGGTACCACCGGGTTGAAATTTTCGGAGTCACCGAGACAGACCACTTGCTTAACAGAGATTTGGGCAGCCTTTTCGGTGTAACCGAAAAGAACTACTCGGTCTCACCTAAGTGGTTCTCAGAAACTTAAAAAACTGAATCGGTGGAAACGATTCTATCGACTTGGTGTCACCGAGATGCATATTGCGGGACTTCAGATCCAGAATTTCCTCGTTTTCTAATCTATGGATGTTTCTTGTGGGATAGAACGATTCACACTTTGGATTGTAGATGGAGGTAACCTAATGCGCATGAATTGCATAGAGGGGTGCACAAGGGGCCAGATTCATACCCTAGCTTGGTGATGAATCCGCTACGGCGGTGGAGATTTCCATCAACGGCGTGGATCCCAATGGCGAAGGCGCTCGGGGAGGCAAGGGCGACGACCAAAGGGTCCTAGTGCGGCAGCTTAGGGTTGGGGAATTGGCGTTTGAAGATGAAATTTCAAAACGTTGGGTCCGCCGGATTAAGTACCCTTCACTGTCGGTGTCACCGATACTAAAATTTCGGTGTCACCGAGTTCCTCTACTGTCAGTTGACAGGGAAACTCGGTGAAGCCGAGATTATGGTATCAGTAGTACTGAGGTGCAAAGACAGATCAACGCTAGGCATTCGGTGGAACCGAGATTTTCTGGTTGGTTACACCAAGTTGCACTTTAGGGAGGTTTTGGAGGTCAACCTTGACGAAACGGTACTCCGAGTGCTCCTCACACAAAGGGTTCGACAAGTGCTTGTTCAAGTTTTTGTGATGTAGCATGAATAGAACTTGAGGTGAGAAAGCGTAGATAGCTAGAGAGTGGTCCTAGGCATTCTTGTATATCCAATTGGCAAAAGAAAAACAAAAGCCAAATAGCTACAATTGGATATACTTGAATGAGTAAAGATATGCAGACCAACATGCTCACACAATAAGATATCAAATGAAATCATGGCAAACATGCACAAACATTCTAGCATCTATAAAGCACTTGGGCGATGACGTAGTCATCTATATATGAGTATATTGACATAGGAGCCAAGTAAGAATACTTGATCATAGGTCATACTCATCGTTTAAGCACAAGTGGGGTTACCACTTTTACATAAAGCATTTAATGTTGTCACATTCTAAGAGATGCTTTAACTCAAGTCTTAGAGTGAAGCTACCCCTTGATGTGACATCCCCCCAAAGAGGGATAAACTAACGTTGGGTTTTGTCGTAGAAGACTTCATGTGGGTGATGTAGTGGTGGATGCTCATAGTTGATGAAAATCATCTTGAGTTGGGAGCGATCCTTTTTGTTTCTTACTCTCCTCACCTACATGGGTTAGTCCCAACCACAAGAGACAAATACAAGGATATCTATGGACATGGAGTGCAAAGCATATATGATGATGTCCATGGATTCATTAATTACCTTGTCCCTTGATTACCTTTGAGGGAATGTGTGACTCCTTGAACTATTGCATAATGTTGATGTTGATTGCAACTAGTCTTTGCCAATAATGAATGTGAGTGAATTTCATTGGCGGAGTCACCCCTCAAGAACTTCTCTAGTTCTTATTCTTGGGGATCCACATCAAGTTGATGGGAATCCTCGGTGTTGAAGTGGCACTTGTAGAAGTTGAGCTTGTAGAAGCCTTGTGAACCCACTTGACCAAAGCTTGGGATTCATCATCATATGAGTCAATCTATTCTTGAAGCTTGTCCTTGCCCTTGAGCTTGTGATCTTGTGGTGGAAGGTCATCTTGAGCTTTTGTTCCCTTAGGAAGAGTATGTTCATACTTCTCCCTTTGAGGAACAAACTTGGGCTTGGGGTATGGACCTTCTTCCCATTCAACTCCATTTGCGTTGAAGTAGCCAATGACATGGTTCTTCCGGTATCCTCCGTGCTTGCATACAATTTCCTCAAATTTCTTACATCCGACAAGACTTTTGTCGATACCTTTCTCTATAATCCCTTTCAATAGATCATTTTCTTGCTCAAGTGTAACTTGGCTAAGAGAGTCGTTAGTGGGATCAATAGAACTACTAGAAGCAATATCATTGGATTTATCATTTTTATTGCTACTGGTTGAAGAACCTTTCTTGCCTTTGTTACTAGTTTGCTTAGCCTTAACTTGTGGCATGAATGTAGACAAGAGTAGTCGTTTGGCTAGATAAGAAGAAGTCTTCTTTCGGAGATCGTCATTGATTGCTTTAAGAAACTCATGCTCTTGCTCCAAGTTGAGCTTCTCGAAGCGTAGCCTCTCATGAGTTCTTACAAGCTCTCTATGATCTTCTAAAGTAGATTCATGAGCTAACTTAAGAGTGTTTAATTCTTTAGTTAGTCGTTCTATTTCCTTCTTATCATCATCACATGACTTATCTTGACTAGCATGCTCATTGTCTAGCTCATTTTGACTAATATCACTAGTTTTATCACATAGCAAGTCATCATCTCCAAGTAGGTCATCCTCATCACTATCGAAATCAAGATATTCGGGGTGTGATACCTTGGGGCCTTTAGCCATAAAGCAACTTCCACTCCCTTCATTTGGTGAATCAAATATGTCGTAGGAGTTGGAGGAAATGAGTGCAAGTCCGGCAACACCTTCATCTTGACTATAGTCGGAGTCAGAGTGATAGCTTCTCTTGGAGTGGTCGTCGGAGTCAGAGTCGGAAACCCATTCACCAACATGAGCTTGATGTCTTCTTCTTGAGTAGCTCTTGGTGTACTTGTTCTTCTTCTCCGAAACCCTACTTCTCCTTAAGGGTCTTCGTTCATACCGATCATCTCTACTCCTTCTCTCTCTTCGAGGTGACTCATCTCTTGAGCTCTTCCTTCTAGGTGACTCTTCCCTTCTTTTGTGGGGGGGCCGTGCACTCATTGGAATAGTGTCCGGGCCTTCCACAATTGTAACAATTCCGGTCGTGACTAGACGAACGTTTTTCTTCATATCTTGAGTTGGAGTTCCTCTCTTTGCCTCTACTCTTGGAGAACTTGTTGAATTTCTTGACCATGAGGCTTATCTCTTCATTGGTTACCAGGTTGTCGCTTGAGGTAGCAGGAGCATGTAACGCCCAAGATGCGATCCTATCCTTATTTTGGCACGAGGGCCTCGACAGGGATAGAAGCGCATCTCATCGTTTCGCAAGAATGGATATCATTACAAGTACATGTAAAGAAGAGATGAGTATATGGAATTGGCTTACACTCGCCACAAGCTACATCAATATCACATCAATACAACAACATATCCAAACATCATACAGAAGAGCAGGGTCCGACTACGGACGAAAACAAACGGTAAAATGACATCCATCCTTGCTATCCCAGGCTGCCGCCTGGAACCCGTCCTATGATCAATGAAGAAGAAGAAGAAGAACTCCAAATCAAACAAGCATCGCGCTCACGTCAAATCATCGCATTACCTATACCTGCAACTGTTGTTGTAGTAATCTGTGAGCCACAAGGACTCAGCAATCTCATTTCCAAGGGTATCAAGACTATTAAAGCTTAATGGGTGAGGTATGGTTAAGTGGTGAGGCTGCAGCAAGCACTAAGCATTATTTGAGTGGCTAACTTACGAGTACAAGAATAAAGGGGGATGATTGTCGCATAAATGGACGTGATCTAGTAATGATCTCTAAGAGATCCTGAACACCTACTTACGTCAATCATAACCCCACCGTGTTCTCTCTCGGATCAGAAATTCACAAGAAGAGACAGTCACGGCTACGCACACGGTTGGTGTATTTTATTAGAGTTTACTTCAATTTTGCTATGACCGGGTGTTAAACAAAGTTTCCAAGTTGCCACGTAATCGCGGGCACGGCTTTCCGAAAGATTTAACCCTGCAGGGGTGTTCCAACTCATCCATCACAAACTAACCACACGCCGCGGGAATAACCTCGACCACGAATCCTGTGATTTCCTAGGCAATTCCATTGGAAAACCTCAACCTCGAGATAGCCCAAAGTATCGGAATTCCTCGCACAAGACGTTCAAGAAAGGTAAAACAAATCCAGCAAGGCCGCCCGGCGTGTCGACGATCCCGATAGGAGCCGCGTATCTCATTCTCAGGACACGACAGATTGTCCAAACTTCCGGTAGGCTAATCACAGAGTTGCCCCTGGCGGCCACCGGCGGTTGACAGGTTGGACCAACACTCATGAGGAGCATTGGCCCGGGTTGTTGATTAAAGATCCTCGGGTTAATTACTCCCTATGCAGGTTTATTAGTTATTAGGCAAATGTAGTACCAATGTTGGGCCTTGCGAGACAAGTTTTATCCTAAAACGAAAATCAAGGGGGTCCCCATAACAACCCCGAGCATGTTAGGAGCGCTCAATTATGGAACATAACACCGGTACACAAGTAACTAGGGCGGCAAGACTGGAACAAAACACCGAGCAAAAGGCCAAGCCTTCCACCCTTTACCAAGTATATATGTGCATTAAATTAAATAGCAATAATATTGTGATATATCAAAATATCCATGTTGGCACATGGAAACAATTTGCACCTGCAACTAGCAACGCTATAAGAAGGGCTGAGCAAGCGGTAACATAGCCAAACAATGTTTGCTGGGATGTGGAGGGGTTAGAGGCTTTTCATGGCAATTTGGGAGGCTTGACATACAAGTGGTAGGTAGCGAGACATCGATAGAAACGACACATCTAGCATGGCAATGATCGTAATGGTATCCAGGGAAATGATCATCTTGCTTGAGATCCCGCTTGGAAGAAGAACGAGTCCATGAACAAGACGAGCCAACGTAGTCGAACGAATCCTCACACTCCGAACGCTTTCGGAACTCTATCGAGAAGAAGAAATCCAAAAACAACAATCAACACATGATAAACACAACAACAAATGCATGACATGATGCACTTCAACTATGATGCATGTTATGCATGACATGACAAGCACAACAATCAACTTCTACACATTAAGTGAAGCTCAATGTGCAACGAGTTGCATATTGACGAAACTCCACATTCGAATATTTAGTTCACTCTCGTTTAGGTACATGACAATATTAAATGTTTTGAAACATGGCAAGAGGTGAAGCATAAGTAAACTACACATCTAGGCAAGTTTAAATGAGGCCGGAAAGAACATATAGCATTTCCGAAACGACCCCATATGTTAATTTTTAAATTGGTCCAGATCTGAACTAATCATGTTTATATTTATTAAATAGGTAAATAAAGAGGACCATGTGATTCTACGCGTCATTCTTGTCGATTTACATATATATATCATATAAAACGGAGGTACGGCCTAAAAGATATGACCAACACAAGATGCATATGTCATGAATGCAAAATGCATGCAACAAACCACCACAAGCAAGTTAAATCATGGATGCAGCAAGATATTATGAAACCACATGAAATTCTAAGCAAGTTTCATGTAGAACATGTTCAAAACGGAGTAACGGTTCACCCACAACAAGCAACGCAAGTTATAGACATAATCTGCCCAAAACAGCGACATAGCATATTGCACACATGAAAACAACAAGCTACAATATTATAAAATGCACAAACTAAGCATGGGGCAGTAGCATATAACACACACTTCATTTCATCTTCACATTTCACACTCAAAAGAGTCATGGATCACATGGTAGGAAGCTCACAACATGGCAATAAAGTATAGCAGATTAAGACTTAGTGAAAATGACAGTTTTTAGCATAGCAGATTTTCATGGAGGCATATTGGCAGCAGTAAAACTATATGCTACAGGGCATATATTGGCATGAAACTTAACGGCATGGTACTAGACATGATGCACTACAATTCATATCATGGTGGCAAGGTCTAATTATGCATAGAAACGTGGCTAGCATCATCACAACATGGCATTATGAAGAAAACAAATTCTCAGACTTAGTGAAAATTAGAGTAGACATGTGCAGCAGTTTTTAACAGATTGACATATTGAACAACATGATTAATTATGATGCTAAACCTATTCATGCAAACTATTGGCACAACATGATAGGCAACAACATGCTTAACAAAAGACTCCTTGGTGGCAGTCACAAAAGACTCCTAGATCAATAGCATACCACGTGGCAACATGGCAATAAAATAACAGTTTCAGACTTAGTGAAATTTAACTATCTCCCAAAACTGCAGTATTGACTAGGCATGTTGACATGGCAATAACAGTAGCATAGCAATCATTTATAGGCATGGCAAGGACTCTAACGGCAAGTATACATCACACACTTCAAATCATTCCATTGGCACAATAACATAGGATGCATGGTTTGCTTAATATGATGCCCACAAAACGGAACTCTTCGTTAACAGATTTCAGTTTTAACATGATGGCAACTTTAGAGCAAGTAATGAACATGTTAATGATATTCTACCTAGCAACGAGAGGCATGGCATCAAAGTACACATCACATAGAGCAATTCTCATGAAGACACCACATGCAAAAGACCTACCGATGAGTTGCAATCATCCGCGCAACATTGAATAAAATAACAGTTTTGCACGTAACGACACGATGCACTTTTGTATCACAGATTAGACCACTTAGATGATTCCTGTAATGCATGCAAATGATGCTAACATGAAGAGCACGAAACGTAGACCAATTTTCATGTATAGCTCATCTCCAACGGGTAAACATGCACAAAGTTATGACACTCACAATATGCATATGTGATGTTAAAAACATACAATTAAAGACTTCGAAGAAAATCGACCTCGAGCAAAACGGGATGGGGATGTCCAGCTGGACGGGCCGGTCCAGGGGCGGCGTTTGGATCGACGGACCGGGCCGATCTGGGACGAGCCCGTCCAGATCAGGCCGCGGTGGTTCCGGCGACGGGGAGGCGATTCCGGCATGGAGGAGGCATGGCAGCCGGCGGGGGACAGCGGATCCGGCCGCGGGGCTCGGGATCCAGCGGCTCTTGGCTGGATCCGGCCTCGGCGGGGCCGGCGGCGAGCTGGGACGGGCGCTGGCGACGGCAGGCTTGGCGGCGGCGGCTTGCGGCGTGCGGCGACGGGATCCGAGGCGGCGGCAGTTGCGCAGCAGGGCGGCCCTAGGCGCGGCGACCGGCGGCGCAACGCAGAAGGGCCGGGGATGCACGTGGAGGCGGCGGCGCTCCGATGCCGTCGAGGCGCGAGGCGAGCATGCGCGGCGACGGCGCGGCCCCATCGGTCGCGGGCGAGCGGCGCTCGGAAGGCGAGGCGCGAGGCGGCGGTTGTGGGCGCGTCGGGCCCGAACGGGCTCGGGCGGGCCCCGTGCGGGCCTGGCGGGCCGCGGTGGGAGGCGGGGAGGCCGGGACAGGTGGCGGCTCGGGAGGGCTGCGGGCGACGGCTAGCGGCGGCGTAGGTGGCCAAGTGGCGGCGGCGGGACTGGTGGGGCGGCGACAAGTGGCGGAGCTAGGGTTGGGCAGCGCGGAATTCGAGGTGGGAGGTAGGGGAAGGCTATTTTTGGACGTGGGGGTGTCCATATATAGCAGTTTTGCCTAGTGTTTGGGTCTAGGGGTGGTTTTTCGACCCTCCGATCGCGATCGGACGGTCCGATTGGAGAGGTGGGTTTGTTGGGCTAGCTGGGCTGTGTAGAGTGGCCATGGGCTGAGATGAGAGGGATATTTGAGGCCCGTGACATGTTTTGAAATACCGAAAACGTCCGACGAATAACCGGCGATGGTGACACTGCGGTGGACCGTTCGGGTATCAAACGACCTCCGATTGCGACGAAACTTGGCAGGCGGTCTACCCACAATATAACAAGACCGCATGCCAACTTTCGACCCAATCCGAGAATATTTTTCACGCACTTTTAAAAACATTTATTTTAACGATGTCGTGGGCGCGTGCGTGTGTAGTTGGACTCAAAACGGTCAACGACAAGAACGGAAAGAACCGGCGTCTACGAACGGATGCAAGTTTTCAAAAACGAGTGATGATGCTATGCAGATGATGCAAATGATGCGATGATGAATGCGACAACCGAACGAATTAGACAATGAGAATGGAAATAAAATGGGAATCTTCTGGAGCGTCGGTCTCGGGCTGTTACAACTCTCCTCCACTTACAAGAGATCTCGACCCGAGATCTTAGAATGAGAAGGGGAAGAGGAAGAATAAGGAAGAGGTAAAACTTAGTTGCTTCATTGACAAACGAGTGAAACCAACGGAACTTGAAGGTTGCAAAGAGATGAAGAATGATATGAGAAACAAGCAAGTATTCAAAAGAAATTTGGGCAGCACTCCGGTAGGATAGAGAGGCAAAACTTGATAAGATAGAAAGAACTTGAAAAGAGGGCACCACACACCGGTTAAAGGATAAGCAAGGAAAGAACATGAGCTTGATAAACTGAGATGATGGGATGAATAGAGCAACATCACAATGCCTCTGGAACAGAAGAATAGAAGCTAGATCATTGGAAAGGAAGGAACGGAGAACAAAATGACATATTTCTACCACAATTGAATTTGAAAAGCATCCTTGGAAAGAAGGATTGAATGGAGTTGTTGGAAATCAACAACAAAAGAATAAGCTTGTTGTGGGCTTATGGCAAACATCTCAAAATTATGAGGTGACAACCGGCCACAAACGGAAACAGTTGATTGATTGGGAGCAACAAGAGATGCAAAACTTCTTTCACCAGGAGGATACATTGAGAACTTGGATCATTGATAAACACCATAATAGCGACAATCCTTAGGAGAAGCTTTAGGTGTAATCCGATCCAAGATAACTCCTAGAAAGAAATGATGGGTTTAATTATCTCATTCTTGAAACAAATTCTCTTCGAGACTCCTCATGAATCAAGAATGCTATAACACCATCTCAAAAGATAAGGGAGAAAGAATTGCACTTTGAAATACAAGATGAAGAATACTTGAGGTACTACCACAAGAATCTTGAAGAAAACTTCGAGAAAGAATTACATCCTTAACGAACCACCATGAAGAACGTCCGGAACAAAAGAATGATAACAAGAAATGAAGGTTGAAAAGAATAAGATTAAGGCCGTTGCAAAGATTTAGATGAAGCTTCACGATGAGATACTTGAGAAAACTTGGAACTCCGGAAAAGAGAAGATGAAACACTTAAAACCAAGAATTTGATATCATGAACAACTCCAGAAGAAGGATTGAAATCAATTGATGAAACAAGAATAAGAATTATGTTACGCTTATCCTTCACCAAGTTAAATTGATGACAAACAACGGATTTAGCATACTACTTATTCTTCTGGAAAGATTGAAGAGGGATATGAGCACAAACTTGAAGAAGTCTTGACCGAACCACCGGTGAGAATTGAAACGAATGGGAATACATGAGAATGAAGAGATCATGAACCGCCGAATAGAAGACTTGAACGAAGCGCCGGAATACTTGAGATATGAACGAAGAGAGAACAATTAAGAAGAATTTGAGAACGAAAGCTGCAAGCTAAGAATGAAGAAATCTTCTGAAATGATGGCCTTCGGAGGAACAAGAAATGAAAACAACTCTGAAACACTCCGGATATATAAGGAAGGAATTACTCATGATCTAAAACATTTAAAAGGATAGCACCAAGCTAAAACCATGAATCTCCGAGAATGGAACAAGATTTAAGAGAAACTCTCCTTCGGTCTTCATGCTGAGAATAATGACGAGAAACACCACCAAGAATTACTGAGGCACTCCGGAATAAGAATAAAGAAAGGTTGAGCCAATGATGAAAATTAATTCGAAGCGATCTTGGAGAAGGAATATGACTGATGGAATTCATTCTTACGTCATATTTGAAAAGAACTTGAGATCTCCGGAGAAAGATTAAAAGAGTCAGGTAAGGTCCTGGGAAAAACCTGTGGGTTATGAGCCCACTCAAAGAGACCACCGTTGAAATGATTGCTTAGAAGGAGATATTGCACCGGTAGAAATTGAAAACTTGATGAGGTGAGAACCTCGAAATATTTAAAAGGATTGAATGAAAACACGAGCTTCTGAGATATCTTCAACACTCCGGATAGAATAGAGAGATGAATAAGCAAGAGAGGCTTGGATAAGAATTCCAACATGGGAGAGCAATTAGAGAATGAAAAGGATATGATGAGCACCAAACGCTTGAATTGAATCCACCGGAGAAGAAAACGAGAATGAAGAACGATGAACTTAGCACTTGAGGATCTTCACAATGAATCACCGGATATCGAACGAAAGAAAAGATAGCGGAAGCACCAATGCAAAGAAAGGCACTTGGATGACGATTACTCTTTGAAGGAAAAGGGCGGGAGGGTGGGGAAAACAAAGAAAACTTGGGACAGATGAGACGAACTCCGGAAAGAAATATGAGGATTGATCTTGCAAAAATTAGAGAGGGATGAATTATCTTGATGAGAAACACACCGGTTAGGAAAGATATGAAATTACCACTTGACATCGAAGCAACTCGAATTACCATGATCCAACAAAACAAAAGATGGGGCTTGAGGATTAAGCCAGAAACAAATACATAACCCATTGCATTTGCTGGAAGGATAATCCTAGGTAACTAGTTGAATTCCCACCTAAGAATTTCCGAAGTCTTTCTTGTTTATGCGATTCGGGTTGCGGACCCAGGAACGTACCCAAGGTAATCAGCTACAACTGCACCCGCAACCTTCCACACTATAATCCAAGAAACTCCGCAAACTCGTCTACCTCAGACACTCGTAATCACAACGATACTAAGTATGGCAGTACATCCGAACTCTCTCCACCAGTACAGGGGATGCCGGACTCCTCTCGCCACTACTAGTATTGAAGCAATTTCGAATATCCTCCATCATGAGATACTAAAGAAACTGAACGATAACGATGTGCAAAAATCCCTCAGAGCTCTACTCCTCGATAACAGGAGGCACCAAGACAGAATTCCTTCACATCGGCATCATATAGTTTCCAAAATACACGCGTGATCCTAAAAAAAATTTGAGCGAGAAGAGGAGTAGAATCAAAATTCCTAAGTCGAATACCTCACCAGAGCATAGAAGAGGAGTAAAAAGAATCCTACTCTCCGATATATAACTAGACTCAAAACAATTTTTTACTAGACTCGACTCGGCCAAGTTCGATCAATCAAGGGGGCTCCTAGGTCGGTACAGGCTCTGATACCAACTTGTAACGCCCAAGATGCAATCCTATCCTTATTTTGGTACGAGGGCCTCGACAAGGATAGAAGCGCATCTCGTTGTTTCGCAAGAATGGATATCATTACAAGTACATGTAAAGAACATATGAGTATATGGAATTGGCTTACACTCGCCACAAGCTACGTCAATACAACAACATATCGAAACATCATACAGAAGAGCAGGGTCCGACTACGGACGAAAACAAACGATAAAATGACATCCATCCTTGCTATCCCAGGCTGCCGCCTGGAACCCGTCCTATGATCGATGAAGAAGAACTCCAAATCAAACAAGCATCGCGCTCACGTCAAATCATCGCATTACCTGTACCTGCAACTGTTGTTGTAGTAATCTGTGAGCCACAAGGACTCAACAATCTCATTTCCAAGGGTATCAAGACTATTAAAGCTTAATGGGTGAGGCATGGTTAAGTGGTGAGGCTGCAGCAAGCACTAAGCATTATTTGAGTGGCTAACTTACGAGTACAAGAATAAAGGGGGATGATTGTCGCATAAACGGACGTGATCTAGTAATGATCTCTAAGAGATTCTGAACACCTACTTACGTCAATCATAACCCCACCATGTTCTCTCTCGGATCAGAAATTCACGAGAAGAGACAGTCACGGTTACGCACACGGTTGGTGTATTTTATTAGAGTTTACTTCAAGTTTGCTATGACCGGGTATTAAACAAAGTTTCCAAGTTGCCACGTAACCACGGGCACGGCTTTCCGAAAGATTTAACCCTGCAGGGTGCTCCAACTCATCCATCACAAACTAACCACACGCCGCGGGAATAACCTCGACCACGAATCCCGTGATTTCCTAGGCAATTCCATTGGAAAACCTCAACCTCGAGATAGCCCAAAGTATCGAAATTCCTTGCACAAGACGTTCGAGAAAGGTAAAACAAATCCAGCAAGGCCGCCCGGCGTGTCGATGATCCTGATAGGAGCCGCGTATCTCGTTCTCAGGACACGACGGATTGTCCAAACTTTCGGTAGGCCAATCATAGAGTTGCCCCTGGCGGCCACCGGCGGTTGACAGGTTGGACCAACACTCATGAGGAGCACTGGCCCGGGTTGTTGATTAAAGATCCTCGGGTTAATTACTCCCTATGCAGGTTTGATAGTTATTAGGCAAATGTAGTACCAATGTTGGGCCTTGCCAGACAAGTTTTATCCTAAAACGATAATCAAGGGGGTCCCCATAACAACCCCGAGCATGTTAGGAGCGCTCAATTATGGAACATAACACCGGTACACAAGTAACTAGGGCGGCAAGAGTGGAACAAAACACCGAGCAAAAGGCCAAGCCTTCCACCCTTTACCAAGTATATATGTGCATTAAATTAAATAGCAATAATATTGTGATATATCAAAATATCCATGTTGGCACATGGAAACAATTTGCACCTGCAACTAGCAACGCTATAAGAAGGGCTGAGCAAGCGGTAACATAGCCAAACAATGTTTGCTGGGATGTGGAGGGGTTAGAGGCTTTTCATGGCAATTTGGGAGGCTTGACATACAAGTGGTAGGTAGCGAGACAGCGATAGAAACGAGACATCTAGCATGGCAATAATAGTAATGGTATCCAGGGAAATGATCATCTTGCCTGAGATCCCGCTTGGAAGAAGAACGAGTCCATGAAGAATACGTGCCAACGTAGTCGAATGAATCCTCACACTCCGAACACTTTCGGAACTCTATCGAGAAGAAGCAATCCGAAAACAACAATCAACACATGATAAACACCACAACAAATGCATGACATGATGCACTTCAACTATGATGCATGTTATGCATGACATGACAAGAACAACAATCAACTTCTACACATTAAGTGAAGCTCAATATGCAACGAGTTGCATATTGACGAAACTCCACATTCGAATATTTAGTTCACTCTCGTTTAGGTACACGACAATATTAAATGTTGTTAAACATGGCAAGAGGTTAAGCATAAGTAAACTACACATCTACGCAAGTTTAAATGAGGCCGGAAACAACATATAGCATTTCCGAAACGACCCCATATGTTAATTTCGAAATTGGTCCAGACCTAAACTAATCATGTTTATATTTATTAAACAGGGAAATAAAGAGGACCATGTGATTCTACGCGTCATTCTAGTCGATTTACATATATAGATCATATAAAACGGAGCTACGGCCTAAAAGATATGACCAACACAAGATGCATATGTCATGAATGCAAAATGCATGCAACCAACCACCACAAGCATGTTAAATCATGAATGCAGCAAGATATTATGAAACTACATGAAATTCTAAGCAAGTTTCATGTAGAACATGTCCAAAATGGAGTAACGGTTCACCCACAACAAGCAACACAAGTTATAGACATAATCTGCCAAAAACAGCGACATAGCATATTGCACACATGAAAACAACAAGCTATAATATTCTAAAATGCACAAAATAAGCATGGGGCAGTAGCATATAACACACACTTCATTTCATCTTCACATTTCACACTCAAAAGAGTCATGGATCACATGGTAGGAAGCTCAGTACATGGCAATAAAGTATAGCAGATTAGGACTTAGTGAAAATAACAGTTTTTAGCATAGCAGATTTTCATGGAGGCATATTGGCAGCAGTAAAACTATATGCTACAGGGCATATATTGCCATGAAACTTAACGGCATGGTAGTAGACATGATGTACTACAATTCATACCATGGTGGCAAGGTCTAATTATGCATAGAAACGTGGCTAGCATCATCACAACATGGCATTATGAAGAAAACAGATTCTCAGACTAAGTGAAAATTAGAGTAGACATGTGCAGCAGTTTTTAACAGATTGACATATTGAACAACAGGATTAATTATGATGCTAAACCTATTCATGCAAACTATTGGCACAACATGGTAGGCAACAACATGCTTACCAAAAGACTCCTTGGTGGCAATCACAAAAGACTCCTAGATCAATAGCAAACCACGTGGCAACATGGCAACAAAATAACAGTTTCAGACTTAGTGAAATTTAACTATCTAATAAAACTACAGTATTGACTAGGCATGTTGACATGGCAATAACAGTAGCATAGCAATCATTTATAGGCATGGCAAGGACTCTAACAGCAAGTATACATGACACACTTCAAATCATTCCATTGGCACAATAACATAGGATGCATGGTTTGCTTAATATGATGCCCACAAAACGGAACTCTTCGTTAACAGATTTCAGTTTTAACATGATCGCAACTTTAGAGCAAGTAATGAACATGTTAATGATATTCTACCTAGCAACCAGAGGCATGGCATCAAAGTACACATCACATAGAGCAATTTTCATGAAGACACCACATGCAAAAGACCTACCGATGAGTTGCAATCATCCGCGCAACTTTGAATAAAATAACTGCTTTGCACGCAACGGCTTGATGCACTTTTGTATCACAAATTAGACCACTTAGATGATTCCTATAATGCATGCAAATGATGCTAACATGTAGAGCACGAAACGTAGACCAATTTTCATGTATAGCTCATCTCCAGCGGGTAAACATGCACAAAGTTATGACACTCACAATATGCATATGTGATGTTAAAAACAGACAATTAAACACTTAGAAGAAAATCGACCTCGAGCAAACGGGATGGGGATGTCCAGCTGGACGGGCCGGTCCAGGGGCGACGTTTGGATCGACGGACCGGGCCGATCTGGGACGAGCCCGTCCAGATCTGGCCGCGGTGGTTCCGGCGACGGGGAGACGATTCCGGCGAGGAGGAGGCACGGCAGCCGGCGGGGGACGGCTGATCCGGCCGCGGGGGCTCGGGATCCGGCGGGTCCTGGCCGGATCCGGCCTCGGCGGGGCCGGCGGCGAGCTGGGACGGGCGCTGGCGACGACAGGCTTGGCGGCGGCGGCTTGCGGCGCGCGGCGACGGGATCCGAGGCGGCGGTGGTTGCGCGGCAGGGCGGCGCTAGGCCAGGGATGCACGTGGAGGCGGCGGCGCTCCGATGCCGGCGAGGCGCGAGGCGAGCATGCGCGGCGGCGGCGCGACCCCATCGGTCGCGGGCAAGCGGCGCTCGGGAGGCGAGGCGCGAGGCGGCGGTTGCGGGCGCCTCGGGCCCGAACGGGCTCGGGCGGGCCCCGCGCGGGCCTGGCGGGCCGCTTTGGGAGGCGGGGAGGCCGGGACAGGTGGCGGCTCGGGAGGGCTGCGGGCGACGGCTAGCGGCGGCGCATGTGGCCAAGTGGTGGCGGCGGGACTGGTGGGGCGGCGACAAGTGGCGGAGCTAGGGTTGGGCAGCGCGGAATTCGAGGTGGGAGGTAGGGGGAGGCTATTTTTGGACGTGGGGGTGTCCATATATAGCAGTTTTGCCTAGGGTTTGGGTCTAGGGGTGGTTTTTTGACCCTCCGATAGCGATCGGACGGTCCGATCGGAGAGGTGGGTTTGCTGGGCTAGGTGAGCTATGTAGAGTGGCCATGGGCTGAGATGAGAGGGATATTTGAGGCCCGTGACATATTTTGAAATACCGAAAACGTCCGACGAATAACCGGCGACGGTGACACTGCGGTCGACCGTTCGGGTATCAAACGACCTCCGATTGCGACGAAACTTGGCACGCGGTCTACCCACAACATAACAAGACCGCATGCCAACTTTCGATCCAATCCGAGAATATTTTTTGTGCACTTTTAAAAACATTTATTTTAACGATGCCGCGGGCGCGTGCGTGTGTAGTTGGACTCAAAACGGTCAACGACAAGAACGGAAAGAACCGGCATCTACGAACGGATGCAAGTTTTCAAAAACGAGTGATGATGCTATGCAGATGATGCGAATGATGCGATGATGAATGCGACAACCGAACGAATCAGACGACGAGAATGGAAATAAAACGGGCATCTTCTGGAGCGTTGGTCTCGGGCTGTTACAGGGCATCACTTGTGGCTTTGTAAGCACCGCTAGACTTGTTGCGAAGTTCTTCCTTGTCTTTGAGTGACATCTCATGAGCAACAATTCTACCAATGACTTCCGTAGGCTTGAGATCTTTGTAGTTTGGCATCATTTGGATCAATGTGCACACAGTGTCATACTTTCCATCCAAAGCTCTAAGTATCTTCTTGATGATAAATTTGTCGGTCATTTCTTCGCTTCCTAAGCCGGCAATCTCATTGGTGATGAGAGCAAGCCTAGAGTACATCTTCGTGACTCCTTCACCATCCTTCATCTTGAACTTGTCAAGTTGACTTTGAAGCACATCCAACTTAGATTTTCCGACGGAATCGGTACCTTCGTGCATATCAACCAAAGTATCCCAAATTTCCTTTGCATTCTCAAGACGGCTGATTTTGTTGAATTCTTCGGGGCATAGGCAGTTGAAAAGAATGTCACATGCTTGAGCATTGTATTGCAACATCTTCAATTCATCTGCGGTCGCTTCATGATCCGGTTCCTTTCCATCACCAAAGAAATAACCTTGCAAGCCAACACGAACAACAGCCCAAACGGCGGGGTTATGACCAAGAATATGCATTTTCATCTTATGCTTCCAACTAGCAAAATTAGTACCATCAAAGTACGGACATCTACGGTGGTAACTTCCCTCACTAGACGCCATACTCTCCTAGGTTGTGAAACCAATGCAATGGCGACCAAAGCTCTGATACCACTTATAGGATCGAAAGTATGTCTAGAGGGCAGGTGATTAGACTACTTGACCAAATAAAAATTCTATCTTTTCCCAATTTTAGTTGTGGGCAGATTTTAGCAATGATAGCAAGTCAAGCACACCCTACACATGCATGTTTAAGAGTATACCAGCGGAAATTAAAGACAAGCACATGTAATAGAGGTAAGGGTTAGAAGATCAAACGCAATTGTAGACACGAAGATTTTTCCCGTGGTTCCGATAGGTGGCTCTATCGTACATCCACGTTTATGGAGTCTTCAACCCACGAAGGGTAACGGTCGCGAGAGTCCACGAAGGGCTCCACCCATAAGGGTCCATGAAGTAGCAACCTTGACTATTCCATAACGGCTTCCGTCCATGAAGGACTAGCCTCACTATGGGTAGATCTTCACGAAGTAGGCGATCTGCTTGCCCGTACAAACTTCTTGGTTCAACTCCACAACACGAAGTAGGAGGCTAGTCCTTCGTGGAAGGCACCAATCTAGGAGGCACCACCCTCCAAAAGGTAATAGGCTTGATAATGGTGATGAACTCCTTGCTCTTGTGCTTCAAGATGATAGACTCCTCAACACTCAATCACTCTCTCACAGATTTGGCTTGGTAGAAGGGATTGATTGGGTGGAAAGCAACTTGGGGAGGCTAGAAATCAAGATCCATATGGTTGGAGTGGACGATCTTGATCTCAACACAAGGGTAGGTGGTTCTCTCTCAGAAATTTGGATATGGGAAGTAGGGAACTGTTCTGAGTGCTTCCCTTTCGAGTGGGATGTGGTGGAGGGGTATATATAGGCATCTCCAAAAATCCAACTGTTACAACATTATTGACCATCTCGGTGAAATCGAAGCAAAACTCGGTTGTACCGATCTGTTCAAAATGTGGCAACTTTCGGAATCTCGATGACACCGATATAGGAATCTCGGTGGTACCGAAACGAGTGGCCAAGGGCAGTTCCCAAAACTCAGTGAGACTGAAGCATAAACTCGGAAATTCCGATTTTATAAATTGGGTCACCAGAAAGTTGGTCACTGAAACTCGAATGCACCGATGCAGTCTCGGTTGTACCGAAATGTTAGGGTTTGGCTAGGGTTCTGTCTTGGGTAGAAAATCGGTAGGGCCGGATGAAATCTTGGTGGCACCGATTTTGTGGATTAGGGTTTTGAGAGAGTATTTTTGTGGGAGAGCTTGTGGGTGTTTTTTGTGGCTAGCACTTGTGCACGTGGAGCAATTTGTTCACCAACAATACCTTACTCCCTTTTAATAGTATTGGCTTTCCTATGGACTCAAAGTGATTTCTCACAAAGTAAAAAGAGAGTCTTCTATCTTGAAGCTTTGCCAATCCATTCCTTGCATCTTGGGGTATTTCCTCACAATTTATAGCCATCCCATCATTGGACTTTTCCTGAAATATACTTAGTGGAAACATGAGTCCAATGACATATATGTTGTTATTAATTACCAAAACCACCAAGGGAGCAAATGTGCTTTCAGAAACACGTGGCACAAGCCCGAGGCTTGTGTGGCTTTGACAAGACTATGGCGCGGGGGTGATTCAAGGTGGTGTGCACACGGAGCTTGAAGTCGATGGGGGCGCAAGGGTGGACTAATCATATACCATGGAGTTTTGTTGAAGGTGGAGTTGGATTGAGGGGCTATGGCATAAGTGCACATAGTCGAAGCCTATTCAACGGGGGGAAAGCAAGTCATGCGTGGTTCGGACTGGAGCCCAATGGTCTGATGGAAACGTGAAACTCTTCGTCGGTCGACGAAGATCGATGGTACTCTGCATTTGGAGTTGAGTGGTGTGGGTTCGCGACCCTTGAGACTCGATCGGGACAGCAGAGACTCAACGCGATAATAGCAGCGAGGCGTGCGGTATGTGATGACCCACAAGTATAGGGGATCAATCGTAGTCCTTTTGATAAGTAAGTCTGTCGAACCCAACGAGGAGCAGGAAATGATAAGCAGTTTTCGGTAAGGTATTCTCTGCAAGTGCTGCAAGTAATAGTGATAGATAGTTTTGTAGCAAGGTAATTCGTAACAAGTGACAAGTAGCAATAGTAACAAAGGTGCAGCAAGGTAGGCCAATCCTTTTTATAGCAAAGTACATGCCTGAAAGTCCTCTTATATTAAGCAAGTGCTCCCAAGGACACATGGGAATTTCTGTCTAGTCATGTTCATCATGTTAAGTTGATTCACGTTCGTTACTTTGATAATTTGATATGTGTGTGGATCGGTGCTAAGATGTTGTTCTTACTTCAACAAATAACCTACTTATGATTACCCCCTCCTGCAAGCATCCACAACTACGAAAGAAGAATTAACATAAATCTAACCATAGCATGAAACATGTGGATCCAAATCAGCCCCTTATGAAGTAACACATAAACTAGGGTTTAAGCTTCTATCACTCTCGCAAACCATCATCTACTTGTTACTCCACAATGCCTTCCCTTAGGCCCATAACATGGTGAAGTGTCGTGTAGTCGACGTTCACACGACACCACTAAGAGAAGCAACAACATACACATCATCAAAATATCAAACGAATACCAACTTCACATGATTACTTATAACAAGACTTCTCCCATGTCCTCAGGAACGTAAGTAACTACTCACACATCATCAACATCTTCAAGATCAGAGGTGTAGTAATGGAGATCAAGGACCTGAACATAACATCTTCCCCCAAGTAAACCAACAAGCATCAACTACGAGATGTAATCAACACTACTAGTAACCCACAGGTACCAATCTGAGGTTTTCAGACAAATATTGAATACAAGACATGAACTAGGGTTCGAGATGAGATGGTGCTGGTGAAGATGTTGATGAAGATTAGTCCTCCCATGAAGGAGGAAGCATTGGTGATGACGTTGGCTTCGATCTCCCCCTCTCGGAGGGAAGTTTCATCGGCAGAATCTCTCCGCCGGAGATCAAAAGGGCCTCTGCCCAGGTTTCCGCCTCGAGACGGCGACGCTTCGTCCTGAAAGTATCCTTATGATTTTTTAGGGTAAAACACACCATATAGGAGAAGAGGGGGATCGAGAGACCTGCTGCGGCCCCACAAGGCAACGCCATGTTGGCTTGTGGCCAGCAGGTGGCCCCCCTCTGGTATATTTTTGGCCCAATAATTCGTATATTTTCCATAAAAATTCTCCGTGAAGTTTCATGTCATTTGGAGTCCAATGAATTTGCAGCCATTTTCTTGGTTTTCAGGTCTAGAATTCCAGTTCGAGTGATTTCCCTCCTTGTGATGTACCTTGCATATTCAGAGATAAAAGGCATAATAATTGTATCATAATGGGGAATAATGGACAAGAATAAGATAAATATCAATAAGAATTCATGATGCAAAATGGACGTATTAGTATGGACGGGACATGAAGACGGGCCAGGGCTCTGGTGGTCATGCATGTGGTGAGACAACTACGAGTTTGACTCGGGATGACTACAAGCAACGGTGAAATTCCTTCAAGTTTCAGACAGACGGTCAAGGAAGAGCAGTGATGTTGAGTTCAGGTAACTCTTATGTGTGATACACAATATGTGAGCTGTTCACTTTCATGCAGGTCAGTGATCGGTGTGTGATGGCTTTGAACGGATACTTTGGAAGTTGGGAGCGCAAACTAAAGTAATGTGGAATTTAACTTCGCTTGAGCATTGACAGTGGTCAAGAAAAGAAGGGACTACAAGTTACATGTGACGTCATATGGAGTCTTTGGAGTATCAATGGTGCTCATGGATAAGCTCAAGTCCACTGTACATGGAAGTTTGACGCATGGACGAATTCAAGGTGGTCGAGAATATTAACCAAGGTGGAGTTTATTAGAGTTGTGTTGAATATTGTGTACAAGGTAGGTTACAGTTGGACTCTGAGTTGTATTGTGTTTAGGCAGGATGAGTCGTGTCCTAATAGGACACTTGTATACTTGGCCTTTCATATATAGTGGGGTTAGACACACGATGTAACCTATGCCAACATAATAGCACATGCACGCAGGGGGAGCCGGCGGCGTGTGCCGGTGCCAAGGCGGCCGGGGTGCGGTATTGTGACGGTATCACGGGGAGGAGCGCCCGTAATCAGGCCCCGGGGATGTAGCCATATCGATGAACCTCGTTAACAAATCTTGATATCGTGTTCATGTGATTGCTTGGTCTTCAGATGATCAATGGTGCGTCTTGGATTTATTCTAACAAAACGATGCCCAGGATCCCTTGCTACCAAATGAGGTCTTAAGGGATGGAAAATACATGTGTTGGACGATTATAGCATACTTGCATAGTTCATTCATCACAATTTAGCTGGCAATGGCATTCTTTTGACTATAGTTCAAAGGTTTTCTCTTTTTAGATGCTTCAGATGGGTTTATTATTTTTAAGCTTATATTGCATATGTGCGTTTTTTCTCACCTATATTTGATATTTTTTAGTAGATGACTCGTTGCGCCCATGAGGACTAGGAGGGTGAATAGTTGATTAACAATTTTTACCTTCTTTGTGAAATTTAGGCTTACAACAAGAAATTAGATTGTCTAGATGTACAATTAGGTAGACCACCTATATGACAAGCTCAACAACAAGTACAAGCTTAGGTCTAAACACACTAATACAAGCTTGCACAAAGTAAGTGAAGGATAAAAGTATCCGAAAGTGAAGACGAGGATGTGTTTCCGAATTTCCCTCCTTTGGAGGAGGTACGTCTCCGTTGTAGTGGTGTGGAGGCACTATGAATCCTAAGCTCCATAATGGATTACCCTGTTCTCCTCATGTCCTCGCACAATGCAAGGTGCCGCGAGTCCACTATGCGGTGCTCTTGAAGGCAGTTACCGGTATTTTTACAAATAATGTTGGGACATACTCCACAACTTAATTGGTGGCTTCTGACACCATCAAGAAAATTCACCACAATGAAATAGGGATCCGAAGTGACCTTAATATGTTTGTCCACTTAAAATAGATAAAAAGCATGCCCAAAGTGTATAGACCTAAAAGCAATGGAGCATGAAGCAACAAAAAAATATAGATGCGTTGAAGACGTATTGAAAGGACATGGCCCTCAGGCGGGCCGACAACATCATGGTCCGTAGATGGACCGAATACACCATGGACAATGACGTGGCTTGAGACTGCATCAGTATTTCCCCAAAGAGGAAGGGATGACGCAGCACAGCGACGGTAAGTATTTCCCTCAGTTATGAAACCAAGGTTATCGAACCAGTAGGAGGATCACCACCACCCAATAAGCAACACCTGCACACAAATAACAAATACTTGCAACCCGACGCGAAAGAGAGGTTGTCAATCTCTCTATGGTAAAAAGATAGATTAGGTAGTGATAGATAGGAGAGATAGATCTCTCAAGAACACAAAATAAAAAGAGCAAATAAAAAGTGCAGCAATATGTTTTTGGATTTTTGGTTTAGTAGATCTAAAAACAAAGATGCGAAAAGATAGATCGGAAAGCAATATGTTGGAAAAGTAGACCCGGGGGCCGTAGGATTCACTAGTGGCTTCTCTCATGAGTATAGCACACGGTGGGTGAACAAATTACTGTTGGGAAATTGATAGAAGATCAAATAATCATGACGATATCCAAGACGATGATCATTATATAGGCATCACGTCCAAGATAAGTAGACCGACTCCTGCCTGCATCTACCACTATTACTCCACACATCGACCGCTATCCAGCATGCATCTAGCGTATTAATTTCATGGAAAAACGGAGTAATGCAATAAGAACGATGAAATGATGTAGACAAGATCTATTCATGTAGGAATAGACCCCATCTTGTTATCCTTAATGGCAACGATACATGCGTGCCTTGCCGCCCCTTCTGTCACTGGGAAAGGACACCGCAAGATTGAACCCATCACAAAGCACCTCTTCCCATGGCAAGAAAAATCGATCTAGTTGGCCTAACTAAACCAAAGATTCGAAGAAGAAATACGAGGCTATAAGTAATCATGCATATAAGAGATCAAAGAAGACTCAAATAATATTCATGGATATAAACTGATCATGAACTCAAAATTCATCGGATCCCAACAAACACCACAAAAGTTTACATCAAATAGATCTCCAAGAGACCATTGTATTGAGATTCAAAAGACAGAGAGGAAGCCATCTAGCTACTGCCTACGGACCCGTAGGTCTATGGTGGACTACTCACGCATCATCGAAGAGGCGCCTATGAAGAAGATGAACCCCTCCGTGATGGTGTTTAGATTGGATCTCGAGGTTCTGGAACTTGCGGCGGCTGGAATTGTGTTTTGTCGACTCTCCTAGGGTTTTACGAATATTTGAGAATTTATAGGCATCAGAGGCGGTGGAGGGGGGCCCCGTGGAGGGCACAACCCATCAGGGCGCGTCGGAGGCCCCCTGGCGCGCCCTGGTGGGTTGTGCTCTCCACAGCCCACCTTCCTGGCACTTCTTTGGCCCACTGGGTGTCTTCTGGTCCAGAAAAAATCTCCAAAACGTTTCGTCGCGATTGGACTCCGTTTGGTACTGATATTCTGCGAAGTAAAAAGGAAGCAAAAACAGCAACTGGCACTTTGGCACTATGTCAATAGGTAAGTCCAAAAAAATGATATAAAGTTGTTATAAAATGATTTTAAAACATCCAAGAATGATAATATAACAGCATGGAACAAGCAAAAATTATAGATACATTGGAGACGTATGAGACAACAAATAGGATGAAAGCACCACATGCTACAAATGGTCCAAAAGTCAACCAACCGCTATCAGTTCGAAAGACCCACATGCCAGTAACTGGTCGAATTCACGTAGATCTTATTGAACTGTATGGACTTGAGATGGACTCGGGACATAAATGGGTTATCTACCAGTAGGCCATTAGGGGGCCTTTTGTGTACCAAACCCACTAAGGTTTGACTAAGACATGTGGGTCGTAACCAGCCTTTGACTAGGCCGATCTTTTTACCTGAATAGGCCTCTATTGGGTCGAGCCATGCATCGCCTCAGGAACGGTGTATGTGGGTGTTTGTATGCACCAAACTTGTTCTAATAAGTAGCCGACGTGTTGCAATAAGTAGCCGATGTGTGGCTCCTTCGAGCTAATAGGATGCCAACACGTGGTGGGTTAGTTGGAGACCATGTCGTTAACATGCATCGGATCAGAAACCCGCACCCCTTAGCTTAACGACCACCCGTTATAGGAGTTGCCTGATGTTGGTCACCCTTACCAAAACACTTCCATGACATGTCATTTTTTGTCATGGAAGAACACACTTTGATGATGAAAAAATAGTTATTGTCATGAAGCTAATATACGACATCAAAGGTAAGACTCTTGTTTCTCTCGTAAAAACATTATGGATGTACATGGATGGAAAAAAAAGTGACTTGCTATGACAAACATGTATCCTCACAGGTGTATCCTTTTTTAGTGGAGCTATTGGAGTGTTTTTTTAGATCCAACCTCAGATAACTCAGTCTTTATCCAAGCGGTTTCTTCGGATGTGAACTCTATTTTGAAGGATGATGCTCTTGGATTACTTTTGGTAGCCTGAACAACGAAGTAACAGGAATGGAGTGAAATCAATTTCCTCACAGATTATAAAACCCATGAAACTACTAGTGAGGCTAAGAACTGTCTAATTTGGTCATTAGAGCTTCTTGCATATTTTTTCTTGAGTTCCTCGGCTTTATTGGATCCTAAAGTCTTTCACACCCCTAGAACTCCATATTTGATTGCTCATTCTCTTTCTAAGGGCATCTCTGACGTGGATCACCAAAATGATTGTAAATCTCCAGACGAGACGATCCACATACTTTTGTGGATCACCAAATTGGGTTAGACTAGTCCCGGCGTACGAAACCCCGCAGCCCGATCCAAAATTGAGGGGGAGCTTTGGGGGGAGTCCAGACATCACCACGTCGAACTCCGACAACCGGGCCCAACCCTAAAACCGCTCTCCGGTCATCCACCTCTAGAACCCTACGTGCGTTCACAACGGACGTGATTGGTCGTCTGACTACCTGTATTGGCACAGGTGTGAGGACCGACAAGCCTACTCCAGTTGCCCGCATTCACGCGTTCGCCACCTCGCCCGCCTCAACTATTTAAAGCAAGTCGCCCACACACCAAAACCTACCTCCAAGCCACTGCGCCCACTGTCCAAGCAGCCATCTATCGTCCGAAAATCCCTAGTCCGCATTTGCATCCGTTGTCCGCTGTCACAGTGGCTTTCAAGTATCTGTCCCCGAGGCTCTATGCCAAAATCGTAGCGGAGGTCCGCGTCACGAACGCCCGGCACCAGGCCCACATTGAGACGAGCTAACCTTCAAAGTTGAGCTCTGAGGAGGAGATGAGGAGGGCAACCCCATGGCATGGTGGAGGTCGAGGAGGAGGACGAGGCGATGGACCTCGACATCACGCCACCCACATTGTCAGAGTTCACACTGTTGTAGGTAGAACAATAGGCTAGCCCTCTTGGATGAGCACTGAACAACGCTGGCTCAAATCGAGGCGGGACGCACAGATGTTGCTGCCGTGTCGGAGTTTCTCGCGGCCTGGGCATCCTTGACGAGATCCGACCTTGCATGCATGTAGAGTCACCGCGCCGTCGAGAGAGAGAACCGCCAGCTCCACATCAATGACCTTCAGCGGGAGTGGCTCTAAGGACTTGGAGGCTGATGACGACGACACGCCAGATCAACACAATGAGGATGCCAATGAGGCACACGTCGGTATTTCCGCCTCGGTCGTGTCGAATGCTGATACGTCTCCAATGTATCGATAATTTATGAAGTATTCATGCCATATTTACATATGTTTACAATACTTTTATATGGTTTTGATGTATTTTATATGATTTAATTAGAACTAACCCGGACTGATGTTGTTTTCAGCAGAATTATCGTGGTATTGTTTTTATGCAGAAAATATAAGTTCTCGGAATCGCCCAAAACTTTTTGATGATTTTTTCTAGACAATATGAGAAATACCGGAGCGAAGAACCACCGGAGGGGGGCCACCTAGTGGCCACAAGCCAACAGGGCGCGCCCACCCCCTGGCGCGCCCTGATAGCTTGTGGGCCCCTCGTGGCTCCGATTAGCGTGATTCCAACGCCGAAAAATCCTATATATATAAACCCTCAAAAATAAACCTAGAACTTCCGCACCGCCACCGCAAGCCTCTGTACCGAAGAAGACTCATCCGGAGCCCTGTTCCGGCACCTTGCCATAGGGGGCAATCATCACCGGAGGCCATCTTCATCATCCCGGCGGTGTCCAGGACGAGGAGGGAGTAGTTCACCCTCGGGGCCGAGGGTAACCAGTAGCTATGTGTTTAATCTCTCTCTCTCTCTCTCTCTCTCGTGTTCTTGAGATGGCACGATCTTGATGTATCGCGGTCTTTGTTAATATAGTTGGATCATATGGTGTTCTTCCCTTGCTATCTTGTTGTGATGAATTGAATCTTTCCCTTTGAGATTTTGTTATGTCGGATTGAATATTGGATTTGAGATCACTTGATGTATGTCTTGCATGTGGATACCCGTGGTGACAATGGGGTGTTCTATTGATTCACTTGATATAGCTTTCCGTACTCAACTTGCGGATTCCCATGGTGACAATGGGTAATCTATGCATATGGGTTGATACACGTTCTTGTCCTACTTTCTTCGGTATAAATCTTGGGGTACTCTTTGAAGTTCTTTGTGTTGGATTGAATATAATGAATCGGAAATTGTTTGATGCATGTCGAATAATTAACCCGCGAATACTTGAGGTGATGATGTCTACTACGCAACCTTCTTCTTGTAGACTCGTGTTGGGCCTCCAAGCGCAGAGTTTTGTAGGACAGTAGCAAATTTCCCTCAAGTGGATGACCTAAGGTTTATCAATCCATGGGAGGTGTAGGATGAAGATGGTCTCTCTCAAACAACCCTGCAACAAAATAACAAAGAGTCTCTTGTGTCCCCAACACACCCAATACAATGGTAAATTGTATAGGTGCACTAGTTCGGCGAAGAGATGGTGATACAAGAGTAATATGGATGGTAGATATAGGTTTTTGTAATCTGAAAATATAAAAACAGCAAGGTAACTAATGATAAAAGTGAGCACAAACGGTATTGCAATGCTTGAAAACAAGGCCTAGGGTTCATACTTTCACTAGTGCAAGTTCTCTCAACAATACTGACATAGTTGAATCATATGTAAGTCCCTCACGTGCGACAAAGAGTTCACTCCAAAGTCACAAATAGCGGAGAACAAACGAATAAATTATTGTAGGGTACGAAACCACCTCAAAGTTATCTTTTCCGATCAATCGTATGAGCTATCCCTATAAGTGTCACGAACAGCCCTAGAGTTCGTACTAAAATAACACCTTAAGATACACATCAACCAAAACCCTAATGTCACCTAGATACTCCAATGTCACCATGAGTACCCATGGGCTTGATTATACGATATGCATCACACAATTTCAGATTCATCATGTTCAATCCAACACAAAGAACTTCAAAGAGTGCCCCAAAGTTTCTACCGGAGAGTCAAGACGAAAACGTGTGCCAACCCCTATGCATAGATTCCCAAGGTCACGGAACCCGCAAGTTGATCACCAAAACATACATCAAGTGGATCAATAAAACATCCCATTGTTACCACGGATATCCCATCGCAAGACATACATCAAGTGTTCTCAAATCCTTAAAGACTCAATCCGATAAGAAAACTTCAAAGGGAAAACTCAATTCATATCAAGAAGATAGGGAGGGGAAAACTCCATATGATTCATCTATATTAATAAAGCTCGCGGTACATCAACATCGTGTCATCTCAAGAACACGAGAGAGAGAGATCAAACACATAGCTACTGGTACATACCCTCAGCCCCGAGGGTGAACTACCCCCTCCTCGTCATGGAGACCGCCGGAATGATAAAGATGGCCTCCGGTGATGGTTTCCCCCTCCGGTAGGGTGCCGGAACGGGCTCCCGATTGGTTTTTCGTGGCTACAGAGGCTTGCGGCGGCGGAACTCTCGACCTCGGTTTCTTTCTGGGGTTACGGGATTTATAGGAGTACTTAGCGTTGGAATCAAGTCAGGGGGACTCCCGAGGGGCCCACAAGCCAGGGGGGGGCGCCCTAGGGGGGCGCCCCCTAGGCTTGTGGCTGCCTCGGGACTCCTCTCCTGTATCTTTTTGCTGCAGTATTTTTTATATTTTCTAAAAATATTCTCCGTAAAATTTTATTCCGTTTGGACTCCGTTTGATATTCCTTTTCTGCGAAGCTCAAAAACAGTGAGAAAACAGAAACTGGCACTGGGCTCTAGGTTAATAGGTTAGTCCCAAAAATAATATAAAATAGCATATTAATGCATATAAAACATCCAAAACCGATAATATAACAGCATGGAACAATCAAAAATTATAGATACGTTGGAGACGTATCAAGCATCCCCAAGCTTAATTCCTGCTCGTCCTCGAGTAGGTAAATGATAAAAACAGAAATTTTGATGTGGAATGCTACCTAACATATTCATCCATGTAATCTTCTTTATTGTGGCAAGAATGTTCAGATCCATAAGATTCAAAACAAAAGTTTAATATTGACATAAAACAATAATACTTCAAGCATACTAATAAAGCAATCATGTCTTCTCAAAATAACATGGCCAAAGAAAGTTATCCCTACAAAATCATATAGTCTGGCTATGCTCCATCTTCATTACACAAAGTATTAAATCATGCACAACCCCGGTTTTAGCCAAGCAATTGTTTCATACTTTAGTATTCTCAAACTTTTTCAACTTTCACGCAATACATGAGCGTGAGCCATGGACATAGCACTATAGGTGGAATATAATATGGTGGTTGTGGAGAAGACAAAAAGAAGGAGATAGTCTCACACCAACTAGGCGTATCAACGGGCTATGGAGATGCCCATCAATAGATATCAATGTGAGTGAGTAGGGATTGCCATGCAACGGATGCACTAGAGCTATAAGTGTATGAAAGCCCAAAAAGAAACTAAGTGGGTGTGCATCCAACTTGCTTGCTCACGAAGACCTAGGGCAATTTGAGGAAGCCCATCATTGGAATATACAAGCCAAGTTCTATAATGAAAAATTCCCACTAGTATATGAAAGTGACAAAATAGGAGACTCTCTATCATGAAGATCATGGTGCTACTTTGAAGCACAAGTGTGGAAAAAGGAATAGTAGCATTGCCCCTTCTCTCTTTTCTCTCATTTTTTTTGGTGGGCTTCTTTGGCCTCTTTTGTTTTTAAAGTCCGGAGACTCATCCCAACTTGTGAGGGAATCATAGCTTCCATCATCCTTTCCTCACATGGGACAATGCTCTAATAATGATGATCATCACACTTTTATTTACTTACAACTCAAGAATTACAACTCGATACTTAGAACAAAATATGACTCTATATAAATGCCTCCAGCGGTGTACCGGGATGTGCAATGACTCAAGAGTGACATGTATAAAAAATATGAACGGTGGCTTTGCCACAAATACGATGTCAACTACATGATCATGCAAAGCAATATGACAATGATGATGCGTGTTATAAATGGAACGGTGGAAGTTGCATGGCAATATATCTCGGAATGGCTATGGAAATGCCATAATAGGCAGGTATGGTGGCTGTTTTGAGGAAGGTATATGGTGGGTTTAATGCACCGGCGAAAGTTGCGCGGTACTAGAGAGGCTAGGAAGGGTGGAAGGGTGAGAGTGCGTATGATCCATGGACTCAACATTAGTCATAAAGAACTCACATACTTATTGCAAAAGTCTATTAGTTATCAAAACAAAGTACTACACGCATGCTCCTAGGGGAAGGGTTGGTAGGAGTTAACCATCGCGCGATCCCGACCTCCACACAAAGGAAGGCAATCAATAAATAAATCATGCTCCGACTTCGTCACATAACGGTTCACCATACGTGCATGCTACGGGAATCACAAACTTTAACACAAGTATTTCTACCAATCGACAATTACTCACTAGCATGTCTCTAATATCACCATCTTTATATCTCAAAACAATCATAAGGAATCAAACTTCTCATAGTATTCAATGCGCTTTATAAGAAAGTTTTTATTATATCCCTCTTGGATGCCCATTATATTAGGACTAAATTCATAACCTAAGCAAATTACCATGCTGTTTAGAGACTCTCAAAATAATATAAGTGAAGCATGAGAGTTCATCAATTTCTATAAAATGAAACCACCGGCGTGCTCTACAAAGATATAAGTGAAGCACTAGAGCAAAAGACAAACTACTCCAAAAAGATATAAGGGAAGATCAATGAGTAGCCAACAATTAAATAACTATGTAAAGACTCTCTCATCTAAGAATTTCAGATCTTAAGTATTTTATTCAACAGCAAGCAAAAGAAAAATAGCACTCCAAGAATAGCACGCATCATGTGAACGAATAAAAATTTAGGCTCAACATAGGCTAACCGATAATTGTTGATGAAGAGAGGTGGGATGCGTAGCATCCCCAAGCTTAGATGCTTGAGACTTCTTGAAATATTTACTTGGGGTGCCTTGGGAACCCCCAAGCTTGAACTTTTGTATCTCGTTCAATCCTCTCATATCATGGTTTCACCTATTCTCAAAAACTTCATCCACACAAAACTCGAAAAGAACTCGTGAGATAGGTTAGTACACATAAGAATAAACCAACACTTCATGTACTGCCAAGACAGGTTGCACAATAATTTTCAAACATCATCTACTGTTTACTATCATTTCCACAATTTATATCTACCAATATAGGCTATGGAAATTATAAGATAAGTAGATAACAAAACTATAACAGCAATCTGTCCAAACAGAATAGTCTGTAGAAATCTATTAAACCAGTGTACTTCTGTAACTCAAAAAATTATGAAAATTTAGGACATGCTAAATAATTTATATGACAATACTGTGTAAAAATTTCAGAAACTTACCACGTTCCGGTAAAATATGAAAATTCAAACACTACAGAAGAAGTTTCTGTTTTCACACCGCACATATCTAACATGCAATTCAAGCATCCTAAAGGCAATTCTTGGAACTTTTTATTGAAAAACAAGATTATAAATAACACCTAACAGAAAACAAGAAAATAAAATGACGCTCCAAGCAAAACTCATATTATGCGACGAATAAAAATATAGCTCCAAGTAAGATATACCGATAGTGTTGAAGACGAAAGAGGGGATGCCTTCCGGGGCATCCCCAAGCTTAGACGCTTGAGTCTTCCTTGAATATTACCTTGGGGGTGCCTTGGGCATCCCCAAGCTTAGGTTCTTGTCACTCCTTATTCTCCTCATATCGGTGTCTCACCCAAAACTTGAAAACTTCAATCACACAAAACTTAACGGAACTTCGTGAGAAGGGTTAGTGTAATAAAGATAAATCATTCACTTAGGTACTGTCAAGACAAGATTCATAATTGTTACCACATGATACCTACTGTATTCTATCATTCCCATAATTTATACCACTAAATATAAGCTATGAGAACACTAAAACAAGCAAACTATGCATGCAAAACAGAATCTGTCAAAAACAGAACAGTCTGTGAAGATCTGTAGTGTAACCATACTTCCCTGTCCCTAAAAATTCTCAAAACTTAGGAAAACCTGAAGAATTTGTATATCAAGAATTTGTAAAAATTTCAGATCATTATCACGCTCCATTCAAAAATGAAAATTCCTGTACTGGAGTCAAATGTTTCTGTTTTGGTTCAGCATCAATTCTAGTCATCTTGTGAGTCATCCCAAAGGTTTTACTTAGCACTTTATTGAAATAAAAGACACAAAACATGATTAATACAGTAGCTTAATCATGTGAACACTCAAAAACAGAAAGTAAAATTGTTGGGTTGTCTCCCAACAAGCGCTTTTCTTTAATGCCTTTTAGCTAGGCATGATGATTTCAATGATGCTCACATAAAAGATAAGAATTGAAACATGCAAGAGAGCATCATGAAGCATATGACTAGCACATTTAAGCCTAACACACTTCCTATGCATAGGTATTTTGTGAGCAAACAATTTATGGGAGCAAGAATCAACTAGCATAGGAAGGCAAAACAAGCATAACTTCAAAACTTTGAACACATAGAGAGGAAACTTGATATTATTGCAATCCCTACAAGCATATGTTCCTCCCTCATAATAATTTTCAGTAGCATCATGAAGGAATTAAACAATATAACTATCACATAAAGCATCCTTTTCATGATCTACTAGCATAGAAAATTTATCATTCTCCTCATAAGCAATTTTCTTCCCATTCATAATAGTGGGGGCAAACTCAACAAAATAACTATCATGGGATACTTGATTGACAGAACCACATAGAATATTGAAATCATGATGACAAGTTTCATGGTTACTATCACTCTTTATAGCATACATGTCATCACAATAATCATCATATCTAGGAGGCATGCCATCATCATAATAGTTTTGCTCATCAAAACTTGGGGGACTAAACATATCATCTCCATCAAACATAGCATCCCCAAGCTTGTAGCTTTGCATATCATTAGCATCATGAATATTCAAGGAATTCATACTAACAATATTTCTATCATGCTCATCATTCAAGGAATTCTCATCAAGTATTTTCATAAATTCTTCCTCTACCAATTGAGCACAATTTTCCAAACCATTATTTTCACGAAAGACATTATAAAGACGAAACAAATGATGCAACCCAAACTCCATCTTTTTTTGTAGTTTTCTTTTATAAAACCAAACTAGTGAAAAACAAGAAACTAAAATATTTAATTGCAAGATCTAAAGATATACCTTGAAGCACTCACCTCCCCGGCAACGGCGCCAGAAAAGAGCTTGATGTCTACTACGCAACCTTCTTCTTGTAGACTCGTGTTGGGCCTCCAAGCGCAGAGTTTTGTAGGACAGTAGCAAATTTCCCTCAAGTGGATGACCTAAGGTTTATCAATCCGTGGGAGGCATAGGATGAAGATGGTCTCTCTCAAACAACCCTGCAACCAAATAACAAAGAGTCTCTTGTGTCCCCAACACACCCAATACAATGGTAAATTGTATAGGTGCACTAGTTCGGCGAAGAGATGATGATACAAGTGTAATATGGATGGTAGATATAGGTTTTTGTAATCTGAAAATATAAAAACAGCAAGGTAACTAATGATAAAAGTGAGCACAAACGGTATTGCAATACTTGAAAACAAGGCCTAGGGTTCATACTTTCACTAGTGCAAGTTCTCTCAACAATACTGACATAGTTGAATCATATGTAAATCCCTCACGTGCGACAAAGAGTTCACTCCAAAGTCACAAATAGCGGAGAACAAACGAATAAATTATTGTAGGGTACGAAACCACCTCAAAGTTATCTTTTCCGATCAATCGTATGAGCTATCCCTATAAGTGTCACGAACAGCCCTAGAGTTCGTACTAAAATAACACCTTAAGATACACATCAACCAAAACCCTAATGTCACCTAGATACTCCAATGTCACCACGAGTACCCATGGGCTTGATTATACGATATGCATCACACAATTTCAGATTCATCATGTTCAATCCAACACAAAGAACTTCAAAGAGTGCCCCAAAGTTTCTACCGGAGAGTCAAGATGAAAACGTGTGCCAACCCCTATGCATAGATTCCCAAGGTCACGGAACCCGCAAGTTGATCACCAAAACATACATCAAGTGGATCAATAGAACATCCCATTGTCACCACGGATATCCCATTGCAAGACATACATCAAGTGTTCTCAAATCCTTAAAGACTCAATCCGATAAGAAAACTTCAAAGGGAAAACTCAATTCATCACAAGAAGATAGAGAGGGGAAAACTCCATATGATTCATCTATATTAATAACGCTCGCGGTACATCAAGATCGTGTCATCTCAAGAACATGAGAGAGAGAGATCAAACACATAGCTACTGGTACATACCCTCAGCCCCGAGGGTGAACTACTCCCTCCTCGTCATGGAGACCGCCGGGATGATGAAGATGGCCTCCGGTGATGGTTTCCCCCTCAGGCAGGGTGCCGGAACGGGCTCCCGATTGGTTTTTCGTGGCTACAGAGGCTTGCGGCGGCGGAACTCTCGATCTCGCTTTCTTTCTGGGGGTTACGATATTTATAGGAGTACTTAGCGTTGGAATCAAGTCAGGGGGACTCCCGAGGGGCCCACAAGCCAGGGGGCGTGCCTTGGGAGGGGCGCCCCCTAGGCTTGTGGCTGCCTCGGGACTCCTCTCCGATATCTTTTTGCTGCAGTATTTTTTTATATTTTCCAAAAATATTCTCCGTAAATTTTTATTCCGTTTGGACTCCGTTTGATATTCCTTTTCTGCGAAGCTCAAAAACAAGGAAAAAACAGAAACTGGCATTGGGCTCTAGGTTAGTCCCAAAAATAATATAAAATAGCATATTAATGCATATAAAACATCCAAAACCGATAATATAACAGTATGGAACAATCAAAAATTATAGATACGTTGGAGACGTATCAGGTGACATTGGAGTATCTAGGTGACGTTAGGGTTGATTGATATGTATCATAGGTGTTATTTTACTATGAACTCTAGGGCTGTTTGTGACACTTATAGTAATAGATCAAAAGATTGATCGGAAAGAATAACTTTGAGGTGGTTCTACTACCTACACCAATTTCATCTTATGTTCTCCGCTACTTATGAACTTTGGAGTGATTCTTTGTTGCACATTGAGGGATGATCATAGGATTCTATTATGTTAGCATTGTTGAGAGATTGCACTAGTGAAGGTATGAACCCTAGGCCTTATTCCAAGCATTGCTATACCGTTTTGCTTGTTGTTTACTACTTGTTACCTTGCTGTTTTTATATTTTCAGATTACAAAAACCTATGTCTACCATCCATATTGCACTTGTATCACCATCTCTTCACCGAACGAGTGCACCTATACACTTTACCATTATACTGGGTGTGTTGGGGACACAAGAGATTTCTTGTATTTGATTGCAGGGTTGTTTGAGAGAGACCATCTTCATCCTACACCTCCCATGGACTGATAAACCTTAGGTCATCCACTTGAGGGAAAATTGCTACTGTCCTACAAAACTCTGCGCTTGGAGGCCCAACAATGTCTACAACAATAAAGTTGTGTAGTAGACATCAAGCTATTTTTCGGCACCGTTGCCGGGGAGGTGAGTGCTTGAACGTGTCGGGGAACGTTGCATGGGAAACAAAAAATTTCCTACGAAACACCCAAGATCTATTCTATGGAGATGCTAGCAACGAGAGGGATAGGTGTCTACATACCCTTGTAGACTGAAAGCGTTAACGATCTAGAGATCGTGGTTGGCGTAGTCGTACTCGCGTCGCGATCCAATCCGATCCAAGCACAGCACGTGCGGCACCTCCGAGTTTAGCACACGTCCGGCACGATGATGTATCCTCCTTCTTGATCCAGCAAGAGAGGGAGAATAGGTAGATAAGATCTGAACCAACACGACGGCGTGGTGGTGGTGGTGGCAGCGGAATTTCGGCATGGCTTCGCCAAGCGCGTACCGGAGAAACATGGGAGGAGTTGGGAGAGCCAATGGCCAAGGGTGAAGGGTTGTCTGCCCCCATGCACCTCCCCCATCTATATATATAGGCTAGAAGGCAGGGGAGGGCATCCAAAACCCTCCTAAGGCCGGCCACATGGGACAAAACCCTTTAAACATGAAGATAACATCTTATCTCTAGATTCAACCCTTTAAATTTAGAAATAAGATCTTATCTCTAGATTTAAACGACATGTGACTTGGGAAATGGTGCAGCCAGCCCATGTGGGTTGTAGCCCCACCCCTTGGTCCATGTGGGCCCTTCTTGGGTTGTTGGGCCCCACTGTAGAACCCTCGAAACCTTCTAGAACCCTCCCGGTACTCTACCGAAAAATTCCCGAACTTTTCGGGAACCCTGAATATGACTTACCATATATAAATATTTACCTCTGGACCATTCCGGAGCTCCTCGTGATGTACATGATCCCATCCGGCACTCCAAACAACTTTCGGAGTTTCCACTATTAATATATCAACATTACCCTAGCGCTACCGTACGTTAAGCGTGCGACCCTACGGGTTCGAGAATCATGTAGACATGACCGAGACACTTCTCCGGTCAATAACCAATAGCGGGACATGGATGCATGATACGTCTCCAACGCATCTCTAATTTATGAAGTATTCATGCCATGTTTACAATAATTCTATATGATTTTGGTATGATTTTATTAGAACTAACCCGGACTGACGCTGTTTTCAGCAGAACTACCTTGGTGTCGTTTTTGTGCAGAAATAAAAGTTCTCGAAATGGGCTGAAAATTTACGGAGAATATTTTTGGAAAATATAAAAAATACTGCAGCAAAAAGATACCGGAGAGGAGTCCCGAGGCAGCCACAATCCTAGGGGGCGCCCCCCTAGGGCGCGCCCCCTGGCTTGTGGGCCCCTCGGGAGTCTCCCTGACTTGATTCCAACGCCAAGTACTCCTATAAATCGAGAAACCTCCAGAAAGAAACCTAGATCGGGAGTTCCGCCGCCGCAAGCCTCTGTAGCCACGAAAAACCAATCGGGAGCCCGTTCCGGCACCCTACCGGAGGGGGAAACCATCACCGGAGGCCATCTTCATCATCCCGGCAGTCTCCATGACGAGGAGGGAGTAGTTCACCCTTGGGGCTGAGGGTATGTACCAGTAGCTATGTGTTTGATCTCTCTCTCTCGTGTTCTTGAGATGACACGATCTTGATGTACCGCGAGCTTTATTAATATAGATGAATCATATGGAGTTTTCCCCTCTCTATCTTCTTGTGATGAATTGAGTTTTCCCTTTGAAGTTTTCTTATCGGATTGAGTCTTTAAGGATTTGAGAACACTTGATGTATGTCTTGCGATGGGATATCCGTGGTGACAATGGGATGTTCTATTGATCCACTTGATGTATGTTTTGGTGATCAACTTGCGGGTTCCGTGACCTTGGGAATCTATGCATAGGGGTTGGCACACGTTTTCATCTTGACTCTCCGGTAGAAACTTTGGGGCACTCTTTGAAGTTCTTTGTGTTGGATTGAACATGATGAATCTGAAATTGTGTGATGCATATCGTATAATCAAGCCCATGGGTACTCGTGGTGACATTGGAGTATCTAGGTGACATTAGGGTTTTGGTTGATGTGTATCTTAAGGTGTTATTTTAGTACGAACTCTAGGGTTGTTCGTGACACTTATAGGGATAGCTCATAAGATTGATCGGAAAAGATAACTTTGAGGTGGTTTCATACCCTACAATAATTTCTTCGTTTGTTCTCCGCTATTTGTGACTTTGGAGTGAACTCTTTGTCGCACGTGAGGGATTTACATATGATTCAACTATGTCAGTATTGTTGAGAGAACTTGCACTACTGAAAGTATGAACCCTAGGCCTTGTTTCTAAGCATTGCAATACCGTTTGTGCTCACTTTTATCATTAGTTACCTTGCTGTTTTTATATTTTCAGATTACAAAAACCTATATCTACCATCCATATTACACTTGTATCACCATCTCTTCGCCGAACTAGTGCACCTATACAATTTACCATTGTATTGGGTGTGTTGGGGACACAAGACACTCTTTGTTATTTGGTTGCAGGGTTGTTTGAGAGAGACCATCTTCATCCTATGCCTCCCACGGATTGATAAACCTTAGGTCATCCACTTGAGGGAAATTTGCTACTATCCTACAAAACTCTACGCTTGGAGGCCCAACATGAGTCTACAAGAAGAAGGTTGCGTAGTAGACATCAAGCTCTTTTCTGGCGCCGTTGCCAGGGAGGTGAGTGCTTGAAGGTATATCTTTAGATCTTGCAATTAAATCTTTTAGTTTCTTCTTTTTCACTAGTTTGGTTTTATAAAATAAAACTACAAAAAAAATGGAGTTTAGGTTGCATCATTTGTATCGTCTTTATAATGTCTTTCGTGAAAATAAGGATTCCGAAAATTGTGCTCAATTGGTAGAGGAAGAAATTATGAAAATACTTAATGAGAATTCTTTGAATGATGAGCATGATTGCAATGTTGCTAGTATAAATTCTCTGAATATCCATGATGCTAATGATATGCAAAGCCACAAGCTTGGGGATACTATGTTTTATGAAGATGATATTTTTAGTCCCCCAAGTTTTGATGAGGAAATTTATTATGATGATGGCATGCCTCCTATCAATGATGATTATGATGATGACATGTATGCTATAAATGGTGATAGTAACCATGAAACTTGTCATCATGATTTTAATATTGAATGTGATGATGCCAATCATGTATCTCATGATAGTTATTTTGTTGAGTTTGCTCCCACTATTAGTCATGAGAAGAAATTTTCTTGTGTGGAGAGTAGTAAAATTTCTATGCTTGTAGATCATGAAGATAATGCTTTATGTGATAGTTATGTTGTGAAATTCCTTCATGATGCTACTGAAAATTATTATGAGGGAGGAACATATGCTTGTAGGAATTGCAATAATGTCAAGTTTCCTCTCTATGTGTTCAAATTTTTGAAGTTATGCTTGTTTTGCCTTCCTATGCTAGTTGATTCTTGCTCCCATAAATTGTTTGCTTACAAAATCCCTATGCATAGGAAGTGGGTTAGACTTAAATGTGCTTTCCATGAGATTCATGATGCTCTTTTGCATGTTTCAACTACTATTCTTATATGAGCATCATTGAAATCATCATGCCTAGCTAAAAGGCATTAAAGAAAAGCGCTTGTTGGGAGACAACCCAACACTTTTACTTTCTGTTTTTGTGTGTTCACATGATTAACCTACTGTAGTAATCATGTTTTGTGTCTTTTATTTCAATAAAGTGCCAAGTAAAGCCTTTGGGATGACTCACAAGATGAGTAAAATCGATGCTGAACCAAAACAGAAACTTTTGTCTCCAGTACAGGAATTTTCATTTTTTACTGGAGCCTGATAATGAGCTGAAAGTTTTACACAGTCTTGATATACAAATTCTTCAGGTTTTCCTAATTTTTCAGAATTTTTAGAGACAGGTAAGTATGGTTTGCTTGTTTTAGTGTTTCCATAGCTTATATTTAGTGGTATAAATTTTGGGAATGGTATAATACAGTAGGTATCATGTGGGAACAATTCTGAATCTTGTCTTGAGAGTACCTAAGTGAATGATCTATCTTTATTATACTAACCCATCTCACGAAGTTCCGTTAAGTTTTGTGTGATTGAAGTTTTCAAGTTTTGGGTGAGATACCGATATGAGGAGAATAAGGAGTGACAAGAACCTAAGCTTGGGGCTGCCCAAGGCACCCCCAAGGTAATATCCAAGGAATACTCAAGCGTCTAAGATTGGGGATGCCCCGGAAGGCATCCCCTCTTTCATCTTCAACACTATCGGTATATCTTACTTAGAGCTATATTTTTATTCATCACATAATATGTGCTTTGCTTGGATCATCATTATATTTTGTTATTTTCTGTTAGGTGTTATTCATAATCTTGTTTTTCAATAAAAAGTTCCAAGAATTGTCTTAAGGATGCTTGCATTGCATGTTTTGATGTGTGCTGTGTAAAAACAGAAACTTTTGCTGTAGTGTTTGAATTTTCATATTTTACTGGAACGTGGAACGTTTCTGAAATTTTTACACAGTGTTTTCATATAAATTATTCAGCATGTCCTAAATTTTCATAATTTTTGAGTTATGGAAGTACACTATTTTCATAAATTGCTACAGACTGTTCTGTTTGGACAGATTGCTGTCATAGTTTTGTTATCTACTTATCCTCTAGTTTCCATAGCCTATATTGGTAGATATAAATTGTGGAAACGATAGTAAACAGTAGATGATGTTTGAAAATTATTGTGCAACTTGTCTTGGCAGTACATAAAGAGTTGATTTATTATTATGTGCACTAACCTATCTCACGAGTTCTTTTCGAGTTTTGTGTGGATGAAGTTTTTGAGAATAGGTGAAACCAGGATATGAGAGGATTGAACGAGATACAAAAGCTCAAGCTTGGGGATGCCCAAGGCACCCCAAGTAAATATTTCAAGAAGTCTCAAGCATCTAAGCTTGGGGATGCTATGCATCCCACCTCTCTTCTTCAACTATCGGTTAGCCTATGTTGAGCCTAAATTTTTATTCGTTCACATGATGCGTGCTATTCTTGGAGATCTATTTTTGTTTAGTTTGCTGTTTGAATAAAATACTTAAGATCTGAAATTCTTAGATGAGAGAGTCTTCACATAGTTATTTAATTGTTGGCTACGCATTGATCTTCACTTATATCTTTTTGGAGTAGTTTGTCATTCACTCTCGTGCTTCACTTATATCCTATGAGTAAATTGTTGAATGAATTGAATATCATAAATCTGAAATTAAATATGCTTCATATACTTATCCCATGGGGAGTAATGACTTCACACATAATAAGTATAGGTGGTAAAATTTATTGAAAGTTAGCAAACACCGCATTGGTCACTCGAACAATTCATGAAAGAATATTGAAGGAAGAGAGATTCCACATATAAATATACTATCTTGGACATCTTCTATGATTGTGAGCTCATTAATTATTTTCAAACTCGAGCAAATTAGTTAAAATTGGACAAGGAAGACAACTTAATGAGTTATGTTTGGGTATATTTGTATAGAAGTTATATTGTTATGGATCCTCCAACATGTGGTGCTTGCTTCCACCTCATACTAGCCAAAACTTCCGCACCAAGTAGAAATACTACTTGTGCATCCAAACACCCTTAAACCAGTTTTGCCATGAGAGTCCACTATACCTACCTATGGATTGAGTAAGATCCTTCAAGTAAGTTGTCATCGGTGCAAAAAGCAATAAAAATTGCTCCTAAAATTTATGATCTTTTATTGTGAGGGAAAATAAGCGTTGTACGAACTTGTGATGGTAAAGAAATAAAAGCGACGGACTGCATAATAAAGGTTGCTATCACAAAGGGCAATATAACATGACGTTCCTTTGCATTAAGGGTTTGCACATCCAAAAACAAAAAGCGCATGACAACCTCTGCTTCCCTCTGCGAAGGGCCTATCTTTTACTTTCTAGTACTTACCTTTATGCAAGAGTCATGGTGATCTTCACCACTTCCTAAATTTCGCCTTTTTCTCTTGGCAAGCGTCATGTGTTGGGGAATGATCTAGACATATATATCCACACAAATATATTTGATCATGAATTATTATTGTTGACAATTATCTATATGATAAATAAGTTGGGAGGCGAAACATTAAGCCCCTATCTTCCTCTGTGTTCGATGGATGCTATTTGTTCTAAAAATATGCTTTGAGTGTCAATAATCATGGAAGACTATATGATAGTTGAGTATGTGGAATTTGCTAAATCAAAGCTCTTACATAGACCCTTCCTGAAAATAAGATGAATTGCAATTGTTCGATGACTAGGAATATGGCTTGTTAGTTTCCATGAAACTTTCTGGTCTATACTTTAACATGTGAATAGCTTGTTACTTGATCATGAGAAGTTTTATGAGATGAGCTACTGTTTATGGTTTATATTGATGCTAGAAAAAGTGATTGGAATTATCATTGATCAAACTTGTGCACTTGCTAGCATTCACACTTCATAAATTATTATTTTTATCATTTACCTACTCGAGGACGAGCAGGAATTAAGCTTGGGGATGCTGATACGTCTCCAACGTATCTATAATTTATGAAGTATCCATGCCATGTTTACAATAATTCTATATGATTTTGGTATGATTTTATTAGAACTAACCCGGACTGACGTTGTTTTCAGCAGAACTACCATGGTGTCGTTTTTGTGCAGAAATAAAAGTTCTCGGAATGGGCTGAAAATTTACGGAGAATATTTTTGGAAAATATAAAAAATACTGGAGCAAAAAGATACCGGAGAGGAGTCCCGAGGCAGCCACAAGCCTAGGGGGCGCCCCCCCCCCCCTAGGGCGCGCCCCCTGGCTTGTGGGCCCCTCGGGAGTCTCCCTGACTTGATTCCAACGCCAAGTACTCCTATAAATCGAGAAACCTCCAGAAAGAAACCTAGATCAGGAGTTCCGCCACCGCAAGCCTCTGTAGCCACGAAAAACCAATCGGGAGCCCGTTCCGGCACCCTACCGGAGGGGGAAACCATCACCGGAGGCCATCTTCATCATCCCGGCGGTCTCCATGACGAGGAGGGAGTAGTTCACCCTCGGGGCTGAGGGTATGTACCAGTAGCTATGTGTTTGATCTCTCTCTCTCGTGTTCTTGAGATGACACGATCTTGATGTACCGTGAGCTTTATTAATATAGATGAATCATATGGAGTTTTCCCCTCTCTATCTTCTTGTGATGAATTGAGTTTTCCCTTTGAAGTTTTCTTATCGGATTGAGTCTTTAAGGATTTGAGAACACTTGATGTATGTCTTGCGATGGGATATCCGTGGTGACAATGGGATGTTCTATTGATCCACTTGATGTATGTTTTGGTGATCAACTTGCGGGTTCCGTGACCTTGGGAATCTATGCATAGGGGTTGGCACACGTTTTCGTCTTGACTCTCCGGTAGAAACTTTGGGGCACTCTTTGAAGTTCTTTGTGTTGGATTGAACATGATGAATCTGAAATTGTGTGATGCATATCGTATAATCAAGCCCATGGGTACTCGTGGTGACATTGGAGTATCTAGGTGACATTAGGGTTTTGGTTGATGTGTATCTTAAGGTGTTATTTTAGTACGAACTCTAGGGTGTTCGTGACACTTATAGGGATAGCTCATAAGATTGATCGAAAAAGATAACTTTGAGGTGGTTTCGTACCCTACAATAATTTCTTCGTTTGTTCTCCGCTATTTGTGACTTTGGAGTGAACTCTTTGTCGCACGTGAGGGATTTACATATGATTCACCTATGTCAGTATTGTTGAGAGAACTTGCACTACTGAAAGTATGAACCCTAGGCCTTGTTTCTAAGCATTGCAATACCGTTTGTGCTCACTTTTATCATTAGTTACCTTGCTGTTTTTATATTTTCAGATTACAAAAACCTATATCTACCATCCATATTACACTTGTATCACCATCTCTTCGCCGAACTAGTGCACCTATACAATTTACCATTGTATTGGGTGTGTTGGGGACACAAGAGACTCTTTGTTATTTTACTTGCCCGAGATTTGATCGTCGGTATCTCCATACCTAGTTCATTCTCGTTACCGGCAAGTCTCTTTACTCGTTCTGTAATATAAGATCCCGTGACTAACTCCTTAGTCACATTGCTTGCAAGCTTCTTGTGATGTTGCATTACCGAGAGGGCCCAGAGATACCTCTCCGTCATACGGAGTAACAAATCCCAGTCTCGATCCATGCCAACCCCATACACACCCTCGGAGATAAATGTAGAGCATCTTTATGATCACCCAGTTACGAAGTGACATTTGATACACACAAGGCATTCCTCCGGTGTAAGGGATTTGCATGATCTCATTGTCTTAGGAACAGATACTTGACATGAAGAAAGCAGTAGCAATAAACTTAGTGATACGATCAAATGCTATGCTTACGGTTTGGGTCTTGTCCATCACATCATTCTCCTAATGATGTGATCCCGTTATCAAATGACAACTCGTGTCTATGGTCGGGAAACCTTAACCATCTTTGATCAACGAGCTAGTCTAGTAGAGTCTCACTAGGGACACGGTGTTGTCTATGTACCCACACATGTATCTGAGTTTCCGATCAATACAATTTTAGCATGGATAATAAACGATTATCATGAACAAGGAAATATAATAATAACCACTTTATTATTGCCTCTAGGGCATATTTCCAAGAGTCTCCCACTTGCACTAGAGTCAATAATCTAGCTTTACATTGTAATGAATCTAACACCCATAGAGTTCTGGTGTTGATCATGTTTTGCTCGTAGAAAAGGTTTAGTCAACAGGTCTGTAACATTCAGATCCGTATGTACTTTGCAAATGTTTATGTCCTCTTTGATATAATCGCGGATGGAATTGAAGCGACGCTTATGTTTCTAGTCCTCTTGTGAAACCTAGGCTCCTTGGCAAGAGCAATAGCACCAGTGTTGTCACAAAAGAGAGTCATTGGATCCAGTGCACTAGGCACAACTCCAAGATCTGTCATGAACTGCTTCATCCACACACCTTCCTTCGCTACTTCCGAAGCAGCTATATACTCCGCTTCACATGTAGAATCTGCTACCACGCTTTGCTTGGAACTGCACCAGCTCACTGCTCCACCATTCAGAATAAATATGTATCCAGTTTGAGACTTACAGTCATCCGGATCTGTTTCAAAGCTAGCATCGATGTAACCCTTTACGACGAGCTCTTGATCACCTCCATAAACGAGAAACATCTCCTTAGTCCTCTTCAGGTACTTAAGGCTATTTTTGACCAATGTCCAGTGTTCCACTCCTGGATCACTTTGAAACCTTCCGGCCATACTTATGGCAAGGCTCACATCCGGTCTTGTGCACAACATTGCATACATGATAGAGCCTATGGCTGAGGCATAGGGGACGACACTCATCTTTTCTCTATCTTTTGCACTTGCTGGGCATTGAGTCTTACTCAACTTCACACCTTGTAAGACAGGAAAGAACCCTTTCTTGGACTGATCCATTTTGAACTTGTTCAAAACCTTATCAAGGTATGTGCTTTGTGAAAGTCATGTTAAGCGTCTTGATCTATCTCTATAGATCTTGATGCCTAATATGTAAGCAGCTTCTCCAAGGTCTTTCATTGAAAAACTCTTGTTCAAATATATCTTCACGCTTTCCAAAAGTTCTATATTGTTTCCAATCAACAATATGTCATCCACATATAATATTAGAAATGCTATAGATCTCCCACTCACTTTCTTGTAAATACTAGCTTCTCCATAAACTTGTATGAACCCAAACGCTTTGATCACCTCATCAAAGCGAAGATTCCAACTCCAAGATGCTTGCACCAGTCCATAGATGGATCACTGGAGCTTGCACACTTTATCAACATTTTCAGGATCGAAAAAACCTTCTCGTTGCATCATATACAACTCTTCCTTAAGCAAACCATTAAGGAACGCTGTTTTGACATCCATCTGCCAAATTTCATAATCGAAAAATGCAGCTATTGCTATCATAATCCTGATGGACTTAAGCATTGCTACGGGAGAGAAAGTCTCATCGTAGTCAACTCCTTCAACTTATGAAAACCCTTTTGCAACAAGTCGTGCTTTATAGACGGTGACATTACCGTCCGCGTCCGTCTTATTCTTAAAGATCCATTTGTTCTGTATGGTCTTACAATCATATGGTAAGTCCTCCAAAGTCCACACTTTGTTCTCATACATGAATCCTATCTCGGATTTCATAGCCTCTAGCCATTTGTCAGAATCCGGGCCCACCATCGCTTCTTCATAGCTCGTAGGTTCATTGTTGTTTAACAACCTGACCTCCAAGACAGGATTGCCGTACCACTCAGGGGCGATACGAGTCCTTGTCGACCTCTGAGGCTCGGTAGTGACTTGATCTGAAGTTTAATGATCATCATCATTAGCTTCCTCTTCACTTGGCGTAGGCGCCGCAGAAACATCTTTCTGCGTCGTGCTACTCTCCAACTGAAGTGACAGTTCAACAACCTCATCAAGTAATACCTTCCTTCCACTCAATTCTTTCGAGAGAAACTCCTTCTCTAGAAAGGATCCATTCTTGGCAACAAAGACTTTGCCTTCGGATCTGAGATAGAAGGTGTACCCAATTGTTTCCTTAGGGTATCCTATGAAGACGCACTTTTCCGCTTTGGGTTCGAGCTTATCAGGCTGAAGCCTTTTCACATAAGTGTCGCAGCCCCAAACTTTAAGAAATGACAGCTTAGGTTTCTTGCCAAACCATAATTCATACGGTGTCGTCTCAATGGATTTAGATGGTGCCCTATTTAAAGTGAATGCAGTTGTCTCTAATGCATAACCCCAAAAAGATAGTGGCAGATCAGTAAGAGACATCATATATCGCACCATATCTAATAGAGTACGATTACGATGCCCGGGCACACCATTATGTTGTGGTGTTCCAGGTGGCGTGAGCTGTGAAACAATTCCACACTGTCTTAAATGCATGCCAAACTCATAACTCAGATATTCCCCACCACGATCAGATCGTACAAACTTTATCTTCTTGTTACGATGATTCTCTACTTCACTCTGAAATTGCTTGAACTTTTCAAACGTTTCAGACTTGTGTTTAGTTAAGTAAATATACCCATATCTACTCAAATCATCAGTGAAGGTAAGAAAATAATGATATCCACCACGCGCCTTAATACTCATTGGACTACACACATCAGTATGTATGATTTCCAACAAGTCACTTGCCCGCTCCATTGTTCCGGAGAACGGGGTTTTTGTCATCTTGCCCATGAGGCATGGTTCGCATGTATCAAGCGATTCAAAATCGAGTGATTCCAAAAATCCATCAGCATGGAGTTTCGTCATGCGCTTTACACCAATATGACCTAAGCGGCAGTGCCACAAGAAAGTGGTACTATCATTATTAACTTTACATCTTTTGGCATCAATGTTATGAACATGTGTATCACTACGATCGAGATTCAACAAGAATAAACCATTCTCATTGGGTGCATGACCATAAAAGATATTACTCATATAAATAGAACAACCATTATTCTCTGATTTAAATGAATAACCGTCTCGCAATAAACTAGATCCAGATATAATGTTCATGCTCAACGCAGGCACCAAATAACAATTATTTAGGTTTAAAACTAATCCCGATGGTAATCGAAGAGCGAGCGAGCCGACGGCGATCACATAAACCTTGGAACCATTTCCGACGCGCATCGTCACCTCGTCCTTTGCCAGCCTCTGTTTATTCTGTAGTTCATGTTTCGAGTTACAAATATGAGCAACCAAACCAGTATCAAATACCCAGGCACTACTACGAGAGCTAGTAAGGTACACATCAATAACATGTATATCAAATATACCTTTGTTGACATTGCCAGCTTTCTTATCAGCCAGGTACTTGGGGCAATTCCGCTTCCAGTGGCCAGTCCCCTTGCAGTAGAAGCACTCAGTCTCAGGCTTGGGTTCAGCCTTGGGTTTCTTCACGGGGGCGACAACTTGCTTGCCACTCTTCTTGCAGTTTCCCTTCTTTCCCTTGCCTTTCTTGAAACTAGTGGTTTTATTCACCATCAACACTTGATGCTCCTTTTGTATTTCTACTTCCACAACTTTCAGCATCGCGAATAGCTCGGAGATTTCCTTGTTCCTCCCTTGCATATTATAGTTCATCACAAAGCCCTTATAGCTAGGTGGCAACGACTTGAGAACTCTGTCAGTGACCATCTCAGGCGGAAGCTCAACTCCCATCTGATTCAAGCGGTTGTATTACCCAGACATTCCGAGTATGTGTTCACTGACAGAACTATTCTCCTCCATCTTGCAGGCGAAGAACTTATCGGAGGTCTCATACCTCTCAATCCGGGCATTTGCTTGAAATACTAACTTCAACTCCTGGAACATCTCATATGCTCCATGGCGTTCAAAACGCTTTTGAAGTCCCGATTCTAAGCCGTACAACATGGCACACTGAACTACTGAGTAGTCATCAGCACGTGCTTGCTAGACGTTCACAACATCTGCCGACGACACCGGAGGGGGTGGGTCACCGAGCGGTGCATCAAGGACATAAGCCTTTTGCGAAGCCGTTAGGATAATCCTCAGACTACGGAGTCAGTCCGCATAGTTACTTCCATCATCTTTCAACTTAGCTTTCTCTAGAAACGCATTAAAATTCAAGGGAGCTACTGCGCGAGCCATTGATCTACAACATAATTTGCAAGGACAACTTTAGACTATATTCAAGATAATGAGTTCAGTTAATTTTTATTACTAAAGAACTCCCACTCAAATCAACATCCCTTAGGTTGTCTAAGTGTGACATGATCCAAATCCACCAACCCAAGTCCGGTCATCACGTGAGATGAGGTGGTTTCAATGGTGAACATCTCCATGTTGATCATATCTGCTATATGACTCACGTTCGACCTTTCGGTCTCTTGTGTTTCGAGGCCATGTATGTACATGCTAGGCTCGTCAAGTTTAACCCAAGTATTCCGCATGTGTAAAACTGGCTTACACCCATTGTATGCGAACGAAGAGTCTATCACACCCGATCATCACGAGGTGCTTCGAAACGATGAACTTTCACAACGGTGCATACTTGGGGAAACACAATTTTATATTGAAATTTAGTGAGGGATCATCTTATAATGCTACTGTCGTCCTCAGCAAAATAAGATGCATAAAAGGATAAACATCACATGCAAATCATATAAGTAACATGATATGGCCATCATCATCTTGTGCTTTTGATCTCCATCTCCAAAGCACCGGCATGATCTCCATAATCACTAGCATGACACCATGATCTCCATCATCATGATCTCAATCATCGTGTCGTCATGTGGTTGTCGCACCAACTATTGCTTCTACAACTATTGCTAACTCATAGTGATAAAGTAAAGCAAATGGCATAAATAAATTAAAGACAGCCCTATGGCTCCTGTCGGTTGCCGTATTCATCGACATGTGAGTCATGATAACTACACAAAACATGATCATCTCATACATCACATATATCGAATCACGTCTTGGCCATATCACATCACAACATACCCTGCAAAAACAAGTTAGACGTCTTCTAATTTGTTGTTGCAAGTTTTACGTGGCTGCTATGGGCAACTAGTAAGAACCGTTCTTACCTACGTAAATCCACAACGGTGATTTTCAAGTTGCCTTTTAACCTTCTACAAGGATCGCCTCTGTCGAATCCGATTCAACTAAAGTGGGAGAGACAGACACCCGCTAGCCACCTTTATGCGAACAAGTTGCATGTCAGTCGGTGGAACCAGTCTCTTGTGCGAGGACAAGTAAGGTTGGTCCGAGCCGCTTCATCCCACAATACCGTCGAATCAAAATAAGACTAAGGAGGTAAGCAATCTGAACATCAATGCACACAACTTCTTTGTGTTCTACTCGTGCAAAACATCTACGCATAGACCTAACTCATGATGCCACTGTTGGGGAACGTTGAATGGGAAACAAAAAAATTCCTACGAAACATCCAAGATCTATTCTATGGAGATGCTAGAAACAAGAAGGCGAGGTGTCTACATACCCTTGTGGACCAAAAGCGTTAACGATCTAGAGATCGTGGTTGGCGTAGTCGTACTCGCGTCGCGATCCAATCTGATCCAAGCACCGCACATGCGGCACCTCCGAGTTTAGCACATGTCCGTCTCGGTAACGTATCCTCCTTCTTGATCCAACAAGAGAGGGAGAATAGGTAGATGAGATCTGATCCAACACGACGGCGTGGTGGTGGTGGTGGCAGCGGAATTCCGGCAGGGCTTCGCCAAGCGCGTACCGGAGAAACGTGGAAGGAGTTGGGAGAGCCAATGGCCAAGGGTGAAGAGTTGGCTGCCCCCATGCACCTCCCCCATCTACATACAGGCTAGAGGGCAGGGGAGGCATCCAAAACCCCCCTAGGGCTGGCAACAAGGGAGAAAACCCTTTAAACATGAAGATAACATCTTATCTCTAGATTCAACCCTTTAAATTTAGAGATAAGATCTTATCTCTAGATTTAAACGACATGTGCCTTGGGGAATGGTGCAGCCAGCCCATGTGGGATGTAGTACCACCCCTCGGTCCATGTGGTCCCTTCCCGGGTCGTTGGGCCCCACGGTGGAACCCCCGGAACCTTCTAGAACCTTCCCGGTACTCTACCGAAAAATTTCTGAACTTTTCCGGAACCCTGAATATGACTTCTCATATATAAATCTTTACCTCCGGACCATTCCGGAGCTCCTCATGATGTCCCGGATCCCATCCGGGACTCCGAACAACTTTTGGAGTTTTCCACTATTAATATCTCAACATTACCCTAGTGCTACCGAACGTTAAGCGTGCGACCCTACGGGTTCAAGAATCATGTAGACATGACCGAGACACTTCTCCGGTCAATAACCAATAGTGGGACCTGGATGCCCATATTGGTTACTACATATTCCATGAAGATCTTCAACATTCGAACCACGATGTCAAGGATTCAATCAATCTCGTATGCAGTTCCCTTTGTCCATCGGTATTTTACTTTCCCGAGATTCGATCATCGGTATCTCCATACCTAGTTCAATCTCGTTATCGGCAAGTCTATTTACTCGTCCTGTGATACAAGATCCCATGACTAACTCCTTAGTCACATTGCTTGCAAGCTTCTTGTGATGTTGCATTACTGAGAGGGCCCAGAGATATCTCTCCGTCATACGGAGTGACAAATCCCAATCGCGATCGATGCCAACACCACAGACACCCTCGGAGATACCTATAGAGCATATTTATGATCACCTAGTTACGAAGTGACGTTTGATACACACAAGGCATTCCTCTGGTGTAAGGGAGTTGCATGATCTCATGGTCTTAGGAACAGATACTTGACATGAAGAAAGCAGTAGCAATAAACTTAGTGGTATGATCAAATGCTATGCTTACGGTTTGGGTCTTGTCCATCACATCATTCTCCTAATGATGTGATCCCGTTATCAAATGACAACCCATGTCTATGGTTAGGAAACCTTAACCATCTTTGATCAACAAGCTAGTCTAGTAAAGGCTCACTAGGGACATGGTGTTGTCTATGTATCCACACATGTATCTGAGTTTCCGATCAATACAATTCTAGCATGGATAATAAACGATTATCATGAACAAGGAAATATGATAATAACCACTTTATTATTGCCTCTAGGGCATATTTCCAACAGAAGGTATATCTTTAGATCTTGCAATTAAATCTTCTAGTTTCTTGTTTATCACTAGTTCGGTTTATAAAAAAAACTACAAAAAATGGAGTTTCGGTTGCCTCAATTGCTTCGTCTTTTTAATGTCTTTCGTGAAAATGATGTCTCGGAAAATTGTGCTCAATTGTTAGAGGAAGGATTTATAAAAATGCTTAATGTGAAATCCAACAATGATGAGCATGATAGCAATATTGTTAGTATGAATTCTTTTAATATCCATGATGCTAATGATGATTGCATAAGTCATGATAAAAATATTTTCTATAGGCATGTCAATTTTTGTGGAGTGAATAAAATTTGTGAAGACATGCCATATAGGGATGATAGATTTTGTAAGAAGCATAAACATGATAAAACCAATTGGTGGCTTAAAGTGATAGATGAATTTGCCACAAGATTACGCTCTCTTCATCCCATTACTTGTGAACTTTGCAACAGGGTTTGTCATCTTAATTTCCAATGCATGCATTTTCATGATCAAACCGTTTCCAAATATTGTGATAATTTGATCTCCGGTGAACTCTATAATGAACTTTGTTTATTTTGGGGGGTGAAGAATTGTCACATAAAAATGATTGGTTTGATATATCCCTTATCACTAATGATAATGAAACTAATCTACAAGAAATCTATATGTTTTGCGTAGTAAATTGCAATGAGAATGCTTATATTGCGAACTATGGAAAGTCAGGAAAACCAATAGAATATAAAAGGAATACTAATGAAAGGGTAAAGGTCTCCCAATACCCTCCTATTGTTTCTCGTAATGAGTAGGTTGCAAGGAGGAGCTTCCCATCGAACCAATCTCTTCAATAAGAAGCTCAAAAATTAATTAAACCCACACAAAATGTGGTAAAGGAGAAGAAGAAGATAATAAAAGGTAAACGTAAAAAGGTATCCCTCTCAAATAATGTTGCTCCTATCATTGTTGAGAATGAATCCGAAAGCAGTATGGATGATGATACACTTGATGATTATTTTGTTATGCCTACTACTTGTTGTTATGAGGATGATTGGGAAGATAATGATACTCCTTATAATATTGAAAATCTTTTTGGCACTAACTTAGAAAATTATGATGATAATAATTTGTATACTATTGGTGCCATTCATGCCATTGATGAGTATGCTAATGATATGCAAACCCACAAGCTTGGGGATGCTATGTTTGATGAAAATGACATGTTTGAGAATTTACTTGCTGAAAATAATGTTTATCCCAAGCTTGGGGATGCAATGTTGTATGAATATGACCTTTTTAGTTCCCCTACTTTCAATGATCAAATTTGTTATGATGATTGCATGCCTCCTATTTATGATGATTGCAATTTTTATGAAAGTGCGTTTGGAAGAGTGTCAACTTTAGATGATTATTATCCCACTATTTTGGAGGGAGTTTAATCTTATTATAATGATGAAAGTGTATTTGTAGAGGTCATGACTTTATTTAGTAATGATTCCACTATCTTGGAAGAGGTTTCAATTAATTATGATGAGAACCAAGTTACTACTTATGATGATTATTGTGATGATACTTATGTTATAAAAAGTAGTGATGACTATTATTATAAACTTGTCACAATTATGAATATCCTTTTTATGAACATAATTCTTTTAATGTGGAAACAATTTATAGCATTCGAGTCTCCTATCATACTCGTACTATTATGTATGAGAAGTTTGCTTGTGGGAAGAGTAATAAATTTTCTATGCTTGAGGATTATGAAAAGAATGCTTTATGTCATACTTACATTGTTTAATTCCTTCATGATGCTACTGAAAATTATTATGAGGGAGGAACATATGCTTTTAGGAATTGCAATAATATCAAGTTTCCTCCCTATGTGTTGAAAAACTTGAAGTCGTGCTTGTTTTGCCTTCCTATGCTAGTTGATTCTTGCTCCCATAAATTTTTTGCTCAAAAAATTCCTATGCATAGGAAGTGGGTTAGGCTTAAATTTTATTATCATATGCTTCATGATGCCCCCATTGTGTTTCAATTCTTTACTTTTATGTGAGCATCATTGAACTCATCATGCCTAGCTAAAAGGCTTTAAAGAAAAACGCTTGTTGGGAGACAACCCAATATCTACACTTTATGTTTTTGTGTGTTCACATGATTAATATATTGTATTAATCATGTTTTGTGTCTTTTATTTCAATAAGGTGCCAAGTAAAGCTTTTGGGATAGTGTGGATACTTGTTAGTTTGATTCTGTGCAAAAACAGAAACTTTTACGTCCAGAGCAGAATATCTCTGATTTTACTGGACAGTCAAAAATTATGAAATTTTTACACAGTTTTTCTATGCAAATTCTCTGCGTTTTCCTAATTTTTAAGAATTTTTAGAGTCAATAAAGTATGGTTTTCATTCAGATCTTCACATATTGTTCTGTTTTTGACAGATTCTGTTTTGCATGCATAGTTTGCTTGTTTTAGTGTTTCCATAGCTTATATTGAGTGATATAAATTATGTGAATGATAGAATACAATAGGTATTATGTTATAACACTTATGAATCTTGTCTTGACAGTACCTGAGTGAATGATCTATATTTATTATACTAACCCATCTCACGAAGTTCCGTTGAGTTTTGTGTGATTGAAGTTTTCAAGTTCTGGGTACGACACCGATATGAGGAGAATAAGGAGTGGTAAGACCCTAATCTTGAGGATTCCCAAGGCACCCCCAAGGTGATATTCAAGGAAGACTCAAGCGTCTAAGCTTGGGGATGCCCCGGAAGGCATCCCTTCTTTCATCTTCAACACTATCGGTATATCTTACTTAGAGCTATATTTTTATTCGTCACATAATATGTGTTTTTCTTGGAGCGTCATTATATTTTGTTAAAATTTTCTTTCTGTTATTTATAATCTTGTTTTCCAATAAAAATTTCCAAGAATTGTCTTTTAGGATGTTGGAATTGCATGTTTGACAGGTGTTGTGTAAAAACAGAAACTCTTGCTGTAGTGTTTGAAGTTTCATATTTTATAGGAACATGGAAAGTTTCTGAATTTTTTGCACAGTCCTTTCATCTAAATTATTTATCATTTCCTAAAGTTTCAGAATTGTTGGAAGTACATAAGTACACTTTTTAAATTAATTGCTACAGACTGTTCTGTTTGGACAGATTGCTGTCATAGTTTTGTTATCTACTTCTCCTATAGTTTTCATGACTTATATTGGTAGATATAAATTGTGGAAATGATAGTATACATTATATAATGTTTTAAAACTATTATGCAACTTGTCTTGGCAGTACATAACGTGTTGATTTATTCTTATGTGCACTAACCTATCTCACGAGTTCTTTTCATGTTTTGTGTGGATGAAGTCTTATAGACCTAGGTGAAACCGTGATATGAGAGGAATTAAAGAGACACAAGAGCTCAAGATTGAGGATGACCAAGGCTCCCCAATTCAATATTACAAGAAGTCTCAAGCATCTAAGCTTGGGGATACTACGCATCCCGCCTCTCTTCATCAACAATTATCGGTTATCCTATGTTGATCCTAAGTTTTTATTCGTTCACATGATATGTGATGTTCTTGGAGTGTATTTTGTTTTGTTTTCTGTTTGAAGAAATCTCAGGTCTGAAAATATTTATTAAGAGAGAGTCCTCACATAGCTACTTAATTGTTTGACTACTCATTGATCTTCACTTGTATGTTTTTGAGAGTAGTTTGATGTTCACACTTGTGCGTCATTTATATCCTAAGAGAAAAAGCTGAATGAATTGAATGTCATAAATATGGAATTATATATGATTCATATGCTTGTCCCATGGGGAGTAGTGACTTCACATACAAGAAGTATAAACGGTAAAATTTATTGGAAGTTAAAAAACATAGCATTGGTCACTTGAACAATTCATGAAAGAATATTGAAGGAAGAGAGATTTCACATATAAATATACTATCTTGGACATCTTCTATGATTTTGAGCCCCCATTAATTATTTTCAAACTTGATCAAGTAGTTGATGTTGGACAAGGAAGACAACGTAATGGTTATGTTTGTTTATATTCACATAGAAGTTATATTGTCATGGATCATCTAACATGTGGTGCTTGCCTAGGATCTTTTGCTAGTAAAAAAATCGTAATAAGTAGAGATACTACTTGTGCATCCAAAAAACCTTAAATCCAGTTTCTTGCCATGAGAGTCCACCATACCTACCTATGGATTGAATAAGATCCTTCAAGTAAGTTGTCATCGGTGCAAACCAACCAATAAAAATTGCACTTAAATATGTATGATCTTTTATTGGAAGGGAAAATAAGCTTTGTACGAACTTGTGATGCTGAAGAAATAAAAGCGACGGACTGCATAATAAAGGTTGCTATCACAAGGGGCAATATAAAGTGACGTTCCTTTCCATTAAGAGGTTGCACATCCAAAAATAAAAAGCGCATGACAACCTTTGCTTCCCTCTGCGAAGGGCCTATCTTTCACTTTTATGCATTTAATTTTATGTATTTACTTTTATACAAGAGTCAATAATGTTCATGCCTATTCCAATCTATTAATTCTTTAGTTGGCAAGCATCATGTGGTGGGGAAAGATCCAGACACATATATCCAGTTGAATATAGGTGACGATGATTCATTATTGTTGACATTATCTCTGAAATAAATAAGTTGGGAGGCAGAACATTAATCCCCTATCTTCCTATGTGTTTGATTGAAACTATTTGTTCTAAAAATATGCTTTGAGTGTCAGCAATCAAAATGATAGTTGAGTATGTGGAATTTGCTAAATCAAAGCTCTTACATAGACCCTTCCTGAAAATAAGATGAATTGTAATTGTTTGATGACTGAGAACATAGTTTGTTGGTTTTCAAGAAAGTTTATGGTCTATACATTAACATGTGAATAGCTTGCTACTTGATGATGAGAAGTTTTATGAGAAAAGAGTTGCGTTTATGATGCTAGAAAAGGTGACTGAAATTATCCTTGATCATTTTTATACACTATGCTAGCATTAACACTTCATAAATTATTTTTTTATCATTTACCTACTCGAGGACGAGTAGGAATTAAGATTGGAGTTGCTGATACGTCTCCAACGTATCGATAATTTATGAAGTATTCATTCCATATTTACGTATGTTTACAATACTTTTATATGGGTTTGATGCATTTTATATGATTTCATTAGAACTAACCCGGACTGACGTTGTTTTTAGCAGAATTACCGTGGTCTTGTTTTTATGAAGAAAATAAAAGTTCTCGGCATCGCCTGAAACTTTTTGACGATTTTTCTTGAAAATATGAGAAATACCGGAGTGAAGAATCACCGAAGGAGGGCCACCTGCTGGCCACAAGCCAACAGGGCGTGCCCACCCCCCTGGGCGCGCCCTGATAGCTTGTGGGACCCTCGTGGCCCCGGTTAGCGTGATTCCAATGCCAAAAAATCCTATATATACAGAAACCCTTGGAAATAAACCTAGAACTTCTGCCGCCGCGATCCTCTGTACCAAAGAAGACTCATCCGGAGCCCTGTTCCGACACCCTGCCGGAGGGGGCAATCATCATCGGAGGCCATCTTCATCATCCCAGCGGTGTCCATGACGAGGAGGGAGTAGTTCACCTTCGGAGTTGAGGGTATGTACCAGTAGCTATGTGTTTAATCTCTCTCTCTCTCTCTCATGTTCTTGAGATGGCACGATCTTGATGTATCACGGGCTTTGTTAATATAGTTGGATCATATGGTGTTCTTCCGTTGCTATCTTATTGTGATGAATTGAATCTTTCCCTTTGATATTTTGTTATGTCGGATTGAATATTGGATTTGAGATCACTTGGTGTATGTCTTGCATGTGGATACCCGTGGCGACAATGGGGTGTTCTATTGATTCACTTGGTATATGTTTTGGTACTCAACTTGCGGATCCCCGTGGTGACAATGGGGTAATCTATGCATATTGGTTGATACATGTTCTTGTCCTCCTTTCTCCGATAGAAATCTTGGGGTACTCTTTGAAGTTCTTTGTGTTGGCTTGAATATGATGAATCTGAAATTGTTTGATGCATGTCGAATAATTAACCCGCAGATACTTGAGGTGACATTGGAGTATCTAGGTGACATTAGGGTTGATTGATATGTATCATAGGTGTTATTTTACTACGAACTCTAGGGCTGTTTGTGATACTTATATGAATAGCTCAAAAGATTGATCGGAAAGAATAACTTTGAGGTGATTCTACTACCTACACCAATTTCATCTTATGCTCTCCGCTCCTTATGAACTTTGGAGTGATTCTTTGTTGCACGTTGAGGGATGATCATATGATTCTATTATGTTAGCATTGTTGAGAGATTGCACTAGTGAAAGTATGAACCCTAGGCCTTATTTCCAAGCATTGCTATACCATTTTGCTCGAGGTTTACTACTTGTTACCTTGCTGTTTTTATATTTTCAGATTACAAATACCTATATCTACCATCCATATCGCACTTGTATCACCATCTCTTCGCCGAACTAGTGCACCTATACTCTTTACCATTGTATTGGGTGTGTTGGGGACGCAAGAGATTTCTTGTATTTCATTGCAGGGTTGTTTGAGAGAGACCATCTTCATCCTACACCTCCCACGGATTGATAAACCTTAGGTCATCCACTTGAGGTAAAATTGCTACTGTCCTACAAAAATCTGTGCTTGGAGGCCCAGCAGAGTCTACAACATTAAAGTTGTGTAGTAGACATCAAACGCCAACAATGACAAGACCGGACCGTCCGACATGAAGGTCGTCGGACTTCTATAAGGAATAGGGAGGGATTGGTGGAATCAATGTGTTATTGCTTGAGCCTCGTGGGCATATATATATATATGAGTACATGATCAACTTGGAGTACAAGACAAGGTAGGAACAAATCCTAGTCTATCCTATACTTCCTAATAATCACGTTACTCAACATTCCCCCGCAGTCACAATGGTAGCGACGCAGACGGTGAGACTGGAGAAGAATCTGAAGGTAACCCGACGAACATCCCCCCACAGTCGTAACGGTCGATGCATCGCGGAAGTTGTGGCTGGAGTAGAAACCAACGAGGTTGCTCAAGCAAAGCGGTAGCCCTTTGGTCCGATGTCGAGGTAGCCGAGAGCGTAGTGTGGTGTAGCCGTGGTCGAGGTAGCCGTGCGAAGAACGCCATGGTCGATGTCGAGTCGGGGTGGCCGGTGTCGAGGTAGTCGCCGTGGAGCTGCGGGCGCAAGGAGGCGCCGAGTTAGTCATGAACGCAGTGGTGTCGAAGTAGTGGTGCGCCAGGAAGAAGACGCAGTTGACGACATGTCACACCAGGTTTGCCAAGCCCTGGGACACATCGTGGAGGAAGGCACGCATCAATGTTGCCAGCACCGGGCATGCGTAGACGGACGAAGGTGATGTTGACGATGCGCCGCTTGAGGTTTGCCAAGCCTGGGAACACACCGGGGACGAAGGCACGCGTCGGTGTTGCCAGAACCGGGCATGTGTATACGGGGACCTACACAAACTGATACGCCATGTCGAGGAGACTAGCAGAGAAGGACTCGATGATGGTTGCGGCGCAAATCGATGGGGGGCCGATGTCGCCCGCGGTGGTCTGAGTAGATGAAGTGGTCGAGGAAGACGACGGTGACGCTGGCGATGAGATGGTGCTGGACGGAGATGAAGGGGTGGACGGGTGGCATGGCTCGGGTGAGCGAGCTGCAGCGGCGCTGAAGAAGAGTGACGGCCGCGGCCTGACGGCGGCGGCGACGGCTGGTTAGGAGCGCGGCGATGATGCTTGAGGTAGGCGAGTAAAAACCTGACCGCGTGACGAAGACCGGCGCGGACAGTGGTGTTCCTGCGTTGAGGGAGTCGGTGTGACGCATGCCACGTAGAAGTCGGCGCGCGGGGACGACGGACTAGACCACGGGCCGCGATGCTACAGTCCGAAGGGACGACACAGCGGCAGCAGGCGGGTCGGGGCGATGGCGTGAAGACCCCATAGCAACGACGTTGATCTGGTGCCGCGGTGCTACAGCCCGAAGGGGCGAAGCAACGGCGGCGCGAGGGTCATGGCAGCCGCGGGGACGGCCTAGAAGCGGCGGCGGGGACTGCGTGCCGCGGCGCGATGGCCCGAAAGGGCAATGCAACGGTGGCGCGCGAGTCGGTGTAGCCGCGGGGACGGCCTCAGATGGCGGCGGAGACCGCGGGCCATGCTCGCTACGGCCCGATGGGGGCGACGCAGCAGCAGCGCGAGGGTCGGTGCAGCCACGGGGACGAGCTGGAGTGGACGGCCTCGGGGTGGCAGTAGACCGCGGGCCACGGCGCTATGGCCCAAAGGGGCGACGCAGCGGTAGCGCGCGGGTCAGTGCAACTGCGGAGAGAACGACGGGGCGGCGGCACTGTGGCCCGATGCTCGATCGGTGGAGGGGCGCACTGTACTCGGGGATAATCTTCACAGGACCTGCGGAGGCGCGCACAAGCGACTAGCTAGGTCGGTCACGCGGCGCAGATGGAGCGGAGCGTCGACCAAATGATTAATCTGATGGAACCAAGTGGGATGAAGGTGAGGTAATGCATGAGCCTAATCAGATGAGGGCGATGGCGGCCTGCGCAGAGCGACGGTCGGGCAACATGCGAACGACGGCGGGGATGGGCCGCCGTGTCGCGCGAGGCCGTCGGGTCGTTTGTGAAGTATTCATGCCATATTTGCCTATGTTTACAATGCTTTTATATGGCTTTGATGAACTTTATATGATTTATTTAGAACTAACCCGGACTGACGTTGTTTTCAGCAGAATTACCGTGGTGTTGTTTTCGTGCAGAAAATAAAAGTTCTCGGAATCGCCCGAAACTTTTTTATGATTTTTTCTGGAGAAAATAAGAAATGTGGGAGCGAAGAACCACCAGAGGGGAGCCACCTGTGGGCCACAAGACAACAGGGCGCGCCCTGTTATTTGTGGGGCCCACGTGGCTCCGGTTGACATGATTCCAACGCTGAAAATTCCTATAAATCCAGAAAACCCCGAAAGTTAACCTAGAACTTCCGCTCCGCCGCCGCAAGCATCTGTACCGAAGAAAACTCATCCGGAGCCCTGTTCCGGCACACTGTCGGAGGGGGCAATCATCACCGGAGGCCATCTTCATCATCCTGGCGGTGTCCATGACGAGGAGGGAGTAGTTCACCCTCGGGGCTCAGGGTATGTACCAGTAGCTATGTGATTGATTGGTCTCTCTCTCTCTCTCTCTCTCTCTCTCTCTCTCTCTCTCTCTCTCTCGTGTTCTTGAGATATCATGATCTTGATGTATTATGAGTTTTGTTAATATAGTTGGATCATATAGTGTTCTTCCCTTGCTATCTTGATGTGATCAATTGAATCTTTCCCTTTGAGGTTTTGTTATGTCGGATTGAATATTGGATTTGAGATCACTTGATGTATGTCTTGCATGTGGATACCCGTGGTGACAATGGGGTGTTCTATTGATTCACCCGATATATGTTTGGGTACTCAACTTGCGGATTCCCGTGGTGACAATGGGGTACTCTGCATATGGGTTGATACATGTTCTTGTCCTCCTTTCTCCAATAGAAATCTTGGGGTACTCTTTCAAGTTCTTTGTGTTGGATTGAATATGATGAATCTGAAATTGTTTGATGCATGTCGAATAATTAACCCACGGATACTTGAGGTGACATTGGAGTATCTAGGTGACATTAGGGTTGATTGATATGTATCATAAGTCTTATTTTACTGCGAACTCTAGGGCTGTTTGTCACAATTATAGGAATAGCTCAAAAGATTGATCGGAAAGAATAACTTTGAGGTGGTTTTACTACCTACATCAATTTCATCTTATGTTCTCTGCTACTTATGAACTTTGGAGTGATTCTTTGTTGCACGTTGAGGGATGATCATATGAATCTATTATGTTAGCATTGTTGAGAGATTTACTAGTGAAAGTATGAACCCTAGGTCTTATTTCCAAGCATTGCTATACCGTTTTGCTCGCTCTTTACTACTTGTTACCTTGTTGTTTTTATATTTTCAAAATACAAAAACCTATATCTACCATCCATATTGCACCTGTATCATCATCTCTTCGCTGAACTAGTGCACCTATACAATTTGCCATTGTATTGGGTATGTTGGGGACACAAGAGATTTCTTGTATTTGATTGCAGGGTTGTTTGAGAGTGACCATCTTCATCCTACATCTCCCACGGATTGATAAACCTTAGGTCATCCACTTGAGGGAAAATTGCTACTGTCCTACAAAACTCTGTGCTTGGAGGCCCAACAAAGTCTACATGAATAAAGTTGCATAGTAGACATCAGCGGCTAGGTCTAGGAACTTGCGGCAGATACCATGTAGAAGGAATGGAGAGGGATTGGTGGAATCGATGTTGTATTGCTTGAGCCTCGTGGGCATATATATAGGAGTACATGATCAACTTGGAGTACAAGACAACGCAAGAACATATCCTAGTGTATCCTATACTTCCTAATAATCACATTACTCAACAGGACTTACCTCCCACAGGGAGTATGTTTTTTAGTTCATTTTAGTATTGTTTTTCGTGGTCTTTTGCTATGTAAAATCCAAGTCAAATTTACATTTGTTGACCTCCACCCGAGTATCCGAGCAACTGTCCACAACACGTAAGAGCATCTGTAGCAGATCCCACCAACGGTCAGCCCGTAAATGTCATTTGAGGTCTCTCGCAAAAACTTTTTGCGGTGCAGCGAGCGCTTCGGCGGAACAGATCCCGGGACGCGTTTGCGGGATCTGTTTCGCCAGAGCGCTCGCCGCACCGAAATTTGTGCATAAGAGCATCTACAACCGTACTTAGCAAATATGACCCCCTAAACACCCGCGGACGCGCTCGGTACCAGGCGTGTCATCTATTTGTCCGTTCGCGCAGACACACTCCTTATTTTCTTCCTCATATGTCCGGTCACTTGCACGTGATTGGTGGAGAGGAAGAGAGAGAAAGAAAAGAATGAATAAAGAAAAAGAAAAGGTGGTCAGCGGTCGCGTCCTACGTGGCGAACTGCCCAGGCGCGTCCACGAGCCATCATATCCTCCCTATATTTGAGGTGGATATGAGGGTTCACGGACAGCCCGCGCGTATAGGGATGATATGAGGGGTCCGGTTGGGTCACTTTTTTCTTTCTCTCTCTTGTCCGGTCACTATCCGGGCGCGTCGGCGGGCGTATGAGAGGTTGTTTGAGGCGTTCGGTTGTAGATGCTCTAACTTAAAACAAATTGCACATTTCAACAACTACGAGGACGAACTCCAATCCATCTATAAAATTAACACAAGCCGACATGAGTTTGACCCGAACCTACTCCGCGGCAAAATCAAGCACAAATCGGCAACAATTTCAGACGAACATACCTCGCACGTCGGCCGAAGCTACCCCGGTCCGCCCCTTTCTTCTCCATGCCGGCCGCCCGTGCCGCCCCTTTCTTCTTGCGCCGGCAACCTCTTCCTTCTCCCCGTCGACCGTAGCAGCGCCGCGCTGCCCTCTTCCCGCGCTCACAGTCGCCGAAACCGGCCGGATCTGCAAGCTAGGAGCCCGCGCGCCAAGCTCCCGGGTGGATCCACGGCGGCGACGGAGGACGCGAGCCGTGGACGCAAATGGTCAGCCCCGCCGCTGAAATTAGGTGGAATGGGTGCGGCGGTGGGCGTCGGAGCTTTCTAGCGGCGCGGGGCAGCACCAAGGGGCGAGGATGTGCGGCGGCGACGGCAGGGAGTGCAAGCGGGAAACAGAAGCCGACGAAAATGCTTCAAAGGTCGGGCGATTTCCCACACATATGAAGGAAACAGGCTCACGGTTACGGGATCTCGCAAAAAAAAAATCCGGGACAGCTCGATTTGCAGGATCAGTCAGGCCATGATGCGAGATGAATCCCACCAACGGTTATTTAAGGGTATGTTTGGTTAGAGGAAGATGCTAGGGTGGTTATGGGTATCCCTATCCAGCTGGCTAGGGATAGCCATTTTTTTGTTTGGTTGATGGATGATGTTAGTCCATGTTTTGTTTGGTTTAGGATGGATAGCCATTTTTCATACTTTGTTATTAAAATGCTTTCTTCTCATCATATCTCTCCTATCAATTGAGGCATATGCAACTTTCAGCACCATGCAGCTCACACGACACACAACACGCACACCACGCAGCTCACGCACGCACCACACACACCAACATGTACGCCACGCACACCTCCGCGTATGCAGCGTACAACATCGGCCGGCCGGCCGGCCGTGTACACCGTGTACACCGCATACATGCGTACATCATAGGCTGCCCATGCACGCAACTCACTCACACCATGTACACGGGCGCACGCACGCGCGGCTCACCCACACCACGTCACGGACGCCCATGCACTACTTTTGAAAGGTTAGATCATCTACAGCCGGATCCCTCGTATCCGTCTCATACGCCTCGGCAGGCCGTCCGGTCACTGACCGGTCACGAAAAATCGACCCAAACGCACTCCCTAAACGGGCCTCAAACGCCCGGGCTGACCGGCACCCCTCATATCCAGCCCAAATATGGGGCGGATATGGGGGAGCCCGGACACGCCCGGGCACGCCCGCCTGACACGCCCGGCCCACCGTCGACCCCACGGCTGTCCCACAAAAAGGTGCATCCGGCTCATCGCTCCGAAACCCTAGCTCACTCACTCTCCTCTCTCGCTCCGTCCTCTCCTCTCTCCGCACCGATTTCAATCGAATCCGGCGGAATGTCGAGCTCCGGCAGCCGCTCCGACGACGGCCTGGATTCGGAGTATGAGCTTGCCCTCCGCATCGCCTTGGAGCGGTCCAAGGTGGAGACCGGGGGCAGCTCCGGATCTGCAGCCTCGTCGCTTCCCCTCCGTCGCAGATCGGACGCCGGCGCTGGCTCCTCCCGGCCCGTGCGTAGCTCCGGCAGGCGGCCTGCACAATCCGCGCCTCCCCTGCGCCGTCCCCTGGCCCCGCCGGCTGCTCCCCCAAGTGAGCAGCGGTGGGTGCTTGTGCCCGCCGCGTCGGCCCGGACGGGCACGCCGGAATCAAAGGCGTGCGCCGGCCGCCGCGAGCGTCAACGGCAAAGGGAGAGGTTGGAGGCGGATCAATCCGTGCGCCGTCGCCGCGGGATGGAGGCGGAGCCCGACGAGGACGCGCGGCTCCTCGAATGGGTCTACCGCCGGTCGCTTACGACCGCGGAGACGGACGCGCGGCGGCTCGGGCGAAAGAACGCGAAGGCGCTCCGGATTGCCATTGAGCAGTCCGAGCGCGAGGCGGCGGAGGCAGCGGCGGACGCGGCTCGGCTCGCCAAGCTCAAGCGGCAGCAGGACAGGGAGGTTCGGCGGCTACAAGGGCTCGTCATCCTCTCCGACGACGACGATGACGACCACGGCTCCTCGTCGGACGACTCCGACGATTCCCCACCAGCCGCCGACTCCTACAGTTGCGCCGGCGACCGGAAGGGCAAAGGACCGGCGAGGAAGTGGTGACTGTCCCCGTCTCCGTTTGTATTTTAATTATGTTTAGCTAGTTTGTAGTTAGGATTTGTCGATGAACTCCGATGAACCATGCTCCTTTTGTTCGGCATTTGCAATCCGATCCGACGAACCTGTGTGTTGATCTAATTTTACGTAGCGTTGCATGGGTTGTATGGTTTTGAGGGTTCGGATATGAGGGACGCGGATGTGGAAGCCAACAAATGAGACGTGCCCGGTCAGTGTCCGCGGACGCGCCCGGTCGCGTCCGCGGGCGTTTGAGGGACCGGATTTGCAAGGTCCGGCTGTAGATGCTCTTAGCGCCTCTGCGAGAGAAAACTTTTTGTTCGCGCGTGGGTGGATGAGCATATCCGCGACATTTTCGCGTGCGTGGAGAGCCAGATTTTAAAGGTATATTCCAAGCATATTGCTATCCCTATCCCAGCTCGCCCAGAAACCAAACGGCTGCTATCCAATTAAAACTGGCTATCCCTGTCCCTTGAGTGGCTATCCCGTGAACCAAACGCACCCACTGTCATTGCGACATCCCGATTTGCAAGATCTGCTATAGATGCTCTAAGACACGCCCACGGAGAGCCGAGCTCTAAGACACGCCCACGGAGATTTGATGATTCGCGATGGAGATGCCCTAAGAACCATTTGCATGCAGAAATTTGGTGGTCAGATGAGGGCTTTCAAAAATTGGTGTGCTGCTTGTAATGAATTTCGGTGTGGCAAAGGAGCAGCTTATGAAGCAATCAACCACCCCAAGGGGGGGCTTCTGTCTCTACATTGCTTGCGTTGTTGTAAAATCTCCAGTTTGAAAAAAAAAAGATGCACCGCTTGGAGTTTTTCTCCACGACATGTGCCCGCTTGGAGTTTTTCTTCACGACATTACAAAGCTTAAAGTTCCTAGGCACATCATATTCACCAATATTCAAAATGCACAGATCCTACGTATGCCGGGGGAGTTCGCTTTTTAATAAGACTCCACAGGTGCCTAAAAATCTCATATAATTGACCTAAATCACAACATGATCACCTGCAGAATGATCAGCATAGGAAAGGAAAATGAAAACAAATCACAGCACAAATAACGCAGGACAAAGTGTTCCATTAAGCAGAAGTAAAAAAGAGCCACCAAAGCGGATAAGGATTCTCTTAATCTTCTCATAATATTTTACGGTCACTTCAACTGACATAGGAAGTCAACTAACAGGGTACAAATTTCAGCGACAAGCTAGGCAAAACAAATCCAAAACTCAGGAACTTGTACCAACTTAGAAGGTCATCTCATGGGGCTTGTCACCATCCCTGAGAGAGAAGCGGGCACCAAGATAGTTCTTGAGGTCAGGGACAGCCTCGATAGCCTTGATCAACTCAGCATCGATGGCCTTCTGATCTTCTTTTTTGAAGTCTGGCAGGTTCTTGGTTGCCTGCAGGTTAACAGACAAGAGACAGAATTAAGTTGGGGAGCAAAGAATGACATGAACATAAGCTGATCGTTCAATGGTTCATGGATGTACCTCCTTCTCAGTCTCAAACAGCTCCCCTTCAGTCTTCTTTGCCCTGGCCTTCTTGTCCCTAGCAAAGTACTTGTCATCGAACTTCTCCACCTTAACACCAGAGATGTCAACCTTTGTGGATGTGGCAATGACATAAGCCTGGTTCACCCGGCGAACTGGCACGCCATTGATCTTGAAAGGTCCTGAAGAGAAACAACAGCTTTCAAATAGGCATACTAACTTGTATAACATGAAATAAGCAAATAGCTCAACAGAATATTTGGTTGCATTTAGAATTATTAGGCATGTAAAATTCCCAAGTTTCACAGAGTAAACGGAGTAGCCAAACATGTCATACACTACCAATTCATGGTTAATTCCAGAACTAGAATCCAAAAGAAGGATGCCTGCCTCGAATTTATTTTAAAACTTTGTAGTTCGAGACACTCAATGCGAACAAATAACAATTACAGCCACGGATGCTAACAGATACAAACAGGTCAATAAAAAAGCACTCGATGGCATTTTAGTGTAGTACCCAAGTCAGATTCCTACAGATTTTTACAACACAACAAAAATGCAGTGCCAGTGTTCAGAGCGAGAACCTATATAGCTTAAGGCTTCCACCATGCATCAATCGATGAATAGCTACTTCGAGTATAACCAACCTATAACTTATTTCACAAACCAACAATGCGTAGACCTACGATGCTGGGTTATGAGGAGTGGGTGCATCTCAGTATCATAGCGCAGGAGCCAACGAGATTTACCAGTGATGAGGAGCAGGCCAGACTTGAGCTGCTTGAGGAACACCACGCGCTTCCCCATGTACCTCCCAGCGAGCAGGATCAGCACCGTGCCGGGCGTGATGGTCGACCTACAATAACCAAATCGATCTCAACCTAAACTCCGCAGAGGACAGAGAGAGCTGCGAGGCGGTAGTGGCACGGACCTGAGCTTGGTGGGTTTGGGCTTGCGGGTGCTGGCGGTGCGGGGCTTGACGTCGTCGGCGGGATAGAACTTGGGCTCGGCGACGGCGGCTGGCTTCTCGGCCTTGGGGAAGGCTCCGCCGTTCTTGGCCTTGATGGCCCACAGCCCGCGGCGGTGGTAGGAGTGCGACCGCGAGGCGCGCTTGATGCCCAGCGCCATCTTGGATGTCGGCGCCATTGGGATCCCTTGGGTCGAGGCGTGCGGGCGCTTCGGCTGAAGAAGAGAGGAGGCGGCGGCAGGGAAGAATGGACGATGGGGTTTGGTCGCATGCTTATATGTGTGCGGCAGCGTGGAGGTCGATGGGAAACCCTAAGTTTCTGGGCCAGGCCGTGCAGGATGTAGATGCTGGGCTGAGTGCTCGGGCCCATACATCACGTATCTCTGCTGGATCGAATTGTACGGTGCATAATTATGGCCCATTCGTACATCGGTAGCACGTCACTTGCCCTAATAAAATAACAAATTCAAGTTCGATTGTTCCAAATAAATAAAAAACCTAGCGAAAGCATTAATTCAAACTTCCATTATTTTTTTAAGAGAAACATTAGTGCAGTTTCATGGGAGCCACTAATGTTTCATTTTTCAATATATTATATATTGATAGGAGAAGTCTTTTAGCAAAGGCGGGCGATGACAAAACCTTAGCCGTCGCCCGTCGCCTACCCTTCTTACCGCCGCCAAGGCGCATCGCATAGATAAGCCCGCGTGGTGGCGCCGGGGGAGGGGAGAGGTCCTATTTGGGGGCGGCCTGCTGCATAGGCACTGGAAGATGCTCTTTCTTGTAATACAATAAATTAGTAGAAAGAGGAGCATCTTTCTTGTAATACAATAAATTAGTGATGATCAAAACAATTTTTTCTTACTCACAAACGTTTAAGTAGAGGATGGAGCTGGGCAAGATGGCCCAGATGGCTTGCAAATAGACTTGTTATTGCTAGCTTGGAGTGTCTTCGACTTGGATGAATTTGTACTACCAAACTCTTCGATTAGTTCTGAAAAGGAATGAAACAAACATTTAATAAGCATAAAAATTCAGAAAATAAAAGAAATTGCATAGAAAACAATCACAACATGTTACCCTTTTCCAAGAGTAACAATTCCTCCTCATCTTCTTCAATGTTGATAGTAATAGAACCCCTTAGCCAATCTTGCGCACAAACAAGAGCTTGGACCATGAATGGTGTAAGTGATGTTCTAAAATCATTAAGGATACGTCCACTTGTGCTAAATACCGACTCCGATGCAACCGTTGATACTGGGATAGCTAACACATCACGAGCCATTCTTGCCAATATTGGGAATCTAGCAGCATTCGCCTTCCACCATTTCAGAGTGTCAAAATCATCACTATTTGCTTCATTCTCTTCATGTAGGTATTTCTCAAGTTCAGATTTGCTCATGCTAGTTTCACCACCACCAATAACTCTCAACTTTTTATTTATCCGAGACACCAATTTCCTTCCTTCCCTTTTTTGAATTGGTTCAGATTGTGGAGCACCCACATGCTTACTTGCATCACTTGGTGCATACATAGCCTTGTACTCTTCAAACAAAGCATACATAAAGGTTTTCACCGCCTCCCAAGTTTTGTCTCCATTTAACTCACCATACATTTCTTCAATTGCTAGTTTTGTGTAGTTTGACAGCTTGAATATTTGATCAAGAACAGCCGCAGCAAATACAAACATGTTCACATTCTCTTCTTCTTTTTTCCTTGCTTTGTCCTTCCCCTTGACAATCTCATTCTCCACCTCCTCGTGGCAACGTCCCCAATACTTATCATACTTATATTGCATTTTCTTGGCCATTGTTTTGTGCAAAATATCATCACTATCAGCCCACTCTTCCAACACAACATTAACTTCAGCAACATCCATAACAAATTCATTCACAGTCACGTGGAGTGTGGCGGGCACACTAAGAGTGAGCTCATAAAAATGTCCAAGAAATTCAGCCATTTTCTTAGCATTCTTCCGATCACTATCATTTGGAGTACCAGGAGCTTTCTCACTGTTTAAATCCAATGTATAGAGTGGATCTTCCTCCTCATACCTCACAAACACTTTTTCATAGTTCATTGCGGTTTTCAACATTACATGTGTGGAATTCCATCTAGTGCATACATCCAAACTCAAGAATGATGTGCTGTCCGCCTTTTCTAACTCAGCAAGTTCTTTACATTTTGTAATTCTAGATGGCCCATGTCTTATATATATAACCGCAGCCCGCACACACTTAACTGAATCATCCAACTCATTTAGACCGTCAGTAACAATCAGATTTATATTATGGGCAGCACATCGCATACGAAAATATTTACCTTCAGCTATGCTATTTCCAGTTTTGATCATTTTCTTACTTATGTAACCTACACCACCATCATTCGCACTAGCATTATCAACAGTTATTGTCATAACTTTGTTTATTCCCCACTCCATCAAGCATTGCTCTATGGCTTTTGCAATATCATCTCCCTTAGGACCTTTTACTAGGAAAAACTAATGATCTTCTTGTGCAAATTCCATTCAGGATCAATAAAATGTGTCGTGACTGTCATATAACAATCTTGTGTTTGAGAAGTCCAACCATCAGTAGTGAGACACACTCTTTGACATGATTTTTTGAAAAAAAGTTTCAGCTTCGCTCTCTCTTCAAAATAAAGCTTCACAACATCCCTACTGCATATTCTTCTAGAAGGCATATTGAAACGTGGACATGCAATTGACATCACTTCTCTAAAACCAGCTTTTTCAGTAAATGCAAAGGGAAGCTCGTCTACTATAACCATCGTAGCAATAACTTTCCTTAGTGCTTCAGGATCAAATTTATGAACTCCGGGACTTTCCCGTTGTATTACTTGCAAAGTACTTTGATTCTTATTCTTATCATTGTGAGGGTTATACTTGCAAGTATTAAAATGACTGTTCATGGAAATGTACCGTTAATCTCTGGCACGGTCTTGATATCACGATTACAGTATTTGCATTTTCCGAACTTGAGAAGACCACCAACCAGGACCTCAGAAAAGTGATCCCACATCGGTGATCTTTTCTTCATCTGCCTTCTTCTAGGCTGCTCATCCATCTCCTTCTTTCTCCGTTCATACTCCTCATTCTTTCTTTCTTCTTCCTCATAAACCCGTATCTCCTCTTTAGTCATGTCAACATCACCAGCTCCACCGGGTTCAACCATCTACAAATAAGAAGTTGAAATACAAGTTACCAACAATATAAAACAGTGCATCCAAGTTACAAGTTACTACTTACTACTAGTTCATCTAAGTTACTAGAACAGTGCACCACTAATACACTAGAACAGAAAACACTAGTACAGACTACAGAGAAGAGAGAACACAAGTACATTCTTTGAAACAACAAGTGCATCCAATTTTATACACAAAGTATTTTCTATACACAAGTACATGCATTGAAACGACCATCTAAAAATGAAACAACAAGTGCCCATATACAATTTATACACCGAATATTTCATACAGATTGAAACAAAAATTCAAGACAAAGAATGGGAGATGGGCTTATTACGTTGACTGAATTCTCAATTTCTGCCATGGAAGACGTGCTGACGAACTGAAGAAAACGCCGCCGATATGCTGTCGCGGGGGACCGACGGTCGCCGTGAGGCTTCAGTTGCCGATGTGGAGAGATGGGACGAAGATGAAGCCTCGGTACAGGTCAACCGGGCAGATGGGGATGGCCAGACGGCGAACCCTTTCCCTTCCTGGTCCTCTCCTTCCTTGCGTGCAGCGACAGCGCGTCGTCGTCGGTCAGTTAGAATTGAGAAGGTGAGGCCGGAGATGCGGGGGAGCCGGAGACGGGGGAGTTGGCGTCGGGGGTGACTTGGATGGCCGAGATGATGCGGTGGGCGCCGGCGGCGTCGCCTATGTTCTGGTGAGTAGCGACGGTGGCTAGGTCTTGGCGTCTTGCGGTTGCGGGTGTGCGCTGTGCGGTGTGGTGTGCGCGGTGCGCCCGTGCGGATGGATAGGTGCTAGGTTTAGTGTAGTGGGGGTTGACTTGACTCCAGCCTCTGCGTGGGCCGTGGAGCGTGGGGCGGTGGGGGGCTGGTTAGGCGGGTTGGGCCAGAGGCGGGGAGCGGGGAAGGTGGGCTGGGGTTCGGTTGTCTCGGTTAACCGAATAATATACCGAACCGATCGTATTTTGTTCGGTTTATAGCCTAGCTAACCGAATTTTACTGTGCACACTAAAAACCCCGAAAATTCGGTTAATTCGGTTTCAGTTTCGGTTCAGTTTTCGGTTGGTCCATTTTTATGCCCAGGCCTACTTATCAGTGGTTTCTCTTCACGAGCCGTGATTGTTTCCCAAAGCGCGGTTGTCGCGACTCAGAGATTGCATCGATGACTTTCTAAACGTTGCTTCTACAAGCTCCTAGGTTTCAAAAAGTTTGCTCCATCGAGACGAATGCCCAAAGGCGACATCGAGCTATGCTCACGGTGCGCCATCGATGAATGCAAAAGGAAGAAGACCTCGACAACTGATACATCTCCAACGTATTTACTTTCAACCACTTTTGCTCTTGTTTTGGTCTCTAATTTGCATGATTTAGACGAAACTAACCCGGATTGACGTTGTTTTCACCACAATAACCATTTGTATTGCTTACGTGCAAAAATAAAAGTGCTCGGAATTGGATGGGGATTTTTGGAGATTTATTTCGAAATAATTAAATAATATTGGAGAAAATAAGTACCAGAGGGGGGCCACCAGACCGCCACACGGCCAGGTGGCACGACCACCCCCTTAGGGCGCGCCACCTACTCATGTGGGGCCTGTGGCCACCGTCTTGACCTGATTCAAGCGCTATAAATTCCCATATATTCCAAAAAATTCACTAAAAATTATCGTCACGTTTTATGATATGGAGCCGTCGCCACCTTCTATTCTTCATCGAGAGACTGGTCTGATGTCTGTTTCTGGTTCCGGAGACAGGGATTTGTCGCCGTCGTCATCACCAACCCTTCTCCATCAACAATTTCATGATGCTCACATCCATGTGTGAGTAATCTTCTGTAAGCATACATATCTAGATGAGATTTTTCATGTAATCGTTGTTAGATTTGTTAGGGCTTGATCCCTAGTTTTCACTATGTTTTGAGATTTATATTGTTAAGACTTTGATATGCTTAATGCTTGTAATTAGAGCCCAAGTGTCATGATTTCAGATATGAACCTATTATATTTTCATGAATATATTTGTGTTTTTGATCATATCTACAAGTTGTGGGCACCTGTTATCGTTCTGAACCTTAGACCCTAAAGTGACAACAATTGGGATACTCTACGGGAATGACTTTAATTTGAGGATTACATGTATTCACTATGTGTCAATGCTTTGTTCTGGTTCTTTGTTAAAAAATACCTTAATTATCCTTAGTTTTCATTAGGACCCCGATGCCACGTGACGGTAGAAAGATGTTATGCAAGTTCTTATCGCAAGCACGTATGACTATATATGAAATACATGCCTACATATGATTGATGAATTTAAGATAGTTTGTAGTCGCTCTAGGTTATGATTGTTGCATATTTAATATCATTTTAACACCCCATCGCTACGCCATACCTATGTTTTTCGGCTATTGCCTCTGTTAAATTCACTGATGTTTTGCTTTGCAACAAACTTGTTACTATTTCTGCTATTGTTGCCGCTACTTTATCACTACTGCTACCATATTATTGTGTTACCAATAAATTGCTGCAAGAAAGTTATCTCTCCATGTGTGGTTGAATTGACAACTCAAGTGCTAAAGCTTACAAAAATTCTTCGTCTTCCCTTGTTTCGAATAAATAAATTTGAGTTGAAATACTTCCCTCGAAGACTATCGTGATCCCTTATACTTGTGGGTCATCAGCAACGCCCAAGATTTTTTAATGTACTTTTATTTTTGTAAGGGTATGTTTCTAGGACCTATGATACTTAATACGTGACCTTAGGCCTTTTCGTAAAAAATCCTAGCAAGGCATCATTTGCTTCATATGGTAGTAATATCATAGGAAATGAGATGACATGTATCTAGATCCTATAAAAAAAGATGTCCATGTTTTTCTGTCATTAGGGCTAAGCTATTTTTTTCCTTTGAAATGTTAAGTCTTCCTTTACTGTATAATAGGATAGAAATATTATAGGAATGGGAAAATCATAGAAAATGAAATGACATGTATCTCACTCGTATAGGGAAAAAGATGCCATTTGGTTCATAGGATAGGAATATTTTTCATTGGGTCTAAGTTAAAAAAAATCCTTTCAAATGAAGAATAGAAACCAATCCTATAAAAAATGAATCCATTCATACGAATCAAAGGAACCAATCCAAAAAAGGAATAAGAATCCATTCGGACCAAAGGTTCAAATCCCGTTTGGAACAAAGAAATTTTATAGGAATTTCATAGGAATGGAATCTTGTAGGAATCTTTTGTTATGTTCTTTTTGGATTGTATGACCGGCTTTGAAAAATCCTATATCTTTCCCTTCACATTTTGGAGGATTCTACGAACCTCGTTATTTCACTTCCTTTGAGAAGCCCAACATGCCAAAAAAAACTCTAAGCTACCAGCAATTCCTATTATGTTGCATCAGGGATTTGGGGGCGCTGGCGTGTGGGTCATCCCGTTCTCATTAGAAGAAAAAAAACCTAGTAAATCTTTACCTCCCCTGTCAATCATTCTTTATTTATTCTCTCCAAGTACAGTGGATGTTGGCGGAGGTGGCGAATCAGGTAACGACGCCCTTCTCTCACTTTTAGAGCCATCCCCTCTCGGTCCTCCCACTGGAACGAAGTGTGGCGGTGGCACTATAGTACAACAGCTTCTAGGCATCGAGCCTTCCTCTTCACGATCTACCCCCTTCCAAACGAAAGTAGTTGTGGGCAGCAATTCGATGTATGTCTCACCACCTCACATTGTCTTCTGCGCCCTATGTCGTCTCCTCTATTAAATCACCCCCATCTCCATGTCGCCTCCTCCTACTCTCTCGCGACCCTTTCCACCACCTCGCGACTAGGGATGTAATTTGGGTCCCGTTTAAGCCCAATTATCGGTCTAACAGTTCAATAAAGTTTTTTTTTGGGGGGGGGGGGTTAACTATCAAGCTAACTAAAATGGGACTTGCGGAAATAGTTTATTCTGCCATTTACATTCTTACTCGTGACCTTAATCAATGGCAGGTTATGGTAGCGTTAGTTTTGTTGGTGGCGACCTCAAGGGAGAGTTTGATTTGGGTTGCACGGACATTATTCAGTCTGCCCCTCTTCCTTCTAAACCAACCGGACTCCTCTGCACGCGAGGTCCTTCGATGGTAGATGCATACGCGGACTCCCATGATGACATACCCCTTTCGCCCTCATGAATGCTTCCTTCTCTCCTGCTTACTATTGAGTTTACATGAGAGGTGTCAATAACAATTGTTATACCTTTTGCAAAAAACAATTTGATTATTGTAGACAGATGCCTCTCTATTTTACTATCGTCTTCTTCTATAAAAGCCAATCCCCAACAAATTAAATATGTTTGTAACAGATCTAACAGTTGGATAAATGTGCACCTCGTCTAGAATAGAATACCTCTGTTTTTAGAAACAAGTCAAACCCTGTTAATTGTATTTATACATTCCATGGTGGGACAATGCATAGGAAAACTCAATGGTTTCAATATTGGCGCAATTGTGCAAGAATTATTGGAACACATTCACTTAAATTAAAATATCATCTTCATTTGGATTTAGTTTTCTAATTGGCAGTAGGTGGCAAGAGTTGAACCTGAGGACACGTAGTATAAGTTTTTCCTTACCGATTTCCACTTACCAAGAGCGCTTCACTCCCCGGCAACGGCGCCAGAAAAGAGTCTTGATGACCCACAAGTATAGGGGATCAATCGTAGTCCTTTCTATAAGTAAGAGTGTCAAACCCAACGAGGAGCAGAAGGAAATGACAAGCGGTTTTCAGCAAGGTAATCTCTGCAAGCACTGAAATTGTAGGTAACAGATAGTTTGATAGCAAGGTAATTTGTAACGAGCAAGTAACGGTAACGGTAAACAAGGTGCAGCAAGGTAGCCCAATCCTTTTGAGGCAAAGGACATGCCAGAGCAATCACTAGTAATAGGCAAAGTGTTCTTGAGGGTACACGGGAATTTTGTCTAGTCACTTTTACCATGTTGGTTTGATTCGTGTTCGCTACTTTGGTAATTTGATATGTGGGTGGACCGGTGCTAAGGTGATGTTCTTACTTGAACTAACAACCTACTTATGATTAACCCCCTCGCAAGCATCCGCAACTATGAGAAAAGTATTAATACAAAGTCTAACCATATCATTAAACATGTGGATCCAAATCAGCCCCTTACGAAGTAGCGCATAAACTAGGGTTTAAGCTTCTGTCACTCTAGCAACCCATCATCTAATAACTACTCCACAATGCATTCCCTTAGGCCCATGAATGGTGAAGTGTCATGTAGTCGACGTTCACATGACACCACTAAGGGAATCACAACATACATATCATCAAAATATCGAACACATATCAAATTCACATGATTACTCGCAACATGACTTCTCCCGTGACCTCAAGAACAAAGGTAACTACTCACAAATAATAAACATGCTCAAGATCAGAGGAGTATTGAATAGCATAATGGATCTGAACATATAATCTTCCACCAAATAAACCATATAGTAATCAACTACGCAAGGTAATCAACACTACTAGTCACCCACAGGTACCAATCTGAGGTTCCGGTACAAAGATTGAACACAAGAGATGAACTAGGGTTTGAGAGGAGATGGTGCTGTTGAAGATGTTGATGAAGATTGGCCTCCCAAAGATGAGAGGGGTGTTGGTGATGACGATAGCTTCGATTTCCCCCTCTGGGAGGGAAGTTCCCCTGGCGGAATCGCTCCGCCGGAGGGCAAAAGTGCTCCTGCCCAAGTTCCACCTCGAGGCGGCGGCGCTTCGTTCCGAAAGTACTCCTCCTCATTTTTTAGGTTTTTTGGGAATATATACCAGAAGATGGGCTCCGGAGGTGGGCCAGGGTGAGCACCACCCACCAGGCCGCGCCAGGGGGTGCCTCGCGCGCCCTGGTGGGTGCTCCTCACCAGGTGGCCCCCCTCCGGTAGATTTTTGCTCCAGTATTTTTTATTAATTCCAAAAACAATCTCCGTAAAGTTTTAGCTTCATTGGAGTTGTGCAGAATAGGTATCTCTGAAGTGCTTTTCTTGGGTCCAGAATTCTAGCCGTCGGTATTCTCCCTCTTTGTGTAAACCTTGCATATTATGAGAGAAAAGGCATTAGAATCACTCCCCAAAGCATTATTATTCAACAAAACAAAGTAAATAACAGTAGGAAATCATGATGAAAAATGGACGTATCAACGACCGCATCGCAGAAAAATCCTCTGTTCTTGTTTCTTGCTGTTTTCACGTCAGATCTAGATCTCCATGGCTCCACCAAGTTCCTCCAAGGACAAGTTCTTCGAGAAGGTCATCAACCCGTATTTTTCGGATGTGATGAAGCACCCTCAAGCCATTGAGATGCGTGAGGGGGTGCTCCACATCCGCGATGTTCAAGGACCCAAGAAGCCCGGAAGCGTGGAGGCTAGGCTCGAGGCGGTGGAACAAGAAATCTTCAAGTGCCAAAAGATGGTGGAGCGTGGACTTAGTGCCAGTCACTCCATGATCACGGAATTCACCCGTGATCAGACGGTGGATGGCCGGTCTGTGAAGGACATCATCTCCAACCTCAACGAGCAAATTAATTTTCTGCAGAGCCAAGTTTATGATCTTCAAAACCAAGTCTTCGGATATGAAGCGAGATTTAAAGGTATGAGTTTAGCTGCCAGTTGCAGGACTCGGGGGACTCTCGCGTCAACCTTTGATGGGGAGCCCTTGCCCTGGAAGCTGGAGGACAAGCTTGCTACATCATCACCACCACCTACATCATCACCTCTACCTTCTTCATCACCACCACCAAAGGAGATTTGAGCACATGGGTATGGGCACTCCTCTTGGCTTGAGCCAAGCTTGGGGGAGGTGCCCCGGTATCGTATCACTATCACTTTTATTCACCTTTACCTATTTTGGTTTTATCTTTAGTTTCCCTTTGCCTTAGTCGAATAAAAGTTTAGCATGATCTATTTTCGTGTGTTAGTTTCGTGGCCTACCTATCTATGTAATCGAGTGAAAGTTATATAATAAAGTTTAGTTTGAGTTTTTGCTTCTCTACTTTCTGGTTGCAACCAAATAAAAGAAAGACAAATAAATGAAAAGAATCATATGCTAATCTTATGGTGAGTAATGACATCACATAAGGAAAAGTATAAGTAGTAAAATTTATTGGAGATTGACAAACATAGCATTGGTCAATGATGCAATTCATGAAAAAATTAATTAGGGAAGAGAAGATTCACATGCAAATACACTATCCTGGACATCTTTTATGATTGTGAGCCTCCATCAAATATTATATGTCAAAATTGTTGACGTTGGACAAGGAAGACAACGTAATGATTTATGTTTGTTCATATCCACATAGAAGTTATATTGTCATAGATCCTTTAACATGTGGTGCTTGCCCAATATCTTTGCTAGCCAAAAATTCCGCACTAAGTAGAGATACTACTCGTGCATCCAAAAACCCAAACCCAAACTCTTTCCTTGAGTGTCCACCATACCTACCTATGGATCGAGAAATATCCTTCAAGTAAGTTGTCATCGGTGCAACAAGGCAATAAAAATTGCTTCTAAAAGTGTTTTGATCAATTAGTGTAAGAGAAAATTGAGCGTTATACGAACTTATGATGGCAAAGTAATAAAAGCGACGGACTGCATAATAAAGGTTGCTATCATAGGGGGCAATATAGCGTGACGTTCTTTTGCATTAAGGGATTGGGCATACAAACCAATAAGCGCATGACAACCTCTGCTTCCCTCTGCGAAGGGCCTATCTTTTACTTTTATGCACTTACTTTTATGCAAGAGTCAAAGTATTCTTCCCTATTCCTTTTTACTTTTTCCTTTTGCAAGCATCATGTGGTGAGGAAAGATCTAGGCACATATATCCAGTTGGATATGGGTGGGCATGAGTTATTATTGTTGGCATCACCCTTGAGGTGAGTGAGTTGGGAGGCGAAACTATAAGCCCCTATCTTCCTACGTGTTCGGTTGAAACTTTTTGTTCATGGGTATGCCGTGAGCGTTAGCAATCATAGAAGACTAAATGATAGTTGAGTATGTGGACTTGCCAAAAGGCTCCGACATGAGACACTTCCTGAAAATATGATGAATTGTAGTTGCAAAGTTGACTGAGAACATAGTTTGTTGGTTCCCAATAAGGTTTATGCTTCATACTTCTATGTTGTGATGAATTGTTACTTGCTCATGAGAAGTCTTATGATAAAAATGTATTGAAATAAGTTCTTTTGTTTGAGTTTGTTGCTGTTATGTTAATAAGCATGATGCTTCTATGTCTGTATTTTGTTTTTATCGACGCCTCTCTCTCAAACCATGTGGACATGCTTTTCAATATCGGCTTTCGCTTGAGGACAAGCGAGGTCTAAGCTTGGGGGAGTTGATATGTCCATTTTGCATCATGATGTCCTACTGTTATTTACTTTGTTTTGTTGAATAATAATGCTTTGGGGAGTGATTCTAATGCCTTTTCTCTCATGATATGCAAGGTTTACACAAAGAGGGAGAATACCGGCAGCTAGAATTCTGGACCCAAGAAAAGCACGTCAGAGATACCTATTCTGCACAACTCCAATGAAGCTGAAAATTTACGGAGATTATTTTTGTATTTAATAAAAATTACTGGAGCTGAAAACTACCGGAGGAGGGCCCCCAGGTGGGCACAACCCACCAGGGCGCGCCAGGTCCCCCCTGGGCGCGCCCTGATGGGTTGTGCCCAGCCTGGCCCGCTTCCGGTGCCCATCTTCTGGTATAAATTCCCAAAAAACCTAAAAAATTAAGAGGAGGACTTTCGGGATGAAGCGCCGCCGCCTCGAGGCGGAACTTGGGCAGGAGCACTTTTGCCCTCCGGCGGAGCGATTCCGCCGGGGGAACTTCCCTCCCGGAGGGGGAAATCGAAGCTATCGTCATCACCAACACCCCTCTCATCTTTGGGAGGCCAATCTTCATCAACATCTTCAACAGCACCATCTCCTCTCAAACCCTAGTTCATCTCTTGTGTTCAATCTTTGTACCGAAACCTCAGATTGGTACCTGTGGGTGACTAGTAATGTTGATTACCTTGCGTAGTTGATTACTATATGGTTTATTTGGTGGAAGATCATATGTTCAGATCCATAATGCTATTCATTAATCCTCTGATCTTGAGCATGATTATTATTTTTGAGTAGTTACCTTTGTTCTTGAGGTTACGGGAGAAGTCATGTTGCGAGTAATCATGTGAATTTGATATGTGTTCGATATTTTGATGATATGTTTGTTGTGATTCCCTTAGTGGTGTCATGTGAACGTCGACTACATGACACTTCACCATTCATGGGCCTAAGGGAATGCATTGTGGAGTAGTTATTAGATGATGGGTTGCTAGAGTGACAGAAGCTTAAACCCTAGTTTATGCGCTACTTCGTAAGGGGCTGATTTGGATCCACATGTTTAATGCTATGGTTAGACTTTGTCTTAATACTTTTCTCGTAGTTGCGGATGCTTGCGAGGGGGTTAATCATAAGTAGGTTTTTAGTTCAAGTAAGAACAACACCTTAGCACCGGTCCACCCACATATCAAATTATCAAAGTAGCGAACACGAATCAAACCAACATGATAAAAGTGACTAGACGAAATTCCCGTGTACCCTCAAGAACACTTTGCCTATTACTAGTGATTGTTCTGGCCTGTCCTTTGCCTCAAAGGGATTGGGCTACCTTGCTGCACCTTGTTTACCATTACCGTTACTTGCTCGTTACAAATTACCTTGCTATCAAACTATCTGTTACCTACAATTTCAGTGCTTGCAGAGATTACCTTGCTGAAAACCGCTTGTCATTTCCTTCTGCTCCTCGTTGGGTTCGACACTCTTACTTATCGAAAGGACTATGATTGATCCCCTATACTTGTGGGTCATCAGATTGCAAGGTGAATTCTTTGGCGATGGAAAGGAATCAGATCGTGAAGCGACCGCGGAAGAATTGAAGATGTTACAATACAACGCTCAAGCATGCGACCTTCTATTCAACTACCTATGCCCCGAAGAGTTTAACAAGATAAGCCATCATGAGAATGCAAAGGAAATTTTGGATACTTTAGTTGATATGCACGAAGGTACATAATCCATTAGGGAAACTATGTTGGATGTGCTACAGAGTCAACTTGACAAGTTCAAGATGAATGATGGTGAAGGAGTCGCGGAATGTACTCTAGGCTTGCTCTCATCACAAATGAGATTGCCGGCTTAGGAAGTGAAGAAATGGCCGACAAATTCATTATCAAGAAGATCCTTAGATCCTTGGATGGAAAGTATGACACCGTGTGCACATTGATCCAAATGATGCCAAACTACAAAGATCTCAAGCCCACTGAAGTCATTGGAAGGATTGTTGCTCATGAAATGTCACTCAAGGACAAAGAAGAGCTTCACACCAACTCAAGCGGTGCATACAAAGCTACAAGTGACACTCCTGCTACTTCAGGTGACAACCTTGTTACCAATGAAGAGATACGACTCATTGTCAATAAGTTCAACAAATTCTACAAGAGTAGAGGCAAAGAAAGAAGCTCCAACTCAAGATATGAAGAGAAGCGTTACTCTAGTTGTGCCGAAATTGTTACAATTGTGGAAGGCCCGAACACTATTCAAATGAGTGCACGCCCCCCCACAAAAGAAGAGAAGAGTCACCTATAAGAAGAAGCTCAAGAGATGAGTCAACTCATGGAGAGAGAAGGAGTAGAGAAGATCGCTATGAACGAAGACCCTCCTGGAGAAGCAAGGACTCAGAGAAGAAGGACAAGTACACCAAGAGCTACACAAGAAGGAGACATCAAGATCATATTGGTGAATGGGTTTCCGGCTCCGATTCCGACAACCAATCCGAGAGAAGCTGCCACTCCAACTCCGACTATAGTCAAGATGAAGGTGTTGCCGGATTAACACTCGTATCCTCCAATTCCTATGACATATTTGATTCACCAAATGAAGGAAGTGGAAGTTGCTTCATGGATAAAGGCCCCAAGGTATCACACCCCAAATACATTGACTTTAATAGTGATGAGGATGACTTACTAGGAGATGATGACTTGCTCTTTGATAAAACTAGTGATGTTAGTCAAAATGAACTTGATAGTAATCATGCTAGTCAAGATAAGTCGTGTGATGATGATAAGAAGGAGATTGAGCGTCTAACTAAACAACTAAACACTCTTAAGTTAGCTCATGAATCTACTCAATAAGATCATAGAGAGCTCTTAAGAACTCATGAGAAGCTACGCTTCGAGAAGCTAAATTTAGAGCAAGAACATGAGTTTCTTAAAGCTATCAATGACGATCTTCGAAAGAAGAGTTCTTCTTATCTTGCGAAACGACTACTCTTGTCCACATTTGTGCCACAAGTTAAATCTAAGCAAACTAGTAACAAAGGCAAGAAAGGTTCTTCATCTAGTAACAACAACACTAATGCTAAATCCAATGATGTTGTTCCTAGTACTACTATTGATTCCACTAATGATTCTCTTAGCCAAGTTACACTTGAGCAAGAAAACTATTTATTGAGAGGAATTATAGAAAAAGGGGTCTACAAGAGCCTTGCCGGAAGTAAGCAATTTGAGGAGATTGTGCGCAAGCAAGGATGGCACTGGAAGAACCAAGGCGTTGGCTATTTCAATGCCAGTGGAGTTGAATGGGAAGAAGGTCACTACCCCAAGACGAAGTTTGTTCCCCAAAAGGAGAAGTATGATCCTACTCTCTCTAAGGGAACAAAAGCTCAAGATGACCTTCCACCACAAGACCACAAGCTCAACAACAAAGACAAGCTTCAAGAGGAGATTGACACAGTTGAAGAAGAAACCCAAGCAATGGTCAAATGGGTTCCCAAAGCTACTACAAGCTCTACTTCATCAAGTGCTACTTCAACTCCAAGGATCCCATCAAGTTGATGTGGGTCCCCAAGAAGAAGAACAAGAGAAGTTCTTGAGGGATGACTCCGCCAACAAAATTCACTCACATTCATCATTGTCAATAACTAATGCAATCAACTCCAACCTTATTCAATAGTTCAAGGAGTGACAAATCACTCATTGGTAAGCAAGGGACAAGGTAAATAATGAATCAATTGACATCATCTTACATGGTTTCACTCCATGTCCATAGATATTCTTGTATTTGTTCCTTGTGTGGGACTAACCCATGTAGGTGAGAAGAGTACAAAACAACAAGGATGGCTCTCAACTCAAGATGATCTTCATCAACTATGAGCATCCAATACTACAACACCTACATGAAGTCTTCAACGACAAAACCCAAGGTTAGTTTGTCCCTCTTAGGGGGGATGTCACATCAAGGGGGAGCTTTACTATAAGACTTGATTCAAATCATCTCTTAAGATGTGAACACGTTAAAAGCTTTATGTAAAAGTGGCAACCCCACTTATGCTTAAACGATGAGTATGACATGTGATCAAGTATCCTTACTTGGCTCCTAAGTCAATATACTCATATATAGATGACTCCGTCATCTCCAAAGTGCTTGGTAGATACTAGAGTGGTTTTGCATGTTTGCCATGTTTTATTTGACATCTTATTGTGTGAGCATGTTGGTATGCATATTTTTACTCATTCGAGGACATCCAATTGTTGTTATTTGGCTTTCATTTTTTTGGCCAATTGGATGTACAAGAATGCCTAAGTACCCCCTCTAGCTATCTATGCTTTCTCGTCTCATTCTATTCATGCTTCATCACAAAATTTGAGCAAGCACTTTTCGGACCCTCTATGTGAGGATCACTCAGAGTTCCGTCTCGACAAGGGATGACTTCCAAAACCTCCCATGTGCCACTCGGTGTAACCAACTCTCAAAACTCGGTTCCACCGAAGCACTAGGGTTGATCTGGTTTTTCAACCTCGGTATCACCAATCCCAAAATCTCGGCGTCACCGAGTTTCTCTGTCCTCAGGCAGTTAAGCATCTCGATGGAACCAAAATTTTGGAATCGGTGTCACCGACATCAGATGGGTATGTATATCCCGCGGGCCCGAACTTGAAAATTTCTTCAAACCCTCGGCCAGCCGCACCCCACTGCTGCCTCCGCCCTCGCCCTTAGTACTTCGCCGATTGCCTCCCGTGCGCCCTCGCTGCCAGAGTCCGCCGCCGTCAACGGATTCTTCTCCGTCGTTGCCACCGTAGAGAAGTATTCACCAAAATAGGGTAAGACTTCGAACCCTTTTGCGCTCCAACCGCCGATTCAATGCATTAGGATGTATTCCCCCTCTTGCCACTATTTTCAATGCTTATATCCTCAAGAAAATCCCGTAGAGATAGGCGAACGAAATTTTTTAGGTTTAGGTTTCCGCCGTACGCGTCTCAAAGTCACCGAGTGGAAACGGATCAGTGTCATCGATCTGGGTTTTAGGGTTTCTGAGAACAATCTCGGTGAGACCGAATCACTTTTCGGTGAAACCGAAAACCGTGACCAAGTTTCTGTTAATGAGATTGTCTGTCTCGGATGCTCCGAAAACTTAAACTCTGTGGAACCGAAACCCATACAGTGGAATCTGAAACTAAGTTTTTGAGTTCAAATTTTGCACAAATATCTATATTTTGTGATGCTCATCTATTCCACTCTTCTACATCTATTCACAGGGTCAGTTCTCAGCTATGTCATGTTCAGATGGCAGTCAGAATGCTTTCAGAGAGCCAAGTGCAGATCTTGATGCTGGCACTAGTCCAGAAGCTAGCTCCTCAGATTCAGGCACCCCTAGCTCCCATGGCTTGGCCAAGGCAGCCACTAGGGCCAGGAGAAAGTTAAATTCAGATGAGGAGGATGAATATTTCATCCCAGATGATGCTACTTCCAAAAGGAAGACTGTCAGAAAGGAGTATGCCAGTTCAGATGTAGTGAGAGCTCCAGAGACAGCTAAGGGAGGAATGACACTTACACTTGAGAACCCCAGTTCCTCTAGGCAAACAAAGTCTTTGGCCAAGAAGCCAGCCAAGAAGAGAGAGAGAGAGACGAAGAGAACCATTCGTGTGCAAGGAAGGCCAACTTCTATGTTTGAAGATCCAGCTGAGCCTTCTTCCAAGAAGAAGAAGAGGAACCAACTACTAACCCACCTCCTTCCAAGCAAAGGAAGCTTATGGCTGATGTAATGCCCAACAAGACACCTTCTAGGGCAAAGCCCTCTGCTCCCAAGAATCCAACTGCCTCCAAGCCCAAGAAGACTACCAGAGACATTCCAACAGCTGATAAGAACAAGGGTTCTACCTCCAGGGATGCTGCTGAAGAAGAAGTTGTTGTTTTGAGGAAGCTCAGACCTCACCTGCCAGATCACAACAATGATCACCCAGTTGCAGAGAATATGAAGGAGAGAAATGATCAAGGGCTCAGGAAGTGGAGAGCTGCTGATCCATACGCTATCAGGAGAAGGACTGCTATTGATGCTCACTTCCACACTAAGGAGCAGCAAGATTATTATGAGACTGTCTTGTTAGACAAAAGTCCAGCTGTCAGTGACATGAGGTACATTGATTGGAAGTTCATCAAGGAGAATGAAGACTACTTCCCTCATGTGCTAGAAAACTTCAAGGCCATTGACATTGATGCTTTTGTTGGCAGAGAGATGACAACTTGGAATGGTGAGATGATCATGCAATTTTATTCCATAGCTCATTTTTATCCAGATGGAAAGATTGTATGGATGACTGAGGGCATGAGATACCATTCGTCAGCTGATGAGTGGGCTACCATCTTAGGAGTCCCAAAGGTGTAGGATGGTGATCTTGATGTTTATGCTGAGGCAAAGATGAACCACAACTCCATGGCCAATATGTATAACCCCATTCCCAGAGCATACCTGAAGACACATAAGCTTGGCTTAGTCTATTTCTTGCAAGCGGGTTTGCCTACCACCAATACTATTATGAGGCATACTTTGATGCCTAAGTCAGGTGATGACAAGATGATTCGAGGCTATTCCATCAACATGCTGCATCATGTGGATATCCACACCAGGATCAGGGTGATGGATTTGATTGTAGAGACAATCAAGAAGACAGTTGCTGACCAGAAGAGGTCATGTGGATATGCTCCGTACATCCAGATGCTTATCAATTCCAAAGTTGGGAAGAGCCAATATCTGCTTGACCGACCACACCTACCCCTACAGCCGGAGTTTGAGGACAATGTTGTGGAGATGGATCCAAGTCATCCCACTTCATCTACTACACAGGCCCAGATTAAGGAAGAGGCCAGGGCTGAAGCTGCTAGAGCCACTAGTGCCCAAATGCCGAGGACAAAGAGTGACCAAATGGCATATCTCATCAGCACTATCCAAGGGATAGAGAAGAACGTGAGTGAGATCCTAAAGAACCAGAAGAGCCTTGAGAGGATCGTGGAGAACAAATATCATACCTTGGATAACAAGGTGACCGAGCTGACCACCGCAGTAAATGCTTTGAAGAAGGAAGTGGATGCACTGCCTAGCCCCAGCTCCAGTTCTAGTGATGATGATGATAGTACTCCTCTCCAGACTCACACTCAGTTCAGGACACAGGTCAGATCTTCTGTCGTGCCAGTTCCAGAGACGAGACTATCTTCACCATCACCTGCATTAGCTCCTTCAGCTCCCTCAGCACCTCCAGTATCCACTCCACCACCTCAGAGGACTTCAGCAGAAGCATTAGTGGATGTTGTTCTTTCGACTCCTTCCACGACCACCGGAGCTGCTTCATCATCTCATGGAGGAGATCGAGCCCAGAGTGACGCTTAGCTCTATACCTTCGAGCTTTTTGGTAACTTGTTGCCAAAGGGGGTGAAGTGTGATATATCATAGGGCTTCGAGAGATAGTGTTGCATTTTGGTAGCTCTCTTCGTTTTAAAAACATTTGGTTTATCGTGTGGATTTCCTAAAACTTCGTTGTGTTTGATCGTACGCTTTGTGTTTGATGCTACTATTTCATATCTTTGTGATTTCCGTATGTTGATCATTCACTCTTGTTTGGTGTTATGTGCATTGTCATCCATTCGTATCATTTATGCGCACCACCAAGATGTATGTGACATGGAAGAGTTACCCATGATCCTAATCGATTGTGCATTTGCATTCAAATGCAAATTTAAAACAGTGCACAAATTTAGGGGGAGCTCTTGCTTATCACATACTTCTCAAAGCGACGATGTTATTCATTATTTATATCCCTATAGAAGCTTTGATCTATATGTTGTCATCAATTACCAAAAAGGGGGAGATTGAAAGCAGAACTTCTCCCTAGGTGGTTTTGGTAATTAATAACAACATATATTTCATTGGACTAATGATTCTACCAAGTATATTTCAGGAAAAGATGAATGAATTGGCAAAGGATTGTGTGGAGATCCTCTAGATGCAAGGAACATCTATTGGCAACAAGCTTCAAGACTCTACATTTTGCATTTTGTGAGAAATCATATTTGAGTCCATAGGAAAGCCAATACTATTAAAAGAGGATGAGGTATCCATGATGATCTGGTTGCTCAAGTGCTTAGAGTTAGCCACCAAAAATACTCATGAATTCTCCCACAAAATACTCTGTCTAAACCCTAACACTCAAATTCGGTGCCACCAACTTTTCGATTTCGGCCCTACCGAGTTTCACCCTAGACGGATCCTAAGCCAAACCCTAGTGTCTCGGTGACACCAAGTTTGATTTCGGTGAAACCGAAATCAATGACCAACTTTTGGGTATCCTATTTCTAAGAATCGAAATTTCTGAGTTTTAGGAATCGGTGACACCGAAACTAGAAACTGCCTAGGTCAGCCAAAATTGGACCCACCGAGATTTATTGGTCTCACCGAAACACCAAAAGTTGCCACATTTTGCATTAGTCGGTGGAACCGAGTTTTTGCTTCGGTTTCACCGAGTTGGGCAATAATGTTGTAACGGTTGGATTTTTGGAGATGCCTATATATACCCCTCCACCTGCCTCTCATTCGTAGAGGAAGCACTCAGAACAAACCAACACTTGCCCCATCCATTTTCTGAGAGAGAACCACCTACTCATGTGTTGAGATCAAGATCTTCCACTCCAACCATATGAATCTTGATTTCTAGCCTCCCCAAGTTGCTTTCCACCCAATCAACCTCTTCTACCAAGCCAAATCTGTGAGAGAGTGATTGTGTGTTGAGGAGACTATCTTTTGAAGCACAAGAGCAATGAGTTCATCATTCTTACCACATCTATTACCTTTTGGAGAGTGGTGTCTCCTAGATTGGTTAGGTGTCGCTTGGGAGCCTCCGTATTCGTGTGTGGAGTTGAACCAAGAAGTTTGTAAGAGCAAGGAGATCGCCTACTTCGTGAAGATCTACCCCGAGTGAGGCTAGTCCTTCGTGGACGTAAACCGTGATGGAATAGACGAGGTTGCTACTTTGTGGACCCTTATGGGTGGAGCTCTCCATGGACTCTCGCGACCGTTACCCTCCGTGGGTCAAAGTCTCCATCAACGTGAACGTACGATAGCACCACCTATCAGAACCATGGGAAAAATCTTCGTGTCCCCCATTGTGTTTGATCCTCCTATCCCTTCCCTCTACTTATATGTGCATGTCTTTAATTTCCGCTGCTATACTCTTAGACTTGCATGTGTAAGGTGTGCTTGACTTGATATAATTGCTAAAACTTGCCAACATCTAAAACTGGGAAAAGGCTAGAATTTTAATTTGGTCAAGTAGTCTAATCACCCCCCTCTAGACATACTTTGGATCCTAAAGTAGGTTATCCAATAGAGACAATTGGGTATTCCTTCTACCACAAGTTCAAAGACAAAGTGTTTGTCACATAAGAATGGACATTTTTTTAGAAGAGTTTTCTCTCTAAAGAAGTAAGTGAGAGGACAGTGCAAGCTACACAAGATTATTGAACCGCTGGCAAAAAGTTAGCAACAAGCTGGAAATTGTTCCGGAAGTTGTTTGCAAAATTAAAACCGAAAGTTTATACATCAGTTGTAGGAACGCTAGTTAAAGCACTAAAATGCATAGATCAAGAAAGGTTAATGAACCTCTTGAATAATTTCACAATGAAATATTCATCTTAGAAGAAGATGAACCTATGCACTAGAAGGAAGCGATGGCGGCGCCCAGCTCAAAGGAATGGCTCAAAGCCATAAACTCCGAAATGGAGTTCATATAGGACAATTAAATATGGAGCTTGGTTGATCCTATAAAAGATATATAACAAATGGATGTCAAAACTAGTTTCCTAAACTGATGGGATGTATGCATGAAACAACCACAAAGTTTTGTCAATTCTGAGATTACCAGAGAGGTGTGCAAAACTTCAGAAGAGTTTGAAGCAAGCATCACGGAGATGGAATCAAAATTTTAATGAAATATTGAAATAGTTTAAGTTTGTTAAAATGATGAAGAAACTTATATATATATATATATATATATATATATATATATATACAAAGTTTATATCATTTCTAATATATGTACAATATATATATATATATATATACACACAAAGTTTATTGGGAGCTATATATCGCTTCTAATATCATATGTAATTGACATATTATTGACTGGAAATAATATAAAGTTCTTAAGCACATTTAATATTTTTTAAAGAATATGTTTTCATTGAAAATCTAAAAAAATGGAAAAGCAACTTATTGGTCATCAAATATCAACATGAGAAAGATCAAGATGTCTAATTGTGCTTAGCCAATATGAATACATTGACAATGTTTAAAATGGAGAATGTATTTTCTCCCAATGTCACATAGCATGATGCTTAGAAGAAATCAATGCCTGAAGACAATTCGTAAGCATGATTAGATGAGCGGTATTCAATATATATCAAAAAATTGAATCCATCATGAAAGCTATGGATCGTATTAAGCCAAAAGTTTCTCGTGTACTAAAGCATTAGTAGCAAGTACCGAAGTGATCTTGGATTAGCTCACTAGGTAAATGTTGAAATAATTAAGTACCTCAGAGATGACAAAGGACTTGCTCCTCGTCAATAGAGGAGATGAAGAAGATCCGTATAAATGGTTATAACCAACATCGGCTTCATGACTGATATAAATTATTATCGGGATATGACAAATTAATTGTTTGGAATAGTTTTCAAGCATGTACAATATTGTGGATTCTATAACGTTAGAACTATATGTTGACAACGTTTCAAAGTTGTCTGAATCAAAAATATCTTGATGTAATCAAGAAGTATCTTGATACAGTTGATGTGATCCAAAGTGTGATGAAACTAATAACATTGTATTATAAATAAAAGTGTATTTGCTCAACGCAAAAAGAATTAAAGATACTACAAAATCAGACATGACAAACAGAATTATTACATGGCTTTGAATATGTCAAAACCGGCGACGAAGGCTCTACCACTAGCAAAGCATTAGCAACACCAGATAAGCCCTAGGTGTTAATAAGCCATGCAACTAGATTATTGACTCTAGTGCAAGTGGGAGACTATTGGAAATATGCCCTAGAGGCAATAATATTGTATCACTGTATTTCTATATTCATAATTAAGAGTTTATATTCTATGCCATATCTATTATGATTTTGGAATATGCGATTCAATGGAAAACTCATAAGCATGTGTGGAATGATAAATGGTAAAAAGGTTCATAGTCTTGCCTCTAAGACTGTCTTAAGTGTTGTTAGTGATCCTGTTTTACGGACCTTACACTACTGGAATCAGCAACTTTGCCGCCTGCCATGGCAGACGGCAAAGGCATGCATTGCGGACGGCAAAGGTCTTTGCCGTCAGCCAGCAGATGGCACCACATCCGGCTGAACAAGCTCCGGTAAAGGCCACTTTGCCGTCTGCTGGCAGACGGCAAAGACCTTTGCATCTTTGTCGTCTGCCAGCAGACGGCAAAGGGCATGGACGGCACACGTGGCAGCTTAGGTCCGTTAAGGGGTTAACGGCGTGCTTTGCCGTCTGCTGGCAGACGGCAAAGATGCAAAGGTCTTTGCCGTCTGCCAGCAGACGGCAAAGCTTCCAAATAGGCCAGCCCAGTGCACCCCAGGTTGCACAGGTAGCTGCCACGTGGCAGATTTGCCGTCTGCTGGCTGAAGGCAAAGCGCTTTGCCGTCTGCCAGCAGACGGCAAAGAGCCTGTACAACCCCTGTTTTTTCTGTTTTTTCTTAAATTCATTCAATTTCACATAATTTCACACACACACACACACACACACACACATATATATATATACACACACATTTGAAAATACTTTCAACAAGCATAACAACACATATACATACCAAATCATATCCCTGCCATATGGATATGATCATCCAACACATATACATACCAAATGAAAAGTCCATATGCAACATATATAGCTAGCCAACATATCCAACAACAAGCATACAATGGTTTCATCCATACATACATATATAGGTAGCAAGTTTCACATTGTTCATCGTACAAAATCAAAACAAAAAGGAAGCACAAGGAGAAGAGTAGACTCCATCAACGCAAGCTTCCTCATCTAAAGCAAATCTGCAAATTGGGAAAGAAGAAAGTTAGAAGAAGAAGAAGAAGAAGACTAGCTAGAAGAAGAAGAAGAAAAAGAAGAAAAAGAAGAAGAAGAAGAAGAAGAAGAAGAAGAAGAAGAAATTTTCTTCTCTTTCTTTTTCTCCTCTCCTCTTCTTTATCTTCTTCTTCTTCTAACTAAGGTAGGTAAAAATGCCATTTTTTAGCTAAGCTAGGTAAAAATGCTAAGTGTAGGTCATTTTAGAGCTAAGCTAGGTAGTTATGCCATTTTTGAGCTAACCTAGGTAGTTATGCCATTTTTTAGCTAACTAAGCATATTTATAGCTATCCTAGGTAAAGTATGTCAGTTTGGAGCTAAGTAAGGTTATTATGTCATTTTCGAGGAAAATAAGCTAAGTATAGGTCATTTTGGAGCTAAACCAAGGTTATTATGCCATTTTTTACCTAAGTGAGCTAATTATGTCATAAATGAACTAGCTAAGCTAAGTATAGATCATTATTGAGCTATCCTAGGTAGTTATGCCATTTTTTAGCTAACTAAGCATATCAAGTCATTTTGGAGGAAAAAATGCTAAGTATAGGTCATTTTATAGCTATCCTAGGTAAAATATGTCATTTTGGAGCTAAGTAAGGTTATTATGTCATTTTCGAGGAAAATAAGCTAAGTATAGGTCATTTTGGAGCTAAGTAGGTCATTTCTTAAGCTAAGTATGCATTTGTTAAGCAAAACACTTGGGAAAACTTACCATCATCACGAAGGTGAAGGACCGGTCGGGCTTGCCCCAGTGTGAGACGGAGAAGGACCGGTCGGGTTTGCGGCAGACGCAGAAGGATCGGTCGATGCTTGTCGGGAGGCATGCTGCACCAAAGATCATTTGCAATGTCTCGTTAGCATGATGCAACTCAAATGTGAATACTAGTAACTAATGACCATTCAAATGAAACTCACCGTGGGCGCTATACCAATCTGGAGCATTGGTAGAGGGGTCTGACCGTTGTTCTGGCACACGGTCTGCACATTTTGTTTTCACGAGTCAGTCATATTAGTTAGTGATGAAACGAACATTACGTGCATGATTTGGCTAATATGTAGGAGAAACTTACCACGAGGAGATCGTATAGGGCCCGGTAAGACGCGTCGTTCCGGTTCCTCTCCTCCTCCACCAGCCTAGCCGTCCTCTCCTCCATGTCCCTCTCCCTCTCCGCCGCCTGCCTGTTTGCCTCCGCCAGAAGCTCCTGGGCCCTAGCCTCGATGGCGAGCTCCATTGGCCGTGGACGAGGCCTTATCTCAGGATCGGAGCTCGTCTGGCGCTTCTTGATCTCCGGGAGAGTTCTAGGACAACGTATCAGTCCATCCCCAATGGCTATCGAGCCATGGGGCCTCCCGCCACCAGATATCATCACAAGCTCTGGATCAAAAGGACTCTGGCTTGGGTTGAAGTCCTCCCCTTTCCTCGTCTTCCCCTCATCTCTGTACCTCACGAGCTTATTGTGGGAGGAGATGTTGCCGAAGCTCTCTGGATCATCGAGGTCATCCTCAGAGAATGCCTTGGCCTTCTTGTACGGGGCAGTATGGGCCATGGCATAGAGGTCGAACAGCGGTGGCACCTCCTTCTTGTTGTGTCGCGCCTAAAAGAGAGGAACAAAATATTAGTTAAGGGCTCAAGCTAGCATGAAGAATGAAATTGCATGAATCATGAAGCAAACCACATACCCAGTGATCCCCGAACTCAAACAGGTTGGAGCTCCCTTGATGGTGTGGCACACCTTTCATTTGGGCACGCTTATCCTTGGCCTTGTCGTGGACGGCTAGCCATTGGGGAGAGCACCACTCATCCACCAACGTCTCCCAACAGTCCATCCTATCCGCACACCATCTCGGGGGCACCTAAGTTAGACAAGAGAAATTTCAGCGCTACGCCTACAAATCAAATCAAGGAAACTAAGTACAAGGCCTTAAGAATATGTAATTACCTTCATGTACTTCTCCTTACTCAGAAACTTGGCGCGACACTTCTTCTTGGCCCTCTTAATGTTAGTCGAGGCGTAGTAGTCTCGAACAGCCTGCACCCGAGCCTCGTGCCGTAAGTTCTGAAATAGGCGCTTGCACTCGGCTATGAGAACAATAGCCGCGTCCGCCTCGTGTTCCTCAAGACACCTGTAGAAGGTCTGCAATCAAACAAGACAACACTGATTAGTACAATCACTAGGTGCTGTTGATTTTTAATTCTGTAAAGGAGAAATTACCCAAAACCGCCGGATCACAATGTCGGCCACCGTCTCGCACAAGACACCGTCGACCCTCTCCTCCGGCGGGGCCGGGGCAGCCACGTACAGCTCCCAGGTCAGTGCTAGCTGTGGAACCTCACCCTCACCGGGCAACTTGACCCACCCCGGGAAGTGGTGCCGGAGAAGCACACCAAGGACCTGGTTGGGCCTGCGGACACCAGGGGCGTGTTTCCAACCCCTGCAGTATGACAAGGCCAACACATTAGATATTAATTTGAAGAAACATGAAGGCAAAAGGTTAAAAAAGAGTAAATGCACTTACTTCTCCCCATTAGGCACAATCAACCACCTCTGATCGCGGGTCGCCGGCACGGGCGGGAGCTTTGTACCACCACGCTGGTAGACCTTCTTGCCCTCCTCAACCAGCTCGCCCTCGCTATAGCTATCCTCAGAAAAGTTGTCCTCTCCACCATCAGCATGGCCACTAGCCTCCGGAGTCACGTGGGACGAAGACTCTGGGACCGGAGTCTCCTGGGACGAAGACTCTGGGACCGGAGTCTCCCGAGGCTCGTGGACCGGAGTCCGAGACGGGTCCAAGTCAGACGGGTCCACCTGAGACGGAGCACTCCTGTGGTCGGGAGAATCAGCTGGGGGTGGCGGCGAGGAAGGCGCAGCAGCCTGCCTACCTCTCCCGCCGCCACGTCCACCTCTAGCACCCCTCTTCGTCTTCCCCCGACCTCTCCCGGCCGAAGAAGAAGCGCCTGCCGGTGTCTGCATACTGTGTTCCAGCGCTCTCCGGAGGTGCTGGGGTGGAATAATAGCACCCCTCCCAGCACGCGCCGAGGAAGGAGGCTCGGAGCGCTCTCGACCCGCGCCCACCATCTGTCAACACCTGTAATGACAAAGAGTAAACGAAATTAGTACAACATAAAAAAATTGAATACCTAATAACTAGCAAGTTTCATCGGCACGAAGACCGGCAAGTTTCATCAACAGGAGGCCGAAGAGGTGTCGGGGGTGTCGTGTCTGGGTGTCGTGGTGTCGGGGTGTCGGGGTGTCGTGTCGGGGTCGGGGTGTCGTGTTGGGGGTGTCGTGTCTGGGTGTCGTGGTGTAGGGGTGTCGAGGTGTCGGGGTTTCGGGGTGTCGGGGTGTCGGGCTGTCGGGGTGTCGGGGTGCTGTGTCGGGGTCGGGGTGCTGTGTCGGGGTCGGGGTCGGGGTGCCGTGTCGGGGTCGGGCTGTTGGGGTGTCGGGGTGCCGTGTCGGGGTCGGGTCGGGGTTTCGGGGTGTCGTTTTCTTCTTCTTCCCCTCTTCTTCTTTTTTTCCTCTTTTTCTTTTTCTTCTTCTTCCTCTTCTTCCTTTTCTTCCTTTTCTTCTTCTTCTTCTTCTTCTTCTTCTTCTCCTCCTCCTCTCCTCTTTTTTTCTCCTTCTTCTTCTTCTTTTTTTCTTCTCCTCCTCCTCTTCTTCTTCTCCTCCTCTCCTCTTCTCCTCCTCCTCTTCTTCTTCTCCTCCTCTCCTTTAACTAATGCTAGACCTAACTAAATAAGCTAAGTAACCCTAATTCCTAAAATCTTACTAACTACAACTAAACTACATTTTTTACATCTTCTACAACTAACTACAACTAATTAACCTAACTACAACTAAAGATTTAACTAATACTAAAACAGAACACAAAAATTACTAAAACAGATAAAAAATGAAAAAATAGAGAGGGGGAGGGGGCTCACCGGAGTGGGGGAGGTGGAGGCCGGCGTTGGTGGATGTGGAGGAGGCCGACGCCGGCGGGGTAGGTGGAGGAGGCCGGCGGCGGCGGCGGTGGGCTGGAGGAGGCAGGGGGTGGCGGCGTTGGAGGAGGGCGACGCGCGGGGACGGGGTGGCGCCGGCGGACGGGGATGGCGGCGCGAGATGGGGACGGCGGCGCGCGCAAGAGAGTAGTGGAGAGAGAGGGGATGGGGGACGGGGCGGTGGGGCGTCGGGGGCGGCGGGTGGCGTGGCGGGGGCGGTGGCGGTGGGGCGTCGGGGGCGCCGGGGAGAGAGAGAGGGGCGGGGTGGTGGGGCGGCGGCGGGTGGTGGGGGCGACGCGCGTGCGGTGGTCGTCGGGGAGGAGAGGGAGAGAAACAGAGAGAGAGGGGTGGGGTGGGCGCTGCCGTTAGTTAACTCAATTCTTTGCCGTCTGCCCCGCCTTTGCCGTCTGCTAGCAGACGGCAAAATAGGGGGGCCGTTAGGGTTTTTTGTAAGCAGCTCGTTAGTGGGCCCACCTCCCTCTTTGCAGTCCACTAGCTAACGGCAAACCTCCTTTGCCGTCTGCTAGCAGACGACAAAGAAGCGGCTGATGGCAAAGAGCTTCTTTGCCGTCAGCTAGTTCTTTGCCGTCTGTTTTCTGGAAACGGATGGCAAAGAGCTTCTTTGCTGTCCGCCAGCAGACGGCAAAGAACTGGCAGACGGCAAATTTGCTGATTCCAGTAGTGTTAGGATACCGTTAAGTGTAACGATAGTCCTAAAACAACATTGAGAGTATGACATTAGAAGAATGACCATATTGAATCGATCCAAAACTTGTTTGTTATACTTTGAGATAATATCGTCTGAAATCAATTGTTATAACACGAAGTGTTAACATGTGTTTTATGTTCCTTAGACCATGAGAGTATCATAGTCACTTCTTACCGTAGGATGAGCTTTGGTGTTTTTCAAACTTCATTCGTAACTAGGTGATCATAACGACAACCTGCAGGTTCATCGGAAAGTTTGACAAGGGACTAGATAGCTCAAGAGTGGGATATTATCCTCTAACGATGGAGAGATATTCTTCAGACCCTCTCAGTGTGATGACATCCATCATCATCTGGCCAGACACAGGTGACTATGTCACAAGGATGCCAGAACACATCAACGAGAAAGAAGAACAAAATTGTTAACGAGATAATGGTACAATGAGCATGTGAATGACTCAAGGGGATACCGATGCTCTCGGGTTTTGTAAAGTATCGCGAAGAAAAGGGAATGTCACATGGTAACTAATGGTTCACTCGAATATCATTCGTGTACTCATAGGGATGGATATGGATGTCCACGGTTCCGCTATCGGTCATTGAACGAAGGAGTTTCGTTCATGTCTATGAGTTACCAAACCTACGGGGTCACAAATCTTAAGGTAATAACGATATGCTGAGTGCTAGTAGTGCGGGAGTAATGAGAACATATTTCTGAAATTGTTTCATTAATATTCAAAATAGTTTTGAGAGGATCCGAAACCGTTTCGGGATCACCAGAAGGGTTTCGGAAACTATCGGGCAATACCAGGTATTACCGATAAATATATATAGATAGAAAATGTTTTCGGTGATGTTAAATTAGTAATAAAAGGCTCTAGTAATTGTTAGAAGGCTTTTATATTAAATTTAATATTAACAGGCCTTAAAAGGCCAAGTAGTGGAAAGGGAATTGGGCCACCATGGCTAAAACATGGAAGGCTCCCCACTTTTCCAAGTGGGGAGGCCGAATTGGAGTGGGGGAGGACTCTTCCTCGCCCTCTTGGGCGACGCACCAAGGAGGGACTTTCCCTCCTTGGTGGCAGCCCCTCCTCCCCTCTCCCACCTATATATACTAGAGGATCCCCTTTGGATACACAACTTTTGAAGTCTCCTTTAATCCTCTAGTACTAGTTCTAGTTGATCATAGTTGGTCAATTGGAGCTAGACCTAGATCCTCTAATACTCATAATTAGAAGCCTGGTGTGGTTCTAATATCTTCCCTCTACTTCTCCGGCGCTGATTAGCTCTGGACGGCGAAGCGCTGCCGGATCGTGAAGACCATACGCTTGCAGCCAAGTACAGAGGCCGTGCTTTCGGTCTTCGGTTCGAGGGATCGTTCATGGGTAGTTCGCGGAGTCGTTCATCTATGGTTCGAGGGACTTGAACAACTTGTCTTCTTCCACTGCAACTCGGAGTAGGTAACGATCCGATCCCAACCGTTTATTGGATCTTCATAGTGTTCCTGGTTGATCGTAGGGTGATTTTTTTGTTTTCTACTATGTTTCCCAACACTCACCGCATGCGCACACTCTAGGACCAGCTGCCGCCATCTTCCGTTGTCCCACCCTCAAGAGTGATCAACGTATCCAGCTCATCAGTCCATACTCCCATCGACGTCACCTCGACGCCAGACTGCACCACCATCCTGCACATATCCATCCACACGCGCCCGTTGGCGAAACTCCGCCACGCCATGCCGTCGAGATCCGCCTTCGGCCTTACGCTAGATGTTCCACCGCTCCTCCTCTTGTCCCCTCCAGGCAGCACTTGATCCAAAATGATGCCCCTAAGAGGGAGAGTGACACTGAAGGCGTCGTCATCTTCCGATCCGATAGACCCAGATCTAGGGTTTCCCATGGAACATCCCGATCAAGTTGACGTGACCCGCAACGACGATGCCTCGAGAAGGAAACCATGTAAGAGACGCCGCCATCGTCCGCCAAGACCGCAAACAGACATGATTTTCACCGGAAGTCGCGTCGTCCCGATCTCGCGTCTGGCTGGAACCGTGCGGATCCTTGCCATTGTTAGAATTAATCCGAGCTACGCAATCGATCCATCGAGGAACAAGCAATCACAACACGATGATGACATCGAGATTTGTTAACAAGGTTAGGCAAACCCGCCTACTTTCCGGGGCAGTGACTACGGGCGTTCCTCCCCGAGATACCGCTACATCGGTCAGCCGGGCGCGAGCACAAGCCGCCGGCTCCCCCTTGCATGCATGTAGCTGTCTAGTCGTCATTGTGCTCGGATACCACTTGTTATAATTAATCCGAGGTACGCGATCGATCCATCGAGGGACAAGGAATCACAACACAATGACATGGGTTGGTCTTCACTTCCTGCTCTTAAGCACCTGGATAAAGGATTTCATGGTAGAACGACATGGGTTGCATGATCGTTTGTTGATGGCTGGCAGAAGTTTCCAACAATGTTGCTACTTCAACTAACATGGTTCTTTTGCTCCCAACGTAGGAAAGATGATACATTCCCAAATCTGTTGGTCAGTATTTTTCCACTGATGTCTTAGTTAATCTCTAGCAGATCCCGCAACCGCGCATCTCACAAAACGCGTATAAGGGCTCCCGTAAATATATTTTTACGGTGCGACGAGCGTTCCGACAGAACAAATCCCGTAAAATATTTCATTGTCCCAGTAAAATTGCACAAACCCCCGAAAAACGTCTGTTAAATTACAATTGGATCCATCACGCCATGGAGCAAGACGAAGACTACAGGGACGAACGCGACGAGCAGGCGGCAACAACTAGCTCGCGACGGCAGGGCAGCTAGCTAGCTCGCTCGCTCGCTCGCAACGGAGCGGATGCTAGCTAGCTAGCTAGCTCGCGATGGCGGCAGCTGCTTGCTAACCGAGCTAGCTCGCGGTGGTGACATCATGCGGCAACTCGTGAACAGCGGCGGCGACGTGCGGCAGCTCGCGTGTGGCGACGGCGACGACGTGCAACAGCTCGCGGGCGGCGGTGACGTGTGGTAGCTCTCGTGCGGCGATGGCGGCGTGGGGCGGTGAGATTTGACCGGAATTAAGCTCGGAAAGCCGTGACGGGCCGGGAATACGGTATGGTCTCGTAAACTGGTGATTATTATAGCGGACGCCCGGTTTGCACGATTTGTTAGATGCTCTTAGCCAAAATGCTTGATTACGCGCGTCCGGGGGTTTAGCTTGCATATGCCTACCCATCATACATGTTCGTTCCGACTTGTGTGAAAGATGGAAAAAATAGTTCAAACCAGGACTGCTACGAGAAGCCAACATGGATCATCCGATATAACGGTGGCAACTTCTGCAAATGGAAATACATTTATATTTGATCCATGGGTATATGTGCAATATTGTACCAAACAGTATTGTGTTTTATGTATCTTTTGAACGGGCCCTTATCTAATGTAATGTAATATACATTTTGTGTATTGATATTGTAGAGCTCTGAATAGAGTAACCGTGTATCTAACTAAGTTGTGTATACCAAAAATGTCAATCCTTTATCAAATGACTTTTTTTTTGTTCAGTTCATGATTTTCATTGTGTTATTTTGATTAGTTTGCCACGTCTCAACGTCCGGCGCATTCTACCTGCTTGCTTGCCACCTATCTTTACCTACTAATAAAGGAAGGAGTGTTTCTGCCCGTCCGTCATCGAAATTGCCCCTAAGTTGCATATTACCCATCAATGTCATCTATAAGTCTTTACCTATTAATAAAGGACGGGTCGCTTCTGCCCGTCCGTCATTAGAACTACCCTCAAAGTTGACATAAATTACCCACTATGTCACCCATAAGTAAAAAAATGATTTGCTTCGCTTCATGGGCCGTTGTTTTTTGTTTATATACTATGCGGCCCCTAATTGAAAAGAAATAGACAGCTAGCCTAGTGGCCAAGGTCTTGCTCCACAACCTGGGCTACCAGAGTTCAACTCCAGCCCAACCCTTTTTTCTTTTTCACTTTTTTTTTCAAATTCAAATGCTTTTTAAAACACCCATATCTTTCAAACACTAACTCCAAATCTAACATGTTATATATGAAAATCGCTAAAAAATGTGTAGATTTCAAATATGCTATCATCTTGCATGTTAACCATTTTTAGAATAAAGTCTATGGTGCAACCTTAATTAATACCTTCTCTATATTGGTTATTTTAAAAATGCCTATTACATATGTTTTCTATGCCATTTAACTTGAGTAGATGTGATAGTTTCAGAAATTGGCTTTGGCTCGTAGGTGTATATGCACCCATTGTTCAAATGCACATTTTGAAAACTTAAAAAATTACGGTGAAAAATCGCACGTGTAAATCCGGCCATTATATGTGCGTGAACAAAGTTTCGGTGAAAAAGAACATTTTTTGTTGCTTGTGTAAAAAAGACAAATTTTGATCCTTGATTACAGCTATTCACGAGGCATTTTTTTGTCTTTTTTGTACATGCCACAAAAAATGTTTTTTTACCGAAACTTTGTGCACCCGCATATAATGTCCGGATGTACACATTGGATTTTTCTCCAAATTTTTTTTACTTTTTGAAATGTGTTTTTTACATATTTTTTGTAATAGGTGTATATGCACCTATGAGCCAAAACGCCGCTATCTGATAGTTTAATGTTCTCACAAAAGATAGTGTTGGCACTATAATGGTTCCTACTAGCTACCATATGATAAAGGTTGCAGTAGATACATAGTCATCCTATTTTCCATCGTGCAGAATAACCAACCAATATACAATGATGTACAATAAACTGTTGATACGAGCGTTATGTAAACAAGTGGTTTAACGTTGATATCCGTATTTTTTAAAATTGTGCCAATAAATGTTTTTAAAATTCCTTGAATACACTTCAAAAACCGTCCAATCATTACGTATTTACGCAACACCAGTTATCATTGTTTGTTGTGTGGAGATTTCAAGGGATTTGTTAATATCGTCCAGTGTGTATGAGGAGTTGATTTTTTTCTCCTGTTACAATGCACGGGCATGTTTGCTAGTGATAAAAAACGTTTCACAAAGAGAAATCACGGCCTGGACCGGCCCATGTAGGAACCTCCTATAATGCGCTCTGCGCGCTAGGACAAGAGACGGGTCGTCAGTTTGTGCCGGCCCATCTATGAGCGACCTGTTATTTATTATTGGCTTTTCTTTTCCGCCATTATTTTTTCCACTTAAAATAATTTGGAAATTTAAAAAAGTTTCGAAAAAATTAAAAAAGAGAATTTTGAAATAAAATGTTCAATAATTCATAAATGTTTGTGGCATCCGAAAATGTTTGCGATGTTTAAAAAATGTTTGTAAATTTTAAAATAAATATTCGGTAAATCAAAAAACGTTCATGAGTTTTTATAAAAGTTCATGTATTAAAAAATGTTAATGAAATTGAAAAAATTACACCAATTCAGAAAATATTCATGAATTGAAAAATATACTAAAATTCAAAAACTGTTCATACATTAAAAAATATAGTTTATTGATTCATACAATATTCGCTGATTCAAAAAAGATCATGCAGTTAAAAAAAATCATTAATTTTGAAAATTGTTCCACCAAATCCCAAAAAAGTATTCGTCAATTCTGGAAGTGTTCGCCGATTCAAGAAAAATGTTTTAAATAATGTTCATATTTAAAAAAATATATTTGCAAACAGTATAAAATGTTCATGAATTCAAAAAATGTTCACGATTTTAGAAAATGTTGGCGAATTTGAAAAATGTTTACGATTTCAAATATGTTCATGAGTTTAGAAAATTTTCATGATTTTTAAAAATTGTTCACGATTTCACGAAAATGAGAATAATAGTGTTCTCGATGATGCAGTAAAATATGGTCATTGTCATTCAAGATTATAGTTTTTTTCTTCCCGTTGCAACGCACGGGCCGTTTTGCTAGTACAATCCTAAACTAACGTGCTTCGGAATCGAGCTATCTTTCTACGTACTTTTTATATGGTCTTTGTCTACGACCGATTGAACTATTCGGATTTGTCTGTTGTACTTTGTGTTCATCTGATTTTCATTCGTCCAAACAACAAATATTCATTACAAAATGCACCACACCTCCCCTGATCTACCAAATCGTTTTATTCAACGATTAATTTTGCGGAAGTCGGGTGGCATGCAGCTTGCTGCGCCCCTAATAGTAGTTTTTATAGTGGTATCAAGAAAATGGTCTTTCTTTTTGGAGGGTGGTCATTTCTTCTCAGTGTGCATATGTGAAAGCACATATGCTACCTTGGTGGTTTTGATAATTCATGACAACATACATTGTCTCATGGACTAATATTTCTACCTAGTTCATTTCAGTTTTAGTCCATAGAGAGGGTTGGCAAAAGGATTGTGACGAGATACCCCAAGATGCAAGGAATGGATTGGCAAAGCTTCAAGCTAGAAGACTCTATATTTTACTTTGTGAGAAATCACTTTGAGTCCATAGGAAAGCCAATACTATTAAAAGGGGGTAAGGTATTATTGGTGAATAAATTGCTCCACGTGCACAAGTGCTAGTCACCAAAAACACCCACAAGCTCTCCCACAAAGATTATGTCTAAATCCCTACCACTCAAAATCGGTGCCACCAAGTATCCATATCGGCTACACCGAGTTTAAACCCTAGACAGAAACCCTAGCCACAAACCCCTCTTCGGTGCAACCGAGTTTACATCGTGCAACCGAGAATCAGTGACCACGATTCTGTTGGCCGCTTTCATAAAATTGGAATTTCCGAGTTTTGTGTTTCGGTCCCACCGAGTTTGGGAAATTGCCTCGGCCACTAACTTCGGTACCACCGAGTTTTCTATATCGGTCTCACCGAGATTCCTAAAGTTGCCACATTTTGAACACTTCGGTGCCACCGAGTGTTTACTTCGGTTTCACCGAGTTGCTCAATAATGGTGTGACGGTTGGATTTTTGGAGATGCCTATATATACCCCTCCACCACATCCCACTCGAAAGAGAAGCACTCAGAACTATTCCACGCTTGCCCCATCTAGTTTTCTGAGAGAGAACCACCTACCCTTGTGTTGAGATCAAGATCATCCACTCCAACCATATGGATCTTGATTTCTAGCCTCCCCAAGTTGCTTTCCACCCAATCAATCTCTTCTACCAAGCCAAATCTATGAGCGAGTGATTGAGTGTTGAGGAGTCTATCATCTTGAAGCACAAGAGCAAGGAGTTCATCATCCTTATCAAGCCCATTACCTTTTGGAGGGTGGTGCCTCCTAGATTGGTTAGGTGTTGCTTGGGAGCCTCCTACTTCGTGTTGTGGAGTTGAACCAAGAAGTTTGTACGGGCAAGGAGATCGCCTACTTCGTGAAGATCTACCCATAGTGAGGCTAGTCCTTCGTGGGCGGAAGCCGTTATGGTATAGTTAAGGTTGCTACTTCGTGGACCCTTATGGGTGGAGCCCTCCGTGGACTCTCGCAACCGTTACCCTTCGTGGGTTGAAGACTCCATAAACGTGGATGTACGATAGCGCCACCTATCGGAACCACGGGAAAAATCATTGCGTCTCCAAATTGCGTTTGATCTTCCTATCTCTACTCTCTCTTACATGTGCTTGTCTTACTTTCCGCTGCCATACTTGTTGACTAGCATGTGTAGGGTGCATTAGACTTGTTATAATTGCTAAAACTGCCAACCTATTAACTTGGGAAAAGGTTAGGTTTTAATTCTTGCAAGTAGTCTATTCACCCCCGCTCTAGACGTCTCTTCTATCGATCCCTTCAATTGGTATCACAGCTTTGGTCTCCATAGCTTCGGTTTCATCACCTTGAGGAAGATGGATGTGTCTAATTTGGGGAGTATTAGTTGTAGAGTGCCCGTTCTCGATGGGGAGTACTATAGTCAATGGAAATATAAGATGCTTGAGCTATTGAATGAATTCCATTTGAGCAAGTATGTTAAGAACCCCTATGTACCTCCCATTGATCCTTTACATCCCACACACGAAGAGGACATTCATATGCTATGCAATCTTATAACTATTAATCTTATTATTAGAGGAATGCCTAGAATTGTGCTTAATCAAATGAAGAATTTTGAATGTGCTTATACTTTGTGGAGTGATTTGGAGAAACGATATCCAAATTATTCATTAAGTAATCTTGATGGAATTCTTCATAAAACTATTGTCTTCACAAAATGATGCCTAGTGATCCTAAGTTTGATGACTATCTATTTGAGCTTAGAGACCTCATGCGTGCTAAAGGAGATGTCATAACTATCAACAACATCATTGTTGAAGCCATTCGTATTCATAATCTTGAACATTGTCATGATCACAACCCTAACGAATCTCTTGTTTCTTATGACGAGGATGTCCCACTTGATGATGACAATGTGGAACATGGCTACTATGATGAAGATGAGTTGTTCGACATCGAGTATGAGAAGACAATGAAGAATCTAAGTCTCATGGCAAACCTCAAGGATTACATGTCCGGAGGAAAAGAGTGGATTCTCGATAGTGGATGCACTGATCATATGACCGGAGATAGAGACATGTTTGAAGAGATCACACCAAACCATGGACCGTGAAGGTATGTAACTTTTGGAGACAACTCCAAGGGTAAGGTACTTGGTCTTGGTAAGGTGGCCATATCCCATGATAGCTCTATTCAAAACGTCATGCTTGTTGAATCCCTTGGCTACAATCTTCTTTCCGTATCTAGACTTGCCGTCTTCGGTTTTAATGTGCTATTTACCAAAGTAGATTGCCAAGTGTTTCGTCAAGATAATCATAACATGGTCTTTACCAGTTTCCGTAGAGGCGATCTATACATTGTCGATTTCACTAAAAGATCCAAACCTCGTACTTGTCTTATTGCAAAATCTTCTAAAGGTTGGCTTTGGCATAGAAGACTAGGACATGTTGGTATGCGTAATCTAGACAAGCTTATCAATGGTGATCATATACTTGGTGTTAAAGATGTTATCTTTGACAAAGATAGGCTTTGTAGTGCTTGTCAAGCCGGAAAACAAGTAGGCGGAAGTCATCCCGTAAAGAATATCATGACTACTAGGAGACCACTCGAGTTGCTTCACAAGGATCTTTTTGGTCCCAACGCTTACAAGAGCCTCGGTGGAAATTCCTTTGGTCTAGTTATAGTTGATGATTTTTCTAGATTTACGTGGGTATTCTTTCTCGATGATAAGTCGCAGGTACAAAAGATCTTCAAGAACTTCGCTCGCAAAGCCCAAAATCAGTTTGAAGTGAAGATCAAGAAAGTTCGGAGCGACAATGGATCGGAGTTCAAGAACACAAATGTAGACACCTTTCTTGATGAAGAAGGGATTCTACATGAGTTCTCGGCTACGTACACGCCTCAACAAAATGGAGTTGTTGAGAGGAAGAACCGAACTCTTATTGAGATGACAAGAACGATGCTCGACGAATACAAGACGCCAAGACACTTTTGGGCGAAAGCCGTGGAAACAACTTGTCATGCAACAAACCGACTCTATATTCACAAGCTTCTCGGTAAAATGGCATACGAGTTACTCACTGGTAACAAACCCCAAGTTGGATACTTTCGAGTATTCGGCTCCAAGTGTTACATTCTTGATAAGCATCATTGTTCAAAATTTTCTCCTAAATCTCATGAAGGTTTCCTACTCAGTTACGGATCGAACTCTCACACTTACCGTGACTACAACAACTTCACTCTAAAAGTTAAAGAGACGATAGATGTGAAGTTTGATGAATCTAATGGTTCGCAAGTCGAACAATTGCCAAATGATGTAGGAGATAAGGAACCTTCAGAAGCTATCCAAGACTTGTCCATTGGCAAGATTTGTCCCATGGAGGTGAAGGAAAGTACTTCATCAACTTAAGTGGAAGCCCCTACTTCATGTCAAGGTGAACCTCAACATGACATGGAGGCATCCACAAGCGGTACATGACAAGATGAAGAGGAGGAAGAAGATCATCATGATGATGTTGGGGAACGTTGCATGGGAAACAAAAAACTTCCTACGCTTCACCAAGATCAATCTAGGAGATGAGCATCTACGAGAGGAGATATTGCATCTACATACCCTTGTAGATCGCTAAGCGGAAGCGTTCAGAAACGCGGTTGATGTAGTCGAACGTCTTCGCGGTCCAAATCGCAAGCCGTCTCGCGATCCAATCACGATCAAGTGCCGAACGGACGACACCTCTGCGTTCAACACATGTACAGCTTGATGACGTCCTCGCCTTCTTGATCCAGTAAGAGGGGCGAAGTAGTAGATGAGTTCCGGTAGCACGACAGCGTGGTGAAAGTGGTGGTGAAGAACAATCTCCGCACGGCTTCGCCAAGCACAACGGAAACTATGACGGAGGATAAACTAGAGGGGGCGGGGTTGCCGGCACACGGATTGGGGAAATCTTGATGTGTTCCGGGTGCTAGCCCTGCCCCTCTATTTATATGTTGAGATTTATATGTTGAGCCCTGGGGTCGTTTCTTGGAGAAAGAGCCTCCTCAAAGTCGGTTTGGCACACAAGGCAAGAGTCCTCCTCGGACTCCAGGACCAGACGCCAGGGTCCCTGGCGTCTGGCCCCTGGCCTTCGCAAAGCTCCTTTTGCACCTTCCTAAAGCCTCGTGGGCTTTACCCCTTGGCCCAAATAAAGTGTTCTCGTACCCGAACATTTCGGGAAACATCCGAAACCCCTTCTGGTAAATTTCGGAACCCTTCTGGAGACCAAACACTATTATCCCATATATCAATCTTTACCTCCGGACTATTCCGGAGCTCCTCGTCATGTCCGTGATCTCATCCGGAACTCCGAACAACCTATTGTCACCAACACAATAACTCAACTATACTTATATCGTCACCAAACGTTAAGTGTGTAGACCCTGCGAGTTCGAGAACTATGCAGACATGACCGAGACACCTCTACGGTCAATAACCAATAGTGGGACCTGGATGCCCATATTGGTTCCTACATATTCTACGAAGATCTTTATCGGTTGAACCTCTATGTCAAGAATTCAGTTAATCCCGTATGCAGTTCCCTTTGTTCATCGGTATGTTACATGCCCGAGATTCGGTCGTCGGTATCTCCATACCTAGTTCAATCTCGTTGCCGGCAAGTCTCTTTCTCGTTCCGTAATACAAGATCCCGTGACTAAATCCTTAGTCACATTGCTTGCAAGCTTCATGTGATGATGTATTACTGAGTGGGCCCAGAGATACCTCTCCGTCGTATGGAGTGACAAATCCCAGTCTCGATCCATGCCAACTCAACAGATACCCTTAGAGATACCTGTAGAGCATCTTTATAGTCACCGAGTTACGTTGGGACGTTTGATACACACAAGGTACTCCTCCGGTGTCAGTGAGTTACATGATCTCATGGTCATAGGAACATATACTTGACATGCAGAAAACAATAGCAATAAACTTGACACGATCATATGCTACGTTCATAGTTTGGGTCTTGTCCATCACATCATTCTCCTAATGATGTGATCCCGTTATCAAATGACAACTGATGTCTATGGTCAGGAAACCTTGACCATCTTTTGATCAACGAGCTAGTCTAGTAGAGGCTCACTAGGGACACAGTGTTGTCTATGTATCCACACATGTATCTGAGTTTCTGGTCAATACAATTATAGGATGGATAATAAATGATTATCATGAACAAGGAAATATGATAATAACCAATTTATTATTACCTCTAGGGCATATTTCCATCAGTCTCCCACTTGCACTAGAGTCAATAATCTAGTTCACATCTCTATGAGATCAACACCCAATGAGTTCTGGGGTCTTATCATGTTTTGCTTGTGAGAGAGGGTTTTTTAGTCAACGGGTCTGCAACATTCAGATCCGTGTGCACTTTGCAAATCTCTATGTCATACTGTAGATGCTGCTACCACGCTCCACTTGGAGCTATTCCAAATGGCTGCTCCACTATACGTATCCGGATTGCTACTCAGAGTCATCCGGATTGGTGTCAAAGCTTGCATCGACGTAACCCTTTACGACGAACTCTTTATCACTTCCATAATCGAGAAACATTTCCTTAGTCCTCTAGTTACTAAGGATAATATTGACCGCTGTCCAGTGATCCACTCCTGGATCACTCTTGTACCCCTTGACAGACTCATGACAAGGCACACACCAGGGGCGGTACACAGCATGGCATACTATATAGAGCCTACGTGTAACAGCCCAAGTGCATTCATTCCAACCTTTGTAATATTTTTCATGTGTGAACCTTCATGTTGTGCCTCATGTGACTTGAGTTAATGGAATTGCCTCATGTCATTTAGCATCATGGCATCATATTATCACATCATCATCTCTTGTATGCATTATATGTTGTTGTGCCATGTTGTGTTGTGAGTGTGTGTGGTTGTGGTGTTGCTACGCTAAACTATGGTGTGAAAGCCTCCCCAAAATTTCTCAAAAACTATGCCCACCTCTCTTGTTTCAAAATGCAATATGTGGTGAATTCACTTGCTTGTTCTTCTCTTTAAAAATGTTGCTCCACTTCTAAATATTCTGTTAAGCATGATAAAAATAACTCTAAGTCATGTTTGAGGTTTTGCCTTTTGTATCTTTGCATAAACAGTACCCATAATAATTATATGTGGTCTAATTTATTTTGCCTAAAAATGCCAACTCCATTTTTGTAAATTAGTGTATATTTCTGTGAGTCCAAATATATTTTAATATGTGCCAAAGCATCCCTCTATTTTTTTTCTCTGTGAATGTTTGCATGTGTGGTTTAATTAAAAAGGAAAACCTCTGTTTTCCTGAGGGAGAGAGAGAGGCCAGCCCAGCTGGGCCTCCTCCTTGCCTCCCCTGGCCCAGCAGCGCAGCCGCAGCCCAGCCCAACCTCGAGCGACGACTACCTGCTCTCGTCTTCCTCCGTCGTCCCCGTCTGTCTCAGCGAGGTTCAGAGAGCGCGTGCCCGCGCCGTGAAGTGCTCACGGACGTCGAGGCTGGCCATCTATATAGCTGGCACGCCTCCCTAGGTTTTCCCCTCTCCCCTCTCCTCTTCCTCGCACCGCCGCCACCTATCTCTCCCTCCTTCCTCTCCCTCTGCAGGTAAGATTCAGAGAGGGTTCAGTGAGTTCAGAGTAGTGCAGAGGGCCATCGCTGGCCCCGTTCCCCTCCTTCGTCGCCCCTTCGCTCCGGCCAGGATGGCGTGGAGCACCTCGGCGTCTCCCTCGTCCCGTTCCCGGGGCTAGGAGGGGATGATCGTGTCCTCGTCGCCGGCTTCTTCCCTGTCTTCCTCGCGGGCGGAGCGTGCCGTCCGCAACATCGCCTCCGCGGGATTCTCCTCCTCCGACGGTCGCGATTTATGTATGAGCCTCTGTCGCCGCGTGCTTAGGGTAGGAATGGACCCGTCGCATTAGCCCGCAGCTCCGAAGCCGATCCCCTTCGCCGGAGCAGTCACCGGCGCTGCCGCGAATCCCCTCTGCGAGCCGGCCCCCTTTAGGTGTCATATAGTGTGGATCCCCACTCTGCTCAGCAATCCGTGCCGTAGCCCAGTGGTTACGTCCGTGCGCTCTCTCCCCGAAGACCCGGGTTCGATCCCCCGCAGGCGCAAATAAAGCCCCAGTTTTTCTCTGTTTAGGTGTAGATCTGGCAGTGGGTCCAGGGCCCACATGTCAGCCCCTGGTGACTATGCGAGGTGGGGCCTGCCCTGTTTTTTTAGTTATCTTGTGTTTTTTCCTCTGTTGTTAATTGCATTTTGATTCCTTGCCATTTTAGGAAAATGTCCAAATCTGGACATGACCAGATCTGGCAACTGCCATATTTGGCAAGTTTTCACTTATAACATGTGGGGTGGATTTTGTGATCTGTTTTGTGGTGTTTTTCTCTAGAGCAATATATGAGTGTGATATATGGAATTGGGATAGAATTTTCCAGTGAATCCAATGGTGGCATTGTTTCTGTCATTTGAGCATCTTTGTAAAAATATTATTTTGTGATGAAGTGGCATTTTGTGATTTATGTATGATTTATTACTTGCATGATTTGACGAACTTGCCAACATGATATATGTTCATTTGGGTGTGCGCTAGCCCCTGGTATTTGTGCTTGCCATGATAGATCATGCTATGAGTGGGATTCTTGATGCAAACCTACCACTAAAATTCTGTTTTCACATGCCCAAATAATTCTAAGTGTTGGAATCTGTTATTTTGTTGCCATGTTATCTAGATGATTCCCATGGATATTTAGCATCATGGCATCATATTATCACATCATCATCTCTTGTACGCATTATATGTTGTTGTGCCATGTTGTGTTGTGAGTGTGTGTGGTTGTGGTGTTGCTATGCTAAACTATGGTGTGAAAGCCTCCCCACAATTTCTCAAAAACTATGCCCACCTCTCTTGTTTCAAAATGCAATATGTGGTGAATTCACTTGCTTGTTCTTCTCTTTAAAAATGTTGCTCCACTTCTAAATATCCTGTTAAGCATGATAAAAATAACTCTAAGTCACGTTTGAGGTTTTGCCTTTTGTATCTTTGCATAAACAGTACCCATAATAATTATATGTTGTCTAATTTATTTTGCCTAAAAATGCCAATTCCATTTTTGTAAATTAGTGTATATTTCTGTGAGTCCAAATATATTTTAACTTAGTGATCATGCTAGTTCACGTCCGTCTTACGTAGGCCACCATAATTACATTCATGTTCTCGTAAGATTAGCCACCAAATACATGCTTAGAGCTTGCTGCAGCCTCACCAATTAACCAATTCCTCACCCAATGGCTTACATAGTTTTGGTGCCCAGGTTATGAGATTGCTGAGTCCCTGTGGCTCACAAATTACAACAATACAGGTGCAGGTGTTGACGAGAACGTGCCAGTTGATGTGACTCAACTCCAGTGGGAGTACGATGAAGAAAGTAGGCGTATTTATGTTACGTATCCTGATGAGTAGGTAGCTCCGTGGTGGTGATCCTGGGATAGCAAGACAGTTTATCATTGCTTCTTTTATCGTTTGATTTCGTCTGTAGCCGGACCCTATCTTCTGGATGATGTATGAATAATTTGTGTGGACTTGTAAGATAGCTTGTGGCGAGTGTAATCCAACTCATATACTCATCTCTTCCTACATGTATGCAATGATTACTTGTACTTGCGAAACGACTAGATGCGCTTCTATCCCCGTCGAGGCCTTCGTGCCTTAATAGGGATATGACCGCATCTTGGGCGTTACAAGTTGGTAATCAGAGCCATATCGACAATAGGAGCCCCTTGCTTGATCGAACTTGGCCGAGTCGAGTCTACTAAAAACTATTTTCAGTCTAGTTATATTGGAGAGTAGGATTCTTTTTACTCCTCTTCTATGCTCTGGTGAGGAATTGTGACTTTGGAATTTTAACTCTACTCCACTTCTCGCTCAATTTTTTTAGGATCACGCGAGTATTTTGGAGCCTCTATGATACCGATGTGACGGGAATTCTGTTCTTGGTGCCTCCCGTACGTATGGATTGGACCCGGGGAGTAGAGCTCCAGGGGATTCTTGACACATCGTTATCGTTCAGTTTCCTTAGTACTTAAGAACGCGGATGTTCGAAATTGCTTCAATACTATTTGTGGTGCAAAGAGTGTGGCGGCACCTAGTACTGGGGAGCAGGATCACATGTACTGCCATCTTTAGTATCGTTGTGATTACGAGGATCTGAGGTAGATGAGTTTCCGAGGTCTTTGGGTGTGTATTGAGGGATGTGATACACTAGAGAGTAGTATTACTGCTAGGAGTTGAGTGATGGATAAAAACTACGTGTATCAGTGTACCCGATTGCATAACCAAGATTTCAGAAGTTCCTAGGTGGGATTTCTAGTAGTTTCCTAGGATCATCTTCCGACAGATGTATGCTGGTTTATACATTTGTTCCGAGCAGCCTTGTTTCAATACTTGTTGTGTTATTTCGAGTGGCTTCATGTATTAATGATGTTATCAAGATCCTGCAGAAAGCGTTCTTACTATTTGCAGTTGAATGCATTTGAGGATATTCCGTTGCAAATTCTTTCAAGTCATTGATTCAGCTTATTTTTATCATCTTTGTCAATGGTGTGCTGATAATCTTGTCCATCTTCAGGATGGCACCAGCAACTCGTGGGAATCAGGGTCGTGATGGAGAGCATTCTGATCCTCCACCACCCCCACCTCCACAAGCTTGGCAAGCTGTGATGGCCGCAACCAATGCCAACACTCAGATGTTGCTCAGGTTGCTGCAGGAAAGAGAGCAGGGACAGCAAGGTCATCAAGGGAATTTTCAGAATCAGCAGTAGTTTGCAACTCTCAACCAGTTCCTCGCAAATCAGCCCAAGTCCTTCACCTGATGTGAGCAGCCTCTCGATGCAGACGATTGGCTCCGTGACATGAACAAGCATTTTGAGTGCAGCAATGTCAGGCCAGATGACTATGTCAAGTTTGCAACTTTCCAGCTGAAGGGCTAGGCAGCAGTACAATGATTCCAGAGGTGATCGTGCAATTAGCTGGGATGATTTCTGCCGTGACTTCAGAGCTCATCATATCCCGACGAGCTTTGTCGAGGAGATGCGTGAGAAGTTCAGGAATTTGAAGCAAGGAAGCAAGTGTGTCTATCAGTATAACATCGAGTTCCAGAATCTGGCCCGCTATGCTAAGCAAGATGTTCCCGATGAGAAGTCCAAGATTTATCAGTTCAGAGGTGGTCTCAAGGATGAACTTCAGTCGGGTCTAGTCCTGCACGAGCCTCGTGAGTTTGATCAGTTCTACAACATGGCTCTAAAGTTCGAGGCAGCTCAGCTCAGGTTGGAGAACTCAAGGAAGCGATTCAGGGACTCCAACTCTTCTTCGTCCATCTCTCAGATTGTTCCTAAGCAGCAGAAGTATTGGGTTCCTCCTCCTCCGTTTCGTCCTCCTCAGCAGCAGAAGCAACACGATGGTGGTAGACCTTCCCACCCACCCAACCCAGGTTTTTAGCACAGGCCCCAGGCACCAAAGTCAGCAAATGCTCCTCCTCCTCCTCCAGGCAACTTTCGTCCGCTCTCAGAGGTTACTTGTCACAAGTGTGTTCAGAATGGCCACTACTCCAACAAGTGCACCAACCAGCGGCGTCTTCCGCCTCCTCCTGCTATCAGGCCCCCGAGCAGTGCTATGGTGAAGCACAATCCCAAGTCAGCAAGGGTGAACATGGTTAATGCAGCTGAAGCAGAGGATTCTTCTCAAGTGATATTGAGTAACCTCTTGGTTAATTCTTTTCCTGCAAAAGTTTTGTTTGACACTGGTGCATCGCATACATTCATGTCAAGGCCTTTTGCATCAAAGCATAATTTTCATGTGGTGGAGTTGCCTAGACCTTTGTCAGTTGTTTCTCCGGGGAAATTCATGCATGCAAGCACGGAAGCCCCAAATGTTTCTATCAAGATGGGCAATTATTCTTTTCTGGCCTCTCCAATTGTTCTCGGCAATTCCGATATTGATCTTATTCTTGGCATGGATTTTTTGGCGATGAACAAGGCTTATGTTGATTGCAAAGCTAAAGAAGTCCAATTGACTCATCCTTCTGAAGATGTGATCATTTTCGATGCTCGCGATGACACGATTCGTCTATTTTCTCTCAATGAGAAGGGTGAAATTTCTGCCATCTCTCAAATTCCCGTTGTCTCGGAGTATGAAGATGTCTTTCCAGAAGAGTTGCCAGGAATGCCTCCTCACAGGCCAGTTGAGTTTGTGATTGAACTCGAGCCTGGAACTGAACCGGTGTGCAAGCGTCCTTATAAGATTGGCCTCGAAGAGCTGAAAGAATTGAAGAAACAGCTAGATGAAAAAGAGCGTCTGGGTTTGATCAGACCAAGTTCTTCGCCTTGGGGTTGTGGTGTTCTTTTTGTCTAGAAGAAGGATGGCTCGGATCGACTATGTGTCGATTACCGTCCATTGAATAAGAAGACAATCAGAAACAAGTATCCACTTCCCAACATCAATGAGTTGTTTGAGCAATTGAAAGGTGCTAAGGTTTTCTCGAAGTTAGATCTCCGTATGGGCTATCATCAAATCCGCATTCGTGGAGAAGATATTCCAAAGACTGCTTTCAGGACGAGTTTTGGCTCTTATGAGTACACCGTCATGTCCTTTGATCTAGCAAATGCGTCTCCGACCTTCTCCAGAATGATGAACTTCATATTCTCTCCTTTCAAGAATGAGTTCGTCTTGGTGTATTTGGATGACAGCCTTGTTTTCTCGGAGACCGAAGAAGAGCATGCAGAGCATCTTCGACTTGTGCTGGACAAGTTAAGCGAGCATCGGTTCTATGCTAAGTTTTCCAAGTTTGAGTTTTGGATCAATGAAGTGGTGTACCTTGGGCATGTCATCTCTGCCGAGGGCATTAAAGTGCACCCTGAGAAAGTTGAGGCAATTGTGAAGTGGGAGGCTCCTCAGAATGTCAAGCAGCTTCGTAGCTTCCTCGGTCTTGCAAGTTACTGCAGAAGATTCATTGAGAACTTCTCTCAAATTGCTAAGCCTCTATCTAACCTCCTTCAGAAGAGTGTCAAGTATGTGTGGACTCCTGAGTGTGATGTGGCGTTCAATACACTCAAGGAAAAGCTGACTTCAGCTCCAGTTCTCACTCCTCCAGATGAATCCAAGCCTTTCCAAGTGTTCCGTGATGCTTCCCTCCAAGGTCTTGGCGGTGTTCTGATGCAAGATAAGAAGGTTGTGGCTTATACCTCGTGGCAGCTGAAGCCTAGCGAGAAGAACTACCCCACTCATGATCTTGAGTTGGCGGCAGTTGTTCATGCTCTGATGACGTGGAGACATCTATTGTTGGGAAGACCAGTTGTGGTGTTCACCGACCACAAGAGCTTGAAGTACATTTTCACTCAACCCAATCTCAATCTTCGGCAAACACGTTGGGTGGAAATGATCGAGGAGTACAATCCAAGCATTAAGTATACTCCTGGAAAAGCAAATGTCATTGCAGACGCGATGAGCCGAAAGGCGTATTGCAACAGTCTCATTCTAAAGCCCCTCAACCCGAGCTCTGCGAAGCATTCCGCAATCTCAATCTCCATGTTGTTCCTCAAGGATTTCTTGCCAATCTTCAAGTCTCTCCGACTATAGAAGATCAGATTCACCAAGCTCAGCTTCTTGATGCTATGGTGAAGAAAGTGAAGAAAGGTGTGGCCAAGAGCATTCCAAAGTATAAGTGCTTCCGTGTTGATGACAAAGATACCTTGTTCTTCGAGGACCGTCTGGTGGTTCCAAAAGGTGATCTCAGGAAGGTTATCATGGATGAAGCACATAATTCCCTCCTCTCAATTCATCCGGAAAGTTCCAAAATGTATCAAGACCTCAAGCAAACCTTCTGGTGGACTCGTATGAAACGTGAGATTGCTCAGTTTGTGAACGAGTGTGATGTTTGTCGCAGAGTGAAGGCGGAACATCAACGTCCAGTAGGCCTCCTTCAGCCTTTGCCCATCCCAGAGTAGAAATTCGATCATGTTGAAATGGATTTTGTCACTGGGTTTCCTAAGTCCAAGAGAGGAAACGATGCCATCTTCGTGGTCATCGACAAGCTCACCAAAGTTGCCCACTTCCTTCCGGTCAAAGAATCTATCTCGGCAGCTCAGCTGGCAGAGCTGTACACGTCAAGGATAGTTTCTTTGCACGGTGTTCCTAAGCTCATATCCTCAGATCGTGGAAGCATCTTCACTTCCAAGTTTTGGGATTCCTTCCAGACTGCAATGGGGACCAATCTCCATTTCAGCACAACTTTCCATCCTCAGACTAGTGATCAAGTTCAGAGAGTCAATCAAATCCTCGAAGATATGCTCAGAGCTTGTGTGATTTCTTTTGGCATGAAGTGGGAAGATTGTCTTCCGTTTGCTGAGTTCTCATACAACAATAGCTTCCAAGCAAGTTCCGGCAAAGCTCCTTTCGAGATTCTCTATGGCAGAAAGTTCCGCACCCCGCTCAATTGGTCTGAAACCGGTGAGCGTCAAATCCTTGGTAATGACATGATCACTAAAGCAGAAGAAATGTGCCGTGTCATTCGTGAAAATCTCAAAGCAGCTCAATCCCATCAGAAGAGTTATTATGATAGCAAACATCGTGACATGACTTTTCAGATCGATGATTTTGTCTATCTCCGAGTGTCTCCCATGAAGGGCACTCAACACTTTGGCATCAAAGGAAAGCTCGCTCCACGCTTTGTGGGTCCTTTCAAGATTGTGGGCAAGAGGGGTGACCTTGCCTACCAACTCGAGCTTCCTCCCAATTTCTCAAATGTGCATGATGTGTTTCACGTCTCTCAGCTCCGGAAGTGTTTCAAGACTCCCGAGCGCACCGTTGATCTCCAAGACATTGATCTCCAAGCAGACCTATCCTATCATGAGCATCCAGTTGCTATCCTTGCAGAAACTGAACGTAAGACTCGCAACAAGTCAATCAAGTTTCTAAAGGTGAAGTGGTCACATCACTCCGACAAAGAAGCCACTTGGGAACAAGAGGACCATCTCCGTTCTGAATTTCCCGAATTCTTCTGTTCCTAGATCTCGGGACGAGATCCTCATGTAGTGGGGGAGAGTTGTAACAGCCCGAGTGCATTCATTCCAACCTTTGTAATATTTGTCATGTGTGAACCTTCATGTTGTGCCTCATGTGACTTGAGTTAATGGAATTGCCTCATGTCATTTAGCATCATGGCATCATATTATCACATCATCATCTCTTGTACGCATTATATGTTGTTGTGCCATGTTGTGTTGTGAGTGTGTGTGGTTGTGGTGTTGCTATGCTAAACTATGGTGTGAAAGCCTCCCCACAATTTCTCAAAAACTATGCCCACCTCTCTTGTTTCAAAATGCAATATGTGGTGAATTCACTTGCTTGTTCTTCTCTTTAAAAATGTTGCTCCACTTCTAAATATCCTGTTAAGCATGATAAAAATAACTCTAAGTCACGTTTGAGGTTTTGCCTTTTGTATCTTTGCATAAACAGTACCCATAATAATTATATGTGGTCTAATTTATTTTGCCTAAAAATGCCAATTCCATTTTTGTAAATTAGTGTATATTTCTGTGAGTCCAAATATATTTTAATATGTGCCAAACCATTCCTCTATTTTTTTCTCTGTGAATGTTTGCATGTGTGGTTTAATTAAAAAGGAAAACCTCTGTTTTCCTGAGGGAGAGAGAGAGGCCAGCCCAGCTGGGCCTCCTCCTTGCCTCCCCTGGCCTAGCAGCGCAGCCGCAGCCCAGCCCAGCCTCGCGCGACGGCTACCTGCTCTCGCCTAACGCCGTCGTCCCCGTCTGTCTCAGCGAGGTTCAGAGAGCGCGTGCCCGCACCATGAAGTGCTCACGGACGTCGAGGCTGGCCACCTATATAGCTGGCACGCCTCCCTAGGTTTTCCCCTCTCCCCTCTCCTCTTCCTTGCGCCGCCGCCACCTATCTCTCCCTCCTTCCTCTCCCTCTGCAGGTAAGATTCAGAGAGGGTTCAGTGAGTTCAGAGTAGTGCAGAGGGCCATCGCCGGCGCCGTTCCCCTCCTCCGTCGCCCCTTCGCTCCGGCCAAGATGGCGTGGAGCACCTCGGCGTCTCCCTCGTCCCGTTCCCGGGGCTAGGAGGGGATGATCGTGTCCCCGTCGCCGGCTTCTTCCCCGTCTTCCTCGCGGGCGGAGCGTGCCATCCGCAACATCGCCTCCGCGGGATTCTCCTCCTCCGACGGTCGCGCCCCTTCTTCCCCTTCGGCAGCGCTTCGGTGTTAAGCCACGAGGTGACGACCATTCTTCCCCTCCTCGATTTCTTGCTCTACGCGCCGTAGCGTGTCGCCGGCGTCTGCCGTGGCTCAGCTCGACCGTGAGCTGGGCAGCCCTGTCAGAGCCTCTGTCGCCGCGTGCTTAGGGTAGGAATGGACCCGTCGCGTTAGCCCGCAGCTCCAAAGCCGATCCCCTCCGACGAACGTCGCCGGAGCAATCGCCGGCGCTGCCGCGAATCCCCTCTGCGAGACGGCCCCCTTTAGGTGTCATATATTGTGGATCCCCACTCTGCTCAGGAATCCGTGGCGTAGCCCAGTGGTTGCGTCCGTGCGCTCTCTCCGGGGAGACCCGGGTTCGATCCCCCGCAGGCGCAAATAAAGCCCCAGTTTTTCTCTGTTTAGGTGTAGATCTGGCAGTGGGTCCAGGGCCCACATGTCAGCCCCTGGTGACTATGCGAGGTGGGGCCTGCCCTGTTTTTTTATTTATCTTGTGTTTTTTCCTCTGTTGTTAATTGCATTTTGATTCCTTGCCATTTTAGGAAAATGTCCAAATCTAGACATGGCCAGATCTGGCAACTACCATATTTGGCAAGTTTTCACTTTTAACTTGTGGGGTGGATTTTGTGATCTGTTTTGTGGTGTTTTTCTCTATGCGAGGTGGGGCCTGCCCTGTTTTTTTATTTATCTTGTGTTTTTTCCTCTGTTGTTAATTGCATTTTGATTCCTTGCCATTTTAGGAAAATGTCCAAATCTAGACATGGCCAGATCTGGCAACTACCATATTTGGCAAGTTTTCACTTTTAACTTGTGGGGTGGATTTTGTGATCTGTTTTGTGGTGTTTTTCTCTACAGCAATATATGAGTGTGATATATGGAATTGGGGTAGAATTTTCCAATGAATCCAGTGGTGGCATTGTTTCTGTCATTTGAGCAACTTTGTAAAAATGTTATTTTGTGATGAAGTGGCATTTTGTGATTTATGTATGATTTATTACTTGCATGATTTGACGAACTTGCCAACATGATATATGTTCATTTGGGTGTGCGCTAGCCCCTGGTATTTGTGCTTGCCATGATAGATCATGCTATGAGTGGGATTCTTGGTGCAAACCTACCACTAAAATTCTGTTTTCACATGCCCTAATAATTCTAAGTGTTGGAATATGTTATTTTGTTGCCATGTTATCTAGATGATTCCCATGGATATAGTGTTCCTTTGGAGTTGACACAATGAGATCTTGTGTTCCCATGGATATTGTTGTGATTGTCATCCTCTGTAGATGTGTGCCAAGATCTTGTGGCTTAGACTTTTGCATCTTATATAAAACCTGCTGTCAACATGCCATTCTGTTAACAAGTGCCATGTTTGCCTCTTGTAAATTCTACTAAGTCTGTGAATCTGCTGTTTTTAATATGTCATATTGTGAGGATGGTAGCCAGTGATACATGCATATTTTGATGTTGCCATGAAGTAATGAATTGAAGTACATGCTGCCCTATATCACCCTCTTAATTTTCATGCCATGAAAGTGCCTGTAGCACATATAAAAGTTGCTGTCAAGTTGCTATCATGCTAACTCAGATTCTGAAAAACTGAAATTTTCACTAAGTCCCTAAAAACTGATTCAACATGCCATCTTGTGAACATAATTGCCATTGATCCATGCTTCCTTTCATGTTGCTGTAGATAGATGAATTGTTGTGCATGCTGTGTACTTCATGTCCATGTCTTGGTGGTGATTTAAAACTTTCTGTAGCTCTGGATATGTGTGTTGCAAGATGTCATGTTGCTGATTGTGGGCAGATTGTGTGATTGAATGTTTTGTGACTTGTGGGAGCTATACTTCATTGTTTTGCTTGTTCTTTAGCTCTATTCTTGATAGATTTTCATTTCCTATCCAGTGGCATCCTTGAAATACCAAGGAATAGCCCATGCCCTCCCTCATCTTGTGTTTTGTCTCCGTTAACGTTCGTACCTTGCCGGGAGTGTAACGTGAGCTACGTTACTCCGTTTGCAACGTTCTACATATGCATTTGCATCGATTTTGTATGAAGCATTAATATTTTCCATGATCATGCATGTTGAAATAACTTAACTTGAGGTTCTGTCCATAATACTAAAGAACTTAATAATTGCATGAGGAACATGACTAGTTTAGGTTGCCATGTTAAAATACATCAACTTGGTCATGCATCATCTTGTTTGTGCATTGCACCTTGTTTGTATGTTTATTTGGTGATGTTTCTCTTTGGGTAGATGCGAGTGTTGAGCCTGAGTACGAGGACCCAGGAGACTACAACTACGAGGACCCAGCTCTTTGTCCCTCTGAAGACCCAACAGGCAAGATGATCATACCCGGACCCCAACACTATTTTTGCCTTCCTAGATGTCTCGCTTTCACCGTTATGTTTCGTTACCTACCACTTAAACTGGCAGCCCTCCTAAATTGCCATGAAAGCCTCTAACCCCTCCACTACCTAGCAAAACATTGATTGGCTACGTTACCGCTGCTCAGCCTTTATCTTATAGCGTTGCTAGTTGCAGGTGCAAGCTTTGCATGTGTCAACATGGATTTTGGTTATAACTCTCTATTTACTGTCATTTAAATTAATGCACATATATATCTGGCAATGGTGGAAGGCTTGGCCTTTTGATCAGTGTTTTGTTCCACTTTTGCCGCACTAGTTCCGAGTACCGGTGTTATATTCCATATTTGCGCTCCTAACACGCTCGGGGTTGTTATGGGGACCCCCTTGACCATTCGTTTTAGATTAAAACTTGTCTGGCAAGACCCAACTTTGATACTACATTTGCTAAACAACTTAATTAAAATGCATAGGGCTTAGCTACCCCGTGGATAATTTAATCAACCCCCGGGCCAGTGCTCCTCATGAGTGTTGGTCCAAACCGAGCGATGTACGGCGCCCCCTGGTCACCCGGGGTTTCAGCCAACCCGACGTCTAGCTCATCTGGTAGTGCCCTGAGAAGAGATACGCACGACTCCTATTGGGATCTGGCCTGCCGGGCGGTCTTGCTGGACTTGTTTTACCTTTCTCGAATGTCTTGCGCGAGGAATTCCAATTTTTGTTTGGGCTATCTCGAGGTTGTGGTTTTCCAGTGGAATTCCCTAGGAAGATCACGTGATTCGTGGTCGAGGTTATTCCCGCGGCGTGTGGTTAGTTTGTGATGGATGAGTTGGAGCACCCCTGCGGGGTTAAATCTTTTGGAAAGCCGTGCCCGCGGTTACATGGCAACTTGGAAATTTGTTTAACACCCGGTTATAGTAAACTTGAAGTAAACTCCAATAAAATACACCAACTGCGTGCGTAACCATGACTGTCTCTGCTCGTGAAGATGAACCGAGAGAGAACACGGTGGGGTTATGATTGACGTAAGTAGGTGTTCAGGATCACTTAGTGATCATGCTAGTTCACGTCCGTCTTACGTAGGCCACCATAATTACATTCATGTTCTCGTAAGATTAGCCACCAAATACATGTTTAGAGCTTGCTGCAGCCTCACCAATTAACCAATTCCTCACCCAATGGCTTACATAGTTTCAGTACCCGGGTTATGAGATTGCTGAGTCCCTGTGGCTCACAGATTACAACAATACAGGTGCAGGTGTTGACGAGAACGTGCCAGTTGATGTGACTCAACTCCAGTGGGAGTACGATGAAGAAAGTAGGCGTATGTACGTTACGTATCCTGATGAGTAGGGAGCTCCGTGGTGGTGATCCTAGGATAGCAAGACAGTTTATCATTGCTTCTTTTATCGTTTGATTTCGTCTGTAGCCGGACCTATCTTCTGGATGATGTCTGAATAATTTGTGTGGACTTGTAAGATAGCTTGTGGCGAGTGTAATCCAACTCATATACTCATCTCTTCCTACATGTATGCAATGATTACTTGTACTTGCGGAATGACTAGATGCGCTTCTATCCCCGTCGAGGCCCTCGTGCCTTAATAGGGATAGGACCGCATCTTGGGCGTTACAAGTTGGTAATCAGAGCCATACCGACCATAGGAGCCCCTTGCTTGATCGAACTTGGCCTAGTCGAGTCTAGTAAAAACTATTTTGAGTCTAGTTTTATCGGAGAGTAGGATTCTTTTTACTCCTCTTCTATGCTTTGGTGAGGAATCGTGACTTAGGGATTTTAACTCTACTACTCTTATCGCTCAAAATTTTTTTTAGGATCACGCGAGTATTTTGGAGCCTCTATGATACCGATGTGACGGGAATTCTGTTCTTGGTGCCTCCCGTACGTATGGATTGGACCCGGGGAGTAGAGCTCCAGGGGATTCTTGACACATCGTTATCGTTCAGTTTCCTTAGTACATAAGAACGCGGATGTTCGAAATTGCTTCAATACTATTTGTGGTGCGAAGAGTGTGGTGGCACCCAGTACTGGGGAGCGGGATCACATGTACTGCCATCTTTAGTATCGTTGTGATAATGAGGATCTGAGGTAGATGAGTTTCCGAGGTCTTTGGGTGTGTATTGAGGGATGTGATACACTAGAGAGTAGTATTACTGCTAGGATTTGAGTGATGGATAAGAACTCCGTGTATCCGTGTACCCGATTGCATAACCAAGATTTCGGAAGTTCCTAGGTGGGATTTCCAGTAGTTTCCTAGGATCATCTTCCGACAGATGTATGGTGGTTTATACATTTGTTCTGAGCAGCCTTGTTTCAATACTTGTTGTGTTATTTCGAGTGGCTTCATGTTCTAATGATGTTATCAAGATCCTGCAGAAATCGTTCTTACTATTTGCAGGTGAATGCATTTGAGGATATTCAGTTGCAAATTCTTTCAAGCCATTGATTCAGCTTATTTCTATCATCTTTGTCAATGGTGTGCTGATAATCTTGTCCATCTTCAGGATGGCGCCAGCAACTCGTGGGAATCAGGGTCGTGATGGAGAGCAGTCTGATCCTCCACCACCCCACCTCCACCTCCAGAAGCTTGGCAAGCTGTGATGGCCGCAACCAATGCCAACACTCAGATGTTGCTCAGGTTGCTGCAGGAAAGAGAGCAGGGACATCAAGGTCAGCAAGGGAATTTTCAGAATCAGCCGTAGTTTGTAACTCTCAATCAGTTCCTCGCAAATCAGCCCAAGTCCTTCACCTATTGTGAGCAGCCTCTCGATGCAGACGATTGGCTCCGTGACATGAACAAGCATTTTGAGTGCAGCAATGTCAGGCCAGATGAATATGTCAAGTTTGCAACTTTCTAGCTTAAGGGTTAGGCAGCAGATTGGTGGCAGCAGTACAATGATTCCAGAGGTGATCGTGCAATTAGCTGGGATGATTTCTGCCGTGACTTCAGAGCTCATCATATCCCGATAACCTTTTTAAGGAGATGCGTGAGAAGTTCAGAAATTTGAAGCAAGGAAGCAAGTCTGTCTATCAGTATAACATCGAGTTCCAGAATCTGGCCCGCTATGCTAAGCAAGATGTTCCCGATGAGAAGTCCAAGATTTATCAGTTCAGAGGTGGTCTCAAGGATGAACTTCGGTCGGGTCTGGTCCTGCACGAGCCTCGTGAGTTTGATCAGTTCTACAACATGGCTCTAAAGTTCGAGGCAGCTCAGCTCAGGTTGGAGAACTCAAGGAAGCGATTCAGGGACTCCAACTCTTCTTCGTCCATCTCTCAGATTGTTCCTAAGCAGCAGAAGTATTGGGTTCCTCCTCCTCAGCAGCATAAGCAGCATGGTGGTGGTGGACCTTCCCACCCACCCAATCCAGGTTTTCAACTGAGGCCCCAGGCACCAAAGTCAGCAAATTCTCCTCCTCCAGGCAACTTCCGTCTGCTCTCAGAGGTTACTTGTCACAAGTGTTGTCAGAAGGGCCACTACTCCAACAAGTGCACCAACCAGCGGCGTCTTCTGCCTCTTCCTCCTATCAGCCTCCCAGGCAGTGCTATGGTGAAGCACAATCCCAAGTCAGCAAGGGTGAACATGGTTAATGCAGCTGAAGCAGAGGATTCTTCTCAAGTGATATTGGGTAACCTCTTGGTTAATTCTTTTCCCGCAAAAGTTTTGTTTGACACTGGTGCATCGCATACATTCATGTCAAGGCCTTTTGCATCAAAGCATAATTTTCATGTGGTGGAGTTGCCTAGACCTTTGTCAGTTGTTTCTCCGGGCAAATTCATGCATGCAAGCACAGAAGCCCCAAATGTTTCTATCAAGATGGGCAATTATTCTTTTCTGGCCTCTCCAATTGTTCTCGGCAATTCCGATATTGATCTTATTCTTGGCATGGATTTTCTGGCGATGAACAAGGCATATGTTGATTGCAAAGCTAAAGAAGTCCAATTGACTCATCCTTCTAAAGATGTGATCATTTTCGATGCTCGCGATGACACGATTCGTCTATTTTCTCTCAATGAGAAGGGTGAAATTTCTGCCATCTCTCAAATTCCCGTTGTCTCGGAGTATGAAGATGTCTTTCCAGAAGAGTTGCCAGGAATGCCTCCTCACAGGCCAGTTGAGTTTGTGATTGAACTCGAGCCTGGAACTGAACTGGTGTGCAAGCGTCCTTATAAGCTTGGCCCCGAAGAGCTGAAAGAATTGAAGAAACATCTAGATGAACAAGAGCGTCTGGGTTTGATCAGACCAAGTTCTTCGCCTTGGGGTTGTGGTGTTCTTTTTGTCAAGAAGAAGGATGGCACGGATCGACTATGTGTCGATTACCGTCCATTGAATAAGAAGACAATCAGAAACAAGTATCCACTTCCCAACATCAATGAGTTGTTTGAGCAATTGAAAGGTGCTAAGGTTTTCTCGAAGTTAGATCTCCGTATGGGCTATCATCAAATCCGCATTCGTGAAGAAGATATTCCAAAGACTGCTTTCAGGACGAGTTTTGGCTCTTATGAGTACACCGTCATGTCCTTTGGTCTAGCAAATGCGCCTCCGACCTTCTCCAGAATGATGAACTACATATTCTCTCCCTACAAGAATGAGTTCGTCTTGGTGTATTTGGATGACATCCTTGTTTTCTCGGAGACCGAAGAAGAGCATGCAGAGCATCTTCAACTTGTGCTGAACAAGTTAAGAGAGCATCGGTTCTATGCTAAGTTTTCCAAGTGTGAGTTTTGGCTCAATGAAGTGGTGTACCTTGGGCATGTCATCTCTGCCGAGGGCATTAAAGGGCACCCTGAGAAAGTTGAGGCAATTGTGAAGTGGGAGCCTCCTCAGAATGTCAAGCAGCTTCGTAGCTTCCTCGGGCTTGCAAGTTACTGCAGAAGATTCGTTGAGAACTTCTATCAAATTGTTAAGCCTCTGTCTAACCTCCTTCAGAAGAGTGTCAAGTATGTGTGGACTCCTGAGTGTGATGTGGCGTTCAATACACTCAAGGAAAAGCTGACTTCAGCTCCAGTTCTCACTCCTCCAGATGAATCCAAGCCTTTCCAAGTGTTCTGTGATGTTTCCCTCCAAGGTCTTGGCAGTGTTCTGATGCAAGATAAGAAGGTTGTGGCTTATACCTCGCGGCAGCTAAAGCCTCGCGAGAAGAACTACCCCACTCATGATCTTGAGTTGGCGGCAGTTGTTCATGCTCTGATGACGTGGAGACATCTATTGTTGGGAAGACCAGTTGAGGTGTTCACCGACCACAAGAGCTTGAAGTACATTTTCACTCAACCCAATCTCAATCTTCGGCAAACACGTTGGGTGGAAATGATCGAGGAGTACAATCCAAGCATTGAACACTGCCTTTTGCTTAGTGTTTTGTTCCGCTTTTGCCGCACTAGTTCTGAGTACCGGTGTTATATTCCATATTTTGCGCTCCTAACACGCTCGGGGTTGTTATGGGGACCCCCTTGACCATTTGTTTTAGATTAAAACTTGTCTGGCAAGACCCAAGTTTGGTACTACATTTGCTAAACAACTTAATTAAAATGCATAGGGCTTAGCTACCCCGTGGATAATTTAATCAACCCCCGGGCCAGTGCTCCTCATGAGTGTTGGTCCAAATCGAGCGATGTCCGGCGCCCCCTGGTCACCCGGGGTTTTAGCCAACCCGACGTCTAGCTCATCTGGTAGTGCCCTGAGAAGAGATACAAGCGGCTCCTATTGGGATCTGGCCTGCCGGGCGGTCTTGCTGGACTTGTTTTACCTTTCTCGAATGTCTTGCGCGAGGAATTCCGATTTTTCTTCGGGCTATCTCGAGGTTGCGGTTTTCCAGTGGAATTCCCTAGGAAGATCACGAGATTCATGGTCGAGGTTATTCCCACGGCGTGTGGTTAGTTTGTGATGGATGAGTTGGAGCACCCCTGCGGGGTTAAATCTTTCGGAAAGCCATGCCCGCGGTTACGTGGCAACTTGGAAATTTGTTTAACACCCGGTTATAGTAAACTTGAAGTAAACTCCAATAAAATACACCAACTGTGTGCGTAGCCGTGACTGTCTCTACTCGTGAACATGAACCAAGAGAGAACACGGTGGGGTTATGATTGACGTAAGTAGGTGTTCAGGATCACTTAGTGATCATGCTAGTTCACGTCCGTCTTACGTAGGCCACCATAATTACATTCATGTTCTCGTAAGATTAGCCACCAAATACATGCTTGGAGCTTGCTGCAGCCTCACCAATTAACCAATTCCTCATCCAATGGCTTACATAGTTTCGGTACCCGGGTTATGAGATTTCTGAGTCCCTGTGGCTCACAGATTACAACAATACAGGTGCAGGTGTTGACGAGAACATGCCAGTTGATGTGACTCAACTCCAGTGGGAGTACGATGAAGAAAGTAGGCGTATGTACGTTACGTATCCTGATGAGTAGGGAGCTCCGTGGTGGTGATCCTGGGATAGCAAGACAGTTTATCATTGCTTCTTTTATCATTTGATTTCATCTGTAGCCGGACCCTATCTTCTGGATGATGTATGAATAATTTGTGTGGACTTGTAAGATAGCTTGTGGTGAGTGTAATCCAACTCATATACTCATCTCTTCCTACATGTATGCAATGATTACTTGTACTTGCGAAACGACTAGATGCGCTTCTATCCCCGTCGAGGCCCTCATGCCTTAATAGGTATAGGACCGCATCTTGGGCGTTACACTACGGCTAAGGCATAGGGGACAACCTTCGTCCTTTCTCTTTTTTCTGCCGTGGTCGAGCTTTAAGTCTTACTCAACTTCACACCTTACAAATCAGGCAAGAACTCCTTCTTTGACTGATCCATTTTGAAATCCTTCAAAATCTTGTCAAGGTATGTACTCATTGAAAGTCTCAAGGTATGTACAAATCAGGCAAGAACTCCTTCTTCGAGAACTATGTAGACATGACCGAGACACCTCTACGGTCAATAACCAATAGCGGGACCTGGATGCCCATATTGGTTCGTACATATTCTACGAAGATCTTTATCGGTTGAACCTCTATGTCAAGGATTCAGTTAATCCCGTACGATGTTCCCTTTGTTCTTCGGTATGTTACTTGCCCGAGATTCAATCGTCGGTATCTCTATACCTAGTTCAATCTCGTTACCGGCAAGTCTCTTTACTCGTTCCGTAATACAAGATCCCGTGGCTAACTCTTTAGTCACATTGCTTGCAAGGCTTATTGTGATGTTGTATTACCGAGTGGGCCATGAGATACCTCTCCGTCATACGGAGTAACAAATCCCAGTCTCGATCCATGCCAGCTCAACAGACACCTTCGGAGATACCTGTAGAGCATCTTTATAGTCACCCAGTTACGTTGCGACATTTGATACACACAAGGTACTCCTCCGGTGTCAGTGAGTTGCATGATCTCATGGTCATAGGAACAGATACTTGACATGCAGAAAACTATAGCAATAAACTGACACGATCATATGCTATGTTTATAGTTTGGGTCTTGTCCATCACATCATTCTCCTAATGATGTGATCCCGTTATCAAATGACATCTCATGTCCATGGCTAGGAAACCTTGACCATCTTTGATCAACGAACTAGTCTATTAGAGGCATACTAGGGACATGGTGTTGTCTATGTATCCACACATGCATTTGAGTTTCCAATCAATATAATTATAGCATGGATAATAAACTATTATCATGAACAAGGAAATATAATAATAACCATTTTATTATTGCCTCTAGGGAATATTTTCAACAGTCTCCCACTTGCACTAGAGTCAGTAATCTAGCTCACATCGCTATGTGATTCACTTTGTTATGAATCTAACACCCAATGAGTTCTGGGGTTCGATCATGTTTTGCATGTGAAAGAGGTTTTAGTCAACGGGTCTGCGATATTCAGATCCGTGTGTACTTTGCAAATCTCTATGTCATACTGTAGATACTGCTACCACACTCCACTTGGAGCTATTCCAAATGGCTGCTCCACTATACGTATCCGGATTGCTACTAAGAGTCATCCGGATTGGTGTTAAAGCTTGCATCGACGTAACCTTTTACGACGAACTCTTTATCACCTCCATAATCGAGAAACATTTCCTTAGACCTCTAGTTACTAAGGATAATCTTGACCGCTACCCAGTGATCCACTCCTGGATCACTCTTGTACCCCTTGACAGACTCATGGCAAGGCACACACAGGTGCGGTACACAGCATGGCATACTATACAGAGCCTATGGATAAGGCATAGGGGACGACCTTCGTCCTTTATCTTTCTTCTGTCGTGGTCGAGCTTTGAGTCTCACTCAACTCCACACCTTACAAATCAGGCAAGAACTCTTTCTTTGACTGATCCATTTTGAACTCTTTCAAAATCTTGTCAAGGTATGTACCCGTTGAAAGTTTTATCAGACGTCTTGATCTATCTCTATATATCAAGATGCCCAATATTTAAGTACCTTCATTCCAGGTTTTCCTTTGAAAAACTCCTTTTCAAACAACCCTTTATGCTTTCTAGAAATTCTATAGCATTTCCGATCAACAATATGTCATCCACATATACTTATCAGAAATTCTATAGTGCTCCCACTCACTTTCTTGTAAATACAAGTTTCTTATAAACTTTTTATAAACCAAAATTCTTTGATCAACACATCAAAGCGCATATTCCAACTCCGACATGCTTGCCCCAGTCCATAGACGGATCGCTGGAGCTTGCATACCTTTTAGCATCCTTAGGACCGACAAAACCTTCTGGTTGTATCACATACAACCTTTCCTCACGGAAACCATTTAAGGAAACTCTGTTTTGACATCCATCTGCCAGATTTCGTGATCGAAAAATGCAGCAACTGCTAACATAATTCCAACAAACTTTAGAAACGCTACGGGTGAGAAAGTATCATCATAGTCAACTCCTTGAACTTGTCGGAAACCTCTTTGCGACAAGTCAAGCTTTATAAACGGTGACATTTACATCAGCGTCTGTCTTCTTCTTAAAAATCCAGTTGTACTTAGCGGCCTGCCATTCATCGGGCAAGTCTACCAAAGTCCATACTTGGCTTTCGTATATGGATCCTATCTCGGATTTCATGGCTCCTAGCCATTTGTTGGAATCCGGACCCACCATTGCTTCTTCATAGCTCGTAGGTTCATGACGTCTGAGACAGGATTGCCGTACCACTCAGGGCGGTACGATTCCTTGTCGACCTACGAGGCTCAGTAGTAACTTGATCTAAAGTTTCATGATCATCATCATTAGCTTCCTCTTCATTTGGTGTAGGCGCCGCAAAAACGTCTTTCTGCGTCGTGCTACCATCCAACTGAAGTGACGGTTCAATAACCTCACCAAGTTCTACCTTCCTCCCACTCAATTCTTTCGAGAGAAACTCTTTCTCGAGAAAGGACCCGGTTTTAGCAACAAACACTTTGTCCTCGGATCTGAGATAGAAGGCATACCCAACTGTTTCCTTAGGGTATCCTATGAAGACGCATTTGTCCGCTTTGGGTTCGAGCTTATTGATACGTATCCAACGTATCGATAATTTATGAAGTATTCATACCATATTCACCTATGTTTACAATACTTTTATATGGTTTTGATGCACTTTATATGATTTATTTAGAACTAATCCGGACTGACGTTGTTTTCAGCAGAACTACCATGGTGTTGTTTTTGTGCAGAAAATGAAAGTTCTCGGAATCGCTCGAAACTTTTTGACGATTCTTTTGTAACAAAAGAGGCACTAGACGCTTCGTGGGAGGGCCAGAAGAGCCACGAGGTGGGCACAACCCACCAGGGCGCGCCAGAGGGCCCAGGCGCGCCCTGGTGTCTTGTGCCCTCCTCGTGGCCCGCCTTCGCGTGAAACCGACGCCCAAAAATCCTATAAATATAGAAACCATCAGAAATAACCCTAGACGGGAAGTTCCGCCGCCGCAAAGCCTCTATATCGGCTAAAAACCAATCTGGAGAGAAAACAGTACCCTGTAGGAGAGGGGAAATCATCTCCGGTGGCCATCTTCATCATCCCAGCGGAGGCCATGACGAGGAGGGAGTAGTCAACCCTCGGGGCTGAGGGTATGTACCAGTAGTTATGTGTTCAATCTCTCTCTCTCGTGTTCTTGAGATGTCACGATCTTGATGTATCACGAGCGTTGTTAATATAGTCGGATCATATGATGTTACCATTGCTATCATGTTGTGATGAATTGAATCTTTCCCTTTGAGATATCGTTATGTTGGATTGAATATTGAATTTGAGAACACTTGATATATGTCTTGCATATGGATACCCGTGGTGACAATGAGGTATTCTATTGATTCACTTGATGTATGTTTTGGTACTCAACTTGCGGATTCCCGAGGTGACATTGGGGTAATCTATGCATAGGGGTTGATGCACGTTCTTGTCCTACTTCTCCGATAGAAATCTTAGGGCACTCTTTGAGGTTCTTTGTGTTGGATTGAGTATTATGAATCTGAAATTGTTTGATGCGTATCGTATAATTAACTCATGGATACTTGTGGTGACATTGGAGTATCTAGGTGACATTAGAGTTGGTTGATGCGTATCATATGGTGTTATTTTAGTACGAACTCTAGATAGATTGATCGGAAAGGATAACTTGGTGTTATTTTAGTACGAACTCTTGGATGGATCGATCGGAAAGGATAACTTTAAGGTGGTTTCGTACCCTACAAACAATTTCTTCTTATGTTCTCCGCTAGATAAGAACTTTGGAGTGATTCTTCGTTGCACGTTGAGGGATGGTTATGTGATCCAATTATATTAGCATTGTCGAGAGATTGCACTAGCAAAAGTACAGACCCTAGGCCTTGTTTTCAAGCATTGCAATACCGTTTGTGCTCACTTTTGTTACTTGCTACCTTGCTGTTTTTATATTTTCAGATTACAAAAACCTATATCTACCATCCATATTGCACTTGTATCACCATCTCTTCACCGAACTAGTGCACCTATACAATTTGCCATTGTATTGGGTGTGTTGGAGACACAAGAGATTTCTTGTATTTGATTGCAGGGTTGTTTGAGAGATACCATCTTCATCCTACACCTCCCACGGATTGATAAACCTTAGGTCATCCACTTGAGGGAAAATTCTACAAAACTCTGCGCTTGGAGGCCCAACAAAGTCTACAAGAATAAAGTTGCGTAGTAGACATCAAGCTCTTTTCTGGCGCCGTTGCCGGGGAGGTGAGTGCTTGAAGGTATATCTTTAGATCTTGCAATTAAATCTTTTAGTTTCTTGTTTTTCACTAGTTTGGTTTTATAAAAGAAAACTACAAAAAAAATGGAGTTTAGGTTGCATCATTTGTTTCGTCTTTATAATGTCTTTCGTGAAAATAAGGATTCAGAAAATTGTGCTCAATTGGTAGAGGAAGAAATTATGAAAATACTTAATGAGAATTCCTTGAATGATGAGCATGATTGCAATGTTGCTAGTATGAATTCTCTGAATATACATGATGCTAATGATATGCAAAGTCACAAGCTTGTGGATGCTATGTTTGATGAAGATGATATTTTTTGTCGCTCAAGTTTTGATGAGCAAATTTATTATGATGATGGCATGCATCCTATCTATGATGATTATGATGATGACATGTATGCTATAAAGAGTGATAGTAACCATGAAACTTGTCATCATGATTTTAATATTGAATGTGGTTATGTCAATCAAGTGTCTCATGATAGTTATTTTGTTGAGTTTGCTCCCACTACCATGGATGAAAATGAATTTGCTTATGTGGAGAGTGATGAAAATTCTATGCTTTTAGATCATGAAAAGGATGCTTTATGTGATAGTTATATTGTGAAATTCCTTCATGATCTTACTGAAATTTATTATGAGGGAGGAACATATGCTTGTAGGAATTGCAATAATATCAAGTTTCCTCCCTATGTGTTGAAAATCTTGAATATATGCTTATTTTGCCTTCCTTTGCTAGTTGATTCTTGCTCCCATAAATTGTTTGCTCACAAAATCCCTATGCATAGGAAGTGGGTTAGACTTAAATGTGCTTGTCATGTGTTTCATGATGCTCCCTTGCATGTATTAAATACTATTCCTATGTGAGCATCATTGAAATCATCATGCCTAGCTAAAAGGCATTAGAGAAAAGCGCTTGTTGGGAGACAACCCAACACTTATACTTTTTGTTTTGATGTGTTCACATGATTAATCTACTGTAGTAATCATGTTTTGTGTCTTTTATTTCAATAAAGTGCCAAGTAAAGCCTTTGGGATGACTCACAAGATGGGTAGAATTGATGTTGAACCAAAACAGAAACTTTTGACTCCAGTACAGGAATTTTAATTTTTTACTGGTGAGTGATAATGATCTGAAATTTTTTAAAAGTCTTGATATACAAATTATTCAGGCTTTCCTAATTTTTCAGAATTTTTAGAGACAGGGAAGTATGGCTATACTACAAATCTTCACAGACTATTCTGTTTTTGACAGATTCTGTTTTGCATGCATAGTTTGCTTGTTTTAGTGTTTCCATAGCTTATATTTAGTGGTATAAATTATGGGAGTGATAGAATACAGTAGTTATCATGTGGGAACAATTATGAATCTTGTCTTGACAGTACCTAAGTGAATGATTTATCTTTATTACACTAACCCTTCTCACGAAGTTCCGTTAAGTTTTGTGTGATTGAAGTTTTCAAGTTTTGGGTGAGACACCGATATGAGGAGAATAAGGAGTGACAATAACCTAAGATTGGGGATGCCCAAGGCAACCCCAAGGTAATATCCAAGGAAGACTCAAGCGCCTAAGCTTGGGGGTGCCCCGGAAGGCATCCCCTCTTTCGTCTCCAACATTATCGGTAACCTTACTTAGAGCTATATTTTTATTCGTCACATAATATGTGCTTTGCTTGGATCGTCATTATATTTTGTTATTTTCTGTTAGGTTTTATTTATAATCTTTTTTTAATAAAAATTTCCAAGAATTGCCTTTAGGATGCTTGAATTGCATGTTTGATGTGTGCTGTGTAAAAACAGAAACTTTTGCTGTAGTGTTTGAATTTTCGTATTTTACTATAACATGGAAAGTTTCTGAAATTTTTACACAGTATTTTCATATAAATTCTTTGGCCTTTCCTAAATTTTCATAATTTTTTGAGTTACATAAGTACACTGGTTTAATAGATTGCTATAGACTGTTCTGTTTGGACAGATTGCTGTCATAGTTTTGTTATCTACTTATCCTATAGTTTCCATAGTCTATATTGGTAGATATAAATTGCGGAAATGATAGTAAACAGTAGATGATGTTTGAAATTATTATGCAACTTGTCTTGGCAGTACATAAAGAGTTGATTTATTATTATGTGCACTAACATATCTCACGAGTTCTTTTCAAGTTTTGTGTGGATGAAGTTTTTGAGAATAGGTGAAACCGGAATATGAGAGGATTGAACGAGATACAAAAGCTCAAGCTTGGGGATGCCCAAGGCACCCCAAGTAAATATTTCAAGAAGTCTCAAGCATCTAAGCTTGGGGATGCTACGCATCCCACCTCTCTTCATCAACTATCGGTTAGCCTATGTTGAGCCTAAATTTTTATTTGTCCACATGATATGTGCTATTCTTGGAATGAATTTTGTTTAGTTTGATGTTTGAATAAAATAATCAGATCTGAAAACCTTTATTGAGAGAGAGAGTCCTCACATAGCTACTTGATTGTTTACCTACTCATTGATCTTCACTTATATCTTTTGAGAGTAGTTTGATGTTTACTCTTGTGCTTCACTTATATCCTAAGAGTAAATTGTGAATGAATGAAATATCATAAATCTGAAATTATCAATGTGCTATATTCTTAGTAGCAAGTTCACATTTGGTTTAGAAAGTAAAATCTATTAAAGTTTAACAATCACAATATTTGTCATACAAGCAATTCGTGAATGATTAGTATAAGGAAGAGAACTTTCACATACAAATATATTATCTTGGAAATCTTCTAAGATTGTGAATACCCATTAATTATTTTCAAACTTGAGCAAATTAGTTGAAGTTGGACAAGGAAGACAACGTAATGAGTTATGGTTGTGTATGTTTGCATAGAAGTTATATTGTTATGGATCCTCCAACATGTGGTGCTTGTTTAGAACCTTTTGCTAGCCAACACTTCGTACTAAGTAGAGATACTACTTGTGCATCCAAATCCTTGAGACAAGTTTCTTCCATAAGAGTCCACCATACCTACCTATATATGGTATTTCACTGCCATTCCAAGTAAATTTGCATGTGCCACCTCTAAACATTCAAATAAACATCTGTTTTGTGTGCCTGGATCGCTCATGGAGCGACGGGGGGCGGTCAGTATCTTCCATGTTAAGCGGGTTATTCTCATGATGAGTGTTTATTCACTCGTCCTTGCACGAGAGGGGCGGTAATAGGGATTCCTAGTCCCGAAATAAAAAAAATGCAAATAATTAAACAAAACTCCCCTAGGAATGTTGTTGGTATGGACGGTACCTGTGGATTCGGCTAGCCGTGGAGTGTGTTTGTTGGTGGAGGGGGAGTAAACCTTTACTTTTACCGCTTGGGAACCGCCGCTAATGTGTTTACCATGGAAGATATTGATAACTCTTGGTCGTAACGTTGACAGGAAGGGTGCACCTCCCAAAACTATATTCATCTCTGTTTTTAAACAATGAGCTCTGGCACCTTTGCAAATCCCTGCTTCCCTCTGCGAAGGGACAATCTATTTACTTTCATGTTATTTACTATTCATGTTGAGTCAACTTCTTATTCCAACCTCAGTCTATTAGTTGGCAAGCATCATGTGGTGGGGAAAGATCCAAACATATATATCCAGTCAAATATATTTGATCATGACTTATTATTGTTGACAATTATCTCTATGATAAATGAGTTGGGAGGCGAACCATTAAGCCCCTATCTTTCTCTGTGTTCGATGGATGCCATTTGTTCTAAAAATAAGCTTTGTGTACTAGCAATCATAGAAGACTATATGATGATTGAGTATGTGGAGCTCTTACTTAGACTTTGTTGAGAATAAGTTGAATTGCAATTGTTTGGTGACTAAGAACATAGATTGTTAAGTTTCATTGTTTGAACCATGTCATGTGGATTGATTGCTTTATCATGATGATTTTTATGAGAAAAAGTTGCTGGTTATGATGCTAGAAAATGGACTGAAATTATCAATGATCAAACTTATATATTATGCTAGCATTCACACTTCATAAATTAGTTTTTTTATCATTTACCTACTTGAGGACGAGTAGGAATTAAGCTTGGGGATGCTGATACGTCTCCAACGTATCGATAATTTATGAAGTATTCATGCCATATTCACCTATGTTTACAATACTTTTATATGGTCTTGATGCACTTTATATGATTTATTTAGAACTAACCCGGACTGACGCTGTTTTCAGCAGAACTACCATGGTGTTGTTTTTGTGCAGAAAATGAAAGTTCTCGGAATCGCCCGAAACTTTTTGATGATTTTTTTGGAACAAAAGAGGCACTAGACGCTTCGTGGGAGGGCCAGAAGAGCCACGAGGTGGGCACAACCCACCAGGGCGCGCCAGAGGGCCCAGGCGCGCCCTGGTGTCTTGTGCCCTCCTCGTGGCCCGCCTTCGCGTGAAACCGACGCCCAAAAATCCTATAAATATAGAAACCATCAGAAATAACCCTAGATGGGAAGTTCCGCCACCGCAAAGCCTCCGTATCGGTGAAAAACCAATCTGGAGAGAAAACAGTACCCTGGCAGAGAGGAGAAATCATCTCCGGTGGCCATCTTCATCATCCCGACGGAGGCCATGACGAGGAGGGAGTAGTCCGCCCTCAGGGCTGAGGGTATGTACCAGTAGCTATGTGTTCAATCTCTCTCTCTCTCTCGTGTTCTTGATATGTCACGATCTTGATGTATCACGAGCTTTGTTAATATAGTCGGATCATATGATGTTATTCCCTTGCTATCATGTTGTGATGAATTGAATCTTTCCCTTTGAGATATCGTTATGTTGGATTGAATATTGGATTTGAGAACACTTGATATATGTCTTGCATATGGATACCGGTGGTGACAATGGGGTGTTCTATTGATTCACTTGATGTATGTTTTGGTACTCAACTTGCGGATTCCCGAGGTGACATTGGGGTAATCTATGCATAGGGTTGATGCACGTTCTTGTCCTACGTTCTCCGAGAGAAATCTTGGGGCACTCTTTGAGGTTCTTTGTGTTGGATTGAGTATTATGAATCTGAAATTGTTTGATGCGTATCGTATAATTAACTCATGGATACTTGTGGTGACATTGGAGTATCTAGGTGACATTAGAGTTGGTTGATGCGTATCATATGGTGTTATTCTAGTACGAACTCTTAGATAGATCGATCGGAAAGGATAACTTGGTGTTATTTTAGTATGAACTCTTGGATAGATCGATCGGAAAGGATAACTTTAAGGTGGTTTCGTACCCTACAAACAATTTCTTCTTATGCTCTCCGCTAGATAAGAACTTTGGAGTTATTCTTCGTTGCACGTTGAGGGATGGTTATGTGATCCAATTATATTAGCATTGTTGAGAGATTGCACTAGTGAAAGTACGGACCCTAGGCCTTGTTTTCAAGCATTGCAATACCATTTGTGCTCACTTTTGTTACTTGCTACCTTGCTGTTTTTATATTTTCAGATTACAAAAGCCTATATCTACCATCTATTTTGTACTTGTATCACCATCTCTTCGCCGAACTAGTGCACCTATACAATTTGCCATTGTATTGGGTGTGTTGGGGACACAAGAGATTTCTTGTATTTGATTGCGGGGTTGTTTGAGAGAGACCATCTTCATCCTACACCTCCCACGGATTGATAAACCGTTTCCACATTGTCTTAAGTTGCATACCAAACTCGTAACTCAGATATTCACCTCCATGATTATATCATAGACATTTTATCTACTTGTCACGATGATCTTCAACTTCACTCTGAAATTGCTTGAACTTTTCAAACATTTCAGACTTGTGTTTCATTAAGTAAATATACCCATATCTATTCAAATCATCAATGAAGGTAAGAAAATAACGATATCCACCGCATCCTTCAACACTCATTGGACCGCATACATCAACATGTATCATTTCCAATAAGTCACTTGCCTGCTCCATCAAACCGGAAAACGGGGTCTTAGTCATCTTGCCCATGAGGCATGGTCCGCATGTCTCAAGCGATTTGAAATCGAGTGAGTCCAAAGATCCATCATCATGGAGTTTCTTCATGCGCTTTACACCAATATGACCTTAGCGGCAGTGCCACAAGTATGTGGTACTATCATAATTAACTTTGCATCTTTTGGAATCAATACTATGAACATGTGTATCACTACGATCGAGATTCAATAAGCCATTCACATTGAGTGTATGACCATTGAAGGTATTATTCATGTAAACAGAATAACTATTATTCTCTGATTTAAATGAACAATCGTATTGCAAAAAACATGATATAATCATGTTCATGCTCAACGCAAACACCAAATAACATTTCTTTAGGTTCAACACTAATCCTGAAGGTAGAGGGAGTGTGCGATGGTGATCACATCAACCTTGGAAACACTTCCAACACACATCGTCACCTCGCCCTTCAGCTAGTCTCCGTTCATTCCGTAGCTTTTATTTCGAGTTACTAACACTAGCAACTGAACCGGTATCTAATACCCAGGTGCTACTAGGAGTACTAGTAAGGTACACATCAATAACACGTATATCAAATATACTTCTGTTGACGTTGCCAGCCTTCTTATCAGCCAAGTATCTAGGGTAGTTCCTCTACTAGTGACCGTTCCCCTTATTATAGAAGCACTTAGTCTCGGGTTTGGGTTCAACCTCGGGTTTCTTCACTGGAGCGGCAACTAACTTGCCATTCATGAAGTTTCCCTTCTTGCCCTTGCCCTTCTCGAAACTAGTGGTTTTACTAACCATCAACACTTGATGCTCCTTCTTGATTTCTACCTTCGCGGTGTCAAACATCGCGAATAGCTCGGGGATCATCTTCTCCATCCCTGGCATGTTATCGTTCATCACGAAGCTCCAGTAGCTTGGTGACAGTGACTTGGAGAACTATGTCAATCACTATCTTATCTGGAAGATCAACTCCCACTTGATTCAAGCGATTGTAGCACCCAGACAATCTGAGCACACGCTCATCGATTGAGCTATTCTCCTTCATCTTGCAGGCAAATAATCTTGTTGGAGGTCTCATACCTCTCAACACGGGCATGAGCCTGAAATCCTAATTTCAGCTCTTGGAACATCTCATATGCTCCGTGACGTTCAAAACGTCTTTGGAGCCTCAATTCTAAGCCGTAAAGCATGACGCACTGAACTATCAAGTAGTCATAAAAAATGTGCATGTCTGATGTTCTCAACACCCACAGACAATGCTTGAGGGGGTGGCGCACCGAGCAGTGCATCAAGGACACAAACCTTCTGTGCAACAATGAGGACAATCCTCAGTTTACGGACCTAGTCCGCATAGTTGCTACTATCAACTTTCAACTTGGTTTTTCTCTAGGAACGTATCAAAATCTAGGGGAGCTACAGCATGAGCTATCGATCTACAACATAATTTGCAAGGATATTTTTGACTATGTTCATGATAATGAGTTCAACTAATCATATTACTAAAGAATGCCCACTCAAATTGACATCCCTCCGGTCATCCGAGTGCTACATGATCCCAATTAACCAACCCAAGTCCGATCATCACGTGAGATGAGGTGGTTTCAATGGTGAACTTCTCCATGTTGATCATATCTACTATATGACTCATGTTCGACCTTTCGGTCTCTTGTGTTCCGAGGCCATGTCTGTACATGCTAGGTTCGTCAAGTTTAACCCGAGTGTTCCGCATGTGCAAAACTGGCTTGCACCCATTGTATGTGAACGTAGAGTCTATCACACTCGATCATCACGTGGTGCTTCAAAACGACGAACTTTCTCAACGGTGCACACTCGAGGAGAACACAATTTTATCTTGAAATTTTAGTGAGGGATCACCTTATAATGTTACCGTCGTCCTAAGCATAATAAGATGCATAAAAAGGATTAACATCACATGCAAATCATAAGTGACATGATATGGCCATGAACTTGTGCTTCTGATCTCCATCTCCAAAGCACCGACATGATCTCCATCGTCACCGGCATGACACCATGATCTCCATCATCTTGATCTCCATCAACGTGTCGCCATGAGGTTGTCGCGCCAACTATTGCTTCTACAACTATTGCTAAATCATAGCGATAAAGTAAAACAAATGACACAAATTAATTAAAGACAACCCTATGGCTCCTGCCGGTTGCCGTACTCATCGACATGCAAGTTGATATAAACTATTACAAAACATGATCATCTCATACATCACATATATCACATCATGTTTCTGGCCATATCATATCACAACATACCCTGCAAAAACAAGTTAGACATCCTCTAATTTGTTGTTGCATGTTTTACGTGGCTGCTATGGGTATCTAGCAAGAATGATTCTTACCTACGCAAAACCACAACGATGATATACAAGTTGCTATTTCACCTTCTACAAGGACCGCCTTTGTCAAATTCGATTCAACTAAGGTGGGAGAGACAGACACCCGCCAGTCATCTTATGCAACAAAGTTACATGTCAGTCGATGGAACCGGTCTCTCGTACGTGGACGAGTAAGGTTGGTCCGAGCCGCTTCATCCCACAATACCGCTGAATCAAGAAAAGACTAAGGAGGGAAGCAATCTGAATATCAACGCCCACAAACTCATTTGTGCTCTACTCATGATGTCATCTACGCATAGACCTAGCTCATGATGCCACTGTTGGGGAACGTTGCATGGGAAACAAAAAAAATCCTACGCTTCACCAAGATCAATCTAGGAGATGAGCATCTACGAGAGGAGAGATTGCATCTACATACCCTTGTAGATCGCTAAGCGGAAGCGTTAAGAAACGCGGTTGATGTAGTCGAACGTCTTCGCGATCCAAATCGCAAGCCGTCCCGCGATCCAATCATGATCTAGTGCTAAACGGATGGCACCTCCGCGTTCAACACACGTACAGCTTGATGACGTCCTCGCCTTCTTGATCCAGCAAGAGGGGCGAAGTAGTAGATGAGTTCCGGCAGCACGACAGCGTGGTGACGGTGGTGGTGAAGAACAATCTCCGCAGGGCTTCGCCAAGCACAACGGAAACTATGACAGAGGATAAACTAGAGGGGGCGGGGTTGCCGGCACACGGCTTGGGGAAATCTTGATGTGTTCCGAGTGCTAGCCCTGCCCCTCTATTTATATGTTGAGCCCTGGGGTCATTTCTTGGAGAAAGAGCCTCCTCAAAGTCGGTTTGGCACGCAAGGCAAGAGTCCTCCTCGGACTCCAGGACCAGACGCCAGGGTCCCTGGCGTCTGGCCCCTGGCCTTCGCAAAACTCCTTTTGCACCTTCCTAAAGCCTCGTGGGCTTTACCCCTTGGCCCAAATAAAGTGTTCTCGTACCCGAACATTTCGGGAAACATCCGAAACCCCTTCCGGTAAATTCTGGAACCCTTCCGGAGACCAAACACTATTATCCCATATATCAATCTTTACCTCCGGACTATTTCGGAGCTCCTCGTCATGTCCGTGATCTCATACGGAACTCCGAACAACCTTGGGTCACCAACATAACAACTCAACTATAATTATATCGTCACCAAACGTTAAGTGTGTAGACCCTGCGGGTTTGAGAACTATGCAGACATGACCGAGACACCTCTACGGTCAATAACCAATAGCGGGACCTAGATGCCCATATTGGTTCCTACATATTCTACGAAGATCTTTATCGGTTGAACCTCTATGTCAAGGATTCAGTTAATCCCGTATGCAGTTCCCTTTGTTCATCGGTATGTTACATGCCCGAGATTCGGTCGTCGGTATCTCCATACCTAGTTCAATCTCGTTACCGGCAAGTCTCTTTACTCATTCCGTAATACAAGATCCCGTGACTAACTCCTTAGTCACATTGCTTGCAAGCTTCATGTGATGATGTATTACCGAGTGGGCCCAAAGATACCTCTCCGTCATACGGAGTGACAAATCCCAGTCTCGATCCATGCCAACTCAACAGATACCCTCGGAGATACCTGTAGAGCATCTTTATAGTCACCCAGTTACGTTGCGACATTTGATACACACAAGGTACTCCTCCGGTGTCAGTGAGTTACATGATCTCATGGTCATAGGAACATATACTTGACATGCAGAAAACAATAGCAATAAACTTGACACGATCATATGCTACGTTCATAGTTTGGGTCTTGTCCATCACATCATTCTCCTAATGATGTGATCCCGTTATCAAATGACAAATCATGTCTATGGTCAGGAAACCTTGACCATCTTTTGATCAACGAGCTAGTCTAGTAGAGGCTCACTAGGGACATAGTGTTGTCTATGTATCCACACATGTATCTGAGTTTCTGGTCAATACAATAAACGATTATCATGAACAAGGAAATATGATAATAACCAATTTATTATCACCTCTAGGGCATATTTCGAACAGATGATCCACCGCAACCACCTTCACCACCACCTCAAGGCAACGACACCTTCAACAACGATGAAGAACATGATGATGAAGAAGCTCCACCATCCAACAAGCAAAAGCTACCCCGAGTTCGAGCAAGAGTGGACAAAAACCATCCTCTGAATCAAATCTTCGGTGACATACAAACCGGGAGGATAACTCGCTCTAAAACTCGACTTGCTAACTTTTGTGAGCATTATTCATTCATATCTAGTATTGAGCCCTTGAAGGTAGAAGAAGCTCTTCAGGATCCAGATTGGGTGAACGCTATGCACGAGGAACTACACAACTTCGAGGGGAACGAAGTGTGGAGACTTGTGGAGAAGCCCAAGGACGAGCAAAACATCATCGGAACCAAATGGGTGTTTCAGAACAAACAAGATGAAGACGGTCAAGTCGTACGCAACAAGGCGCGTCTCGTGGCTCAAGGCTACACCCAAGTCGAAGGTATGGACTACGGTGAGACCTATGCACCCGTTGCTAGACTTGAAGATATCCGCATTCTTCTTGCTTATGCTAATCACCATGATATCATGCTTTATCAAATGGATATTAAAAGTGCATTTTTAAATGGTGAGATTGAATAAGAGGTTTATGTTAAGCAACCCCCTGGTTTTTTGAATCCCAAGAAACCTAATCATGTCTACAAGCTTCGTAAATCTCTTTATGGTCTTAAGCAAGCCCCATGTGCTTGGTATAAATGCTTAACGAAGTTTCTCATTGAAAAGGGTTTTGGAATTGGTAAAATTGACGCAACCTTATTCACTAAAAGAGTTAATGGTGAATTATTTGTGTGCCAAAACTATGTGGATGGTATTATCTTTGGATCTACTAACCCACAATTTAGTGAAAGATTTGGAAGGTCGATGTCCGAGAAGTATGAGATGTCCATGATGTGTGAGCTGAAATTTTCCCTTGGTTTGCAAATCAAGCAAACGAGAGAAGGAACTTTCATCTCTCAAACCAAGTATACCAAGGACTTGATCAAGAAGTTCAACATGCAAGAGTGTAAAGGTATGAAAACTCCTATGCCTACTAGTGGACATGTTGATCTTACCAAGGAGGACGAACCGGTTGATCAAAAGGTTTATCGATCTATGATTGGTTCATTGTTATATCTATGTGCCTCCTGTCTCGACATTATGCTTAGTGTATGCATGTGCGCTAGATATCAAGCTGCTCCTAAAGAGTGTCATCTTAAGGCCGTGAAAAGAATTGTGAGATATTTGATACATACACCAAACTTTGGCATATGGTATCCCAAGGGATCTTCTTTTAATCTTGTTGGCTATTCCAACTCGGACTATGCCGGAGACAAGGTTGACAGAAAATCCACTTTGGTTACTTGTCAATTTCTTGGTAGATCTCTTGTGTCTTGGTCCTCCAAGAAACAAAACTCGGTATGTCTATCTACCGCCGAAGCGGAATACATTGCCGCTGGATCATGTTGTGCTCAATTGCTTTGGATGACTCAAACTCTTAAGGACTATGGCATGCATGTGAGACATGTACCATTGTTATGTGACAATGAGAGTGCTATCAAAATTTCTCATAATCCTGTGCAACATTCTCGAACTAAGCATGTTCAAGCTAGACATCATTTCATTCGTGATCATGTTGCCAAAGGAGATATCAATCTCAAGCATGTTTGTACTGAAAAACAATTGTCCGATATCTTTACTAAGCCACTTGATGAGAAAGTGTTTTGTCACTTGAGGAGTCAATTGAACATCCTTGATGCTTCAAACTTCAGCTAGACTCACTCGGTTGCATGCTAGGGGATGAGCTTACATGGTACTTCAATGATACACTTGACATGTTATCTTATACCATGGAAATATATGCTCCCTTGTATTGCAACTAATCTTTTGTAGGTACTTGGAAGAACTTCATTCCACAAGATTGCCAACAACTCAATTCATAAGCAATCTTGTTACCAAGTATCCACAAGCCTTCCTGTTGATGGAAGGAAGAAGACAACTCAACCATATCCTTGACATATATTTGATGTGATCACATTTGCTAATCCTCAATTGATATCATGTCAAATGGATATATCTTGTTCTTCCTTGCAGGACTAACCCATGTAGGTGAAAAGAGAACCAAAACAAACAAGGATTGCTCCCAACTCAAGATGATCTTCATCAACATCGAGCATCCACAACAAGTTCTTCTACATGCTACGTCATCAACATCACTCAAAGGTATGTACTCATATCCTTGAAATAGCTTTACTCCAAGTCATGAGCTAAAGCAACTCAAGTGATATGAAAACATCAAAATGCTTAATCGAAAAATGGTAACCCCATTTTGAGCTTAACGATGAGTATGACATATGATCAAGTATTCTTGCTTGGCTCCTAAGTCAATATACTCTAATATAGGTGACCTAGTCACCGACCATCATCTAGTTGAAGCTTCTAGAGTGGTTCATCCTATATTTGCAATATTTCTTGGAACCACTCAAATCTTCTCTAGTTGATATTTCTTTGTAAATTCTTTTGAATTTCCTTTGCAAATCCTTTTTAAAATTTTATTGCAAGTCTTCTAAAATCATTTGAGATTTTCTAGAAATTGCCAAGTTTCTGTTATGTCCTTGGAGCCTCCGATTCAAATGACTCGGTTCCACCGATCATGCGGATAGGCTGCAAATACACGTTTCGGTTCCACCGACTTATTTGCCTCGGAGCCACCGACTTGCTATCTTTTCTATCCTTTGTTAAACTTAGCAATTCTCCATTTCTTCGATGATCCCTTCTTTAAAAAAAATGGGGATAAACTTTCTTCAAGGATCCCTAAGTCAAAGGAGGAGAAGTCTTACAAGCTCTCAGATCATTGAAAGAGGGAGAAATTTAAATTCTCTCTATGATCCTCATTCTTTGCTGTGAACCCCACATTCTATGACCCTTGTTCTCAAGGATCCCTTCTGACTCCATGATCCCTGTGTGTGACCCTATGTATGGACCTTTTTGGCAATTAATGCCAAAGGGGGAGAAATACCAAAGCTTCAAAATGCTAAAGGGGGAGATACATGCTTCAATGCAAAGGGGGAGATACAATCAAGGGGGAGAATATCAAAGCTTATGATTACATAGACAAGGGGAGAATACCAAAATAGGGGGAGAAGTTTCGTTGTTTCCCAAAGGAGAGAGAGCATGCCTAATCTTTCTAATTTGATACTCTTATTTGTTATTCTCATGTTAGACTTGTCTCACCCTATCCAATCCCAAATATCTACATGCTAAGATTTAGGGGGAGAGGATGACCTACTATTTCATATCTAGGGGAGAAATTTCTAAATGTTCTTGGAGACATATCAATCTTAAGGAATACTATCTTCTATATGTTCTCCACATCTTGGTACTATTGAGTTCTATTGCTTTTTGATTGGTAAAATACTCTTGTGTTTCCTAACATTGTTTTCTCAAGTGTGTTTCTACTACTAGAATGCTCAAGAACTCAAGGTAAGTATATGCATCATATCCTTGATCAAGATGATCCCTTGCTTCTTGAACATATTGTTTGCAAGAGTGAAGTCTTGAACAAGGATACAACTCATTCATATATATTTGATGCATATAGCCAAGATACGCATGACTCATCATATCCCCTCTACTATATGTGTGTCCATGCATTCCAAAGCAACTATCCTCAAAAGGATTGCACACATTTAGGGGGAGAAAGTTTTAGTCATGTGTCTCTCAAAGACTTCATTTTATCTATGCATATCTTTATTTGAAGCTTTGATTGTATGTTGTCATCAATTACCAAAAAGGGGGAGATTGAAAGCACATATGCTCCCTTGGTGGTTTTGATAATTCATGACAACATACATTGTCTCTTGGACTAATATTTCTACCTAGTTCATTTCAGGTTTAGTCCACGGAGAGGATTGGCAAAAGGATTGTGAGGAGATACCCCAAGATGCAAGGAATGGATTGGCAAAGCTTCAAGCTAGAAGACTCTACATTTTACTTTGTGAGAAATCACTTTGAATCCATAGGAAAGCCAATACTATTAAAAGGGGGTAAGGTATTGTTGGTGAACAAATTGCTTCACGTGCACAAGTGCTAGTCACCAAAAACACCCACAAGCTCTCCCACAAAGATTCTGTCTAAATCACTACCACTCAAAATCGGTGCCACCAAGTATCCATATCGGCTACACCGAGTTTAAACCCTAGACAGAAACCCTAGCCACAAACCCCTCTTCGGTGCAACCGAGTTTACATCGGTGCAACCAAGAATCAGTGACCACGATTCTGTTGGCCGCTTTCATAAAATCGGAATTTCCGAGTTTTGTGTTTCGGTCCCACCGAGTTTTGGAAACTGCCTCGGCCACTGACTTCGGTACCACCGAGTTTTCTATATCGGTCTCACCGAGATTCCTAAAGTTGCCACATTTTGAACACTTCGGTGCCACCGAGTTTTTACTTCGGTTTCACCGAGTTGCTCAATAATGGTGTAACGGTTGGATTTTTGGAGATGCCTATATATACCCCTCCACCACATCCCACTCGAAAGAGAAGCACTCAGAACTATTCCACACTTGCCCCATCCAGTTTTCCGAGAGAGAACCACCTACCCTTGTGTTGAGATCAAGATCATCCACTCCAACCATATGGATCTTGATTTCTAGCCTCCCCAAGTTGCTTTCCACCCAATCAATCTCCTCTACCAAGCCAAATCTGTGAGAGAGTGATTGAGTGTTGAGGAGTCTATCATCTTGAAGCACAAGAGCAAGGAGTTCATCATCATTATCAAGCCTATTACCTTTTGGAGGGTGGTGCCTCCTAGATTGGTTAGGTGTTGCTTGGGAGTCTCCTACTTCGTGTTGTGGAGTTGAACCAAGAAGTTTGTACGGGCAAGGAGATCGCCTACTTCGTGAAGATCTACCCATAGTGAGGCTAGTCCTTCGTGGGCAGAAGCCGTTATGGAATAGTCAAGGTTGCTACTTCGTGGACCCTTATGGGTGGAGCCCTCCGTGGACTCTCGCGACCGTTACCCTCCGTGGGTTGAAGACTCCATAAATGTGGATGTACGATAGCGCCACCTATTGGAACCACGGAAAAAATCATTGCGTCTCCAAATTGCGTTTGATCTTCCTATCTCTACTCTCTTTTACATGTGCTTGTCTTACTTTCCGCTGCCATACTTGTTGACTAGCATGTGTAGGGTGCATTAGACTTATTATAATTGCTAAAACTGCCAACCTATTAACTTGGAAAAAGGTTAGGTTTTCATTCTTGCAAATAGCCCCTAGACGTCTCTTCTATCGATCCCTTCAATATGTCAAAATTGTAAAGAAAGTAAAAAAAAACATGTTTGCCTGATTTTGCTAGGACTCAGAGGGATGGCGGGGGGGGGGGGGGGGGGGTATGGATGAAGAGGATGTGTAAGTAGCTAATTTAGAAGATTAGAAGTCGATGTTCTTTGGAATCATATTTTGCAATAGCCTGCCTTGCACAGTTCTCATGCTAATTGTATTGTTAGTTTGAACTGTAATTGTATTGATATAGTATTCCTCCTTTTACGTTTTAATTAATTGAGTCCACTCCTAGGTGAACATGGCGCCTCTTATTTTGGGCTACCATTTGATCATAGATTTAACTAATAAAATGTACTTAGTGACCCAAACACTCTTATATTTCTTTACGGAGGGAGTACTACTAACTATATGTCACAAAAATTATATCATTGTAAACCTCTTCCAAATACAAAACAAATAGCACATTTTTTAACTTTATATTTTGTTAGTCAAATAGATGGTCAAAATTTGACCCAAAATACGAGGGTCCTAATAAATTCAGAAGGTAGTAGCATAATGGCAAACACACTGGCAATACGGATACAAGCACGACCGAAATCCAGTTGATCATTATAGTAAAACACATGCTTTGTCATACAAGAACTACCACTGGCAATACGGATACAAGCACGACCGAAATCCAGTTGATCATTATAGTAAAACACATGCTTCATACAAGAACTACCAGAGAATAGTAAGCAAAATTCACTGCTTGGCCATAAGCCCATAACCAGCACGAGTAGTTCAAGACAACCTCATTGGTACAGTCACTCACTAGTCTTCCCCTTTCCAAAGATCAGCAAACTCATCGGGCTCCAGGGTGTTCTCCATCTCGTGCATCTTCCTCCTCACCTTGGCCTTCACCTTCTTGGCGTACTTGCCTGCCTTCTTCCGCTTCTCTAGTGCGCGGATCTGCTCCAAATAAACAGACCCATGGGTTTAGATGGGAAGGCATACATGAACAACAGACCCATGGGTTTAGATGGGAAGGTATACATGAACATGTCGGGAAATGCTTTGTTGCAACTGAATTAAATACAAAAATCCTGGTGAACAGAGCCACAGGGCACATGAGCAGTGAATCCCTTTTTTGCCAAAACCACAGCAAGATACTAGACTATGACACTATTCTATTTTAAGTTTGATCAAACATGATAGGTAGTTAGGTCCAACACAACGAGATCAGAATGAAGCAGTAATGTAAAAGGATTTTATGTCAAAGAAATATAATGGACGGCATTGATTGAGTCAAATGGACGGCATTGATGCATAAAGTGTACCTCGTTATACAAGAAAGAACATAATATAACCATTCCTTGATGATGGAAGAGGCAAACACCCAGATTTCCTTTACAAAGATGTTTGGGACATATGTAATCCCTCCGGCCCCAATTACTTGTCGCTGATTTACTACAACTTTAGTACATATAAAGTTGTACGTACTAAAGCAGCGACAAGTAATATGGATCGGAGGGAGTACCATAGTCTAGATCAACCGGTGAAAGCAATACCTGATTGGGAGACACATAGAATGGGTTCTCATACAATGTGGGGCCACCAAAACTACCACCAAATATTTTGATTGGATTCAAACAGAACCTGGGGCCAACCTACACACGACAATTTAATCAAAATATTGATTAGCAACCACAAGCCATATAAATTATGCAGATATAAGCTCACTCTACTTTTACCTCAACAAGTGTCATTTTATCTAGGCCTCCTTTATCAACTTTATCTATCTCATTGTGGGGTACAGAAATCTGCCAAGTATATCATTTGCTAAAATTCAGATGGTGATGATAACTCGATGGTTTTAAGTACCGAAAGTTCAACGCAATACAAATTCAAAAAGACCAATACACCACCTGGTAATTTCTGAACCAAATGTGGTCATCCACAATGGAGAAGACAAACACATGATCATGAAAAGGTTTTGCCTTCCGGTGATCTTTTGGAGTAGCAAAAATCTGCAAGTACGTCAATGCGCAATGAGTTAGCTCTAAATTTCTTTGATTAAAAGAAGAACATGTCACCATAGAATTAATTTGACCCTATCGGAATATATAATCACATCACTAATACTGATCTGATGACCTCATAAAACACAAATCTACTCCTTCACAGTAAGCAATGGAAAAACAAATATACGTTTTTTAACATCCAGAAGGACCAATAGTGGATGCATCACACCCAAGGTTACCATTAACTTAGATCTCTTAGAATATAACTACAGTTATCAAAGGTGAATCCTTCCTTCCAAGGTTCATATTATATTATTAACATAAAGACCAATAGTGGATGCATCACACCCACATGCTAATATATAACTACAGTGCATACACATGCGACTTTATCGTAAACACGTGTCAAAGTAACCAAGTTTAACCTCTTTTCAGACCAATTAAAAGCATAGGGTAAATAAGAAAAAAAAGATTTCACAATAACATAAAAAAAAGACAACATTAATACAGATCAATATCAGCTTTGTTAAAAAATGCTGATAACACGTGCACATCATAATGTAACATGCGAGACCATCAACGTACTTGAGTTATCATTTCCTTCAAGAGTTTCCAGTGAGGTTGCTGGTCAAAATTTGAAGAAAATGTTAGCAGAGGACGTGACCCTTTCAGATGGTTACCGGTGAGCTTCAGTTCCTCCATAGTGTGAACTGCACATAAATTTTACAGGACGGTTGGGCATTGGTAGATGAATCATCATGGTAAGAATAACAACTGGATAACTACCATTTCTATGAAATCATACCAGCATTGACAAGAAATTTCACTGATGGCCCTGCGGGAGACTTGACCATCCAAAGGTAAAGATCTTTCTGTTTTCTGCACTGCAATATACGCGGCGAAGATGCTTCAATATAAGAATTGGCAACTCTAGTGCATATTCAGATTTCCTAATTTTGGAGCGATGTCACACTGTGAAATAGACAGCGTGGATCACAAAGCTCAGTAAACATTCATGGTTCACGCTAGAACAAATGATATGGATCAGACCTAAGTTTGAAGTTGATTTAGCACCAGAAACAAATTACTTATTCCATGTTAAACGCGGTATGATTTAGCAACCTTTAATGTTGCTATCATGCAGTTCTCCTATCGAAGTAGGCAAGCTTCATCCCATGGAAGGCAAACCATTTCCATCAAGAAAGCAAGCAAGCAGCGGACGAGGCACATATGCGTGATATACCTCGAAAAAGAGGCAGCTGGAGCAGCTCCTGAGCTCGACCAGCTCGTTGAGCGCGCTGCCCTTGCTCTGCTTGGACTCAACCTTGCTGTCCTTCTTGGCGTGCGGCAGCAGCGACACCACGTTCTGCATCAGGTGCCGGTACCTGCGGACACACGTCACATGCATCAACCCAACCCGCGCGCCGAAACACTTGTTACAAAAGCATCTGTACGGCGACCGCCGCAGAGCTCGGAGCAGAGAGGCTCACCTGTAGATGATGCGGCGGGAGCACGTAATGAGCACCTTCTCCTTGTTCCGGAAGAAGGGCCCCGCGTCCTTAGGAGCAGGCTCGGCGGCGGAGTCCGGCTGGTCCTTGAACCCGAAGAGGGTGCGCTCGGCCGCTGCGGCGCAGAGTCGTCGGGCTTCTCCACGGCGGCGGCCGCGGGAGCATCGGAGCTGCGCTTCCTCTTCTTGGCCATGGGGGGTGGGGCGCCGCGCTGGGGCTTCAGCCGAGGAAGGCGCTGCGGAGGCGGCGGCGGCGACGCGGGAGCGGGTCTCGGAGCGAGAGGGCCTGACCGTTAGTTAGGGTCTTTCTGTCCGGTCCAGCCCTATTTAGGGCTAGGTTTTTCTTTTTCTTTTTCGATGTGGGCCGGCCCATGAGTTAAATAAACAAACAGATGATGAACTGGGAAACGACAAGACTCTCTGGCCGCCGCCATGCTGCGCTGCCGCACCCGGGGATCGACAGTAGGTGGAGAGGAGGGCAGATCTGAAGAACATGAGAAACAGTAGATCAGAGAAGAGAGGCAAGTGCCCAGATGGATTGGCGGCTCTTATTTTGGTATTTGCTATTTTTCGTTCTTGTTGTGTGCTTGCTTATAGGTAACAGAAAGATGAAAGGAATTGGGTCCAAGGACCCATTTTAGTATTGTACCTTTACCGTTCGGTTTTGGATAATGCACTTCCCCATGGTTCCATATGAACCAGTTTTATGTTTGAGCACTCCTAAAGCTAAGATATTTTGCAAATCTTCCTTTTTCTTTCGTTGGAAGTTTAGGATTTTAAACCAGCATATTCTGTTTACATTTCAGAGAGTGGCGAAGAATTTCTAGTTGGAAGCTACAGCTTTCTGGTTTGAACACCAAAATAATTAACGAATCAGTAACAAGTGAGTTAGTTCTACTATCTAAGCTATTCATTACGGGTGCTATGTAAATAATGGGTTTTAAAATCCTGTTATGGATTATGCAAACTGAATTAGCAATATGATTACTGGAGTACAAATATAAACTTCAAGGGGGAGATTAGAAGCACTGAAATCTGCCTCTATAGGAACGTTAAAAATTGATCTGCGATCTATATGTCACGCGTTACTTTATCACCCTCTGTTTTCAGATGTATTCTTTGGCCAGAAATACTAATGTCAAATTTGTCGGTCAATTGCTAAGCGTATGTGTTCTTACATGGAGCTTCGCATATTTGAGTTTAAATGGCATGTATCCATATCCTGATCTGGAATATGGAGGCAGCAGTTTTATTATTAAACGTATACCCCATTTTGACCCTATGAGATCCTAATAGCAATTGCCAATTTTTTCGGTCAATTGCTAAGCGTATGGGTTCTCTGTGGAGCCTTGCATATTTGTGTTTAAATGGCACGTATCTGAGGGACAACAATGCATGTGTTTGAGGAATGGCTTATCTTGAAACAAACTGTCGCTGATGATTCGGTGTACTCATCAGAACACCACCTATGTCTTCTCAATTTCGACTGTGCATGTTTGATTTCACCTTAGCATTTCCCTTGAACACCAGGACATAATTAAGGTTTGGGAAAATTGCTTATTAAGACCAAAACATCATTGATAATGCAATGTGCAGGGATGTAGCGATGCTCTTCCTGAAAAGTTGCAAACTGGAAAGTAGAACATGTACCGGTAGGTTATTTATATGTTAAGCAGCATTTTTCTTATACTGTTGCTCACAATCGCTGTTACAATCTTGCAGATCTGCAGAGTCACCTCTGTGCTTTGTTAACAGATTTCCTGGCACCTCAGACATTGGAACGCTGCATGATAATTTTGAGTGAGTATATTCACAATCACTTGAACATGCGAACTTCTATTTCTTGGTATTCATCTCAACTTAGTAATATACATGTACTATGTTAGCAAACTCTCGTTTTGTATGATTATGCTGTAATAGCTTTTCAGAGTATGTCCTGTTTAGAAGATCTGCTGTTTATGTCCTTCTTATTTACTGAATATATTCTAGAAAGATGGAATTTTCTCGAGAATAATTGAAAGGCAGAGTTCAGCAGAGCAACTGTTAGTTCTTTGTATGCTGAGAAAGCTCTCACACAGTCGAGCAATTCGATCTTTATGATGCCAAGAGAACCTACAGATCAGTAGATCATTCTCACAGAGGATCTGCTTCAGAGTACATTGATAGAGGTAACACCCCAGCCAGCAAACTTTTTCATGTTTGCTACAGTGCATTCCCCTTCTCACTGCTGGCAGTGCAATGGAGCAAAACACTATGCTGTGAGGTGAGCAAAACACAGAGTGCTGTGCATATTCATGAATAACAAGAACACTATAGCAACGTGTAGAAACATGAACTGAATTAGTATTTTATCTGAATGTATAGATGTTGTCGGCCTAATCACTGCAGTTGCTGAGATCGCAGCACCATAATCTAAACTAACAACAGAGATGGCAAATTTACATCACCGCCCGTAAAAAAAAATTACGTCACTGGTGGAAGGTAAAATTCCATGGAAGCATCATTTGAGCCATCTTTCAGAAAACACAAGAAGATGCATTATCTCCCACCTAACAAATGGACTACTTATTGCATTTATTCTCACTAGCATCTGCAAATTTATGTGGTTTATGACGTCTCATTTCAATGGGGGATGTTAATATTTGGTATACACCAGGAGCCATATTATTACTCTAAGATAATCAACAGCCTACTAATTCTAAATATGATATGTTTTAAATTAAAAATGGATTTGATGTGTAATCTAGTATTTAATTGTTTTAGCTAGAATCCGTTCTAATGCAGGGTCTTTGATTTGTTTTTATTCCTTATTCAGGACATATTTGTAAGCATGTTGCACCTGACTTTGATTTCGCAGTTCAAGAGGGAAAGTGTAGTATTGAATAGGAATAGCACATAAAGCTCCGGACTCTCCATACTAGATCTCATGATCAACAAAGATCAAGAACGTCTTGTGTTCTTTCCGTTGTAGTGCTTGCATCTGGAGTCCAATATTCTCATTGTTAATACCCACTGTTACACTAAAAATTATAGATGCAGTTGTCTAATTTCCAGTGACATAAAACACCGGATAATGCTAATGCGAAAATCTAAATGGGATATATGCTAGGGTTACTCCCAGGTCGCTCGCTCGTAAAACAACATGCCAACATGGGAGTCCCGCTGCTAGTTGTAACAAATGGGATAGAAGTATTTCTTAAATATTTCGACATCTCTAGCATTTCATTCGTGAACGCTTAAATCATCGTTCTCTATATCGTTCCAATTTTATCGGATGTCCCCGAAGGGACCTTAAATCACTGTTCTGACTCGTGGTTCCTAACCAGCCTGCACTGCACCTCACTGTTTCCTTGCATCTTCCAGTTTGATGATTTACTGCTAAGCAATATACCAAAATATGGACACTGATTCACAAAGAAGTACATTCATGGCTTCACTGTGGTACAGCACATAAAAGTACATGAACATTACAGAAATCTACATTTATTTTTGGAACCTAGTAACGTATGCATACATTTTTCTTATCAAGTAGTTACATTCCTGCTTCCATTTACCTACATTTGAAGGAATCATCACTCATATTTATCGTTTGCTGAAGGGGAGCCTTGGCGCAGTGGTGAAGTTGTTGCCTTGTGACCATGAGGTCACGGCTCACGGGTTCGAGTCCTGGAAACAGACTCTTGCAGAAATGCAGGGAAAGGCTGCGTACAATAGACCCAAAGTGGTCGGACCCTTCCCCGGACCCTGCACGAGCAGGAGCTACGTGCACCGGGCTGCCCTTTTTGTAGTCCAATAGACTCTTATTTCACATTGCAACTTATACATTTAAAAACACACTCTACTATTGGAGTGAACTGATGAAGGAAGATGGATCAGGAGGTGTGGGGATTGTGACGGATCCATCAAGCATCTGTGTCACTTTCAGCATGGTTGGCCGCATTGTCGGCTCCTCTTGGAGACACCACAATGCCACGGCCACGAAGCGTTCCACCTTCTTTATATTGAAGATTGCCTCATCATCACCCTTGACTAACAAGTCAAGCCTTCCACTTCTATAGCAGTCATTTGCCCAATATGCCAGTATTGCTTGCTCCTCATCAGCTGTCTCTAGCTCCACATTCCGTCTGCAACACACAATCTCCAGCAAGATCACCCCAAAACTATAAATGTCCACCTTGGATGTGATCCCAATGTTTTTGAACCACTCGGGCGCGACGTACCCTCGAGTTCCCCTGATGCCAGTGTTCGTCTGTGTCTGATTTGTCCTGAGCAACTTTGCTAGGCCAAAGTCTGAGATCTTTGCCACGAGATTCTCATCAAGAAGGATGTTTTGGGGTTTTATGTCACAATGGATAATTTGAGTGTTGCATTCCTCATGTAAGTAGAGCAAGCCTCTTGCCACCCCAAGTGCGACTTGAACTCGAAGGTTCCAGGTTGGCCTTGTACCACCAAAAAGGAATCCATTAAGTGAGCCATTGGTCATCAACTCGTACACTAGAAGCCTCTCTCTTCCTTCTGCGCAGAAACCGAGCAACCGTACCAAGTTTCTGTGGAAGGTCCTTCCGATGGTTTGAACCTCAATGGCGAACTCCTTTTCACTCTCTTGGAGCATTTTGTCAATCTTCTTGACTGCAATGCCAGTCCCAAACTCATCTTCCAACTGGCCCTTGTATACAATGCCAGATGCACCACTACCCAGCTCTTCACGAAATCCATCTGTTGCCTTCTCAATCTCCTTGTATGTGAATGCTCTAAGAGGCAATGCCTTGGGACTCATTGATTGTATCTGGGCTGGCTTCTTTCGGCTAATGACACGGTAAGATCCAAAATACAGAATGGAGATCAGGAAAGCAATAACAAGGACAGATCCTCCAAGGAGCAGTGAACTTCCTATTATCCAATACCTCTTCTCTTTTCTCCATGTATTGAAGTTATTGCCCAACTGGGACCCAGGAACATTAGTCCTGGGAACTTTGATAAAAACTGATCCCACTATGTCACCGAACATTCCGTTGGACAAGGGGCTCCTCTTTTTCCAGCAAGAACCGTCATAATACACCGCGGCAACACAAAAGCAATCAGTTAAGCAAAGTCTTTGGCAAGAATCCTCACCAATGGGGCTGTAACGCTCATAGTCGCCAAAAGGCCAATTGATATTGTTCATTGGAAGTAGCTTGAATTGCTGAGTAGATTCAGTATCATCCAAGTCACAGCTATGTGGAGCAAAGTCTTGCTTGCAACCTTTATATGGTCTCTTGCTGTCGATGAATGAGTAGTATAGGGGGCACGCACATTCCACACTCGTGGTTGTGTTGAAGCGGCAATAGCTGTTGAACCCACAGGCACCACTTCCAGTCTCTACCGCGGCAGCCCGACAGAAGTTTCGTGGGAGTAAGTCCATAACTTTCCACTCAATGTTCCATCCACTGGTCTGAGCTGCCTTCTTGGGGTACACGTATTGCCTGAACACCCCATCTGCGTCAAGTGTGGCGCGCTGGTAGAAGTCTCCCGGTGAGTCCAGTGTTTCTGATGTTATATTGATTTGTCCGCCAGAATTTGTGGTGTAGTAGATGCTGCCAGTTGTGTTGAACACGAGGCTTGAACCATTTCCGCCAGTCTTAGAATCCCAATATGGAGGATCGTAGCGGAAAAGGGAGGGAACAGACATGGTGTAAAACCCCAGGTTGCCATCATCTTGTACGCTGAGTTGGAACCTTCCAGCTGAGTAGTCGTTGTCCATGAGCCGGCTTTGCAGGACGGACCCTTTATGAAGCTCCTGGGAGGGCAGGATGGTGTCAGTTGGGTGTTCAAAGCTCTGCCATTTGATGGAGCCATCTTTGGCATAGAGCACGAAATTGCCTGTGTCGAGCATGGTGGCATGATCGACGTTGGTCACCCGGGGGTTCCATATCTCTGTGCCGGCAGGGTCCTGGAGCGAAAGCACGCCACCAGGCGCGAGCTGCAGCTGGGAACCAGCTGGCAGTGTTGTGTTGGTGTTGGCGTACCAGACAACGGTTTTGGAGGTGATCTTGTCGAACCAGACGGCGAGGAGGTAGACAGAGGCGTCGGCATCGCTGGGGCGGAACCCGAACGCGAATTCACCAGATGGTGAAGTCCGTGAGGCGTTTGGGCCTTGAGTGGTCAAGGTGGATCCTAGTGTGATGTTTTCGAATGCTTGTGCGTGCGACGGAGCTTGAAGCAAGAGGGAGAAGAGGAAGAGCAGTAGCAGCGCCATTGTTGTTGTTGGCCAAGTTGTTGCTTCTGGTAATGGTTTTATTATGTGCTTATCATGTCTTTTTGACGATTCTCGCATGCATCCATTTGTCAGGGACCTGTGTCACGGGAGAGAAAAAAAACTGGTGTTGAACCGTTCAGGCCGGCAGTTTTTATCTATTTTGAGCAGTTAAACGTTGCTTGCACATCGCATCGGAGAATTGACGAGGAAGTTTCTGCCGGTAAGGATGTCAGGTTTTGATTTGTTACCGTGGCACCCTGTGGAGACCAATTATTTTCTTTGTGTGATGTGAATGCATGACCTTGACCAGCAGGATGGACAAGTCCACTTCCTTGACACGGACGCTTACCTGGCACCAAGACTCGGTCACTCTACGGTAATTTACAAGCGCCTGGTCTTTTCTGCGCCTTGCTTGCTGCCGGGGTTTCTAGTCCAGTCTACCTGCGGGGTGGGCGTATTGTTTCCTCCTCGTACATGTTGTCTCTATCTGAGCTATGTTTTCGGATTATGAATTGGTGGAAAACCTCACACCCGGTCAGGTTCGTGCTTCTTTCCCGTGGAAGGAAAATGTGTTCATGTGACAATGATGGTCCTTGTGCGTCAATCTTGTTTTGGTCCAGGACGCTAGATTGGAATTGGCATCAGATATCTTGAAAACGTGGATGTGACTTGTGAGTGACTCGGTCGATGCAGGAGCCTCGCCGGCCTTCAGTTTCCAAGTTTTAATTATTGCCTGATTGAAACTTGTTCCACGGGATAAACCACATTCAAGCATGGGCGGAGGAAAAACCACATTTAATTATGGGCTGATTGAAACTCGCTGAATCAATGCTAGGCGGAGGAAAAACCCACATTCACCGAATCAAGCATGGGCAGGGGTGGATCACCGAGCATGGGAAAAGGTGAAAATAATCCAGGACCATTTTTCTGAGGCCATGGGACGAAGGAATAGGAGCACCAAAGATTTCAACTGGAACGATTTTAACATTGAGCCGCTCGACTTGCATGAACTTGGCAATGCCATCACGGAAGAGGAGGTATGCGAGGCCGTCAAAGAATTGCCAAGTGACAAGGCCCCTGACTCGGATGGCTTCACGGGACTCTTCTTAAAGAAGTGTTGGACGTACATATTTGGGCTTCAATGATAAATATTTGGGCTTGCCAGCAAATGTGGGATTAGATAAAACAGACTGCTTCCAATTTCTGATTGAGCGAATAGTTAAGAAAATTAGTGGTTGGAAGGAAAAACTACTTTCTGCTGGAGGGAAGGAGATTCTGCTCAAGGCTGTTGTCCAAGCCATACCCACCTATGCAATGTCGGTCTTTAAAATTCCTAAAAAAATCTGTAAAGGAATCATTGACGCGATAGCGCATTTCTGGTGGGGAGACGAGGAGAACCAAGAAGGCTGCATTGAATGGCCTGGTGGAAAATGTGTGTCCCTAAAAAAAAGAAGGAATGGGATTTCGTGATATTCACTGTTTTAACTTGGCAATGCTCGCCAAACAGGCGTGGCGCCTTCTTGATAGCCCCGATTCCTTGTGTGCTACTATTCTAAGGGCCAAGTACTATCCTGATGGTGATCTATTGAACACTAAGTTAAGGAAAGGCTATTCCTTCACCTGGCAGAGTATTATGGCTGGCATGAACTCTCTAAAAAATGGTTATATTTGGCGAGTGGGGAATGGACAAAACATCAACATTTGGGATGACGCTTGGATTCCAAATTGTGCCAATAGGAAAATTGTAACACCAAAGGGAGGACATTTGTTATCTAAAGTGGCTGATTTGATTGATCATGTTACGAATAATTGGGATGAAGACCTTATTAGACAAACAATGTGGACCATTGATGTTCAACGGATTCTTTCAATTCCACTATCACAACATGACATGCCAGATTTCATTGTCTGGAGTTATACGAAGAATGGCATGCTTTCGGTGCGGTCTGCTTACTCTGTGGAGTGGGACCACCAGTATGGAAGTAAACTGAGACATTCTAATGGGATGGGACGAATTACGGCTAACCCTATATGGAGTAAGTTATGGAGGTTATCTTGTCCGGCAAAGGTTAAAAAAAGTATCTGGCGTACGCTACATGGCACCCTTCCTTGCCGTGTAATGCTTGCAAATAGACATATACAAATTTCACCCATTTGTCCCACTTGTTCTGAGGGTATAGAAGATACAAAGCATTTTCTTTTTTTGTGTAGTAAAGCAAAGGAGGTTTGGAAAAGATTAGGGATTGGTGATATTATCGCTAAAGCTTGTGAGGTTGATCGTGCTGGAGAGGCGGTGTTGGAGTACTTAATTCTTCTTCCAGAACAAGAATTGAGGATTATAGGATGCCACAATGTGCGTGAAATGATTGCTATATCAGCATGGTATCTATGGTGGGAAAGACAAAAACTGGTGCACAAGGAGAAAACTCATAATACTCATCTGATTTCTATGGGAATTTTAGCCCTTACAACAAATTTCGACAGTGCATCATCCCCAAAGCCTCAATGAGAAGGGTGGGATGGTCTTGTCCCCTCAGGGGTTTCGTGAAACTTAATGTGGATGCTTCTTTTGACCATGATCTGCTACGGGGCACGATGGGGGCGGTACTAAGAGATGATAAAGGAAGATTTATTGCAGGAGGAAACGGCAAGATTGACTATTGTGCGGATGTTTTGATGGCTGAAGCACTGGTGCTCAAATTTGGCCTAACACTGGTACAAAGGGCGAGTTGCAATCGCCTCATCATTAACTCGGACAATATGGAGGTGATTGAGACAATGAAGGACGGAGGACGATCTGCGGGTGCGGCGGCGGCAATTTTCGACGACTGCTTCCATTATGCGTGTATTTTGTAGTTACTAGAGTCGAACATTGTAATAGAGAAGCAAATGAAGTTGCTCATGAGCTCGCTAGACTAGCTAGATTTTCTCAGACTTCTGAATGGTTTGAAGAACCAATAGTTGAAATTGTAATGTTACTCACAAACGATGCATTGGTTATTTCTAATGAATAAAGTTCACGTTTACTTCATAAAAAAGTGTTGGACGTACATTAAGCACAACATCATGAGAGCCGTCCAGAGTTTTGACTCACTGCACACTTCTAGCCTTCAATGGGTCAACTCCGCCAACGTCGTGCTTATACCCAAAAAGGAGGGTGCTGAGGGCGTGACTGACTATAGGCCAATGAGTCTCATTCATGCGGTGGCCTAAATTATTGCCAAAGTCCTGGTCCGTCATCTTGCTCCACACATGAACAACTCCGTCTCTAACGCTCAAAGTGCACTCATCAAGAGGCGCAGCATACACGACAATTTCATGTAACACGCGCGTGTACAAGTGTAGAACCCCTGCACTCTTATTCAAACTGGACATCAAAAAGGTTTTCGACATTGTCAAGTGGGAATATATTCTTGACCTGCTACAACGTAAGGGGTTCCCAAGCAAAGTCCGGGATTGGATTGCGGCTCTCCTCTCCACTTCATCATCGTGCATCCTCCTAAATGGGATACCTGCCCCCCCCCCATAAAACATGCATGTGGGCTTCAGCAGGGGGATCCGCTCTCCCCCCTATTGTTTGTCATAGTGATTGATCTGCTCCATCAAATCCTTGAGCTCGTAACTTGGAAAGGCCTCTTGCACAAGATTTGTGGGCGGGGACCCACGGTGAGAACCTCCCTCTACGCGGATGATGCGGCGGTGTTTATGTCACCCATCAAGCGGGGTATTGACAACCTCTCGGCCATCCTAAGGGGTTTTGGTGAGGTTACGGGGCTATGCACAGGCTTCCACAAAAGCTAGGTGGTGCCCATTCGATGCAATCAACTTCACTTAGGACGCATTCTTCGGAGCATGCCTGCGATTAGGGCTTCATTCCCTGTGAAATACTTGGGATGCCACTCTCGGTATGGCAACTTAAGAAGGTGGATTTTCAGTACCTCGAAGATAAAGCGGCTAGCAAATTAGTTACTTGGGAGGGCCAAAACATTACTACCATCGGTCGTACATCGCTTGTTAAGTCGGTCGTCTCCTCACAAGCGGTGAACTCCAGCACGCCTCTCATCGTCCCGCCAGGCACCCTCCGAAACCTCAACAAAATTGAACGGACTTTTCTTTGGTCCGGATCTGACAAGATGACCGGTGCCAAATGCAAGGTCAACTAGGAGATTGTTTGTCGCCCTAGTGAGTACGGTGGCTTGTCATCCTTAACTCTAAGAAATTTGCGAGAGCTCTGTGCCTTCGTTGGCCGTGGTTTGAATGGAAAGAGCCCAACAAGCTATGGGTTGAGCTTGGGAATCTGTGCATCGAGGAGGACCTGGATTTTTTTTCTATGTTTGAACCACTATTTCAGTGGGCAATGGTGCGAAGACGCCATTTTGGGACTCCCCATGGCTACTTGGTTGTAAGCCTAATGACGTTGCACCACTCATCTTTGAATCCTTGAGAAGGAAGAATTGGAAGGTGCGCAAAGCCCTTAAAAATGGCGCTTGGAACCTCAAGATCAAACAAAACACCATCGTCTTCGTTGCCCACATCCGGGAGTTTTTCACTCTTTGGATGCTTGTGCACGACTTCCCTCTTGATGATCTTGTGGAGGATGACATTGTCTGGAAGCACTCTAATGATGAGATCTATTCGGCGTCCATCGCGTATAAAGCGCAATTTCTTGGGATGACCCTTTCCCCAATGGATCGCATGATTTGGAAAGCTTGGGCTCCACCAGAAGTCAAGTTCTTTTCTTGGCTTGCAATCCAAGACCGGATTTGGACGGTCGACCGTCTGAAGAAGCGGGGATGGGCAAACTGTTGGCTTTGCCCACTATGCAAGAGAGAGCATAAAACAAGGGCACATCTTTTCTACAAATGCCGCTTCTCCCTTCGTCTATGGCGATTGGTCCTTGAGAAATTTGGTCTCCCTCACGACGACAATTCGACTTGGCACAACTAGGACTCTGTGTTGACTTGGTGGGACAAGAGGAAAGATGCTACATCTGCGAATAGACATGCAAGAGCATCCCTCACCATGCTTGTCTCATGGACTATCTGGAATGAGAGGAATGTTAGGGTCTTCCGACACAAGAGCTCACCGTCCCTCGTCGTGTTGCGCTTAGTTGTAGATGAGGCTAGGCTTTGGGCTACCGCGGGTGCAAAACACCTAGGCTTATTGTATCGACTGAGTAATTGCCAGGTCGTGTTTTTGGGTCACTTGTAAAACTCTTAAATTTTCCTTATTTAATAGATGTGGCAAATCTTATGCCTCGTTTCGGAATAAGAATAGTATCTGCTTTAACTTAATATAAGTTAATACAAGGTTGCTTAATTTTCAGTAAAAAACGGTTTCAATCTACTTTTGGTGCGCTGGCAGACTACTGATGCAAAAATAAAAATTGATAGCCACCAAAATTTGCCCTTTGAGCTGCGCAAAAATAGAATGCCCTTGGAGACTTACATGTAGGGTGTCAAACGCCGCCCCAAAAATGATAAGAAAAAAATGGCGGGCTGAAGTTTTAGGTCATGCACCACCCCCAATCCAGTCACTCTGCCACTCCCACCCCTCCTCCTACGAGTTCACTATCGCAGAGGAGGGGTGTGAGACCGTAGGGAGGCGGTGTCCTGAGTGAATGGCGCGATTACAATTTTTGGCCAGAGCGTGTGAATTATTTTACACAGGCATACCCTCTGATTGATTGTGTCAGGCCATCCAGTCTGATTTACTAAACTAGTCTAGCTGTTTGGCATGTCACATGAAACTTGTCAGATCCTCCAACATACCCATTTCTTCCGCCGCCAAATTGATAGGCGCGTTTAGTCTCTCTAAATATGTTTGCCTTGCATCAGGATCATTGACCCATCCCTGTTCTCCCGCAAAACCTCCATTTGTGGCCGCCGGAGCTTCTTCCTTCCCCATCCACCAAGGATGTCCCCATTCCCTAGTATCAAGGACGTCGCCATTCCCTAATATCAAGGACGCTACCATTCCCTATGGCCATCAAAGCTTGTTCCCATCCCCATCCACGAAGGAGGTATTTGTCTTCTCTGTCGCCGTCGACTCCTTGTCTGACAAGTATCACTGATGACGTCCCCCTTTCGATCTACCTCAAGGCAAGTGTTTCTTGTGTGTTGAGATGAATCATGAACTCAAGGACGCTGCCATTCCCCGTAGCCATCAGAGCTTGTTCCCATCCCCATCCACGAAGGAGGTATTTGTCTTCTTTGTCGTTGTCGAGACCTTATCTTACAAGTATCACCGATAATGTCCCCCTTCCGATCTGCCTCAAGGGCAAGTGTTTCTTGTGTTTTGAGATGAATCACGAACTCACGAGGTGAGTGTAGGAACGAAGTATGTCTATCAGATGTTGGGGGGTGAATGGGAGATTTAAAATTTCTTTCGAAAACATCAAATCTCTTGAAACCCAGCGGCGGAACGAAATAAAACAATGAACAATATGTTTACCGCCTTCATATGGGCCACCCCTTACAATCAACTTGACCTACTTCGTGGCTTGCCACTGTTCAAAAATCTTAGTGAGAGAATCAAGCACATGATGGGTATGATGTTCTTCTCTTTCTCCTTGATATTCAAGGCTTAGTGCTATTTTTGTAGGCACTTCGGTTGTGCCACTGCTTACACTAAAATGGATCTATCCTACCATTTTATGCAATTATATGAATCGAAGAACATAACTGTTTGCTTGAAATAGAGAGAAAAAACCAATCAACTAGCCACACACAAAAAAACATCTCCGAGAAACCAACAAGGACCTACATGTAATGAAAATTTTGAAAAGACTTGAATGAATCCAGCAAACAAACCAGAACTCTCATACCACCAACTCGCCTTCAAACCGACAGACACCTTTTCTATTATTAAAAGAAGACAACTTAGACGAACACACTTCTACACGGCATTTCCTAAACAACGCTTTAGGCACCCGTTACAACACGTTCTGCAAATGGGCGCACACCCGGCCCAACTTTCGTTTGCTTTATGTTTTTTAACACAAAAAAACTGCATGCTCGTGCCTGATATGACTCGAACCGAGGATCTGTTAGTCATTCGTACATGTGCTAATCAACACGCCATCCACACCATATGCGCTTAGCTACATTTGTTTTCTTTTCTTCTTACTTCTTTTTCTTTTTTCTATTTCTTTTCTCTTTTTCCTTTTTCTTTTTTATTCGGAGCGGTTTTGTTTGATTTTTTATGATTTTTCTTTGCCAAATTTGATGAACTTTTTTTCCAATTCAATGAACTTTATTTCAAAATCGATGATTTTTTTTTCAAAATAGATGAACCTTTTTTCAAATTTGGCGAACTTTTTGCAAAATCGATGAACTTATTTCAAATCGATGAACTTTTTTTGAAAATTGATGATTTTTTCATATCAAATGAACTTTTTCCAAATTCGATTTTTTTTTAAAACTCGATGAAATTTTCTCAAGTTTGATGAACGATTTTTCAAATTTGATAAACTTTTGTTTCAAAATCAGTGAACTGTTTTCAAATATACAAACTTGTTTCTCAAAATTGATGGACTTTTTTTTCAAAATCAATGATCTTTTTTCATAATCGATGTACCTTTTTTCAAAATCGCTGAACTTTTTTCAAATTTGTGAACTGTTTTTCAAAATCAATGAAATTATTTTCAAATCAATGAACTGTTTTTCCAATTTGTGAGCGTTTTTCTTCAAAAATGATGAACTTTTTTTCATATACGATGAATGTTTTTTCAAAATTGCTGAAGTTTTTTGAAATTTGTGAACTATTTTTTCAAAATCGATGAACTTATTTTGAAATCAATGAACTGTTCTTCAGAATCGATGAACTTATTTTCAAATCAATGAACATTTAAAAAATTTGTGATGGTCCTTTAAAAAATGACGATTGTTTTTGGAAATAGATGAACTTTTTAAATAAAATGGTTCATTTTTTCAAATTTTATTAACTTTTCCGAAATTTTAAAAAAAATTCAAGTTCGTGGTTTTTCCTATTTTTTGTGAATTCTTTTTCAGTTTTTCCGTTTTCTTTTTTGAAATATTTTTCTCTTGGTATATAATATATGTTATATGCACTACTAAAAGGGTCAAATAGTACTTATTCCTGATAATAGACAACAACGCCTAGTTAGGCTAGTTGTTATGGGACACTATGTCGACATTGTTGTGCTGAGTTCGATTCCTCGTTCTCACAGCTTTGCTGGTAACTTTTTTCCGTGTGTTTTCTTTTCAGCAATTTGCTGAGCCGGTACGTAAAACTTAGTGCTAGATTAAAGGCGTGTTGGGCTTCTCAAAATCCTCAAATTTTCCAGCTTATGTTTTGCTATTAGGCTTGAAGCCCATTTACTGCCGATCTGGCCCCATAGAGGAGGAAGAAGGTTGGCCTGGTAGCATTCAGATTTCGTTTTTGCTGGGCTGATTGGCATGCTGGGCCATGGTAGAGCTGGCCGGGTTGGCTACTTGGGTTGGATGCTTCGGTTGCAAATTATATTTTGCGATTTTCATACTAGAGCGAGCAAACAGAGGGGACCGGGGGCACTGCCGTGTCCATGAATCACGATGCTCGCAGGTGGAGCACACAGAGGTGAGCCAAGGTCGCAAGCACACAGTGTGGAGCTTGCAGACCGCACATGCACGTCACTAATGGATGACACGGCAACATGGAAGCTGTAAGTTTAGAGGAAGGTGTGTTAGCCTGAACTCACGTTGGTAAATTCTTTTTGTAGGCGAAGGCGAATGAGGCCAGGCTTTGCTTCGTGAATGGCCTCTTATATCATCTTATGTGCACAACTCCGATCAACTTAGGTGAAGGTAAGATGGTAGGACTGTAGAACTCTATGTGCAAAGTATCAAAAAAAAAAATCCAGTTTCAGTTCAAGATTGGAAACTTATTTAGCAATTTGCCATTCCATTCCGTGTACTCATATATCGAGAAGATCTCTTCTCTACATAATAAAATGTACTACACATTTCTCTCTCTCTTATTATGAGAGTGGGATCTAGTACTAGTAGAGACAGCATATCATGGAGCGCCAGCTCCGGCAGATGCACATAAGCCTTCCAACGGTGCATGGTGGCAGGCATTGTAATTGCAGCACCAGCCATAGGGCCTGCGTAGCCGGTGAGGAGCTCAAGATGGTGTCTTTGCGAGGCTGCCGTCCCGGGGAGGCGATACTTGCCTCGTATACAACAGCACAACTTATGCCCAAGGCGGAGTTAGGGATGGACCACTCGAGGAGGTTCTCGGTCTCCTTGGTGACAGGGTCGTATGCGTATATTTGACCAGGGCAATCAGGTTCCGATGCGGCGGCCGTTGTCGATGATGGCGAGCGGGCTGGCCCCGAATGGCATGACCTCCGCTGCTACATCAATTCAGTATCGCAAATCCCATGTAGCTCCTCCTCCCGATCCATACTGATCCAACAGCCAGATATGGTATCTGTATTCGTCGGAGGCGAAAGCACAAAGTCGTCCGCCAAGCACCGTCAGATCATCAGGACTTGTGTCGTCCATGTCCAATGGTGGTAGTTGTATGGCCCCAAGCTTCTCATCTCCGAGCGAGAAGGACATGATGAACTTTTCTTGACGTCGAGGATAGAGCTCCCGGTAGGCTAACCAGTACACATGCCCTTGCGCGAAGGCACTGAGACTCCCTATCCAACCCATTAGCTTCTCGCCGGTCAGCCGCCACATCACCATTGGAGGGCCGTTTATCTTCAAGACTTCGCAGCCACTGGACGACGACATGTGGCGGCCGTTGTAGTAGATGCGCACAACTTTCTGTTTTCTGGTGCGGACGTCGTAGCCGAGCCCTAGGCCCTGATAGTTTTCTCTGTAACCACGCCGGCGGCCCGTTGTCCGTCCCTCTGGGAGAGCCGTCATCTGGCCGGTACTCTGGGTTGCAAACGAAGTACATGTCGGGTGGAAAGGCCCTCCCTCTAGGTTTGGCTCTCAGTACGACGAGGCCGCGGCACTGCGACGTGACGGGCATCGCTGCAATGGGGTGGATCGGCGGGTCGTCGTCGTATCCTTCCATGGATGGCAACGCTGAGGCGAGGCGCGGGAAGCTGTCGATTGGGATGACGCGCGGGGTGTTGGTGAGCGGCGGGAGCACCTTGGGCACGTCGCCGTCTAGCATGTCCTCTGTTGAAAGGGAGAGAGAGATTTGGTGGAATAGTTGTTGTATTACTTGAGCCTCGTGGGCATATATATAGGAGTACATGATTAACTTGGAGTACAAGACAAGCCAGAATAATTCCTAGTCTATCTTTTGTTTCCTAACTAAACACGATACTCAACATCCCCCCGCAGTCACAACGGTAGCGACGCAGACGGTGAGACTGGAGAAGAATCTGAAGGTAGGCCGACGGTCATCCCCCCGCAATCGTAACAGTCGATGCATCGCGGAAGTCGTGGCTGGAGAAGAAAACGATGAGGTTGCTCAAGCAAGGCCCTTTGTGCTGTTTGTCGAGGTAGCCGAGAGCGTAGGGTGGTGTAGCCGTGGTCGAGGTAGCCGTGCAAAGAACGCCGTGGTCGATGTCGAGTCGGGGTAGCCGGTGTCAAGGTAGTCGCCGATGAGCCACGAGCGCAAGGAGGCGCCGAGTTAGTCATGGGTGCAGTGGTGAAGTAGTTGTGCGCCGGAAAGAAGACGAAGTTGAGACGCATCGCGCCGGGATTGCCAAGTCCGGGGACACAGCGTGGACGAAGGCACGCATCGGTGTTGCCAGCACCGGGCATGCGTAGACGGACGAAGTCGATGTTGATGATGCGTCGCTCCAGGCTTGCCAGACCTGGGAACACATCGGGGACGAAGGCACGTGTCGGTGTTGCCAGCACCGGGCATGCGTAGACGGGGACTTGCACACAACTTGTACGCCATGTCGAGGAGGCTAGCAGAGAAGGACTCGACGACGGTTGCGGCACAAATCGGCGGGGGGCCGATGCCGCCCGCGGTGGTCGGAGTAGATGAAGTGGTCGGGGTAGACGACGGCGACGCTGGCGATGAGCTGGTGCTGGACGAAGAAGAAGGGGGTGGACTGGCGGCGCGGCTCGGGTGAGCGAGCTGCAGCGGCGCCGAAGAAGAGCGGCGGCGGCGGCGGCTGTTAGGAGTGTGGCGGCGATGCTCGAAGTAGGCGAGGAAGAACCCGACAGCGTGACGAAGACCGGCGCGGACGGTGGTGTTCCCGCGTCGAGGGAGACGGCGCGGCGCATACCACGGGAAGTCAACGCGCGGGGACGGCAGAGTGGACCGCGGGCCGCGGCGCTACGACCCGAAGGGGCGACGCAGCAGCAGCAGGCGGGTCGGGGCAACGGCGGGAAGACCTCAGGCGGCGGCGGTGACCGCGGGCCACGGCGCTACGGCCCGAAGGGGCGGCACGGCGGCGAAGCGTGGGTCGGTGCGACCGCGGGGACGGCCTCGGGCGGCGGCGGAGACCGCGTGCCACGCTCGCTACGGCCTGATAGGGCAACGCAACGGCAGCGCGAGGGTCGGTGCAGCCACGGGGACGGCCTGGAGCGGACGGCCTCGGGGCGGCGGTGGACCGCGGGCTGCGAAACTACGGCCCGAAGGGGCGACGCAGTGGCAGCACGCGGGTCGATGCGGCCGCGGGAAGAACCACAGGGCGACGGCGTTGCGGCCCGACGGGGCGACGCAACGGCAGCCCGGTGCTCGATCGGTGAAGGGGCGTGCTTTACTCGGGACAGTCTTCACGGGACCTGCGCAGGCGCGCGCAACCGACGGGCCAGGTTGGTCGCATGGCGTAGATGAGGCGGATCGCGACGGCGGGCGGGTGATCAATCCGATCGCGCGCGAGGTCGGGGACGCCGCTTGATGGAGGCGGGGTGGCGGCGGAGTCCGAGATGAAGCCGGCGACGACGGTCGACAGGGCGGCCGTACAGGCGCGACGTAGATCGACGGGCAGGCCGGCGCGCGAACGGCGACTGTGATGGGCCGCCGCATGGCGCGAGGCCGCCTGGTTAGGGCGATGCAGGAGTCCCGATCGGAGCAGGGCGGTGACGGCCGGCGTAGGGCGACGGGCGAGCAGACGCGCGGGCGACAGCCTTGAGGGACCGCCGCGTCGCACGAGGCCGCCGGGGCGGTGTAGAGGCCGGGTCGCGCCGATGTCGGAGTAGAGGCGCGGGGTCGACGGCGGCGGCGGGCGACACAAACCGATCTTAGATCGGAAAACCAAAAAGAAAACGCCAATCAATGCGATCGGCGGAAGAGAGAAAACCCCGGATCAAGAGATCGGAAAAAGACTCTCTAGGGCAGCCGGTCAACACGACCGGCGAACGAACCCTAGGTACGGGCGGCGCGGCCCCCGACGGCGGTCATGGAGGCCGACCGCCCCGGGGGCGGCGCTCGGTGCGGAAGCGGCGGGCGACGGCTAGGTCTAGAAACTTGCTCTGATACCATGTTGAAAGGGAGAGAGGGATTTGGTGAAATAGTTATTGTATTGCTTGAGCCTCGTGGGCATATATATAGGAGTACATGATTAACTTGGAATACAAGACAAGCCAGAATAATTCCTAGTCTATCTTTTGTTTCCTAACTAAACACGATACTCAACATCCTCCACGCCCACGATCCTCGGCCCGCCGTGGAGGTTGGCGACGTGAAGGTAGCAGTCCACGAAATCGCTGCGGGAGAACGTGGCGGCCCAGGCGCGGGAGAGACAGTGACACCGAAAGACCGACTTGGGCGGCAGGCGCAGGAAGATTTCCTCGATAAGATGGTCGGGGAGGACGGCGCATCGCCGACGCTTAGCAGCCATGAATCGTTGATTATCGTTTCGCACAGACAAGATCGTGAAACGCGGGCTAGTTGGAACTGGAGTCGAACGAGCTTCGAGGACAGACGATGCTCTCATCAAGAGCTGCTGAGATTCATATATGTAGTGCCCGGCCGGACCGTGTAGGAGATCAGCGGATTCGAACCTATTCGGAGTAGTATAGGTATGACATGTACGGGTTGAGGAAATCACTTGGACACGAATCCGAATACATGTCGATCTTTTTTTCCTACTTTACGTCCGTACGCGCTCCTTTCTCGACTACACACATCGATCTGCAACTCTATCATTTTGTCTTTGTTTAATGGCCACCCCTACGAATCAACCGGCTGATTTTTCCAGGAAATCAGTCGGGCCCTGAGACGTCGGATCTGTTGCTAGTGAACCGCAGCAGCCTCACCCCCCCTTCCTCAGCGGACCAATCGTTGCCCACGGCAGCGAGGGATGCTTTCACGAAGCGCGCGAAATGTCGACGGAGCTGCGGTGCAGCACGCCGGTGGGCGGGGCGGAGCTGCAGTGCTGCGGGCGTTGTGTCGCGAGCGGCGCACCCATGGCCTGTAGCGCGGTGGGATTGGGCAGAGTGGTTTGTGGTCAACGCGTAATGTACAGGGGAAAAAGACATGTCGAGAGCTTCCTCGGTTGGGATAAGAGGGGTATAGGGAGCTGTGATGCACGGGTCCCACTAGGATGCATGGCAAGCGATAGACGTGGCTTAGAGCATCTACAACCGGACTTTTTACTGTACGATCAGCTTACTTGGAGGAATGGAATAAACAACATTGGACAAAACTGCAACATGAGAATGGTATGGGTGAAATGAATGTTAATCCCATTTGGAAAAAAATTTGGAAATTATCTTGTCCAGCAAAGGTAAAATTTTTCATCTGGCGTACTTTGCATGGAACCCTTCCATGCCGTGTTATACTTGCTAATAGGCACATGAAGGTATCACATGTTTGCCCAACATGCTCGAATGGGCTAGAAGATACAAAACATGTTCTGTTTAAATGTCACAAGGCAAAAGAGGTGTGGGGCAAATTAGGACTAAATGAGGTGATCGATAAAGCATGTTTTGTTGATCGCGCGGGAGAGGCGATTCTAGAATTTTTACTTCTTATGCCTGATAAAGAATTAGCGATACTGGGATCCCAAAATATGTGTGAGTTGATAGCTATTACAGCTTGGTATTTATGGTGGGATAGGCGCAAACTGGTTCACGAAGGAAAGATCCAAGACGCACAACAAATTTCCATGGGCGCACGTGCTATAACAACAAATTTTGTTCATGCCTATTCACCTAAGGCAACTAGTAAAATAGGGGGATGGATCAGACCGCCTATAAACTTTGTCAAGTTGAATGTTGATGCATCTTTCGATCATGATTTGTTGAGGGGCACAGTTGGGGCTATCCTCAGAGATGATAAAGGAAGATTCATTGTTGGTGGAAACTCGAGGATTGATTGGTGTGCTGACGTATTAACAGCAGAAGCGTTGGCTCTACGATTCGGCTTACTCTTGGCCCAGAAGGCGGGTTGCAATCGTATTGTCGTTAACTCTGACAACATGGAGGTTATTGACACAATGAAGAACGGAGGACATGCGGCAGGAGTGGCGGCAGCAGTATTCGATGATTGCTATTTCATGGCTTGTGATTTTCCTCTAGTTAGGTTCGAACATTGCAATAGGGAAACAAATAAAGTGGCTCACGAACTTGCTAGAATAACTAAATTTTCCGCCACGACGGAGTGGTTGGAGGAGCCTACAGGTGATATTGTACCTCTGCTTATTGAGGATGTAACAATTATTAATAATTAATAAAGTTGATGTTTATTTCAAAAAAAAAAAATAGAGCATCTACAACCGGACCTTGCAAATCCGGTCCCTCAAACGCCCGCGGACGCGCCCGGGTGCGTCCGCGGACACTGACCGGTCACGCCTCAAATATAGCTCGTTGCATCCGGACATCTCATATTTCTTCCTCAAATCCATACAAAAGCATGCAACTAAATGACCCTACGTACTACGTTAAAAGCTATCTACTCTTCGTCGGAGATGTGGACGATCTCCGTCCCCTCCGGCGGATAGATGTGCGCGCGCCGCAGGTCCGCCCCCTCTGGCGCCGGCGCTGCTGCCCCCTCCGCTGCGGCTTCCTCGGCCTCGATCTCGGCCTCCAGCTCGTCGAAGAGGGCGTCGGCTTCCGCCCGCCTCTGCCGGATGAGCCGGCGGTTGGCCTCCACCTCGGCCTCATCCCGGATGGAATCCAGGATGGCCTGCTGCTCCACCATTTCGTCCGATTGGGCGATGACGAACTCCGCGTCCGCCTCCGCCATGGTCAAGCCGGGAGCCTCCTGCTCCGGCTCCTCCTCCTCCTCCATTGCCTCCGGATCCTCCTCCTCCGGCAGCTCCTCCTCCTCCACCTCCTCCTCCGTCTCCGGCGAGTCCGGAGGGAGACCCGCAGCGATGCGGGCGGCGCGGCGAGCGTGGTACTCCTCCTCGATTTGTCGGCGCCGCTCCGGCGTCAGCTGCGCGTAGGTGGTGATGAGCCGGCGGACCATCCTGACGGAGAGGGAGCAGCGAGAGGAGGCGGAAGGGCTCGGCTGGCGGCGGAGAGAGGGAGGAGGCGGATGTGTTAGGGCTGGGGGCACCGGACGGCTTAAATAGCCGGCCCCGACCTCGGGCAGGGAGGCTGAGCGGCGCCACGCGGCACCACACGGCGTTCACACCGAGACGACGGTCGAGGCGCCCGTCGGACCTTCGGGTTTCCCGACGAGTCCGTGTGGGGCCACGCCGTCAGTCCGACGTGGCGGGCGTTTGAGGGCCGTTTGAGAGGCCCGTCTGGGTAAAAAAAAAGTGACCGAACATTGACCGGGCGGCCTGCCCGGGCGTTTGAGGCGGGTTTGAGAGGTCCGGTTGTAAATGCTCTTACATCGGAGATATATCAGTCGGTTGATCTAGATAATAGTTTTCCTTGTTTAACTACACGAATATTGGAAGGACAACTCAAAGGAACAAAACAAGTCCGGTTAAAGTAGCCCGCAAAAAAAAAGTCCGGTTAAAGTAATCTCATAACAAAGTTTTCTTCTAAAATGGAAGAAACATCGAAATGATATACGCAACTCATATTTATTGCATAGTTTCAGAGTAATAAAGTGAAAATGGAAGAAACGCTCCTGACCTTTGCATCGAAATGATGCACACAACTCATATTTATTGCATAGTTTTAGAGTTATAAAGTTTTGAACACAAACGCATGGGCTTATATATACGTGCATACACTCATCCCTATAAATACACATGCACACCTATCCCTACGAGCACCTTCGAGAGACTGAACCGGCATATTATCTTGAGATTGACGAAGTTACCAAAGGCGTCTCGTAGTCGACGGAAACGTCGCCTCCCGCGCATAGCCAGAAATCCTAAATAAATTCGAAAATAAATATGAGCATCAGGACTTAAACCCTGTTGGGCTAAGAATACCACTGTCCACTTAACCATCCAACCATAGGTTGGTTCGCTTCAGAGTTACTATTTCCTTTCCCGTTTATAAGGCTTGCGCCTATCCATAGATCTATAATTTGATCAACATAAAATAAGTTGTGTAATCTAAAAATTACATCATTAGAAAATAAACGATTTGAAGTTTCTAACGATGTATTTTTTGTGATATATAACTTATATTATGCTGGTCTATTTGTTAACTTAAATATACTCGCAAACTTTATAAACTGAAAAGGAGGTAGTATAAAATTTACACCTCAAAAGTCACATAAGGTGGCCACGTGAATCAGCTAGCAAAAGATATAAAAAGTTAAAAACTTGTATACATCCTGCAACCGCTTAGCATGCGTTCAGCCACACCGGTTGAAAATACATATCAAAGTCCTCGTTGTATGCATCTATCTATCTATCTATATTTACTATCTATCTACTACCCCTATAAAAGGCCAAATCCAACTAAGCATATTAGCCGTCAAATTACCTAATCTAATGGTCCAAACTTGCATTAACGAAACGACCCGCGCAAACGAAAAAAAGCCCCCCCCCCGCGCTGGATGCGGCGACCTCCGGCAGAGGCGCGGCCGGCCGCACCTCCCCGGGCACAGTCGCGCCCGGCTGCCCCCGCTCCTACGGCAGCGCCGCGCCCGTCCGCCGCAGCCGCCGGTCGGCGAGGCAATCGGTGGCGACCTGCACGCGCAAGGGGAGGCGACAAGAGGAGTCGTGCGGTCAATCGAGTGATCCTTCTTCATATCGGCCGCCAAGTGCCCCACCCTCGACGACGCCTGCTGTGGCGATCTCCGCCGGGGCGACCAGCTCTGCCTCGCCTGCGATATCGACGGCGGCGAGATCAAATACTATGACGCCGTCCTCGAGACCATACATCGTCCGCGTCGCGCCCTACTCAGTGCATTCGTCACACACATATAAGTATGTCGTAGTACTAACTGGCGCCGACCATATATGCAGGTAGAGAAGGCACCTCACGGCACCATGGACGGCGTGGAGCGGTGCACGTGTCGTTTCACGGTGCGCTGGACGGAGGGCGCTGGACAGACGGGCCGCGCCGCGGTTGCCGTGACAAGGTGGGCGTCGATGTGGTCTGCTGCGTGCCGGACTCACCGATCCAAGATCCGGCGCTGAGCGAGTTCTTGGACGATGTGACAAAGAGGTTCGCCGAGGACCAAGGGACGGCGACGACAGCGTCTCAGCAGGCATACCCGAGCGGTGAGCGCCGGTACGGTCTCGCGTTTCTTTTTTTAATGAAGGGATTTCTCCCCTGAAGAAGCTGCGTCAAAGATTGTTAAAGAAACAATTATCTTTAAGGTACTACGTCTTCTTGTTATACTTGTAAAAGATTGTAAAAGAAACCATTATCTTCATTCTCTGTATCAACCAAGAGTGTTAACAAATACCAGTGTACTACTGAATAAATTAGTTGTTCTGGTGACATAGCAGGTTCATTAGTACTACTGAATTACCTTGTAATTGATTTTGACGGCGGGAATAGTTATGCGTCGATGGATCGATACATGTGTGATTGCGTTCGTCTCTTCCTCTGCTCGCTGACAAAGGGTCCTCTTCGTGCGCTGCCTCGACCCCTCGACAGCTCTTTCCAGCAGGCAGGTCGCCACACATGACATCTCGCCAAGTCGCCGGATTAGAGGAGAGGAAAAATTGGTATGTTGTCTCGGTAAGTGCAGGATGTTTTTTTAGGGAGTAAGCGCAACATGCTGGTGATGAGTTCGGGATTGATTGTTGATTTCTCTTTGTTTGGAGTAAATTTCTCATTGATTTCCTTATTGCAATTCATTTCCAGGAACCTGAGCCTGAACCTGAGCCTGAGCCTGAGCCTGAAGGATATATCTGAGTGGTATACTTACAGGTTTACGAACTCATCTCCAAGTTATTTTTTAGGAGAGGTATATTATTTTGTCCAGTCCATCATGCAAGCTTTTTCAATTTGTCAATTTTTTCTCTGAATAGTGTTGATTGGCTGAAAGCATTGTTGTTCGGCACTCCTGTAGCTGTACATTTGGCATGGGTTTTCTCCTGCTGCATGATGTGGTGATGATTTGTTGTAAGATTAGACAATATTTGGGAGAAGAGGGGGTTTGCTTAATTGTAACCGGAGTAAGAACGAGAAGGAGCTTAAGTAGGGCCATGGCAGGGCGACCTGGAAGCGTGGAATTTTACCTGTGATATGTGATAGGAGATGGTCACCGTAAAAGAGTGCGCTAAAGACCTACCGAACTAAAACAATTTCTAGAAAGGTTACTATTCTTTTTTTACTTTGTAGGTCTAATTTAATTTGTCTATGTTGATAATTTCCGGCTTGTCACTGTTTGCATCTGAAATATATTGAATGATGAGAAGTTATGCATAGTATACTATGTATATATACTATGGTTACCATTACAACTCTGAACACCTATGGTTATCATGTATACTACTCCCTCCGTCCCATAATATAAGAACGTTTTTATATTATAGGACGGAGGGAGTATATTATTCAGCCAGCATGTGCATTTTGAGCATTTTGAGATCATTGCTTTCCTAGCGTGTCATGTTAAATCTCGGTTGCTAATTTGAATATGCATACTGCTATGCACTGGCGGAGCCTCGTATGGGCCAAAGGGGGCCACGACCCCCCCTTTCAAATTTGAAAAAAATATATTAAGTAGTAAGGATACAGCCCAGCCCAATGAAGCAACAACTCTCTCCTACGCACGGACGCACGCTCGTCTCTCTTTCTCCAAATCGACAGAATCACAGAAACATCTCTCTTTCCCCCAAATCGCAATGGATGGCGCCTAGGTCTTGGAGACTGGAACACCGCCGCCGTCCGCCGCCGCCCGCCCGCCCGCCGCGCGGGTTGGCCGACCCTCGCCAGCACACCACCCTCCGGCCTCCGCCCCTCCGGCTCCGGGCCGCCGCGCTGAGCGCCGGCTGCTGCCCGCCTGCCTTTCAGTGCTGCTGCTGCTGCCCTTAGTGCTTCTTGGTGTGGGCGTTGGATGCCGGCTGCTGCCTGCTCGCACCACTGCCGGCTGTGGCCTGCCCAAGTGTGCCTGCCGACGATTGGCAAAGAGGACAGCAGCAAGACTGCAAGACAGCAAGAGCAAGCTAGGTATGTTTCAAGAAAAAATTCAGTGATGTTCAATGTTCAGAGACTTGCATTAATTCAGTGATGTTCAGTGTTCAGTGATGTTCATTGTTCAGAGACTTGCATAAATCCAGTGATGTTCAATGTTCAGAGACTTGCATAAATTCAGTGATTTTTGTGCTATGCTTTTTTAGTAGTACACTAGTACTGGACATGTTCTGATTCATCAGAGAATAGGTGACAATGCTATTTGAATTTTTATCTCAGGTAACAATGGTGAAACAACAAACAATGGCATCCTTTTTGAAAAGAAAAAGAGGTCAGGAAAGTGTTGAACAAGAACCATCAGCTCACACCACTCACAATTCTCTAGCATTGGTGGAATTGGTGGATCAAATGCAACAACAAGATGAAGATGAACTGGAAGATGACGATGAATTTGAAAATGTAGATTGGAGCCAATATGAAGAAGAACCGGAACAGGGCCAAGACCAAGAAGAAGAACCTGTTATTTTTCGAGGCATTGAATTCTTGCAGCAAGATCCTTCATTACGCCCACAAGTTTGGTAGTACCCCCCGAACCAAAGAGATGAAGTGAGGCGAGCATACTTGAGGTTGGGCCCGATGCAACCCAAATTAAAGAAGAAGAAGTATAGAGCTTTGGTTTCTGGATTGCAAGGACGTAAACGAAGAGCTGCATCTATTGGTCAGTCGTTATGGAGCACTCTTTAATTGTCCACAATACCGGGTATGTTGGTGTTATCCTGTATTTGTGTGAACAAGCAATATATATGTATATAAGACGTATATCTTATTCCAGTTTATGTTGTGATTTGTGAGCATGTGAGCTGCATCTATTTTTGTGCACACTTTGCTTTTAGTTTGAAATTGGCCCCCCCTTTGTTGCTCGTCACGCTCCGCCACTGCTGCTATGGTCGCAGTTATGGACTAGCTTCATGTGCAGTTTTCAAAATTGTATAGTTTATGTTTTCATGATTGTTTTCTCAGCTTAACTGCAACTCCAAAGACTCGTGGGAATGTACTAAAGTTTGGCCTCAAACACATCAGTATTACAAAATGTATTGGGAGTTTAGTTCACAGGCCTACGAGTTTAGCTTCAGTAGTTGTATGGAATTTTTGTGAAGATGAGAGAGTGGTTCTGAGAAAATTGAAATACTGCTAATGGAATATATCGACAGGCCTACGAGAATGGAATTTGTCAACAAGGCTACGATGATTGGATTGAGCTGATAGTGGAACCAGGTAAGAAGGTAACGAACTTCTACGATATTTTTATGCTAAATAAACAAAGCCGACATTGTGTTGCTATATTATTCTTTCCCAAGTTTTACACCATCCATAAATCGGAGGCTCTACATCATCCAGCAGTCCGTCGTCATGCTATTCTGCTATCATGACTAACCATCTCTGCTTTCCTATTCTCTAACCCTATCATGTGTGCCATGTTTTTATTTGTCTCGATCTCATTTCTAGCAAGGCTTAACATATTCTTTGGTGTGGACATACTACGTTCGGTTGTTCATGAGGTTTCATATACATGTTGCTAATAGTGTAGATGTATGGTTTGTGAGTTATGCTGCTTCTAGGTCATGCAATGGCAAGTATCAATGTGTTATGTGTTTGAATATTAGTTGTGTATTTACTCCATCAGAAGTGAATTGATCTAAAAAAAGAAGATTACTTTGACCAAGAATGAGCACATGCATATGTCGTGCAATGTTGGTTCTAGATATCCATTATTTTCATCTCTTATATCCATCAGAAATGAATTCATTCTGATGGTTACACGTGCGTTGCACGTGCACTGTTACTAGTTGAAGAAAAACACTGACGCTTCTTTTTTTGTGACCATCGAAGAAATCCTTTAACAAAAAAATCTACCAAATTTTATTAGTTATAATTACTTTGTAGTGAAAAATAAAATTATTTTGGGCTAAATTAAACAAGAAACGTATATTTGAGTTAATATACAATATAATCAGATAAATCACATAAGAGTGTTAAATAACATTTTTAGCATACAGGGGCGTTATAGACTTTCATCACCAGCTACAACTTCATCAACCGTCCTAAAAAATATATTACCAAATAGGTTTTTTGATCTTCTCAACTTCAACCAGCTCCAGACGCTTCTCGTTCAGCCGCAGCCAAACAAACATGACCTAAGTACATGGTCATGTTTCAGCCTCCAGGAGGTCGAGGCCTCCGACTTCCCCCACGAGCTGTGGCACGAGGGCGGGGTCAACTACTTCTTTGGCCACCTCGGGGTTGTCTGCGCGCTCGACCCTTACTGCGTCGGCTCCGGTGACTTCATCAGTGTTCGCGTGCTCGTCATGGTCATTCGCGGCAAACGTCTCCCCCCAGGCATGGTCGTCCTCCTGCCGGGCCGTGAGCTGATCACGGTCACCCTCACCGAGCTCGACTACCGCCGGCACGATATTGGACCCGACGACCCATCTTCGTTCTCCTCTGACGATGGCGACGACGCCTCCAACGACAGCCATGCCTCGGCGGTACGTGAAGCGACCCTGCGGAGCGGGCGAGGGGGAGGGTGTCGGTTCTAAATCCGGCATATCTCGTAGTAGGGGTCCTAAGCTAGGCGTCTTGGAGCGATGGTAACATGGACACAAGATTTTACCCAGGTTCGGGCTCTCTCAAGGAGATAATACCCTACGTCCTGCTTTTGATTGTATTGATATGGGGATAGTACATAGTACAAATATCTACCACGAGATTGTTGTAATGAATATGAGATTGTCTATTGACTAGCCTAGCCTCGGTTTATATAATGTATCGTAGGCCTAGGACTTAGAGGAGTCCTTGTCTTGTGCGCCAAGTCTTGTGGAATCTGCCTCGTATGCATCAGGGGCTGTCCGAACTGGCCCATTAGTGAATCGCCCTGGGGTCCTCGGCCTGACCCACTGGTCGGGAGACGACGTTGTGAGTACCCCCTAGTCCAGGACACCATCAGTAGCCCCTGAACCGGTCTTCAAGTTGGGGACGCTCCTCGGTTCTTCCGAACTGTTTTTCGTCTTCAACCGTCCGTCTTGAAAACTGGTTCAACAAATCTTCCCATCTCCGATCTTGTGGATCACCGAGGTGTATCCGAAGAGTTCACACGTCGGGCATCCAAGGAGCCCCTTTAAGTTCTTGGCCTTTATCAATGCCTTGTAATTTTTACGCCACACCTCAGGATCAAAGTGTTTCCCGTGTGGCGGTCTCCTCTCGCATCCGAGCTCCAACGCCGGACTACGTCCGAGGTGTCTTTTTACAGCCAAGCTCCAATGTTGGTCGGCATCCGAAGTGTCATTTTGCAGCTGAGCTCCAACACTGGTCGGCATCCGAGGAATTTCCGAGCTTTATGGAGCCAGTCACTCGCATCCGAGCTTTATGTCGGACTGCCTCCGAGCTTTATGCCGGACTACGTTCGAGCTTCAACGCCGGACTGCATTCGAGGTGTCATAGATTACCTCGGACTTGAAAAAGTTGAATGAGTTCAGCCGAGCTTAATGCCGGAAATGCCCTTTATGGAGCCAGCCACTTGCATCCGAGCTTTATGCCTGCTTCCGAGGTGGTGCACTACCTCGGTCTCGGGCTATTTTTTGCAGATTTTTTTGATTGGTGCAATTTATTCTCTGCCGAGATATATAGCCAGTAGCCCTCAAGGTGTGTGTCTGCCTAAAATCCGAGATGCACCTGAAGGTAAACATAAAACCGCTGATCCCAGTAGCTCCTGAGACTCAGGCCAATTCGCGAAATCAGCCTGAGGATAAATTCCTTGCTCGGCGGCATGCTTTAGGAATTAAAACGCGGTGCGCATTAGCCCCCGAGACTCAGGTTGGGTGCGGTCGACCGACCTGAGGATCGAATCTCCTCGAAAACCATATTGCACTTGAATTTGCTGCATTGAATAGGTAATGCAGTAGCCCCGAGCCTTAATTTGGGCACGGGTGGTCGAATTAAGGATCGATATTTATTTGACACAAACCTTGTTACGTTTGACACAATTTATGTGTAATGATTCTATGTATCCAAGGACTTTACACCATTAATGCTCGGATCCGCATTGTACAAGACTTTGTTGACCGACCATCGGCTTCAACCTCCTCGGCCAGTAGCCAAGGAGTGTTTGTCCTACTTTATAAAGCCTTTATAAGGGCAAAGATTTACAGCAAACAATGCAATCCGGCCATACAGTTTTATAAACAAAGTTACGCGGAGAGATATGTTATATTACTATTTAACATAAGAAACATCTTCTGGAAAAAATAGTTCATTTATAAGTTCCTTTTCCCAGGACATGTTGACAATGATCGTGAAACCTCAACTCCGATCAATGTGGGAGGAAAATATTGAAGATTTAGTTTGGGGAATGTTCCCGAACTCTGTGGTCTTTAATGAACCAAAATTTTCACTTCCGTCGTTACCGACCAATTATATTCTTAAGATGGCTAGCTTTCGGATTCACCCAGTCTGAGGTATTAACCCGGATGACCCGAAAGTAACAATCACAGAGGTGCTCCCTTTACCCCTTAGCCGAACAATCGGGAACGTAGGGGGTAAGCACAGGAGCCAGGCAACCCAGCTTGGTCAAAATGTTAAGTCAAATTGATGCATATTTATGGCTTTATAACGATGATTACGGAAGGCAACACTCGCATATTGAATACGAATGCTTTTATGCTATATGCTATTTTGACTCCTTTGTGACCGTTTATCATTTGAGAGTAGCCCATCGTCGGCTTCTACCCCTTGTAGATGCTACGCAGGGTGTTTCCACAGTAACAAGACAACCCTTAGCCGACGTCTCGTTGCCCGGAGGCGGTTGTGTTAGCGGAAACGAGGCAATCAGATATCTAGGCTTTATAACTTTCACTTGGTCATAGGAGCTTAAAGTTTGGGAGGCTAGTTACTAGCCCTCGGTTAGTGTTCGGCGTCATCCGAGGTGAAGCCATTAACACTCCGGCCAAATTTATGAAAGGCCCATAGGGTAACCTCTATCGGTCTATAGTTTGACAGAGGCATCGGATCGTTGACCAATTTGCGCTCATTGTGACAGTCAGTTTTCGGCTTTCTCCACTAAGGTACTTGACCAGTTTAAATCGGAAGTACAGTCGCAGTGGTTCTCCCTTTGCACACCTAGCCGAACAAAGCGGAATGTAGGAGGCAATCACAGGAGCAGGGTAACCCAACTATTGATCGAAGACACAATTCGAAACTGATGCATATAAAGCAATATCCGAGAACGTTTTGCCGAGGACTGCTCGGAGTACCTTGGCTTTTGGTGGGTTCGGCTCTAGTCGGAGTCCCCCGTTGATATTGCCGATACTTTAAAGGCATCTGATGTTGTACTACGAGAGCTATGCTGGAGACACACAATATCCCTCGAGACTCAGGTTGGGTGCGGCCGACCAACCTGAGGATCGAATCTCCTCGGGAACTAGTCCAGATGTCATATGTGTTTCCCCAACGCCGAGGTGTAAGTCGGCAGGAAAGATACCGAGATGTGGGTCGGAAAAGATCTCACGAGCTGAATTATTACGCAGGGCACCTCGGTCATGAGGGTGTCCCGCCTCCTAAAAGAAAAAACATACAAATAGCTTAAAAGTGCCATAATCTCTAAAAGCCAAAAAACTTATGCAAAAAACTTTGACGTCTGAACTAAATCAACTTTTTTGGTGCCAAATCAAAATTGGTCTTAAAATTAATACGTGCTCGGTCGTGCTTTAACATGATACATCCGATCTCCCGACTCCAAGCGGGGCAGCCTTTGGCTTCAACCTCCATATCCCGAAGGCATAGTGTTTCTCCGAGACCTGTTTAGCGAACTAAACTCAAGCGGCTTTAGAAAGAAAATAGGATATCCGGCTATTGACCACACACTAGTGTCGGAAAAGGAGTAGTAGAAAAAGACTTTGCAACGACCAAGAAGAAAACACATTTATTATAAAACGGCTCATACAAATTTAAGAACCCCCGGTTAAATCGGGTTAAAAAATTAACAAACAAAGTTTTTAACAAACATTTTTTTTGTTTAACAAACATTTTTTTTTGTTTAACAAAAAATATAATTTTGGTTGAACCGAACAAAAAGTAAAATTTCAAAGAGAGCTGAGCACGAAAACGACTTAGCTGGTTAACGTGCTCGGCGCGGTCCGGGATTGTAGCGGGACGGAGATGTAGTCCTCGGCCTGACCGAGGTCCCCGCCTCCAAGCCCGAGGTAATCGAGCGGAGAGATCGGGTCGAGAATTGGCAACGCAACCCGGTTGCTGCGGCGAGACGGAGCCCCCGGTCCAGGCGAGGAGACAGAGTAGTTCAACAGCATGACGGCGAAGCCCCTAGTTATCATGGGAAAAGGAAGTGTTTTTAACATACAAACTTTTTTATTTAACACAAATATAATGCTTGATCGAACTGAATAAAAATTAAAATTGAAAAAAGTTGAGCATGAAAGCGACTTAGCTGGTTAATGTGCCCGGTGTTGATGACGCGGGCCGAGCTTGCGGCAGGTCGAGGTCCCAACCCTCAAGTCGGTCCCGAGGTACCCGAGCAAAGAGCTTGGCTTGATGAAGTGGCGACGTAGCGCGGTCAACGTGGTGAGGTGAGGCCCCTAGTCCAGCCGAGGTGACGAAGCTGGTCGGCTGGTAACGCCGAAGTTCCCGGAACAGGTTAATGAAGAGATGGCGAAGCCCCCCGTCTAGCGGAGGTGACGGAGCAGGTCGGTAAGGTGACGTTGTAGCCCTATGCCAGCCGAGGTGTCGAAGCAGGTCGGCGTGATGGACATCAACTTGAAGAAGCAATGGCGCGGCAATGCCGACGCAGGTCGGAACTTGTGACGCGGTCAATACCGGCTTGACAATTGACCGTGCGGCGATGCTGGTGCGCCCGACCCGTGCAATCCGTGGGGCGACGATCTTGTCTTGACGGTTATTTGTCCTTGACGATGCCGAACTCTTGGTTGGTCCGCCGAGGTGATAATCCGAGGTGGTGGTTGTCGTCGGCTCGATGGAGGGACGGCGCAGTCGATGTTGGCGCAGGTCGGCAGCCGTGGAGCAACGTGGTCGGGCCGGTTTTACATCGGCGCGACGATGAAGATCGCCTCGGAAAAGACTTAAAATTTGTGCGCACGTGTTTGAGAACAACACACAATACCCTAGGGGAAAAAATCCTTCAAAAAGGATGTCCAATATCCCGTTCATGAAGAAATATGAATTCGGGTCGGATTCGTTTTCGCGCAGGATACAAATCCGAAAATTGATGCATTCATCGGACGTTTCCCGGAGTTTGAACGGTCGGATCGAGCTGAATTTTTAATGGGTGATCGGTATGGGAATTCCGCAGCCGATGAATGGTGGGATCTTGCAAAAGCTACCTGAGCTAGACGCTGAACTCCTCGCCCTAAACGCGTCCAGATTCTCGTCCAGATTCGACACGGCTCCGGTAGATCGGAGTTTGCCAGAGATTCCTTCATCGGAATACGACGAAAGTTTACATGGTTGTTGTAGGATCAATTCCGCATAATTCCACCGAAACAATCGTCAAAGCAATGCTCGAGGAGGTGGGGATGACGAACACGAATCCTCTGTCCAGGAAAATTGCACCGTTGCCTGAGGACGATGTTAACATCGAGCCCCCGAGCTTCATGGATGATTCCCCCATGATTTTGGTAGATATCAGAGTTGATGATGATGAAAGTATTCGTCCGATCTTGATGATCCGACACGGAGCGCAGTCCTCGGTCCTGCCGAGGTGACCAGTCGAGCCAGCGACAAAGATGTCGACATCGACAATAAAGCTCGGTTCCGACGTGTAGATCGCGCCAGAGACGATCTGAATTCCCATCGCACCGTGGCGACTGCCAGCAGGCTCTCAATGAAAGCACCAATGTCGGTTCTGAATCCGGCATATCTCGTAGTAGGGGTCCTAAGCTAGGCGTCATGGAGCGATGGTAACATGGACACAGGATTTTACCCAGGTTCGGGCTCTCTCAAGGAGATAATACCCTACGTCTTGCTTTTGATTGTATTGATATGGGGATAGTACATAGTGCAAATATGTACTACGAGATTGTTATAATGAATATGGGCTTGTCTATTGACTAGTCTGGCCTCGGTTTATCTAATGTACAGTAGGCCTAGGGTTGAGAGGAGTCCTTGTCTTGTGCGCCAAGTCTTGTGGAATGTGCCTCGTATGCATCAGGGGATGTCCGAACTGGCCCATTAGTGAATCGCCCTGGGGGTCCTCGGCCCGACCCACTGGTCGGGAGACGACGTCGTGAGTACCCCCTAGTCCAGGACACCATCAGAGGGGTCCCCCGCGTTTGGACTCCCTTTGGGGCCGCCGCTGCCACGGTGGCGATGCTCCTCGGTCCGCGCATGTGCTGATCGTTGAGCAGCCGGGAGGGGCGCTGGCCGCGCTTCAAGCTGCCCCCAAGCCTGTGTCTTCGCTCGTCCTGCCGCGCTCCGGTTCGCCCACGGTCATCGCTGCTACGGTTGGCACGCTAGTGGTCGCGGTCTCCGCCGCTCCCGTACCACCGACTGCGCCGGTGACTCCCTCGGGTGCCTCCACACCGGCCGGGACTGATGGCTCGACACCGCTGGTCGGGCAGTGCTCCTCTGCCGCTCCTGCTGCTGCCGTCGGTCCTACACAGGCCATCGCTCCCGCACCTCCTGCCACTTAGCGGCCATCTCGGACCTGGCCATGCACGACAATGTGCTTCGCAAGCAGGCGGTCAACACCCACAGGGCGATCTCCGCCGCCAAGCTGCGCCGCAGCGCGAGGCTTGCGGGCCGCGAGGTGCCCTTCTACCAGACGATGACGCAAAAAGCTACAAGGGCCAAGGCCGCCGCCTTCGCTTCTGCCTCGGCTGCGCTCCAGGACGCGGTCGCTTCTTCATCCCTTTGCACTTCTGATGTGGATGCTTCCGAGGGTGACGACGCGACTGAGGCTCTCGCTCGTATCACGTTGGTCTGCGGCGCCGATGTGGATGAGGCGGATGCGGTCCGTGCTGCTGGTGCGCTGCCTTCACCATGATCCACAACACCCCTGCCACCCGGAGCGAGCGCCCTTGGGAAGGGTGTTTTTGCATCTCGCGCCTGCAGCCGCGCCCATCTTTCTTATTTCGCCGTAGTCATGCTAGGTTACCGTCGGCCCAACCCTGTCTCTGGGCTCGATGCGTTACTCATCTGTTATTTCCTTGCTGCCTCTCTCGCGCCTGCAGCCGCGCCCATCTTTCTTATTTCGCCGTAGTCATCCTAGGTTACCATCGGCCCTGACCCTGTCTCTGGGCTCGACGCGTTACTCATCTGTTATTTCCTTGCTGCCTCGCGATCCGACTTGTGGTGTAATCGGTTTGTTTAATGAATCAAACTAGCTTCTCAATTCTTTCTGGAATGTTCGCTGTCTTGGCAAAGATGAAAAGTGCTCTAATGTTCTGTCCGAAATCCTCGCAACCAATCCCTCCATCGCGTTGCTTCAAGAATCTAAGCTTGCTACGGTCCCTCCTCAGAAAGTGAACTCCTTCATGCCCCGATCCCTAAGCAAGCAGGTGTTTGTCCCTGCGGTCGGCTCTGCAGGCGGTATTTTCTCCGCCGTTAACCCCAACTGTCTAAACCTCCTAAGTCACTCTCACCACACGTTCTCCACGTCTCTGAATCTCTCCTGTCCTGCCTCCAATACAACGTTTACGATCTCCAATATTTATGCCCCATCCCAGCGCAACCAAAAGGCGGCCTTTCTACATGAACATAAAAATATCGCTCCTCCGGACTCAACACCTTGGATGCTTATCGGTGATTTCAACCTTAGTCGATTCGCGTACGAGAAGAACAACGCTAACTTCCATGCTAGCGAGGCTGACCTCTTTAACGCTCTCATCTCCGACCTTCAGCTAATCGTGCTTCCCCTGTTAGACAGATCCTACACATGGTCCAATAATCCTCAGATTCCCACGCTCGAGCGTCTCGATAGATCGTTCATAAACCTCGCCTAGGAAGACGCCTTCCCAAACTCAACTCTTTCATCTCTCACTAGGTTCTCTTCTGACCACGTCCCTCTGGTGGTTAACATCTCCTCTCAAATTCACCGATCCAATGTCTTCCGCTTCGAGTCATCCTGGGCACTCTACCCGGCCTGTCATCGTATTGTCTCTGAAGTTTGGAACCCCAACAACGTGCTGACAAGCTCGGACCAAGCCCTGGCTGCTGCTATCAAGAAAACTAGGTTCCGCCTAAAGTCCTGGGCCAAAGCTATGCCCGCAGCCCACGTCCGAGAATCCGACTGCAAGCTTGTGATTAACCGTCTTGACTTTCTGGAGGAGAGGCGCCGCCTCTCGCGTCCCGAAAAATCCCTCCGCCTAATAGTCATCAACTCTCTGCAGCGGGCGATCAAGCAAAAAGTCCTCTTATGGAAACAGAGGGGAAAAGTCAAGGCTGCGATCGAGGGGGGTGAAATACAAAAATCTTCCATGTATCGGCCTATCAGCGTTTCCGTAAAAACAATATTGCTATCCTCAAGGACAATGGGGTTGATTACTATGCCCACGATCACAAGGCCTCCATCATTATATACTTCTTCAACTCCCTCTTAGGGACTGAAAAGGCTCCATGCTGGCATTTCAACCTCAGAGGTATATATCCGACGCACATTCCCTAGTTGCTTCACCTCGATGACCCCTTCTCCCCCTAGGAAATCCAGGACGCTTTCTTCTAGATGAACCCGCTTGCTAGCTGACGTGGCTTGAGACTGCGTCGGTATTTCCCCAAAGAGGAAGGGATGATGCAGCACAGCGACGGTAAGTATTTCCCTCAGTTATGAAACCAAGGTTATCGAACCATTAGGAGGATCACCACCACCCAATAAGCAACACTTGCAAACAAACAACAAATACTTGCAACCCGACGTGAAAGAGAGGTTATCAATCTCTCTACGGTAAAAAGATAGATTAGGTAATGATATATAGGAGAGATAGATCTCTCAAGAACACAAAATAAGAAGGGCAAATAAAAAGTGAAGCAATATGTTTTTGGGTTTTTGGTTTTGTAGATCTAAAAACAAAGAAGCAAAAAGATAGATCGGAAAGCAATATGTTGGAAAAGTAGACCCGGGGGCCGTAGGATTCACTAGTGGCTTCTCTCACGAGTATAGCACACGGTGGATGAACAAATTACTGTTGGGCAATTGATAGAAGATCAAATAATCATGACGATATCCAAGGCGATGATCATTATATAGGCATCACGTCCAAGATAAGTAGACCGACTCCTGCCTACATCTACCACTATTACTCTACACATCGACCGCTATCCAGCATGCATCTAGTGTATTAAGTTCATGGAAAAAAGGAGTAATGCAATAAGAATGATGACATGATGTAGACAAGATCTATTCATGTAGGAATAGACCCCATCTTGTTATCCTTAATGGCAACGATACATGCATGCCTTGCTGCCCCTTCTGTCACTGGGAAAGGACATCGCAAGATCGAACCCATCACAAAGCACCTCTTCCCATGGCAAGAAAAATCGATCTAGTTGGCCTAACTAAACCAAAGATTCGAAGAAGAAATACGAGGCTATAAGTAATCATGCATATAAGAGATCAAAGAAGACTCAAATAATATTCATGGATAAAAACTGATCATGAACTCAAAATTCATCGGATCCCAACAAACACATCGCAAAAGTTTACATCAATCTCCAAGAGACCATTGTATTGAGAATCATAAGAGAGAGAGGAAGCCATCTAGCTACTGCCTACGGACCCGTAGGTCTATGGTGGCCTACTCACGCATCATCGGAGAGGCACCTATGAAGAAGATGAACCCCTCCGTGATGGTGTTTAGATTGGATCTCGAGGTTCTGGAACTTGTGGCGGCTGGAATTGTGTTTTGTCGACTCCCCTAGGGTTTTTGGAATATTTGGGAATTTATAGGCATCAGAGGTGGTAGAGAGGGGCTCCGTGGAGGGCAGAATCCATCAGGGCGCGCCGGGGGCCCCTTGGCACGCCCTGGTGGGTTGTGGTCTCCACGGCCCACCACTCTGGCACTTCTTTGGCCCACTAGGTGTCTTCTGGTCCAAAAAAAATCTCCAAAAAGTTTCGTCGCGATTGGACTCCGTTTGGTATTGATATTCTGCGAAGTAAAAAAAAGCAAAAATAGCAACTGGCACTTTGGCACTATGTCAATAGGTTAGTCCAAAAATGATATAAAGTAGTTATAAAATGATTGTAAAACATCCAAGAATGATAATATAACAGCATGGAGCAAGCAAAAAATATAGATACGTTGGAGACGTATCAGCATCCCCAAGCTTAATTCCTACTCGTCCTCGAGTAGGTAAATGATAAAAACAGAATTTTTGATGTGGAATGCTGCCTAACATGTTCATCGTATTCTTTTCTTTTGTATAGCATGGACATTTGGACTTATAGATGATTCAAAGCAATAGTCTAGTTTTAACATAGTGACTTCAATACTCAAGCATGCCAACAAGCAACCATGTCTTTCAAAATATCAACACTAAAGAAAGTTATCCCTAGCCCATCATGCTCAATCATTGATCCATTCATGAAACACACTCAAATATTAGCTATACCCAATGCTCAAGTACGATCATAGTGCCCCCTAGTTGGTGCTTTATAAGAGAAGATGGAAACTCAAAGTAAAAATAAAAATTGCATAAAGTAAATAGATAGGCCCTTCGCAGAGGGAAGTAGGGATTTGTATAGGTGCCAGAGCTCAAAGTTTTAAATTGAGAGAGATTTTTTTTTGGGTGGCATGCTTTTCCTGTCAACGAAAACGACAAAGTAGCTCACAATACTTTCCATGCTAGATATATCATAGGTGGTTCCCAAACAGAAAATAAAGTTTATTCCTTTTTCCACCAAACTTTCACTTTCCATGGTGGGTCGTATCCACGGTTGCCTTTCATACCAACACTTTTCAAGGAATTTATTATTTGACAACATAAAGTAAATATTTTTTTTCTTTTTCATTTCGGGAATGGGCATCCCTATTACCGCCGCACTCTCGTGCAATGACAAGTGAATAAACACTCATCTTGAGAATAACACATCTAGCATGGAAAAATATTGGACACTCCCCACCGTTTCATGAGCGGTACGAGCACACAAAAGAGAAAATTTATTTTGAAAATTTAGAGATGGCACATACAAATTTGCTTGGAACGGCATGGAAATACCGCATATAGGTAGGTATGGTGGACTCATAAGGCAAAACTTGGTTTAAGGATTTTGGATGCACAAGTAGTATTTCTGCTTAGTATAAATGGAGGCTAGCAAATAGATTGAGAAGCAACCAAACCAAGAAACGAAAATTCTCATAAGTGAGCATTGAGCATAACTAACACCGAATAATGCACCACAAGTAGGATGTAATTTCATTGCATAACTATTGACTTTCGTACTTGCATAGGGAATCACAAACCTTAATACCAATATTCCTACTAAAGCATAATTACTCACTAACATAACTCACATATTACTATCATCATGTTTCAAAACTATTACAAGGAATCAAGTTTAATTTGCCCAATGATCTTCATGAAAGTTTTTATTATATCCTCCTTCGATATCTATCACTTCGGGACTAGTTTCATATATTGCCATTGCTTTTTTTGACAAGCTCAAACAAATTTAAGTGAAGCACATGAGCATAAAGATTTCGTCTCTCAAAAAGGTATAAGTGAAGAATGAGAGGGTTTCTTCAAAATTTACTAACTCTCAAATTAATCTAAGTGAAGCATGAGAGTATTTCTATAAAAATTTCCAAGCACACCGTGCTCAAAAAGTTATAAGTGAAGCACTAGAGCAATTCTATAGCTCAAAAAGTTTAAGTGAAGCATAAAGAGCAATCTTATCAAAACATAGCATAATTTTGGCTCTCCCAAATAGGTGTGTACAGCAAGGATACAAATGAAAAACAAACAAGCAAAGCAAGCAAAGATACAAGACGCTCCAAGCAAAACTCATGATATGTGACAAATAAAAATATAGCTCCAAGTAAAATATTGATGGTCGTTAGAAGAAAGAGGGGATGCCACTCGGGGGCATCCCCAAGCTTAGTTGCTTGCTACTCTTTGGATATATCTTGGGGGTGCGGTAGCATCCCCAAGATTAGGCTCTTATCACTCCTTATTCCTTCATCCATCGTGATCTCACCCAAAACTTGAAAACTTCAATCACACAAAACTCAACAAAATATTCATAAGATCCGTTAGTATAATAAAGCAAATCACTACTTTAGGTGTTGTTGCAAACCCATTCATATTTTGTTATTGCATTATACCTACTGTATTTTAACTTTACCATGGCTCGTACCCTTCAATATAACCCATAGATTCATCAAAACAAGCACACAATGCAACGCAAACAGAATCTGTCTTAAACAGAACAGTCTGTAGTAATCTGTACTCTAACCATACTTCTGTAACTCTAAAAATTCTGAACAATTAGGACAACGTAAAGAATTTGTATAGAAACACTGTGTTAAAATTTCAGCTCAAGATCACTTTCAATAAAAAAAATGAAAATTCAAATACTGGACGCAAAGTTTCTGTTTCAGATTCAGCATCGCTTCTACTCATCATATGAATCATCCTAAAGGCTCTACTTGGCACAAACACTAAATAAACCATAAAAACACAATCATAACAGAGGCATAATTGTGTCAACACTCAAAAACAGAAAGGAAAAAGCAAAAATAAATTTATTCATTGGGTTGCCTCCCAACAAGCGATATCGTTTTACGCCCCTAGCTAGGCATAACGCATAGATTCAAGTATTGTCATCTTTGGTTTTGGCCACTTTTGTGAGGGCCTTCTCGAATCCGGGGGCTCTTTGCGCTTCCCCAAATTTTCAGGAGAAGAAACCATCTTGAGATCCAAAATATCCAAACGCTTATTGCAAAGGGTAATCAAAGTATTCAAGCGATTGAGGTTCCCACTAATATGTTTGAGGGGTTCATTATATTTTTGTAACTCGACCAAATGCTTATGTAAGTCACCCAATTTGTCGAGAATTTGAACCCCCTCTTGTGTAAAAGCAAGCCCCTTTTTTGATGGAGGAACTGTTGGAAATATGCCCTAGAGGCAATAATAAAGTGGTTATTATTATATTTCCTTGTTCATGATAATCGTTTATTATCCATGCTATAATTGTATTGATTGGAAACTCAATTGCATGTGTGGATACATAGACAACACTGTGTCCCTAGTATGCCTCTAGTAGACTAGCTCGTTGATCAAAGATGGTCAAGGTTTCCTAGCCATAGACATGAGATGTCATTTGATAACGGGATCACATCATTAGGAGAATGATGTGATGGACAAGACCCAAACTATGAACGTAGCATATGATCGTGTTAGTTTATTACTATAGTTTTCTGCATGTCAAGTATCTGTTCCTACGACCATGAGATCATGTAACTCACTGACATCGGAGGAATACCTTGTGTGTATCAAACGTCGCAACGTAACTGGGCGACTATAAAGATGCTCTACAGGTGTCTCCGAAGGTGTCTGTTGAGTGGGCATGAATCAAGACTGGGATTTGTTACTCCGTGTGATGGAGAGGTATCTCAGGGCCCACTCGGTAATACAACATCACAACAAGCTTTGCAAGCAAAGTGACTAAAGTGTTAGCCACGGGATCTTGTATTACGGAACGAGTAAAGAGACTTGCCGGTAACGAGATTGAACTAGGTATAGAGATACCGACGATCGAATCTCGGGCAAGTAACATACCGAAGAACAAAGGGAACAACATACGGGATTAACTGAATCCTTGACATAGAGGTTCAACCGATAAAGATCTTCGTAGAATATGTAGGAACCAATATGGGCATCCAGGTCCCGCTATTGGTTATTGACCGTAGAGGTGTCTCGGTCATGTCTACATAGTTCTCGAACCCGCAGGGTCTGCACACTTAACGTTCGGTGACGTTTCGATAATATTGAGTTGTGAATGGTGGTGACCGAAGGTTGTTCGGAGTCTCGGATGAGATCACGGACGTCACGAGGAGCTCCGTAATGGTCCGGAGGTAAAGATTGATATATAGGAAGTCCCGTTTTGGTCACCGGAAAAGTTTCGGGTACTTCCGGTAGTGTACCGGGGGTGCCGGGAGGGTTCCAGGGGGCCATCGGGAGGGGCCACTCACGCTGGGAGGCCACATGGGCCTTAGGGGTGGTGCACCAGCCCTTAGTGGGCTGGGCAAACCAGCCCCTAAGGGCCCATGCGACTGGGGTGTGAGAAAAGGAAAAAACCCCAAGTGGGGAAGGAAATCCAAGTAGGATTGGAATCCTACTTGGAGTAGGATTGGAGGTGGACTCCTCCACCTCTCCTTCGGCCGACTCCTAGGGGAAACCCTAGGGGGCGCCGGCCCCTCCCCTCCCTCCTATATATATTGGAGGGGAGAGAGGGCAGCCGCACCAAAAACCCTAAGCCACGGTGCAGCCCTCTCTCCCCACTAGATCGTCTCCCCTAGTTTTCGGCGGTGCTTAGGCGAAGGCCTGCCGGAATAGTTCCACTACCACCGTCGCCGCGCCGTCGCGCTGCCGGAGAACTCATCTACCTCTCCGCTCCCTCTTGCTGGATCAAGAAGGCGGAGATCGTCATCGAGCTGTACGTGTGTTGAACGCGGAGGTGTCGTCCGTTCGGCACTAGATCGTGATTGGATCGCGGGACGGCTTCCGATTTGGATCGCGAAGACGTTCGACTACATCAACCGCGTTTCTTAACGCTTCCCGCTTAGTGATCTACAAGGGTATGTCGATCCACTCTCCCTCTCGTAGATGCTCATCACCATGGATAAATCTTGCGTGTGCGTAGGAAAATTTTTGTTTCCCATGCAACGTTCCCAACAGTGGCATCATGAGCTAGGTCTATGCGTAGATGAGATCACGAGTAGAACATAAAGGAGTTTGTGGGCGTTGATGCTCAGATTGCTTCCTCCCTTGGTCTTTTCTTGATTCAACGGTATTGTGGGATGAAGCGGCCCGTACCAACCTTACTCGTACGCTTACGAGAGACCGGTTCCATCAACTGACATGTGACTTTGTTGCATAAAGATGACTGGCGGGTGTCTGTCTGTCCCACTTTAGTTGGATCGGATTCGACAAAGGCGGTCCTTGCGAAGGTCGAATAGCAATTTGTGTATCACCGTTGTGGTTTTGCGTAGGTAAGAATCGTTCTTGCTAGATACCCATACCAGCCATGTAAAACATGCAACAACAATTAGAGGACGTCTAACTTGTTCTTGCAGGGTATGTTGTGATATGATATGGCCAATGACATGATGAGATATATGTGATGTATGAGATGATCATGTTATGTATAGATAATCATGACTTGCATGTCGATGAGTACGGCAACCGGCAGGAGCCATAGGGTTGTCTTTAATTATTTTTTCGCCATTTTGCTTTACTTTATCGCTATGAGTTAGCAATAGTTGTAGAAGCAATAGTTGGCGCGACAACCTCATGGCGACACGTTGATGGAGATCAAGATGACGGAGATCATGGTGTCATGCCGGTGACGATGGAGATCATGCTGGTGTTTTAGAGATGGAGATCAAAAGCACAAGTTCATGGCCATATCATGTCACTTATGATTTGCATGTGATGTTAATCCTTTTATGCATCTTATTTTGCTTAGGACGACGGTAGCATTATAAGGTGATCCCTCAATAAATTTCAAGAATTAAATTGTGTTCTCCCCGAGTGTGCACCGTTGCGAAAGTTCGTTGTTTCGAGACACCACGTGATGATCGGGTGTGATAGACTCTACGTTCACATACAACGGGTGCAAGCCAGTGTTGCACATGCGGAACACTCGGGTTAAACTTGACGAGCCTAGCATGTACAGACATGGCCTCGGAACACAAGAGACCAAAAGGTCGAGCATGAGTCATATAGTAGATATGATCATCATGGAGATGTTCACCATTGAAATTACCTCATCTCACGTGATGATCGGACTTGGGTTGGTGAATTTGGATCATGTGACACTCGAATGACCCGAGGGATGTCAATTTGAGTGGGAGTTTTTAGTAATATGATTAACTAAACTCATTATCTTGAACAATAGTCTAAGTTGTCTTTGCAAAATTTATGTTGTAGATCAATGGCTCGCGCAGTAGCACCCCTGAATTTCAATGCGTTCCTAGAGAAAGCTAAGCTGAAAGATGATGGAAGTAACTTTGTAGACTGGGCCCGTAATCTGAGGATTATCCTCACGGTTTCCCAAAAGGCTTATGTCCTTGATGCACCGCTCGGTGAACCACCCGCTCCAGTAGAGGCTGCAGACGTTGCGAATGCCTGGCAGGCACGTTCTGATGATTACTCAATAGTTCAATGCACAATGTTCTATGGCTTAGAACCGGGACTTCAAAGACGTTTTGAACGTCATGGAGCATATGAGATGTTCCAGGAGTTGAAGTTTATCTTTGAGAAGAATGCCCGGATCGAGAGGTATGAGACCTCCGATAAGTTCAATGCTTGCAAGATGGAGGAGAACGGGTCTGTCAGTGAACATGTGCTCAGAATGTCTGGGTATTCCAACCGTCTGGCGGTGTTGGGAATTGTTCTCCCGCCAGAGGCGATCACTGACAGAGTTCTTCAATCACTGCCACCTAGCTACAAAAGCTTCGTGTTGAACTATAACATGCAAGGGATGAATAAGTCAGTCGTCGAGCAGTTTGCGATGTTGAAAGTCGCTGAGTCTGAGATTCAGAAGGAGCATCAAGTGTTGATGGTCAATAAAACCACTAGTTTCAAGAAGAATGGCAAGGGCAAGAAGGGTAACTCCAAGAAGAGTGGCAAAGCAGTTGCCCCTCCAGTGAAGAAACCCAAGGCTGGACCCAAGCTAGAAACTGAGTGCTTTCATTGCAAGGGAACTGGTCACTCGAAGCGGAACTGCCCCAAGTATCTGGCTAACAAGAAGGCGGCCAACACCAAACAAGGTATATATGATATACATGTTATTGATGTGTACCTTACCAACTCTCGTTGTAGTGCCTGGGTATTTGATACCGGTTCGGTTGCTCACATTTGCAACTCAAAACAAGAACTGCGGAATAGACGGAGGCTGGCAAAGGACAAAGTGACGATGCGCGTGGGAAATGGTTCCAAGGTTGATGTGATCGCCGTCGACACGCTCGCTCTTTGATTACCATCGGGATTAGTGATGAACCTGAATAATTGTTATTTAGTGCCTACGTTAAGCATGAACATTATATCTGGATCTTGTTTATTGCGAGACGGTTACTCATTTAAATCAGAGAATAATGGTTGTTCTATTTATATGAGTAATATCTTTTATGGTCATGCACCCAATGTGAGGGGTTTATTCTTATTGAATCTCGATAGTGATGATACACATGTTCATAACATTGATGCTAAAAGATGTAGAGTTGATAATGATAGTACCACTTTCTTGCGGCACTGCCGCTTAGGTCATATTGGTGTAAAATGCATGAAGAAGCTGCATGCTGATGGACTTTTGGAGTCACTTGATTTTGAATCACATGACACATGTGAACCATGCCTCATGGGCAAGATGACTAAGACCCCGTTCTCTGGAACAATGGAACTGGCAAGTGACTTGTTGGAAATCATACATACTGATGTGTGCGGTCTGATGAGGATTGAGGCGCACGGTGAATATCGTTATTTTCTCACCTTCACTGATGACTTAAGTAGATATGGGTATATTTACTTAATGAAACACAAGTCTGAAACGTTTGAAAAGTTCAAGCAATTTCAGAGTGAAATTGAGAATCATCGTAGAAAGAAGATTAAATTCCTACGATCTGATCGAGGAGGAGAATATTTGAGTTATGAGTTTGGCAGTCACTTAAGACAATGTGGAATTGTTTCACAATTGATACCGCCTGGAACACCACAGCGTAATGGTGTGTCCGAACATCGTAATCGAACCTTATTAGATATGGTATGTTCTATGATGTCTCTTGCTGATTTGCCACTATCGTTTTGGGGTTATGCATTAGAGACAGCTGCATTCACTTTAAATTGGGCACCATCGAAATCCGTTGAGACGACGCCATATGAACTGTGGTTTGGCAAGAAGCCAAAGTTGTCGTTTCTTAAAGTTTGGGGATGTGATGCTTATGTCAAAAAGCTTCAGCCTGAAAAGCTGGAACCCAAAGCGGAGAAATGCGTCTTCATAGGATACCCAAAAGAGACAGTTGGGTATACCTTCTATCTCAGATCCGAAGGCAAAGTGTTTGTCGCTAAAAACGGAACATTTCTTGAGAAAGAGTTTCTCTCGAAAGAATTGAGTGGGAGGAAAATAAAACTTGATGAGGTTGTTGAATCTTTACTTCAACCACAGAGTAGCGCAGTGCAGAAAGATGTTTTTGTAGAGCCTACATCGGTTGAAGAGGAAGTTAATGATGATGATCATGAAGCTTCGGATCAAGTTACTATCGAACCTCGTAGGTCGACAAGGACGCGTACTGCTCCTGAGTGGTACGGTGACCCTGTCTTAGAGGTCATGTTGTTGGACAATGATGAACCTACGAGCTATGGAGAAGCAATGATGGGCCTGGATTCCGAGAAATGGTTAGAGGCCATGAAATCCGAGATGGGATCCATGTATGAAAACAAAGTATGGACTTTGGAAGTATTAGCTGAAGGGCGAAAGGCCATTCAGAACAAATGGATCTTTAAGAAGAAGACGGACGCGGACGGTAATGTCACCGTCTATAAAGCTCGACTTGTGGCAAAGGGTTTTTCACAAGTTCAAGGAGTTGACTACGATGAAACCTTCTCACCCGTAGCGATGCTTAAGTCCATCTGAATCATGTTAGCAATAGCTGCATTTTTCGATTATGAAATTTGGCAGATGGATGTCAAAACAGCGTTCCTTAATGGTTTCCTTAAGAAAGAGTTGTATATGATGCAACCAGAAGGTTTTGTCGATCCAGAGAATGCTGACAAAGTTTACAAACTCCAGCGATCCATTTATGGACTGGTGCAAGCATCTCGGAGTTGGAATCTTCGCTTTGATGAGGTGATCAAAGCGTTCGGGTTTACACAAGTTTACGGAGAAGCTTGTATTTACAAGAAAGTGAGTGGGAGCTCTATAGCGTTTCTAATATTATATGTGGATGACATATTGCTGATTGGAAACAATATAGAAATGTTGGAAAGCGTGAAGGAATATTTGAACAAGAGTTTTTCAATGAAGGACCTAGGAGAAGCTGCTTTCATATTAGGCATCAAGATCTATAGAGATAGACCGAGACGTCTAATAGGACTTTCACAGAGCACATACCTTGACAAAGTTTTGAAGAAGTTCAAAATGGATCAGTCCAAGAAGGGGTTCTTGCCTGTGTTGCAAGGTGTGAAGTTGAGTAAGACTCAATGCCCAGTGACTGCAGAAGATAGAGAAAAGATGAGTGTCGTCCCCTATGCTTCAGCCATAGGCTCTATTATGTATGCAATGCTGTGCACAAGACCCGATGACAGCCTTGCCATAAGTATGGCCGGAAGGTTTCAAAGTGATCCAGGAATGGAACACTGGACGGCGGTCAAGAATATCCTGAAGTAGCTGAAAAGGACTAAGGACATGTTTCTCGTTTATGGAGGTGATCAAGAGCTCGTTGTAAAGGGTTACGTCGATGCAAGCTTTGACACTGATCCGGATGACTCTAAGTCGCAAACCGGATACGTATTTATTCTCAATGGGGGTGCGGTAAGCTGGTGCAGTTCCAAGCAGAGCGTGGTAGCTGATTCTACATGCGAAGCGGAGTACATCGCTGCCTCGGAGGCGGCGAAGGAACGTGTCTGGATGAAGGAGTTCATGACAGATCTTGGAGTAGTCCCCAGCGCACTGAACCCAATGACTCTGTTCTGTGACAACACTGGTGCCATTGCTCTGGCCAGGAACCAGTGTTTCACAAGAGGACCAGACACATAAAGCAACGCTTCAATTCCATCCGCGATTAGATCAAGGAGGAGGACATAAATATTTGCAAAGTGCACACGGATCTGAATGTCGCAGACCCGTTGACTAAACCTCTTCCAAGGGCTAAACATGATCAATACCAGAACTGTATGGGTGTTAGATTCATTACAATGTAAATCACATAGTGATGTGAACCAGATTATTGACTCTAGTGCAAGTGGGAGACTGTTGGAAATATGCCCTAGAGGCAAAAATAAAGTGGTTATTATTACATTTCCTTGTTCATGATAATCGTTTATTATCCATGCTATAATTGTATTGATTGGAAACTCAATTGCATGTGTGGATACATAGACAACACTGTGTCCCTAGTATGCCTCTAGTAGACTAGCTCGTTGATCAAAGATGGTCAAGGTTTCCTAGCCATAGACATGAGATGTCATTTGATAACGGGATCACATCATTAGGAGAATGATGTGATGGACAAGACCCAAACTATGAACGTAGCATATGATCGTGTCAGTTTATTGCTATAGTTTTCTGCATGTCAAGTATCTGTTCCTATGACCATGAGATCATGTAACTCACTGACACCGGAGGAATACCTTGTGTGTATCAAACGTCGCAACATAACTGGGCGACTATAAAGATGCTCTACAGGTGTCTCTGAATGTATCTGTTGAGTGGGCATGAATCAAGACTGGGATTTGTTACTCCGTGTGACGGAGAGGTATCTCAGGGCCCACTCGGTAATACAACATCACAACAAGCCTTGCAAGCAAAGTGACTAAAGTGTTAGCCACGGGATCTTGTATTACGGAACGAGTAAAGAGACTTGCCAGTAACGAGATTGAACTAGGTATAGAGATACTGACGATCGAATCTCGGGCAAGTAACATACTGAAGAACAAAGGGAACAGCATACGGGATTAACTGAATCCTTGACATAGAGGTTCAACCGATAAAGATCTTTGTAGAATATGTAGGAACCAATATGGGCATACCGCTATTGGCTATTGACCGTAGAGGTGTCTCGGTCATGTCTACATAGTTCTTGAACCCGCAGGGTCTGCACACTTAACGTTCGGTGACGTTTCGATAATATTGAGTTGTGTATGGTGGTGACCGAAGGTTGTTCGGAGTCCCGGATGAGATCGCGGACGTCACGTGGAGCTCCGGAATGGTCCGGAGGTAAAGATTGATATATAGGAAGTCCCGTTTTGGTCACCGGAAAAGTTTCGGGTACTTTCGGTAGTGTACCGGGGGTGCCGGGAGGGTTCCGGGGGGCCATCGGGAGGGGCCACTCACACCGGGAGGCCACATGGGCCTTAGGGATGGTGCACCAGCCCTTACTGGGCTGGGCAAACCAGCCCCTAAGGGCCCATGCGGCTGGGGTGTGAGAAAAGGAAAAAACTCCAAGTGGGGAAGGAAATCCAAGTAGGATTGGAATCCTACTTGGAGTAGGATTGGAGGTGGACTCCTCCACCTCTCCTTCGGCCGACTCCTAGGGGAAACCCTAGGGGCGCCGGCCCGTCCCCTCCCTCCTATATATATTGGAGGGGAGAGAGGGCAGCCGCACCAAAAACCCTAAGCCACGGGGCAGCCCTCTCTCCCCACTAGATCGTCTCCCCTAGTTTTCGGCGGTGCTTAGGCGAAGCCCTGGCGGAATAGTTCCACTACCACCGTCGCCGCGCTGTCGCGCTGCCGGAGAACTCATCTACCTCTCCGCTCCCTCTTGCTGGATCAAGAAGTCGGAGATCGTCATCGAGCTGTACGTGTGTTGAACGTGGAGGTGCCGTCCGTTCGGCACTAGATCGTGATTGGATCGCGGGACGGCTTGCGATTTGGATCACGAAGACGTTCGACTACATCAACCGCGTTTCTTAACGCTTCCCGCTTAGCGATCTACAAGGGTATGTAGATCCACTATCCCTCTCGTAGATGCTCATCACCATGGATAGATCTTGCGTGTGCGTAGGAAATTTTTTGTTTCCCATGCAACGTTCCCAACAGGAACCCCCAAAATTCCTTCCAAAACTTCATAAGCGGTGTTTGCATCAAGTTCAATAAAATTCCCTTTACAGGCAAAATCCAAAAGCTCTCTATGATGCAAAGCCAATCCAATGTAAAAATTTCTAAGCAAATTTTTTGCATCTCGTTTTAGATTGGGGATACGATAGGATTCCATTAGCCTATACCAGGGATCTTTCAGATTTCCCCCTTGTTTTTGTTTGAAGTATAGCACTTCAAAATCTGGTGACAAAGGGAGAGTAGTAGCGCTAGCCATAACAACAAGGCAATAGATCCGGCGAGAAAAAGGCAAACGAAAAAGAGGGCAAATAAAACGCCAATTTGGTGAAGTGGGGGAGAGGAAAACGAGAGGCAAATGGCAAATAATGTAATTGCAAGGAGATGAGATTGGTGATTAGGAACCTGGTAGATGATGATGGAGTCTCCTCGGCGCCCGTATAGGCACGTAGAAGAGACCGCTTCCTCCCCGGCAACGGCGCCAGAAATTCCTTTGACGTGGCTTGAGACTGCGTCGGTATTTCCCCAAAGAGGAAGGGATGATGCAGCACAGCGACGGTAAGTATTTCCCTCAGTTATGAAACCAAGGTTATCGAACCAGTAGGAGGATCACCACCACCCAATAAGCAGCACCTGCACACAAACAACAAATACTTGCAACCCGACGCAAAAGAGAGGTTGTCAATCTCTCTACGGTAAAAAGATAGATTAGGTAATGATAGATAGGAGAGATAGATCTCTCAAGAACACAAAATAAGAAGGGCAAATAAAAAGTGCAGCAATATGTTTTTGGGTTTTTGGTTTTGTAGATCTGAAAACAAAGAAGCAAAAAGATAGATCGGAAAGTAATATGTTGGAAAAGTAGACCCGGGGGCCGTAGGATTCACTAGTGGCTTCTCTCATGAGTATAGCACACGGTGGGTGAACAAATTACTGTTGGGCAATTGATAGAAGATCAAATAATCATGACGATATCCAAGGCGATGATCATTATATAGGCATCACGTCCAAGATAAGTAGACTGACTCCTGCCTGCATCTACCACTATTACTCCACACATCGACCGCTATCTAGCATGCATCTAGTGTATTAAGTTCATGGAAAAACGGAGTAATGCAATAAGAACGATGACATGATGTAGACAAGATCTATTCATGTAGGAATAGACCCCATCTTGTTATCCTTAATGGCAACGATACATGCGTGCCTTGCTGCCCCTTCTGTCACTGGAAAAGGACACCGCAAGATCGAACCCATCACAAAGCACCTCTTCCCATGGCAAGAAAAATCGATCTAGTTGGCCTAACTAAACCAAAGATTCGAAGAAGAAATACGAGGCTATAAGTAATCATGCATATAATAGATCAAAGAAGACTCAAATAATATTCATGAATAGAAACTGATCATGAACTCAAAATTCATCGGATGCCAACAAACACACCGCAAAAGTTTACATCAAATAGATCTCCAAGAGACCATTGTATTGAGAATCATAAGAGAGAGAGAGAGGAAGCCATCTAGCAACTCCCTACGGGCCTGTAGGTCTATGGTGGACTACTCACGCATCATCGGAGAGGCACCTATGAAGAAGATGAACCTCTCCGTGATGGTGTTTAGATTGGATCTCGAGGTTCTGGAACTTGCGGCGGCTGGAATTGTGTTTCGTCGACTCCCCTAGGGTTTTTGTAATATTTGGGAATTTATAGAAATCAGAGGCGGTGGAGAGGGGCCCCGTGGAGGGCACAACCCATCAGGGCACGCCGGGGGCCTCCTGGCGCGCCCTGGTGGGTTGTGGTCTCCACGGCCCACCACTCTGGCACTTCTTTGGCCCACTGGGTGTCTTCTGGTCAAAAAAAATCTCCAAAAAGTTTCGTCGCGATTGGAATCCGTTTGGTATTGTATTATGTGAAGTAAAAAACAAGCAAAAACAGCAACTGGCACTTTGGCACTATGTCAATAGGTTAGTCCAAAAAATGATATAAAGTAGTTATAAAATGATTGTACAACATCCAAGAATGATAATATAACAGCATGGAACAAGCAAAAATTATAGATACGTTGGAGACGTATCACTAGCCCCGGCCCAGATGGGCTGGGACCAGGTTTCTACCACCGCTTCTAGCATTCTGTTAAGCATCTGGTCCAGCAATTTTTCAACAATTTTGCGTCCCTCAATCTCTCTGTTGAGCGTTTCAATTGGGCCCACATGATCCTGCTCCCGAAGAATGAGTCTGCAAGGACCCCTGATGCCTTCAGACCAATCTCGCTGCAAAATTGCCTGCCGAAGGCGATCGCCAAAATCCTCACCAACAGACTCAAGCCTGTCATCCCTTTACTGGTTCACAATAACCAAACCGGCTTCATCTCAGGCCGGAATATCGCTGATAATTTTATTTTCGCGCCGACATCCTTAGTGCCTGCCATGTAAGGAAGGCGCCGACTATGGTTTTCAAGCTGGACTTTCGTAAAGCTTTCGACTCAGTTTCTTGGGAATCTCTCCAGCTTATTCTCGCGGCGAGGGCTTCACTCCTACCTAGGTTTTGTGGATCAGGAACCTACTCATTTCCAGCAAAACGGCCATCCTCCTCAACGGCGTCCCCGGTAACTGGATCTCCTGCAAGAATGGACTCAGGCAGGGGGACCCCATCTCCCCGTTTCTCTTTTTAATAGTCGCGGACCTATTGCAATGTCAAATTATTTAGGCCTTCACTCCTCATGATCTCTGCCACCCCATCTACCTAGACAGACCTCCTACCGTCCTCCAGTACGTCGACGACACTCTTATCATCGCCCATGCATCATCCTCGGCTACCCAGAAACTAAAATCCATCCTCGACGACTTTGCCCTTGCTACAGGGCTATCCATCAACTGCCATAAGACGACCTTCGTCTCGATCCATATTGACGCCCAGTTAGCTAGTAACATCGCGGAGACCTTCTCCTGTGCTCTCTCCACCTTTCCTCAGATTTACCTAGGCCTTCAGTTGTCTCCTACAAGGCTTCCCGCCATCGCCTTCTAACCGCTAGTTCAACGCTTTCTCAAATACCTGTCTGGATGGGCTGCCCGCCTGCTCTCCAAGGGTGGTCCCCTAACCTTAATCTCCGCTGCCCTTGATGCTCTTGCCACGCACTTCATGTCGGTTTTCAAACTCCCCCAAAAAAATATCAAAAGGTTAGACGCGATTCGACGCTCATTCTTTTGGGCTGCCGAGGAGATGTGCTCGGGAGCTAAGTGCCTCATCGCTTGGAAAAACGTTTGCAAGGATAAGAATTTAGGTGGTCTAGGCATCAAAAACCTTCAATTACAAAACAACTGTCTCCTTCAAAAAATTTCCTACAAACTTCTTCAAAAACCTTACTTACCCTGGGTTAGATGGTTCCTACAAAACTACTCAGTTGACTTCTCCATCCTACCTTCTCACCCCTCCTTCTTGTGGAAAGTAGTTAGCACCCAGATTCACAGTCTTCTCTCCATCTCCTTCGTCCTAACCAACAGTGGTACTTCCACCTACTTCTGGTTTGGCACTTGGCTCATGGATACCCCGCTAGCCCAAAAATACACCGTCATGTTCTCCCACTCCACAAAACCCTATGCCCTGGTCTCTGAGGTTATGCAGGATGGCTTACTCGCAACCTTGCGGAACCGCCTAACTAATGTTGCCTCCGTACAGCTTGCTTCTGTCCTATCCTTGTTGCAGGACTTCGCTGCTCTCCTCGACCAACGAGTTCGACCCCCACGCTGACCGCATTTGGGGCACGAGGGCCACCATCAAGGTCAAGATTTTTGCTTGGCTGCTTTTCAGGGACAAGCTAAACACCAAGGCGAATCTACACCGCAAGACCATAGCCATCGACTCTCTTTGCCCGAGGTGTGACCAGCACCTCGAGGACGCGTCCCACCTCGCCCTCTAGTGCCCGCGTGCGATCCAGGTGTGGCATCTCCTTGGACTTCACCCGCCCCCGGACATCGACTACATTTGGGACACCATCACCCCAGACGGCCTCGACATCAACATATGGCCCACGGTTGCCCTCGCCATCCTCTGGAAGCTATAGGACTCCCGTAACGCCCAGGTTTTCCGGTCTGAGAATCACTCCGCTATGGACACTGTTTGTAATGTAATCTCTGATTTTACGCTTTGTGTCTTTAGGTTTAAAGACCCGGTTACTAGAGATGTCGCCTTGTCTTGGCGCATGTTCCTCTCCTCCTGTTGTACTCCCTGATGTAACACCGGAACCATGCCATACTTTTGAGTAATATATTCAGGTGGGGAAGCTCTCCCCCCCCCCCCCCCCCCCCCGTGATTGTTCAAAAACAAAAGTACATGGTCAATTTTTTAAAAATACACGATGAACCAAAAATACACTAGAGTATTTTTTATTGTATGATGAGCATTTTTAAACATGCAACTATGTAAACTTATCATGTCACCATGTAGATCAAAAGACCCACCTTACCATGCACTTCTCTCAGTGATCCTGTTATGTCATCATGCATGAAAAAACTCAGACCTTAACATGCATGCTACTCATACCTTATAAATATTCTACAACAATGCAATAAAAAATACAATTTTTTTATAAAAAGGAGGATAGCCCTCGCCCTTTGCATTGAGCGATGCATATAACCATTTTTATTAAATATTAAGCAGAGTACAGACTAAAGTCAATCAGTGCCTGAACCACAAGATATGAAAGAAACACCTATGACTAAGTCGACTTCTTCCAAAGCAACGCCTCCAAAAAGGAATAAACGCCCTTGTGCCATCATCATCACGTCCGACCAAAGACGGCATAGACAAGGATTTTTCTCCTGATATCAGTCAATGAAGACCAATACAATAACAAGTAGTAGATAACGCCTTCAACAAGGCAATGACGCAAGTTCTTCGTTGCTCCGCCCAACCAACAAAGATAGGAACAAGAGTTTTCACTCTCGACATGAAGCGGTGTTCCAATCAGCATCTTGAAGACGGATCGTTCGGTAGTTGCCTCCGCAAGTACTCCAAGCTACGGCCAAAAGGCACTAGCAAATTGATGGGATGTCTTCCCACCTTAAACCACCATCATGGCCGTCAGGTGGACGCCCATGTCTCGGTGAGGAACTGGTCGTTGTCACTCCACACTGACGTGAATCACACTCTGGTATCCACCATATTGTCGGAGCCGCTGCTCCGTGTAGGGGAACGTTGCATGGGAAACAAAAAAATTCCTACGCACACGCAAGATCTATCCATGGTGATGAGCATCTACGAGAGGGAGAGTGGATCTACATACCCTTGTAGATCGCTAAGCGGGAAGCGTTAAGAAACGCGGTTGATGTAGTCGAACGTCTTCGCGATCCAAATCGCCGAGCGTCCCGCGATCCAATCACGATCTAGTACCGAACGGATGGCACCTCCGCGTTCAGCACATGTACAGCTCGATGACGATCTCCGCCTTCTTGATCCAGCAAGAGGGAGCGGAGAAGTAGATGAGTTCTCCGGCAGCCCGACGGCGTGGCGGCGGTGGTGGTGGAACTATTCCAGCAGGGCTTCGCCTAAGCACTACTGAAAAACTAGAGGATTTGATCTATCGGGAGAGAGGGCTGCACTATGGCCTTTCTGGGTTGAAGTACTTTTGCCCTCTCTCCCTCTAGTATATATAGGAGGGAGGGCAGGGGCTGGCCGGTCGAAATCTCCTCCTAGGAGTCGGCCGCAAGGAGGAGGAGGTGGAGGAGTCCACCTCCAATCCTACTCCTAGTAGGATTCCTTCCCTTCCCCAGTTGGACTTTCCTTTCCCTCAAGCCCAGCCGCATAGGCCTTCTTGGGCTGGCCGCCCAGCCCACCAGGGGCTGGTGCGCCACCCTCAGGTCCATGTGACCCACTTGGGGTGTGGTGGGCCCACTTGGTGGACCCCCGGAACCCATTCGTCACTCCCGATACACTGCCGGAAATGCCAGAAACTTTTCCGGAGTTCAAACACCAACTTCCTATATATCAATCTTTACCTCCGGACCATTCCGGAGCTCCTCATGACGTCCGGAATCTCATCCGGGACTCCGAACAACCTTCGGTCACCACCATACATAACTCTATACTATCGAAACGTCACCGAACCTTAAGTGTGCAGACCATGCGGGTTCGAGAACTATGTAGACATGACCAAGACACCTCTACGGTCAATAAAAAATAGCGGGACCTGGATGCCCATATTGGTTCCTACATATTCGACGAAGATCTTTATCGGTTGAACCTCTATGTCAAGGATTCAGTTAATCCCGTATGTTGTTCCCTTTGTTCTTCGGTATGTTACTTGCCCGAGATTCGATCGTCGGTATCTCTATACCTAGTTCAATCTCGTTACCGGAAAGTCTCTTTACTCATTCCGTAATACAAGATCCCGTGGCTAACACTTTAGTCACATTGCTTGCAAGGCTTGTTATGATGTTGTATTACCGAGTGGGCCCTGAGATACCTCTCCGTCACACGGAGTAACAAATCCCAGTCTTGATCCATGTCCACTCAACAGATACCCTCGGAGATACCTGTAGAGCATCTTTATAGTCACCCAGTTACGTTGTGACATTTGATACACACAAGGTATTCCTCCGGTGTCAGTGAGTTGCATGATCTCATGGTCATAGGAACAGATACTTGACATGCAGAAAACAATAGCAATAAACTGACACGATCATATGCTACGTTCATAGTTTGGGTCTTGTCCATCACATCATTCTCCTAATGATGTGATTCTGTTATCAAATGACATCTCATGTCTATGGCTAGGAAACCTTGACCATATTGGATCAACAAGCTAGTCTACTAAAGGCATACTAGGGACACAGTGTTGTCTATGTATCCACACATGCAATTGAGTTTCCAATCAATACAATTATAGCATGGATAATAAACGATTATCATGAACAAGGAAATGTAATAATAACCACTTTATTTTTGCCTCTAGGGCATATTTCCAACAGTCTCCCACTTGCACTAGAGTCAATAATCTGGTTCACATCACTATGTGATTTACATTGTAATGAATCTAACACCCATACAGTTCTGGTATTGATCATGTTTAGCCCTTGGAAGAGGTTTAGTCAACGGGTCTGCGACATTCAGATCCGTGTGCACTTTGCAAATATTTATGTCGTCCTCCTTGATGTAATCGCGGATGGAATTGAAACGTCGCTTTATGTGTCTGGTCCTCTTGTGAAACCTTGGTTCCTTGGCTAGAGCAATGGCACCAGTGTTGTCACAGAACAGAGTCATTGGGTTCAGTGCACTAGGCACTACTCCAAGATCTGTCATGAACTCCTTCATCCAGACACCTTCCTTCGCCGCCTCCGAGGCAGCGATGTACGCCGCTTCGCATGTAGAATCAGCTACTACGCTTTGCTTGGAACTGCACCAGCTTACCACACCCCCATTGAGAATAAATACGTATCCGGTTTGTGACTTAGAGTCATCCGGATCAGTGTCAAAGCTTGCATCGACGTAACCCTTTACAACGAGCTCTTGATCACCTCCATAAACGAGAAACATGTCCTTAGTCCTTTTCAGGTACTTCAGGATATTCTTGACCGCCGTCCAGTGTTCCATTCCTGGATCACTTTGAAACCTTCCGGCCATACTTATGGCAAGGCTGACATCGGGTCTTGTGCACAGCATTGCATACATAATAGAGCCTATGGCTGAAGCATAGGGGACGACACTCATCTTTTCTCTATCTTCTGTAGTCACTGGGCATTGAGTCTTACTCAACTTCACACCTTGCAACACAGGCAAGAACCCCTTCTTGGACTGATCCATTTTGAACTTCTTCAAAACTTTGTCAAGGTATGTGCTCTGTGAAAGTCCTATTAGACGTCTCGATCTATCTCTATAGATCTTGATGCCTAATATGAAAGCAGCTTCTCCTAGGTCCTTCATTGAAAAACTCTTGTTCAAATATTCCTTCACGCTTTCCAACATTTCTATATTGTTTCCAATCAGCAATATGTCATCCACATATAATATTAGAAACGCTATAGAGCTCCCACTCACTTTCTTGTAAATACAAGCTTCTCTGTAAACTTGTATAAACCCGAACGCTTCGATCACCTCATCAAAGCGAAGATTCCAACTCCGAGATGCTTGCACCAGTCCATAAATGCATCGCTGGAGTTTGCAAACTTTGTCAGCATTCTCTGGATCGACAAAACCTTCTGGTTGCATCATATACAACTCTTCCTTAAGGAAACCGTTAAGGAACGCTGTTTTGACATCCATCTGCCAAATTTCATAATCGAAAAAGGCAGCTATTGCTAACATGATTCTGACGGACTTAAGCATCGCTATGGTGAGAAGATCTCATCGTAGTCAACTCCTTGAACTTGTGAAAAACCCTTTGCCACAAGTCGAGCTTTATAGACGGTGACATTACCGTCCGCGTCCGTCTTCCTCTTAAAGATCCATTTGTTCTGAATGGCCTTACGCCCTTCAGGTAATACTTCCAAAGCCCATACTTTGTTTTCATACATGGATCCCATCTCGGATTTCATGGCCTCTAACCATTTCTTGGAATCCGGGCCCATCATCGCTTCTCCATAACTCGTAGGTTCATCGTTGTCCAACAACATGACCTCTAAGACAGGGTTGCCGTACCACTCAGGAGCAGTACGCGTCCTTGTCGACCTACGAGGTTCGATAGCAACTTGATCCGACGCTTCATGATCATCTTCATTAACTTCCTCTTCAACTGATGTAGGCTCTACAAAAACATCTTTCTGCGCTGCACTACTCTCAGGTTGAAGTAAAGGTTCAACAACCTCATCAAGTTCTATCTTCCTCCCACTCAATTCTTTCGAGAGAAACTCTTTCTCAAGAAATGTTCCGTTTTTGGCGACAAACACTTTGCCTTCGGATCTGAGATAGAAGGTATACCCAACTGTCTCTTTTGGGTATCCTATGAAGACGCATTTCTCCGCTTTGGGTTCCAGCTTTTTAGGCTGAAGCTTTTTGACATAAGCATCACATCCCCAAACTTTAAGAAACGACAACTTTGGCTTCTTGCCAAACCACAGTTCATATGGCGTCGTCTCAACGGATTTCGATGGTGCCCTATTTAAAGTGAATGCAGTTGTCTCTAATGCATAACCCCAAAACGATAGTGGCAAATCGGCAACAGACATCATAAATCGCACCATATCCAATAAGGTTCGATTACGACGTTCGGACACACCATTACGCTGAGGTGTTCCAGGCGGTGTCAATTGTGAAACAATTCCACACTGTCTTAAGTGACTGCCAAACTCATAACTCAGATATTCTCCTCTTCGATCAGATCGTAGGAATTTAATCTTCTTGGTACGATGATTCTCAACTTCACTCTGAAATTGCTTGAACTTTTCAAACGTTTCAGACTTGTGTTTCATTAAGTAAATATACCCATATCTACTTAAGTCATCAGTGAAGGTGAGAAAGTAACGATAACCACCGCGCGCCTCAATGCTCATCGGACCGCACACATCAGTATGTATGATTTCCAACAAGTCACTTGCCCGTTCCATTGTTCCAGAGAACGGCGTCTTAGTCATCTTGCCCATGAGGCATGGCTCACATGTGTCAAGTGATTCAAAATCAAGTGACTCCAAAAGTCCATCAGCATGGAGCTTCTTCATGCGTTTTACGCCAATATGACCTAAACGGCAGTGCCACAAGAAAGTGGTATTATCAATTCTACATCTTTTGGCATCAATGTTATGAACATGTGTATCATCACTATCGAGATTCAATAAGAATAAACCCCTCACATTGGGCGCATTACCATAAAAGATATTACTCATATAAATAGAACAACCATTATTCTCTGATTTAAATGAGTAACCATCTCGCAATAAACAAGATCCGGATATAATGTTCATGCTTAACGCAGGCACTAAATAACAATTATTCAGGTTCATCACTAATCCCGATGGTAATCGTAGAGCGAGCGTGCCGACGGCGATCACATCAACCTTGGAACCATTTCCCACCCGCATCGTCACTTTGTCCTTTGCCAGCCTCCGTCTATTCCTTAGTTCCTGTTTTGAGTTGCAAATGTGAGCAACCGCACCGGTATCAAATACCCAGGCACTACAACGAGAGTTGGTAAGGTACACATCAATAACATGTATATCATATATACCTTGTTTGTTGTTGGCCGCCTTCGTGTTAGCCAAATACTTGGGGCAGTTTGGCTTCCAGTGACCAGTTCCCTTGCAATGAAAGCACTCAGTTTCTGGCTTGGGTCCAGTCTTGGGTTTCTTCACGGGAGGGGCAACTGCTTTGCCACTCTTCTTGGAGTTACCCTTCTTACCCTTGCCATTCTTCTTGAAACTAGTGGTTTTATTGACCATCAACACTTGATGCTCCTTCTGAATCTCAGACTCAGTGAGTTTCAACATCGCAAACAGCTCGGCGACTGACTTGTTCATCCCGTGCATGTTATAGTTCAACACGAAGCTCTTGTAGCTAGGTGGCAATGATTGAAAAACTCTGTCAGTGATTGCCTCTGCTGGAAGGGGCATCCCCAATTCAGCTAGACGTGTGGAATACCCAGAAATTTTGAGTATGTGTTCACTGACAGACCCGTTCTCCTCCATCTTGCAGGCATAGAACTTATCAGAGCTCTCATACCTCTCGATCCGGGCATTCTTCTCAAAGATAAACTTCAACTCTAGGAACATATCATATGCTCCATGACGTTCAAAAAATCTTTGAAGTCCCGGTTCTAAGCCATACAACATTGCACATTGAACCATTGAGTAATCATCAGAACGAGCCTGCCAGGCGTTCACAACGTCTGGAGACTCAACTGGAGCGGGTGGATCACCAAGCGGTGCATCAAGGACATAACCTTTTTGGCAAGCTGTAAGGATAATCCTTAGATTACGGGCCCAGTCCACAAAGTTACTTCCATCATCTTTCAACTTAGCTTTCTCTAGGAACGCATTAAAATTCAGGGGTGCTACTGCGCGAGCCATGATCTACAACATAAATATTGCAAAGACAACTTAGACTATTGTTCAAGATAATGAGTTTAGTTAATCATATTACTTAAAAACTCCCACTCAAATTGACATCCCTCCGGTCATTCGAGTGTCACATGATCCAAATCCACCAACTCAAGTCCGATCATCACGTGAGTTGAGGTGGTTTCAATGGTGAACATCTTCATGTGGATCATATCTACTATATGACTCATGTTCGACCTTTCAGTCTCTTGTGTTCCGAGGCCATGTCTGTACATGCTAGGCTCGTCAAGTTTAACCCGAGTGTTCCGCATGTGCAACACTGGCTTGCACCCGTTGTATGCGAACGTAGAGTCTATCACACCCGATCATCACGTGGTGTCTCGAAATGACGAACTTTCACAACGGTGCACACTCGGGGAGAACACAATTTTATCTTGGAATTTAAGTGAGGGATCACCTTATAATGCTACCGTCGTCCTAAGCAAAATAAGATGCATAAAAGGATTAACATCACATGCAAATCATAAGTGACATGATATGGCCATGAACTTGTGCTTTTGATCTCTATCTCCAAAGCACCGGCATGATCTCCATCGTCACCGGCATGACGCCATGATCTCCATCATCTTGATCTCCATCAACGTGTCGCCATGAGGTTGTCGCGCCGACTGTTGCTTCCACGACTATTGCTAACTCATAGCGATAAAGTAAAGCAAAACGGCGAAAATAATTAAAGACAACCCTATGGCTCCTGCCGGTTGTCGTACTCATCGACATGCAAGTCGTGATATTCTATACAATACATGATCATCTCATACATCACATATATCTCATCATGTAATTGGCCATATCACATCACAACATACCCTGCAAAAACAAGTTAGACGTCCTTTAATTGTTGTTGCAAGTTTTACGTGGCTGCTACGGGTATCTAGCAAGAACAATTCTTACCTACGCAAAAACCACAATGGTGATACAAAAATTGCTATTCAACCTTCTCAAGGACCGCCTTTGTCAAATCCGATCCGACTAAAGTGGGAGAAACAGACACCGGCCAGCCATCTTTATGCAACGAAGTTACATGTCAGTTGATGGAACCGGTCTCTCGTAAGCGTACGAGTAATGTTGGTCTGGGCCGCTTCATCCCACAATACCGCCGAATCAAGAAAAGACCAAGGGAGGAAGCAATCTGAATATCAACACCCACAAACTCCTTTGTGTTCTACTCGTGATCTCATCTACACATAGACCTAGCTCAGATGCCACTGTAGGGGAACGTTGCATGGGAAACAAAAAATTTCCTACGCACACGCAAGATCTATCCATGGTGATGAGCATCTACGAGAGGGAGAGTGGATCTACATACCCTTGTAGATCGCTAAGCGGGAAGCGTTAAGAAACGCGGTTGATGTAGTCGAACGTCTTCGCGATCCAAATCGCCGAGCGTCCCGCGATCCAATCACGATCTAGTACCGAACGGACGGCACCTCCACGTTCAGCACACGTACAGCTCGATGACGATCTCCGCCTTCTTGATCCAGCAAAAGGGAGCGGAGAGGTAGATGAGTTCTCCGGCAGCGCGACGGCGTGGCGGTGGTGGTGGTGGAACTATTCCAGCAGGGCTTCGCCTAAGCACTACTGAAAAACTAGAGGATTTGATCTATCGGGAGAGAGGGCTGCACTATGGCCTTTCTGGGTTGAAGTGCTTTTGCCCTCTCTCCCTCTAGTATATATAGGAGGGAGGGGAGGGGCTGGCCAGCCGAAATATCCTCCTAGGAGTCGGCCGCAAGGAGGAGGAGGTGGAGGAGTCCACCTCCAATCCTACTCCTAGTAGGATTCCTTCCCTTCCCCACTTGGACTTTCCTTTCCCTCAAGCCCAGCCGCATAGGCCTTCTTGGGCTGGCCGCCCAGCCCACCAGGGGCTGGTGCGCCACCCTCAGGTCCATGTGACCCACTTGGGGTGTGGTGGGCCCACTTGGTGGACCCCCGGAACCCATTCGTCACTCCCGGTACACTGCCGGAAATGCCCGAAACTTTTCCGGAGTTCAAACACCAACTTCCTATATATCAATCTTTACCTCCGGACCATTCTGGAGCTCCTCGTGACGTCCGGGATCTCATCCGGGACTCCGAACAACCTTCAGTCACCACCATACATAACTCTATACTACCAAAACGTCACCGAACCTTAAGTGTGCAGACCCTGCAGGTTCGAGAACTATGTAGACATGACCGAGACACCTCTACGGTCAATAACCAATAGCGGGACCTGGATGCCCATATTGGTTTCTACATATTCTACGAAGATCTTTATCGGTTGAACCTCTATGTCAAGGATTCAATTAATCCTGTATGTTGTTCCCTTTGTTCTTCGGTATGTTACTTGCCCGAGATTCGATCGTCGGTATCTCTATACCTAGTTCAATCTCGTTACTGGCAAGTCTCTTTACTCGTTCTGTAATACAAGATCCCGTGGCTAACACTTTAGTCACATTGCTTGAAAGGCTTGTTGTGATGTTGTATTACCGAGTGGGCCCTGAGATACCTCTCCGTCACACGGAGTAACAAATCCCAGTCTTGATCCATGTCCACTCAACAGATACCCTCGGAGATACCTGTAGAGCATCTTTATAGTCACCCAGTTATGTTGTGACGTTTGATACACACAAGGTATTCCTCCGGTGTCAGTGAGTTGCATGATCTCATGGTCATAGGAACAGATACTTGACATGCAGAAAACAATAGCAATAAACTGACACGATCATATGCTACGTTCATAGTTTGGGTCTTGTCCATCACATCATTCTCCTAATGATGTGATCCTATTATCAAATGACATCTCATGTCTATGGCTAGGAAACCTTGACCATCTTTGATCAACAAGCTAGTCTACTAGAGGCATACTAGGGACACAGTGTTGTCTATGTATCCACACATGTATCAGTGTTTCCAATTAATACAATTATAGCATGGATAATAAACGATTATCATGAACAAGGAAATATAATAATAACTACTTTCATTATTGCCTCTAGGGCATATTTCCAACACTCCGGTGCTAGACGCCGGCGGGGAACCATTAGTGTGCTTGCGCATCAGAGCCAAACTCTGTCGTTGACGCATCAATCCTCCACGTGCGATGGCCGTTGCCCTCGCAATGGACGAAAATCTCGTATGTGCCGTCTGTAACTGCCGCATGTGACCACCATCGTCGTGCCTGCAAATATGATTACGCACCTGTAAATGTGTTGTTGCGCCCCTTGATCTCCTTGCCATGGCCGTTGAGGGTCACCGCTCCCGCTGCAATGACCAGCGGAGGCCACCTCCGCCGCCGTCGTGGATGATGTTGTCTAGATCAACACCACCAGCTGCTCCATCGCACGTCGAGATGCCAACTCTGAGGTATCGACGCACGTCGCCGGAGCTGCATCGCTTAGATTTGCCCCGTCCCCGGGCGCCCCCGGTACCGCTGTCTTCGATGATAGTACACTGCTCCATGGCCATCTCTCCCGAGGCCGACCCATCCTTGTCAGCTGCTACATCATCGGCAGTAGCACCATCATAGCCACATGCTTCTACTGGCTTCAGATCTGATGCATCAAACACTTTCAACACCCCGGCATCGCAATCTTCCGTCACGACCTCTACGCCCATGGACGAGGAACCGAGAAGCGCGACCTTGGAATCTCCATGGTTGCTGCAGGCATAGCCACCAAGTCGTATCCATCCATGGTGCAGGCTCCAAAAAGGAATGCGGCCACAAGTACAGGTGCCACCACGGTCGAGCTGGCCAGCACGACGGAGCCCACGCGCTGCATCATGATGTCTACTACGCAACCTTCTTCTTGTAGACTCGTGTTGGGCCTCCAAGCACAGAGTTTTGTAGGACAGTAGCAAATTTCCCTCAAGTGGATGACCTAAGGTTTATCAATCCGTGGGAGGCATAGGATGAAGATGGTCTCTCTCAAGAAACCCTGCAATCAAATAACAAAGAGTCTCTTGTGTCCCCAATACACCCAATACAATGGTAAATTGTATAGGTGCACTAGTTCGGCGAAGAGATGGTGATACAAGTGCAATATGGATGATAGATATAGGTTTTTGTAATCTGAAAATATAAAAACAGCAAGGTAGCAAGTAACAAAAGTGAGCAAAAACGGTATTGCAATGCTTGAAAACAAGGCCTAGGGTTCATACTTTCACTAGTGCAAGTTCTCTCAACAATACTGTAATAGTTGAATCATATGTAAATCCCTCACGTGCGACAAAGAGTTCACTCCAAAGTCACAAATAGAGGAGAACAAACGAAGAAATTATTGTAGGGTATGAAACCACCTCAAAGTTATCTTTTCTGATCAATCTTATGAGCTATCCCTATAAGTGTCACGAACAGCCCTAGAGTTCGTACTAAAATAACACCTTAAGATACACATCAACCGAAACCCTAATGTCACCTAGATACTCCAATGTTACCACGAGTACCCATGGGCTTGATTATACGATATGCATCACACAATTTCAGATTCATTAAGTTCAATCCAACACAAAGAACTTCAAAGAGTGCCCCAAAGTTTCTACCGGAGAGTCAAGACAAAAACATGTGCCAACCCCTATGCATAGATTCCTAAGGTCACGGAACCCGCAAGTTGATCACCAAAACATACAACAAGTGGATCAATAGAACATCCCATTGTCACCACGGATATCCCATCGCAAGACATACATCAAGTGTTCTCAAATCCTTAAAGACTCAATCCGATAAGAAAACTTCAAAGGGAAAACTCAATTCATCACAAGAAGATAGAGAGGGGAAAACTCCATATGATTCATCTATATTAATAAAGCTCGCGGTACATCAAGATCATGTCATCTCAAGAACACGAGAGAGAGAGAGAGAGAGAGATCAAACACATAGCTACTGGTACATACCCTCAGCCCCGAGGGTGAACTACTCCCTCCTCGTCATGGAGACCGCTGGGATGATGAAGATGGCCTCCGGTGATGGGTTCCCCCTCCGACAGGGTGCCGGAATGGGCTCCCGATTGGTTTTTTGTGGCTACAGAGGCTTGCGGCGGCGGAACTCCCGATCTAGGTTTCTTTCTGGAGGTTTCTCGATTTATAGGAGTACTTGGCGTTGGAATCAAGTCAGGGGGGTGCTCGAGGGGCCCACAAGCCAGGGGGGCGCGCCCCCCTAGGCTTGTGGCTTCCTCGGGACTCCTCTCCGGTATCTTTTTGCTCCGGTATTTTTTATTCCAAGAATAGCACGCATCATGTGAACGAATAAAAATTTAGGCTCAACATAGGCTAACCGATAATTGTTGATGAAGAGAGGTGGGATGCGTAGCATCCCCAAGCTTAGATGCTTGAGACTTCTTGTAATATTTACTTGGGGTGCCTTGGGCATCCCCAAGCTTGAGCTTTTGTATCTCGTTCAATCCTCTCATATCATGGTTTCACCTATTCTCAAAAACATCTTCCACACAAAACTTGAAAAGAACTCGTGAGATGGGTTAGTACACATAATAACAAATCAACTCTTTATGTACTGCCAAGACAAGTTGCATAATAATTTTCAAACATTAGGTACTGTATACTATCATTTCCACAATTTATTTCTACCAATATAGGCTATGGAAACTATAGGATAAGTAGATAACGAAACTATGACAGCAATCTGTCCAAACAGAACAGTCTGTAGCAATTTATGAAAATAGTGTACTTATGTAACTCAAAAAATTATGAAAATTTAGGAAATGCTAAATAATTTATATGAAAATACTGTGTAAAAATTTCAGAAACTTTCCACGTTCCAGTAAAATATGAAAATTCAAACACTACAGCAAAAGTTTCTGTTACACAGCACACATCAAACATGCAATGCAAGCATACTAAGGCAATTCATGGAACTTTTTATTGAAAAACAAGATTATAAATAACACCTAACAGAGAACAAGAAAATAAAATGATGCTCCAAGCAAAACTCATATTATGTGACGAATAAAAATATAGCTCCAAGTAAGATATACCGATAGTGTTGAAGATGAAAGAGGGGATGCCTTCCGGGGCATCCCCAAGCTTAGGCGCTTGAGTCTTCCTTGGATATTACCTTGGGGGTGCCTTTGGCATACCCAAGCTTAGGTTCTTGTCACTCCTTATTCTCCTCATATCGGTGTCTCACCCAAAACTTGAAAACTTTAATCACACAAAACTTAACGGAACTTCGTGAGATGGGTTAGTATAATAAATAAAGATAATTCACTTAGGTACTGTCAATACAAGATTCATAATTGTTCCCACATGATACCTACTGTATTCTACCATTCACATAATTTATGTCACTGAATATAAGCTATGGGAACGCTAAAACAAGCAAACTATGCATGCAAAACAGAATCTGTCAAAAACAGAACAGTCTGTGAAGATCTGTAGTGTAACCATACTTTCCTGTCTCTAAAAATTCTGAAAAATTAGGACAACCTGAATGATCTTGTTCATGTCCGGTCAAGCATTGTCATAGAAAAGCAAATTCGATTGCCTATGATATTAACTAAGAAGGGTTTGGCGCGCTTTGCTGCGCCTTTGAATTTGTTGGGTTTCTCATAAAAAATATTCACTCTATATCAAAATATATGGTGTATTACTTTTTTAAAGTCAAACCTCTTTCAAGTCTGATCAAATTTATAGAGAAATAGATCAAAATATATAATATCAAATCGATGTTATTAGATTCATCAGGAAATGAATTTTCATATTATTTTTTATATTGTGGAAGTCGATATTTTTGACTCTGAACTTGGTCAAAATTACAGAAATTTGACTTTCCAAAAAACTAATAATCCTTATATTTTAAAATTGATGGAGTATGTAGTTTGGCCGGTGGGCGATACTGTGGAGTGTGTTTTATGTTTATTTATAATGCGGTTATTTGGTGGGTCTTTCACGGTGTAATTTGTGTTATTCACTAACCAACCCATATTTATGTGGGGATATTTTTTCATCGTTGGTTGCGCGTACTTTATTCGACTATAATATCATATGGTGGCGTTTTTTTCGTTGTGATAGGAGTCTGCGAGGGGTTAATATATTTGTATAGGACGGTTGCTGCTGATTGATTTGAAAAATCGTTGACCCGATCAAAATTGTAAACCGAATCCAAAATTAAATACCTCAATTGAATGAAAGAACTTTAAAATTAGGAAACATAGAGACTTAAAAAAAATTAATGGAAGAGCTCCTGGAAAAATTGTTCCAAAAATATTCTCCGTAAATTTTCAGCCCATTCCGATAACTTTTATTTCTGCACAAAAACAACACCACGGTAGCTCTGCTGAAAACAGCGTCAGTCCGGGTTAGTTCTAATCAAATCATACGAAATCATATAAAATTATTGTAAACATGGCATGAATACTTCATAAATTGTAGATACGTTGGAGACGTATCAGCATCCCCAAGCTTAATTCCTGCTCGTCCTCGAGTAGGTAAATGATAAAAGAAATAATTTATGAAGTGTGAATGCTAGCAAGTGCACAAGTTTGATCAATGATAATTCCAATAACTTTTTCTAGCATCAATATAAACCATAAACAGTAGCTCATCTCATAAAACTTCTCATGATCAAGTAACAAGCTATTCACATGTTAAAGTATAGACCAGAAAGTTTCTTGAAAACTAACAAACCATATTCCTAGTCATCGAACAATTGCAATTCATCTTATTTTCAGGAAGGGTCTATGTAAGAGCTTTGATTTAGCAAATTCCACATACTCAACTATCATATAGTCTTCCATGATTATTGACACTCAAAGCATATTTTTAGAACAAATAGCATCCATCGAACACAGAGAAAGATAGGGGCTTAATGTTTCGCCTCCCAACTTATTTATCATATAGATAATTGTCAACAATAATAATTCATGATTAAATATATTTGTGTGGATATATATGTCTAGATCATTCCCCAACACATGACGCTTGCCAAGAGAAAAAGGCGAAATATAGGAAGTGGTGAAGATCACCATGACTCTTGCATAAAGGTAAGTACTAGAAAGTAAAAGATAGGCCCTTTGCAGAGGGAAGCATTGATTTGCAAAGGTGCCAGAGCTCGAGCTTTTTAAAACAGAGATGAATAATAATTTTGAGCGGTATGCTTTCATTGTTAACATAACAACCGAGAGATCTCGGTATTTTCCATGCTAGATACATTATAGGCGGTTCCCAAACAGAATGATAAAGTTTTTACTCCCCCTCCACCAATCAATCACACTCCACGGCGAGCCGAATCCACGGGTACCGTCCATACAAACAACAATCTTGGGGGAGTTTTGTTTCATTATATTTTGATTTGATTTTTGAGCATGGAACTGGGCATCCCCAATACCAGCCACTTTCTCGTGAATGATAGTGAATCAACACATATCGTGAGAATAACCCACCTAGCATGGAAGATACTGACAGCCCCTAGTCACTATATGAGCGATTCGGGCATACAAAACAGAATATTATTTGAAGGTTTAGAGTTTGGCACATGCAAATTTACTTGGAACGGCAGGTAAATACCGCATATAGGTAGGTATGGTGGACTCATATGGAACAACTTTGGGTTTAAGGGTGTTTGTATGCACAAGTAGTATTTCTACTTGGTGCGGAAGTTTTGGCTAGTATGAGGTGGAAGCAAGCACCACATGTTGGAGGATCCATAACAATATAACTTCTATACAAATATACCCAAACATAACTCATTAAGTTGTCTTCCTTGTCCAATTTTAACTAATTTGCTCGAGTTTGAAAATAATTAATGAGCTCACAATCATAGAAGATGTCCAAGATAGTATATTTATATGTGGAATCTCTCTTCCTTCAATATTCTTTCATGAATTGTTCAAGTGGCCAATGCGGTGTTTGCTAACTTTCAATAAATTTTACCACCTATACTTATTATGTGTGAAGTCATTACTCCCCATGGGATAAGTATATGAAGCATATTTAATTTCAGATTTATGATATTCCAAGAATAGCACGCATCATGTGAACGAATAAAAATTTAGGCTCAACATAGGCTAACCGATAATTGTTGATGAAGAGAGGTGGGATGCGTAGCATCCCCAAGCTTAGATGCTTGAGACTTCTTGTAATATTTACTTGGGGTGCCTTGGGCATCCCCAAGCTTGAGCTTTTGTATCTCGTTCAATCCTCTCATATCATGGTTTCACCTATTCTCAAAAACATCTTCCACACAAAACTTGAAAAGAACTCGTGAGATGGGTTAGTACACATAAGAACAAATCAACTCTTTATGTACTGCCAAGACAAGTTGCATAATAATTTTCAAACATTAGGTACTGTATACTATCATTTCCACAATTTATATCTACCAATATAGGCTATGGAAACTATAGGATAAGTAGATAACGAAACTATGACAGCAATCTGTCCAAACAGAACAGTCAGTAGCAATTTATGAAAATAGTGTACTTATGTAACACAAAAAATTATGAAAATTTAGGAAATGCTAAATAATTTATATGAAAATACTGTGTAAAAATTTCAGAAACTTTCCACGTTCCAGTAAAATATGAAAATTCAAACACTACAGCAAAAGTTTCTGTTACACAGCACACATCAAACATGCAATGCAAGCATACTAAGGCAATTCATGGAACTTTTTATTGAAAAACAAGATTATAAATAACACCTAACAGAGAACAAGAAAATAAAATGATGCTCCAAGCAAAACTCATATTATGTGACGAATAAAAATATAGCTCCAAGTAAGATACACCGATAGTGTTGAAGATGAAAGAGGGGATGCCTTCCGGGGCATCCCCAAGCTTAGGCGCTTGAGTCTTCCTTGGATATTACCTTGGGGGTGCCTTTGGCATACCCAAGCTTAGGTTCTTGTCACTCCTTATTCTCCTCATATCGGTGTCTCACCCAAAACTTGAAAACTTTAATCACACAAAACTTAACGGAACTTCGTGAGATGGGTTAGTATAATAAATAAAGATAATTCACTTATGTACTGTCAATACAAGATTCATAATTGTTCCCACATGATACCTACTGTATTCTACCATTCACATAATTTATGTCACTGAATATAAGCTATGGGAACGCTAAAACAAGCAAACTATGCATGCAAAACAGAATCTGTCAAAAACAGAACAGTCTGTGAAGATCTGTAGTGTAACCATACTTTCCTGTCTCTAAAAATTCTGAAAAATTAGGACAACTTGAATAATTTATATATCAAGACTTTGTAAAAATTTCATATCATTATCACGCTCCAGTAAAAAATGAAAATTCATGTACTGGAGTCAAAAGTTTCTGTTTTGGTTCAGCATCAATTCTACTATCATCCACACTATCCCAAAGGCTATACTTGGCACTTTATTGAAACAAAAGCTATAAAACATGATTATACAGTAGCTTAATCATGTGGACACACAAAAACAGTAGGTATAAATATTGGGTTGTCTCCCAACAAGCGCTTTTCTTTAATGCCTTTTTAGCTAGGCATGATGATTTCAATGATGCTCACATAAAAGATAAGAATTGAAACATAACAGGAGCATCATGAAACATATGACTAGCACATTTAACTCTAACCAACTTCCTATGCATAGGGATTTTGTGATCAAACAATTTATGGGAACAAGAATCAACTAGCATAGGAAGGCAAAACAAGCATGACTTCAAAACTTTCAACACATAGAGAGGAAACTTGATATTATTGCAATTCCTACAAGCATATATTCCTCCCTCATAATAATCTTCAGTAGCATCATGAATGAATTTCACAATATAACCAACACATAAAGCATTCTTTTCATGATCTACAAGCATAGAAATTTTACTACTCTCCACACAAGAAAATTTCTTCTCATGACTAATAGTGGGAGTATCATAAAAGAATTGAATACTACAAATTTGTTCTACATTAAAAGAGTAATATTCAGTAAAAGGATATTCATAATCATGACAAGTATCAAAATAGTAATCATCACTCTTTTTCATCGCATAAGTATCATCACAATAATCATCATAAGTAGGAGGCATGCAATCTTTATAACAAATTTGATCATTCAAAGTAGGGGAAAATAAAAAGATCATCTTCATTAAGCATAGCATCCCCAAGCTTGGGATAAACATTAATTGCAGCAAATAAATTCTCAAACATGTCATTTTCATCAAACATAGCATCCGTAAGCTTGTGGCTTTGTATATCATAAACATAATCACTCTCATCATTAATAGTATGAATAGCACCAATAGTATAGCAATTATTATCATCCTCCAAGTTGGGCCATAAATATTTTCAAGATTATAAGAAGTATCATTATCTTCCCAATCATAATTATCACAACAAGCAATAGGCATAACAAAATCATCCTCAAGTGTATCATCTTCCACAACTATTTTTGATTCATTCTCATGAGGCCTATCAATAATGGGAGCAACATTATTTGGGAGAGATACCTCTTTACCTTTACTTTTCCTTCTTTTCTTCTTCTTCACCACATTATGTGTGGGTTTATTTAATTCCTCCAAGCTTCTTTTTGAAGAGGTTGGTTGAATAAAAAGCTCCTCCTCGTTACCTGATTCATCATAAGAAAAAATAGGAGGGTATTGGGAAACCTCTTCCCCTTCATTAGTATTCTCTTCATCTTCTATTTGTTTTCTTGTCTTTAAGTAATTGGCAATATAAGGATTCTCAATGCAATTTACCACGCAATACATATAGATTTCATTTAGATCAAAATCAATCATTTTCATGAGAACCCAAGCTGGAACATCCTTAGTTTTATGTTTCATTTCTTCATACCCCAAAAATTGACTAAGTTCATTATGATGCTCAAGGGTAATGAGGTTATCACAATTTTTGGACACAATTCGATCATGAAATAATTCACATTGGAAATTAAAATGGCCACTTTCATTGCAAAGTTCACAAGGACGGCGAGAAATATTAAGTCTTTCAGCACAAACATATAGCCTCTCTTGCAACCATTTAGTTTCTAAATACTTATGCCTCTTACAAAATTTATCTTCCCTTTTAGGCATGTCTTCACAAACTCTATGCACTCCACAAAAATTGACATGCTTATAAGAAATCTTTTTATCATGACTAGTGCAATCATCATTAGTACTATGGATATTCAAAGAATTCATACTAACAACATTGCAATCATGCTCATCACTCAAAGATTTAGTGCCAAACATTTTAATAACTTCTTCTTCTAACACTTTGGCACAATTTTCCTTTCCATCATTTTCACGAAAGACATTATAAAGATGAAGTATATGAGGCAACCTCAATTCCATTTTTTTTGTAGTTTTCTTTTATAAAACCAAACTAGTGAAAAACAAGAAACTAAAAGATTTAATTGCAAGATCTAAAGATATACCTTCAAGCACTCACCTCCCCGGCAACGGCGCCAGAAAAGAGCTTGATGTCTACTACGCAACCTTCTTCTTGTAGACTCGTGTTGGGCCTCCAAGCGCAGAGTTTTATAGGACAGTAGCAAATTTCCCTCAAGTGGATGACCTAAGGTTTATCAATCCATGGGAGGCGTAGGATGAAGATGGTCTCTCTCAAGCAACCATGCAATCAAATAACAAAGAGTCTCTTGTGTCCCCAACAAACCCAATACAATGGTAAATTGTATAGGTGCACTAGTTCGGCGAAGAGATGGTGATACAAGTGCAATATGGATGGTAGATATAGGTTTTTGTAATCTGAAAATATAAAAACAGCAAGGTAGCAAGTAACAAAAGTGAGCAAAAATGGTATTGCAATGCTTGAAAACAAGGCCTAGGGTTCATACTTTCACTAGTGCAAGTTCTCTCAACAATACTGACATAGTTGAATCATATGTAAATCCCTCACGTGCGACAAAGAGTTCACTCCAAAGTCACAAATAGCGGAGAACAAACGAAGAAATTATTGTAGGGTACGAAACCACCTCAAAGTTATCTTTTCCGATCAATCTTATGAGCTATCCCTATAAGTGTCACGAACAGCCCTAGAGTTCGTACTAAAATAACACCTTAAGATACACATCAACCGAAACCATGATGTCACCTAGATACTCCAATGTCACCACGAGTACCCATGGGCTTGATTATACGATATGCATCACACAATTTCAGATTCATTAAGTTCAATCCAACACAAAGAACTTCAAAGAGTGCCCCAAAGTTTCTACCGGAGAGTCAAGACAAAAACATGTGCCAACCCCTATGCATAGATTCCTAAGGTCACGGAACCCGCAAGTTGATCACCAAAACATACAACAAGTGGATCAATAGAACATCCCATTGTCACCACGGATATCCCATCGCAAGACACATCAAGTGTTCTCAAATCCTTAAAGACTCAATCCGATAAGAAAACTTCAAAGGGAAAACTCAATTCATCACAAGAAGATAGAGAGGGGAAAACTCCATATGATTCGTCTATATTAATAAAGCTCGCGGTACATCAAGATCGTGTCATCTCAAGAACACGAGAGAAAAAGATCAAACACATAGCTACTGGTACATACCCTCAGCCCCGAGGGTGAACTACTCCCTCCTCGTCATGGAGACCGCCGGGATGATGAAGATGGCCTCCGGTGATGGGTTCCCCCTCCGGCAGGGTGCCGGAACGGGCTCCCGATTGGTTTTTCGTGGCTACAGAGGCTTGCGGCGGCGAAACTCCCGATCTAGGTTTCTTCATGGAGGTTTCTCGGTTTATAGGAGTACTTGGCGTTGGAATCAAGTCAGTGGGGTGCTCGAGGGGCCCACAAGCCAGGGGGCGCACCCTAGGGGGGGCGCCCCCTAGGCTTGTGGCTTCCTCGGGACTCCTCTCCGGTATCTTTTTGCTCCGGTATTTTTTATATTTTCCAAAAATATTCTCCGTAAATTTTCAGCCCATTCTGAGAACTTTTATTTCTGCACAAAAACAACACCACGGTAGCTCTGCTGAAAACAGCGTCAGTCCGGGTTAGTTCTAATCAAATCATACCAAAATCATATAAAATTATTGTAAACATGGCATGAATACTTCATAAATTATAGATACGTTGGAGACGTATCACATCACGCGGCCACTTGCCTGCTGGTGCTTCTTGCCAAGGCCCTCGTCGGATGGTGTCGGCTCGTAAAACGCCGTCGTGGGAGAGGACGGGGCTGAATCGCCCCTCCGTGATTTTAGGATCGGGTGGTTTTTTCATCTGCCAGTGAATTGTTTAGTTTCAATTCTCATATTGTTAATCCGAAAACTAATGTTTCGTACAGTAAAATCTCATTGAAATTATTGCAACTAATTCCAGCAGCAACACTCGAGTATCATCTCTACTAGCCGTGACATCCCATCTAGCCGTGGGAAGCCTGCTCGGGAGAAGAAACTGTCTTGGCGGTGGCACGGACTTGTAATATTTGGTACGAATGAACGAACTAGTACGCAACTTAACTCGCCTAGCGGTGGCATTCACATGTAATTCTTGGCAACTCCTGCTTCACTGTTTTGGAGGAGCTCGAGTTTCCCAGCTCTACGACTCCTCAAGGAATACAATACAAGTTTCGCCAAGTTCTCTCGCCCATAGCCGGGATTTGGACAATTCGGCTGCACTCGTGACGTGGAGTTGAGGAGTTGAGAAGCGGGAGGGCTCCCGAACACACCCTAAATGCCCATCTTGTGAGGGACGTGGAAACGTCAAGCACATGCTCTTCCAATGTCACAAGGCGAAGTAAGTTTGGTCAATGCTGGGGCTTGAGGATGTCATCACCCGGGCATGCAAAGTAGATCACGCAGGAGAGATAGTGCTTGAATACTTGCTGGGCCTACCAACGAATGAAGCTTCGTTGTTGTGGCTGGAAAGGTCAAACTTCATTTTGGCCATCGCACCGTGGTACTTGTGGTGGAAAAAAGGATGCTTGTGTACAAAGAGCAAAAAGAAAAACCAAATGAAATTATCGCATTAGTACAGCCATTGCGGCAAACTTCATGTTGCTTCTCTGCATATAAATTATGACAACATCGATGTGATCAAAGCAATTGAAGACATATGGTTCTTTGCAGGACCAGCGACAATTATTATTGTTGTTATCATATGTCGCATGATCTTGTTCATGTCCGGTCAAGCATTGTCATAGAAAAGCAAATTCGATTGCCTATGATATTAACTAAGAAGGGTTTGGCGCGCTTTGCTGCGCCTTTGAATTTGTTGGGTTTCTCATAAAAAATATTCACTCTATATCAAAATATATGGTGTATTACTTTTTTAAAGTCAAACCTCTTTCAAGTCTGATCAAATTTATAGAGAAATAGATCAAAATATATAATATCAAATCGATGTTATTAGATTCATCAGGAAATGAATTTTCATATTATTTTTTATATTGTGGAAGTCGATATTTTTGACTCTGAACTTGGTCAAAATTACAGAAATTTGACTTTCCAAAAAACTAATAATCCTTATATTTTAAAATTGATGGAGTATGTAGTTTGGCCGGTGGGCGATACTGTGGAGTGTGTTTTATGTTTATTTATAATGCGGTTATTTGGTGGGTCTTTCACGGTGTAATTTGTGTTATTCACTAACCAACCCATATTTATGTGGGGATATTTTTTCATCGTTGGTTGCGTGTACTTTATTCGACTATAATATCATATGGTGGCGTTTTTTTCGTTGTGATAGGAGTCTGCGAGGGATTAATATATTTGTATAGGACGGTTGCTGCTGATTGATTTGAAAAATCGTTGACCCGATCAAAATTGTAAACCGAATCCAAAATTAAATACCTCAATCGAATGAAAGAACTTTAAAATTAGGAAACATAGAGACTTAAAAAAAATTAATGGAAGAGCTCCTGGAAAAATTGTTGACCCAGTTAATCCGATGACCTAACTCTAAATTGAAGACTTAATTAATTGTGAAGATTTAAAAATTAGAAAGCATAGTGTATTGTGTAAAAAAATAAACAAAAAAGATTGTTGATCCAGTCAAAATTGGGTGACCAAATTTCAATTGGAGACCTCAATTGATTGTGAGGCCTTCAATCCTAAAAGGTTTAGTGATATAGTATATTTATCTGCAGTGCATCAGTTAATTGGATTCCCAAAAGAGAATAAGCATACGGGTAATATTTTCAATATAAAATGCTTCTATATTTTTTGCACACATAGACGAAGTACAGCAGTAACCACCCCGCGTGTCTGAAAACTACACTACAGAAGAATAGGTCCATCAGATACGTTCCACAATCTAAATAACGATGTACGTACCTCCGTAGGGAAATAAACCAAGGGCGTACTAGCATTTTGAGAAGAAAGATATTATTCTTCACTCTCCAGGTATCAAACAGAACGAAAAGCTACTCCAAGAAGGCCAACACTGGAGCCTTGGAGAAGAAGCGTGAAATGAAAATGACACCAAAGTCGTAACATATGAAAGAGGTTGCAGGATCACTTGACGTCAAAAAAGAAAGAAAGAAAATGGTTGCAGGCTGAACGGGCCCTGCGCGATCCTCGGGAAAGGCAAACAGTCCAAGCACATCTTCGCCGGCCCAGCAGCAAAGCCAGCAACCCATGGTGGACTGGAGCAAACCATCATAAATGGAGGAAAGGTTCGACCCCAGCCAGAATAATCCCACCTCGCCGAGCGCAGCGGCACCGCGAAGCTCCGGAGGCTACATATATGGGGTGCGGGGCTAGCGGTGAAGGTTGCCTTAAACTAATGAGTAAGGAAAACAAAGCGGTGCGGTGAGAGCCGCTCGCGGTGCGGGGTCAAAACCCGCACGGCAATTTTTGTAGGGGGAAGAGGCTGGCGCGGGCACTGACACTGCTTACTTTGCAGGACTTGCCTGTGCGGGCCTTCCTACCCACCAAATCATAAATCAAACTTTCTTATCAACAAATGTTGGCATTCTTTCTAGGCAACGAAACGTTTGGGTACGGAGCGCCGGCCAAAACTTTCTGGGTACGGAGCGTCGGCCAAAACTTTTGGCTGGTCGCCCGCACCACGTGACCTGTTTCTTCCTTGTCACCATGGCGGAGGCGCACGGTCCCGGCGAGTGATGAAGGCGTGCGGCCCTGGCGAATCCGCCGTCTACCCACGCATCGACGGCGAGCGACCCTGATGAGGCCGCCGTCTCCCCCGTCCCTGCGTGCACGACGACTTTTTATCCGCAGCTCTGGCTATTTCCAGCACAACGTCTTGAGCTCCACCATTTTTTCGCAGCTCCGGCGAACGAGCTGCATAATTGCGACGGCGAGGCGCACACACGACACAGGGATGCTGAAACCAACATCGAAAATTGCTACATGCTTCAACCAGCATCACATTTTGCTACAACCAGCATCACATTTTGCTACAACCGGGGTCGCATTTTGCTACATCGCACATGGCTTCGCGATTTTTGCTTCAACCGGCAATGAAAAAAGCTACATCCGATGACGTGATTTGCTGCAACGGTCACGACGAAGTTTATGGCAGCGACGGCGGCGCTGCGATTTTTGCTGCAACCGACAGCAGAAAAAGCTACCACCGGCTGTCAATTTTGCTACAACCAGCAACGAAAAAAGCTACAACCAGACTCTGCAGAATCAGATAAGTTGCAACCGTCGGGGCACTGTTTCCGGCGAACCGTCGCCACCGGAGCGTGGCCGTCGTGCACTGGTATTGCGAGCGGTGGCACCGGAGCTACAAGGGTTGCAACCATGAGCGCGCGCTGCTGCATCCACAGAGGTTAGAAACTGATATGGGGTGTCCCGATCTTCTCAGTAAGCGGCGGTGGTGATGATGATGGTGTAGGATAACTTGTATGTCGCCGATGAACTCTCCCTCGCTTGATCCCTGATGCCAATGCAAAAGGTCTCAACCCCTTGGATATTCACAACGTCACACACTTGTGCACGCAGCCGTCGACCACGAACGGTATAATTGCAATATACTAATTCCCAATGGAACAGCAGATCACACTTGACTTGCAGTATATAATCACCAGATCGATACGAATTGGTGATGAGGATTCAAGATGAATGCTTACAAGCAATCTCATGAACTAGGGTTTATCTTAAACGTGGTCTAACCTTAACTAACTCTAGGGGACGGGTATTTATAGTCTAAAATGAGATCGAAGGGGTACACGGCCTGGACAGCCCAAAACCTGCGCGCAGGCAGAGCGATACTACCTCTTATGGCAAGCGGTACTACCGTGATAAGCGGTACTACCGCTCGTACAAATATCAAGTGCCGCTTTAGTACCGCTTGGGGTCGCTCGGTTCCAGAAAATTTTTCCTAAGCGGTACTAGGACGGTAGTACTGGAGCGGTACTACCGCTTAAGCGGTACTACCGCTTGTGTGGGGCGGTACTACCGCCCTGGAAACTGCAGGGTCTTCCTCCCTTCCTTGCTGCAATGCCTCCTTGTTCCCTTGTGCCATACCTTCCTCTCCAATGTACCTAACGATACATACACACAAGGATTTAGGCAGTATAAAGTTCTTTCGAATCAAAGTAACAAGTTCAACTAGGAATGAATTCACCTTATGATATTTGTCAACGAGGCTCAATATTTCTTTCCAGCTTAAGCAAGCAGAATCATCATATTTCGTGAATATATCCTCATCATCCTCCCTTTCTTCAAGAAAAGCCGTCCGCGGCTTTGGGTAAGCTGAAAATGGCAGAAACAAAAAGAACAACGTGTACGCATAATATATGTATATATAACATGCTGTATCATTTTTGTTGTCATGAAAAAGATTCCCAGTATGCAATAAATTGCAAGTATACAAGACAAAATGTCCATGCGGGAACAAATAATATCTGAGGAATCGGCAATCATAATTGCAAGTAAAAGTGAAGTACATATAGTCATGACCAGAATGAGGAACACACATGTACAATGTCTTGTTGTTCAGTATTAAGTCCAAAGTCCTCACAGAAGATCGATGATCAAATGTGCTATAAGCAAGGTAAAACCAGTCCAAAATATTGAAAGATACATATATTGGATACCATGCTTCAACTGTGCCACTCTGATATATAGAACAAACGTATGTATGTTCATGAGCAGGACTCGCAGCGTGTAAGATGCAACTCGGTTTGCAAATATAAGTGAAGTCTATAGCAGTAGCATATAAATGCAACAGGTATTGGGACAAACACAATGGATCAGATTCGGTTATAGCAAGATTAGAACAATCCAATATAGCTGAAATTTTTGTTGGCCGCAATAAATCAACTAGAACAGAATGATATGTCATATTCTCATGAAAATTAGGGACTGTCCCAAAGCAAAATGACTTTGTCACATAGCATATAGGACGTAAAACATCAAGTTTCAAATCAGCAATCCTATCACAGGTAATGCATATGTGATCCACCAGAAAATTATCAGTCATGCTATATTCACCAATTAAATTAAATGTGAAACTATAGGCATATGTGCTAGAATTTAGATAAGAGATTTCAGAAATCTTCTTCATAGCACAACTCAAACTAAGAGGTTCATTTAGCATGATGGAATACACAATATCAACAGGTGGTATTCAAGCAAGTACTTCCTTATGTGTCATAAGTACCACATGATCAAAGTTTGAAATAGGGAATATATCACATGGTGCTGAAACAGCGGTGCAAGGCAAATCACAATGAGGCAGCAGCAAAGGAATAGACTCACAATATGTCGCACGTGCTGGCTGTAGCGCGAAATCAGTACCTATATCAACGACAGTCTCCTCAGATGTAGTAGGCACTTGGACCTCCTCCTCAAGTGACAATGCACGGTCGGGTGATGCAGGTTGTAAAACAGACGGCTCCCTTTCTTCAAAAGCAACCTGCATATCACAAGAAACAACACTAGGAGTAGAGATGATTACATTAGGTGAATCCGCACATGTTTCATCGACTCCCACTCGCAGGTTGTCTGGAACACTCAAACTCTCACTCTTATTGCGTACACTCATATCTACACAAATGGTGGAACCATTAACGTTGGGGTTCTCAATTGTGCAGATGGTGGAAACATTCAACTTAGGTGCAAGAGCAGAATCATCATGGGGTTTTATTTTAGTGGTTGCAGGCGGACGTAGGTTTTGACGCCTAACCTCCTGAAATTCCTGAAGTCGTGTATGTGCTAACCAAGTGTGCTTATTCTTCCAAAAGAATAAAGGATCAATCTGAGCACTATCAAATTGAACCTTATACCTATCACACCAAGGTTTTTCCAACAAAACGTGACAACAATTAAGTGCTCTAGGAATGACATCACAGTGCATGCTAACAGTATGGCCATAAATGGTGATAGGAACATAAGCATGATGAGTAATTGGAAATGCCTCATCATAAGAAACAACTAACGTATATGGCACAAGTTTGGAACATATAAGCAACTGCAGCTTGTTAACAACATCAATAGTGACCAAGTTTGTGAGAGAATAAGTATCAATGATCACTGCAGCAGGTCTACCTTCGATGTCTGCAGTAAAGTGGAACAAACCTGAATCAAGATGTACACCAAAATCTTCCTCCTCCCAGAATGCATCACTGCACAAAAACTGTAATGGTAATGGCTTGTCCTTGATAGGATTGACCATTATTAGTACAGAAAAAGTATAGTAGATGTATATGGTGTACTCTCACAACTCACGCAAAAACTGACAAGAAAAGGAAATCTTACCGTTCCAAAGTGAATAGTAATGCGTACCCGTTCGGATGTATGACTAGTGCACGGATGTGATGAGGTGAATATCAGGATATAAGAGCAATCACACGACAAACCAGGGTATATGGTGAAGCTTGGTTGGGATACCTAACAACACCGAAGACAAGTCCTAGTGCTGATCGTGTGATACAAACACCCAAGGAAAACACACACGGTGGAGAAAAACGTGGCAAAGCAACTATAAAAACAGGATGTGTTGCAATGCACTAGAGAGACACTAGCAATGCTCAATGTAAACAGGCACAAGATTGCTCAATTCTACTAGTGCACAATCGCAAGATAATACAAATCCAACAGTGCAATAGATAGCAACAACGTCCAGCCACTGTTTCTCTCGTTTCTTTCTTTCGCTCTGTTTTTTTTTTTCAACTGTCACGTGAACAGTACGTGAACAGTAAAACAAACTTTTTCTCTCTCCTCTTTTTTTTGAGGCCACAATAGATCGCAAGCAGCGGCAACTGTTCTTGGATCACGTCCAGAAATTGCAAAGCACCAAAACCTATATGAGCAGCCTGTAGAGCGGAAACTAGTCTCGTGGGTAAGTTCCTAACACCTTTTGTGTAGACAGGCTGTGGCTATGGATTGGAATTTGCAAAACAGGATAGCTAATCGAACAACAATCCAATCTACGATGCAATCTACGATGGAAACTAAAAACCAATGGATTCGAAGGAAAAAGCTACGCAAAAAGAAAGACACAACGACCAGCAACTAAAACCAATCTACGATGCAATCTAGGCTATGGCAAAAACCCTAACCCGAATCTTTTTGTGAGGCTTTTTCTGGATAGGATGAAAAACACAACTAATCTACGGATGATTTGGTGGATGCTTACCGAGGCAACGCTGGATATCTGATACCAAGATGATATGGGGTGTCCCGATCTTCTCAGTAAGCAGCGGTGGTGATGATGATGGTGTAGGATAACTTGTATGTCGCCGATGAACTCTCCCTCGCTTGATCCCTGATGCCAATGCAAAAGGTCTCAACCCTTTGGATATTCACAACGTCACACACTTGCGCACGCAGCCGTCGACCACGAACGGTATAATTGCAATATACTAATTCCCAATGGAACAGCAGATCACACTTGACTTGCAGTATATAATCACCAGATCGATACGAATTGGTGATGAGGATTCAAGATGAATGCTTACAAGCAATCTCATGAACTAGGGTTTATCTTAAACGTGGTCTAACCTTAACTAACTCTAGGGGACGGGTATTTATAGTCTAAAACGAGATCGAAGGGGTACACGGCCTGGACAGCCCAAAACCTGCGCGCAGGCAGAGCGGTACTACCGCTTATGGCAAGCGGTACTACCGTGATAAGAGGTACTACCGCTCGTACAAATATCAAGTGCCGCTTTAGTACCGCTTGGGGTCGCTCGATTCCAGAAGAAATTTCCTAAGCGGTACTAGGACGGTAGTACTGGAGCGGTACTACCGCTTAAGCGGTACTACCGCTTGTGTGGAGCGGTACTACCGCCCTGGAAACTGCAGGGTCTTCCTCCCTTCCTTGCTGCAATGCCTCCTTGTTCCCTTGTGCCATGCCTTCCTCTCCAATGTACCTAACGATACATACACACAAGGATTTAGGCAGTATAAAGTTCTTTCGAATCAAAGTAACAAGTTCAACTAGGAATGAATTCACCTTATGATATTTGTCAATGAGGCTCAATATTTCTTTCCAGCTTAAGCAAGCAGAATCATCATATTTCGTGAATATATCCTCATCAGAAACGCACGAAGGCGACATAGGTGAGGGCGGCGACCAGCGGCGAGGGCGGCGACCGGCGGCGACCGACGGTGAGGGCGACCGGCGGTGAGGAGGCGAGGCGAGGCGGTCGGCGCATGCTGGGGCGTCGGCGCGTGCGAGGCGGGCCTCTCCCTTTTCCCGTGCGAGAGGTTGAAGATGGGAGGTTGGGGACGAAGGGATCTGACGGCTCGGGGGGCCAGATCTGACGGCTGGGGCTCGACCGGCCCAACAGTTGGGCCGGCACGCCGGCGCAGAGTGCTGCCCTCCCTTCTTTCTAAGCACTTTGTTCTTAACATTAGTGTTAAAAATGTTCTTATATTAAACGCTTTTACTCCCTCATATAAGACCTTTTAAAGAAGAGATTCTATTATGGACTACATGTGGAGCAAAATAAATGAATCTACACTCTAAAATATCTCTAAAATATGTCTATATACATTTGGGTAAACGTTTACTGCCGGCAGACCGACTGAGTCTTCGGCCGGTCACGCGCGACACGTTGGATCAAAAGCAATCAAACGCTCCTGGCTCGTCCCACTACATGCGAAACCGCTTGGTGCGTGACGTGTTAGGCTGGTGGGTCGAGCCACGTCTTCCCTCTCTCCTTTTTCTACTCAACCGCCTAGCCTTATCCTTTCATCGTATTCCTTCTCTACATGCTTTAACAAGCATCTAATTGCTACAACCGACATCTCATTGCGTTATAACCGTTCACTGAAAAGCTGCATCCACGTTCGTCAGAGTTGCAATCCGAGTTCGCCGGAGTTGTAGCCACGGTCATCCAGCGATTTTTTGCTACAACCGGTGTAGATTTTTGCTACAACCGTCCACTAAAAAGGTTGCATCCACGTTCGTCAGAGTTGCAACCCGAGTTCATCGGAGTTGTAGCCACGGTCATCCAGCGATTTTTTGCTACAACCGGTGTCGATTTTTGCTACAATCGTCCACTAAAACAGCTGCATCCACATTCGTCAGAGTTGCAACCCGAGTTCGTCGGAGTTGTAGCCACGGTCATCCAGCGATTTTTTGCTACAACCGGTGTCGATTTTTGCTACAACCGTCCACTAAAACAGCTGCATCCACATTCGTCAGAGTTGCAACCCGACTTCGTCGGAGTTGTAGCCACGGTCATCCAGCGATTTTTTTGCTACAACCAATGTCGATTTTTGCTACAACCGGTGTCGATTGTTGCTACAACGGTGACCACGAACGAGTTCAGAGCCGCATCCGTGGGGGAGACGTTCTGCTGCCGCCGGCGAGTTGGCTAGCGCTGAAGTAGAAGCATGCGGAGGATACGGGAGGGAGGAGGACGTGCAGGGGCGCAGGACATGGACACATAGAAGATGAGAGGGAGCAGAAGTGGAGACGCCGCGACAGGGAACTCTGAACCGCAACAACGGTCGCGACCTGTTAGAGGACGAGCGGTGGGGTGGCCTGCAAACAATGGCGAATCTAGCGTGATAATAGAGGGTAGGCTCAAACATCAATTTACTAAGCCTAATTAGCAAATACACTGTAATTGTTGCATGTGAAGCACTTTGATGTAATTGTCATATGTTATATTTAGCTGAAATAGAATTTTAGAGGGTAGGCTTCAGCCTATTGAAGCCTCCCTACTAGAATCGCCACTGCCTGCAAGCGGTGGTTGTTGGGGACGAGGGCGGGCAACCAAGGAGCTCCCGCGGCGCCGATGGCCGGCAGACGCGGGCGGGGCGAGCGCATCAGCCATGTGCGTGAGCTTCTGCTTTTTCTGTTCTGTTAGAAACCGGTCGCGGAACGAGCTGCTGATTGATCTGACGGTTACGCACATCTAAATCAAACGGCTCTGGGCTGACCGGCGGAATCTCTGGCCGGCGGACCGGCGCAGAGTAGCGCCCATACATTTGTATGTAGTCTATAGTGAAATCTCTAAAAGGTCTTATATTTTGGAACGAGGGAGTATATTGTAGTGTCAAAAATGCTCTTATATTATATTATGGGACGGAGTAGTACATCTGATTTGAGCCATATATTGTGTATTGAATCATCCGATCTGAGCCATATATCGTGTATTGAAGTAGTACATCCGATTTGAGCCCTATAGCCAGCTCACTCAACGTTGCCCCCTAGTCGAATACCTTAAATCCATATTCCTTTCCGTGTCCGTGTCTGACGGTCGTGAGACCCACGAAGTGAAGGTCTGATCGCCGGCGAGGTACAGTATATATAGAGCATAAGACACGGACATGCCCACATGGGACATGAGGCGCCGCCGTCCCCGATGCCCAACTCCTCATCGGAGCACGTCGACTGGACGTCGCCGGTCGAAGTAAGGTCCACGATAAATCCCTTGTGGTCGGAGCCCGACACCTCCACGATGCGGTTGTGGCGTCAACGGGTATCGGTCACCCATAGCGGCCCCGTAGCGGCGTGCGACTCCGCCTCCGAGGCCTCGGTCGCGAGGACTGTTGCGGCTTCCCGCACCCTCCGCCTCACACGCCGGGCACACCGTTCCATGACACCGGGCTGTTCGTGATGCATGTCGTCGTTTACCTCGACTCAAAGCCTGACGCCACGGGGAAGACGCGCCACCGCCCCGGCATCGGGGCGCCAGACGGCGCTCACAACGTCTGGGGAGGGAGCGGTCACGCGCCTTCTGCCACCAAGCCCGACGGATCCAAGCGTCATTTGCATGGACGCGGTGGATTCCCGCCGGATCTAGTCCGACCGTGGTCAGGCGGACTCCTCCCGAGAGCGACGGAGAGCCATGTAGACGACCATCTCCTCCTTAGACCCACATGTGCGCGAGGTCCCATCGACATAATTGGGAGATCTTGCAATTCGATCCGCTGTCATCATGTCGGAGAGAAGGTCGGAGATCGCTAGAACGAAGCTTGGGAGCGGAGTGGCTAAGTTTGATCTAGGGTGAGATGCACGCGATTATATGTGGGTCGGGATGGGCCAGCGTGGGCCAGATCCGACATGGTGGACGCGCTGAGGCGCGTCGGGGCCTCTTCCCATATCTGTCTTAGATATGGGTTGAATATGAGGGATGTCGGTTAGTCCGGATGCATAAGACCGGTGTGAGGGGTGCGGTTGGGTCACAATTTTGTGACCGCTCACTGGCCCAACCGTTCGTCCGATAAAGAGCATTTGAGGAGTCCGGTTGTAGATGTTTTCATATCACACAACTTATATTTGTGGTTGGTGTGGCTCGTCTTGATCTATTTGATTATATTCGATGACTAGTGTAGAGACATTGCCATCCCCAGTGACTCATCGGTTTTTTGTAGTTCTCATATACAAAAAGTTTCAAAAGGGAATTTCTAATTTATTTTTTACTAAAGCAATATTTCCACCATATAATAAAGTCTCGACCCTTCCAACAAAAATAATCAAGGTTTTACAAACCAAACATGATTTCGATATGTAGCAGCCCTAATTCATACGACAACACACACGAAAATATAAGTGAATATGATAGTAAATTTTGGGAATAGAAGTAGATAGGAACTATCTGCACGCGAGCTCAAATGAACTGATATGAACAGTAAAATCTAAATGAAAACACTTGTTTTCATCTTGCTAATCGCTCGTGCATGACAGTCGAGTGAGTAGCCGCTGGAGCAAAAGGTATCATACGTTGCTCATGAGTTATGCGTGATATCTTTTGGGAAACATCCATGACTGACCAGTAGCCTCATCCGAGTAAATTATAAAATAACTATCACATTTGGGACTAGGGCTCTAGTTTACTACTACTATGGTTTTTTAACCCATCACCTCGAGGCCTGTTGGTGAAAAATTGTACTGGTCGGGCGATTTGAGCGTTCCAAACCGTTTTTCGAAAGGGCGGTCCCACCTATCGAAAATATAGACGGTGTGGGGGGAGACGTGTGTTAGCACGTTTCACTTCTCCCTGTAGTTGGTCGTTGCCCTCTCATTTTCTTCCCTTTGTCCCACACACTCAAAGAAACAATGACGATTAGAGGTGGCATGGATGACCTGGCCAGCCACGACAATGTTGGCCGGCGGTGATGAATCTCCCTGTGCATCATGCTGCAACATTCCGTCCTTATTAGAGAACGAGTTAGGCAAGGGAGTGGGCAGGAAATGCCCAACCATAGGGAAACGAATACAAATTATAGAATTCATAGTAACAATCATACCGACACTACAAAGAAAATATCTCCGGTTTCTCGGACAAATCACAAAGGTAACTACAATAATAAAGAAATAGCCCATGTCATAGGTTTCACCTGCAAACCGCGTACATGTGCTCGTGATGCAAACTGAAAAATCAAGCCCGACACAGATTCTGGAGCGGCACAGAAGACGTCGTCGAGCCATGCAAGGAGTCAGGGCGAAGTCAACCGAAGAAGCACAATGAAGTCGTCTGAAGAAGTCGCGACGAAGCTAATTTTTTTTTTTGAACACAGTACAGACGCAAGCGCTCATATACACGCGCATACACTCACCCCTATGAACGCACGCACGCACACCCTACCCCTATGAGCACCTCCGAGAGACTGAGCCGGCATATCATCATGAAATTTACGAAGTCACCGTAGGCAACTCGTCATCGACGGGAACGTCTCCTCCCACTGAATGCGCATCGCCGGAAATCCTGAAATAAATTCAGGAATAAATGCGAGCACCAGGATTTGAACCCTGGTGGGCTGGGGATACCACAGTCCCTCTAACCATCCAACCACAGGTTGGTTCGCCGCGACGAAGCTAATTGAAGAGGCCTGGTTAGACTATGTATTTGTATAAGCTTCCGTATATACCCCTGTACTCTGTATACCCCTTATATATATGAGATAGCCACACCCCGTATTGGGTGTCGTGCAGTTTCCCATAACCCTATGTTTTACATGGTATCAAATTAGGTTACGATCCCTTCCGCCTCTGCCCCGATCGCCGCCTCCGCCGCCGCGATCTATCACTGCGATGGCCGCCCTGCCCCCGCCTGCTCAAGCAGCCGCCGCCTCTCCGGCCGCCGCTGTCTCCCCGTTCCTGTCATCGCGCCCGCTTGCCGCCGTGGCTGGCTCCTCCACGGCTGCTGATGCTCCTGCGCCCGCCGCTCCTCGGCCTGACCCGTCGTCGCCGGGCCCGGTCGTTGCCGCGCCGCCTCTGTCTCGTGGCTTCGGGCATGTCCCGCCGCTGGGCTACGGGCCTGCTGTTGCCGGCTCCTGGCCGGGTTACCACCAGCACTACGGCCCGCCCGACGTGCCCGTGGCTGCCTACGGCGGTCCAGCCGCCCCGTTGGCCTCCTACAGTGCGCCGTCACACGCGCCGACTTCTGGCGCGGCTGCGGGGCACCCATGGCTGTCCTACTTGGCGCCGCCTGGTGCCCTAGCTGCGCAGCCGGCTGCCTATGGTGGCCCTTCTCCGTACGGGGCGCCCTACGGGGGTTCCTCCTTGGAGTTGCTGCCCTCTTCGGTGCAGCCTGGGGTGGCCTGCAACCCCGGCCTTTATGCGCCGCCATCGCCTTCGGATCATACTGCTGCGGCTGCGCCGTTCTACTTTGCACACCTCATCCCGGTGAAGCTTACGACGGATAACTACCTGTCGTGGCGTGCCCAAGTGTTGCCGCTACTCCGCAGTCGCTATCTGGAGGGCTATGTTGACGGCACCTTGCCCTGTCCTCTGCCGCATCATCCGGCGCATCATGCTTGGGTGGCGCAGGATCAATCCATCCTCTCCGCTCTACAGTCCTCCCTCACGGAGGGCGTATCGTCGCTGGTCATCTTCGCCGCTACGTCTCGAGACGCGTGGACGGCTCTCCATACCAGTTTTGCTTCTCAATCCATGGCACGTGCTCATGCCATTCGCACTGCGCTTGGGGAGGTGAAGCTCAACTCCCTCACCGTCACTGACTACTTCAACAAGGTGACGGGTATGGCGGACACACTTGCCTCCATTGGCAAGGCTCTTAGGCCAGAAGAATTCACCTCCTATGTGCTCAATGGGCTGGGTGATGACTATGATAATTTGGTGGAGAATATCAATGGTCGCGACACTCCCATCCAGCCGCGTGAGCTATATGCGCGACTCCTTGCCACGGAACAGCGTGTCCAGGCTCGCCGATCTATGCCGAGCTTCTCCTCCGCCAACGCTGCTACGCGTGGAAAGGGCAAGCCATACACGCCACCACCACCTGGTGGCAAGCCGGGGGCCGCGCCCAACCCACGGAACACCACTACTTCTGGTGGTGGTCGCGTCCGTGCTTGCTGCCCTTCCTGTGGAGTTCAGGTCCCCTGCCAGCTTTGTGGTCTGAATGGTCATCTTGCCTCTCGTTGCCATCGTCGCTTCAAGAAAGATTTTTTGAGCATTGGGAACGATGGTAAAGGTAATGAGAAGCAGGCTGCTTTGGCCAGTCATGAGCAGGGGCATACTCCTTCCTATCCAGTCGATGCATCCTGGTACATGGATACGGGAGCCACCAACCACTTGACGAGCGATATGGGAAAGCTCTCTACACAGGAGCCGTACCGTGGACATGATCAGGTTCATACTGCAAACGGGGAAGGTATGCACATCTCACATATTGGCCAGGCATCTCTTCTTACTCGTCGATCCAAACAATTACGTCTTCTTAATGTCCTTCGAGTTCCCTATGTTTCACGTAGTTTGTTGTCTGTTCCTAAACTTACTCGTGATAATAATGTTCTTGCTGAGTTTCATCCTTTTCATTTTTTTACAAAGGATCGGGACACGAGGGACGTACTCCTTAGAGGTCGACTGCGCAATAATGGTCTCTATGCACTTGATGTGCCACCTGCTCCTAGTGCTTTCAGCGGCGTTCGTGTGTCTCCATCACATTGGCATGCGCGCCTCGGTCATCCTGCCACTCCCATTGTTCGCCATGTTCTTCATCGTCATGAGCTCCCAGTTGTGTCTAATAAATATGTTGATGCAGTTTATGATGCCTTTCAGCAAGGCAAGAGTCATCAGCTTCCTTTTTCTGAGTCGAGTCGTGTAGTCACTAAACCGCTTGAACTTGTGTTTTCGGATGTATGGGGCCATGCCCAAACCTCTGTTAGTGGTCATAACTACTAAGTCAGTTTCATTGATGCTTATAGCCGGTTCACTTGGCTTTATCTTCTTAAGCGCAAGTCCGATGTGTTTCATGTTTTCTTGCAATTCCAAGCGCATGTTGAGCGTCTGCTTAGTCACAAAGTCATTCATGTGCAATCTGATTGGGGTGGTGAGTACCACAACCTCAATGCGTTCTTTAATAAGCTTGGAATCACTCATCGTGTGTCTTGTCCTCATACGCATCAACAGAACGGTGTAGCTGAGCGTAAGCATCGTCATATAGTTGAGACTGGTCTTGCTTTGCTTGCCCATGCCTCGGTTCCTTTTCGGTTTTGGAGTGATGCGTTTTCCACCGCATGCTTTCTCATTAATCGATTACCTACACGACTCCGTCAGATGAAAACACCACTTGAACTCTTGTTGAATGAAATCCCTGATTATACATTCTTCAAAGTGTTTGGGTGTGCGTGTTGGCCACATCTTCGTCCATATAACCAACGCAAGTTGGAGTTTCGATCAAAACAGTGCGTGTTTCTTGGCTATAGTTCTCTTCATAAAGGGTACAAATGTCTTCATGTTTCCTCTAACCGCGTCTACATCTCTCGTGATGTAGTGTTTGACGAGAACGTTTTTCCTTTTGCTGCATCTCCGGTCACCTCCACCACTCCCCCTACACCTGAGCAACCCGCCGTACCATTGCCTGGTCAATTTGTTGATGCTGCTTATACTCCCTTGTTGCTACCTAACCATGGTGCAGGTACTGGACGTGGAGCACGCCTTGAGATTCTGGATGTGGAGCCACCTGCGTCTTCTCTGCCGGCTGCTGTGCCAGCTGTGCCGCCGGTCGTGCTGGCCGAGACGGCCTTGCCGGGGGCGGCCTTGCCGGGGGCTGCTGCATCTGGGGCTCTGCCGGTCTCGCGGGCCGAGCCGGCCGAGCCGGGGCCGGCCGAGCCGGGGGCTGCTGCATCTGGGGCTCTGCCGGTCTCGCGGGCCGAGCCGGCCTTGCCGGGGGCTGCTGCATCTGGGGCTGTGCCGGCCTCGCTGGCCGAGCCGGCCTTGCCGGGGGCTGCCGTGCCGGCTGCGTTGGCCTTGCCGGGGGCTGCCTTGCCGGGGTCCTCGCCCCCCTCGCCAGGCATGTCGCCTGGGCAGCAGCCTTCACCGCCACCTCCGCCATCTACCGCTCCTCTGCGTCCTCGTACGCGGAGTCAGAATGGTATTGTTCGGTCAAAGGAACGTACTGATGGCACGGTTGCCTGGATTGCGGCGTGCATGGCACAAACAGATGCTGATCCCACTGCCGAGCCTCGTCATTTTCAGGCGGCTCTTCGGATTCCTCATTGGCGCAATGCCATGGAGCAGGAGTTTCAGGCGCTACAGAGGAACGATACTTGGCTACTGGTTCCTCCTGTATCTGGTGTCAACATCATTGATTCCAAGTGGGTTTTTAAGGTAAAGAAGCATGCTGACGGTTCCATTGAGCGTTACAAGGCGCGGTTGGTGGCAAAAGGTTTTAAACAACGGTATGGTCTTGATTATGAGGATACTTTCAGCCCAGTTGTTAAACCTACCACTATTCGGTTACTCCTGTCCTTGGCTGTTGCTAAAGGGTGGTCTCTGCGCCAGCTTGATGTTCAGAATGCTTTTCTCCATGATGTCTTGGAGGAAGAAGTTTACATGCGGCAACCTCCGGGTTTTGTTGATCCAGCTCGTCCACATCATTTTTGTCGTCTTGTTAAGGCGCTTTATGGACTCAAGCAGGCTCCCCGTGCATGGCATGCCCGACTGGGTTCGGTTCTTCGACAGCTTGGGTTTACCCCGTCCACCGCTGACACGTCTCTGTTCCTACTTCATCGTCCTGAAGTTACTATGTATCTGCTGGTGTATGTTGATGACATTATTCTCATCAGCTCCTCCGTGTCTGCTGCGGATCGTCTGCTGTCTGCTCTGAGTGGTCACTTTGCTGTCAAGGATCTGGGGGCTCTCCATTACTTTCTTGGCCTGGAGGTTTCACGGTCTTCTGCTGGTCTGACTCTTATTCAGCATAAGTACTCTTTGGATCTGCTCCGCCGTGCAGGTATGCTGCGCTGCAAGCATGCTACCACCCCTATGTCTGCGACAGATAGGTTATCAGCTTTGGATGGTGACTTGCTCTCTTCAGATGATGCTACTGAGTATCGCAGTGTCGTTGGAGCCTTGCAGTACTTGACTATTACACGGCCTGATATTTCCTATGCAGTAAACCGTGTGTGCCAGTATCTTCATGCTCCGCGGACTTCACACTGGTCAGCTGTGAAGCGTATCTTGCGTTATCTCTCTCATATTGTCTCCTATGGCTTGCATCTTCGGTCTACCGCTTTGTGTGCCCTCTCAGCCTTCTCTGATGCTGATTGGGCTGGGAGCCCGGATGACCGGCGATCAACGGGGGGCTATGCTGTCTTTTATGGGGATAACTTGATCGCTTGGAGTGCGCGCAAGCAGGCCACAGTATCTCGGAGTAGCACTGAAGCAGAGTACATGGCAGTTGCCAATGCCACGGCTGAACTCATTTGGGTATAGTCTCTGTTAAGAGAGTTAGGTATCTCTCAACAGCAGCCACCTGTTCTTTGGTGTGATAACATTGGTGCGACATACCTTTCATCTAATCCAGTTTTTCATCCTCGTACCAAGCACATCGAAGTTGACTATCACTTTGTAAGGGAACGTGTTGCACGGAAGCTTCTTCATATCAAGTTCATCTCTTCTAAGGATCAACTTGCTGACATCTTCACGAAGCCTCTTCCACAACCTCAGTTTGAGGGATGCAGGCGCAATCTTAACCTGCTGTGTAGTTCAGGACATAGTTAAGATTGAGGGAGGGTGTTAGACTATGTATTTGTATAAGCTTCCGTATATACCCCTGTACTCTGTATACCCCTTATATATATGAGATAGCCACACCCCGTATTGGGTGTCGTGCAGTTCCCCATAACCCTATGTTTTACAGGCCTCACCATCAACAATCGATCTAGAGCCGATTATGGTGAAGAAACCTCTGGCCCGTCGAGCTCAAACATCACGCCACCTATCGCGGCTTAGGCCAACGCTTCATGCCGCTGGAGCGGCAAGGCGAGTCCAACACCGTGGCCCCTTATGGTGAAGGAGAAGACACCCCAGTAGGCGGTGGTAAAGGCGGCAAGCTCAATGTTCCCAATGAAGTTATGATTTGATTTCATAGTGAAAATCAAAATGCAAGTTGAACCGTCTCCTCGCTATAACTATGACATGCGATGGTAGTAAAATCCCTTGCTGGCGTAGGTTTCTGCCGGTCTTTCTTGTGAGGTGAGGTTATGGTTTGCAAGGCTTGTCGGCATGGCGGCGATGGTGAATTTCCCTTTGTAGTATGGCCCCGCGACGTGAGTGCAGCCTCCAGTGCCGACATGAGGGTCATGGGTTTTTGTTGCTTTTGTGGATAACTAGTAAGCTTGCACGTGCAATGCACGTCTCGATTAATATATATAGTTTTTCAAACATATTAAAATCACTAAAATTGAAATTGTTGGTGAAACTACATAACTACTCATTCAAGTACAAGAAAACATTATAATCGCCAATTATATACCTACACATTTTTTCTTGCACCAAATGGTAGACAAGTTGTATCACACTTCTAACTATGAGCTGATAAATTAGTGTCTTTAAAATCAGCTCCAAGCATGTTTTTGAAATGTCAGTGGTAAGCACATTGAATGCATATAGTGCAGGAATACACAAAAAGTCACTTTGGTGGAAGGGTACATTGGAGCTCTATATTTTAAACAGTGTCAAAATGGTATTTTTGAAGTTCTAAAAAATCTAAAAATAATTCCACATGTTCATATGGATGTATGTTACACAAGTGCAAATTCTGAAGGTGAGATAAGTAACCATTTGAGTAATACACAAATGAAAAAACCGTGATTTTAGAAAGATGGAACATTGCACATATTATTCACTATTTAGAAATCGTCATTTTGTTATTTTCGTATAGCTCACATGTTTACTTATTTCATCACAGAATTTTACACATGTATAATGTCGATCCATATGAGCATGTAGAATTCTTTTCGGGATTTTTTTGATACTTTAAATGTGATTTTTAAACTATTTAAAATAAAGTCCTCCAATGCACCCATGTTCCAAAAATCCACTACTGTTGTGGCAACTGAGGTAACTTCCAGGAACTCTTGTGTCAAAATTATATAACATCCTTAGCTAAGTTCCAGGAAGGTTGCAACCAGATGTAAGGTTGTGGCATCATCTACTGTGGACAACAAGTAAGCATCTGCAACAGCTACCTCAATCCCTTCATGCATTTATCTATTTGGAAGGACAAGGCCTGCAGTAGTATAAAGACAAAGCATGGATTGGATCATGGGTTTTGCAAACTGAAATTTTGGCAAATCTACAATCAGTATACATATAAGCAAGAAATCGATGAAATAAACACTTCTGAAATAGAAGAATAATGGTAGACAAATAGGAACCCGTTTAACACCTCATACCATCTTGTTGATATATAAAGGATGATAAGCCGAGTATATCATGTGTGTTGTTCTGAAACATTATATTGTGCAGAGTATCATGATGTTCTCTAACTCCATGCATGGAAAACAGAAATAGAGCTTCTACACATATATTATCCTGATATAAATTCTATTGACCAATACTCACTTTTTTAGTTCACTTGCAATACTACTAATCACCATGTAGAGGTCAAAGACCAAACTAAACAAAAATAAATAAAAAATATTAGTGCGCAGAACTTTAGTGTAGGACAATTTAAATGGCGACTCCTAAATCTGGAAGAATATGGAATGAATTAGCATGTTACTATATGGGATGCCCGTACCAAGTTATTCACTTTATACTGGCAATAGAGCAATACATGCTGGCACAGAAAACATGCCACCTGAGATAACCTCAACAAGCAAAACAAGATATATCTCGTCAGGAGAACTGAGCAAAACAAAGCGTAGCCAAAGAATTGACAGATGCCTTACTTCAAGGGTCAGTGGAATTCAGGAGCATGGCTTTTGCAGCGTGTTTCCACAATTTATCTTCTATCTTTACACTGGTATATTTTATCGTACTGTTTCCCTTGGACAAATTTGTACTCACCAGCTGTAGAGAGTAGTAAGTAGGATCCATTGCCGTAGGACGTAGCTACCACAAGATGACGTTTTTTACATAAGAATTGGGTAATGTACACCTGCCTACTCAATGGGAATCCACCGACTCCACCAAATTCTCTTGCGCTGGCTTGTAGGCTCGTCCATGCTCTCGCTCATCATCCTTTGCACCCGCAGCATCGACACAAGCAAGTTGCTCGTCCTTGTCTTTCTTTAGTTTAATCTACTGCACACGGAAAGAATACCACAATTGGCCAGCATCCTAAAAACAAAATGAAATGTGTTTTGCCTTTTGACAAAAAAAAAATCCAACAACTCCAGTGCATGCTGGCATACATAGTTACATACCCTGAGCTCTTGAAGTTGTGCTTCTGTGAAGCCTCCTCCCTCCTTTGTCTCTGATTTTGCCATGGGGCTGATGATCCATCGAGCCATCTCACTGTAGTCCTGGGTCGCACGGAACAGTTGCAGCCTCAGGTTCTGCATCATAGAGAGGTCGAGGAGCACTTCGTTGTTGAAATATGAATGTGATAGTGCAGCCTTTGCGCTGGTCCTTTGTCGTGCCTTGTACCAAACCATCGATGTCAGGAGCTCCCATCCGATGCCACCGTCTAGATCCAAGATGTTGAAGCCCCTGCCAAGGTCTGGTTTGTCTTGTGGTTCCACCAAATTCCTTCAGGCTTCCAGGTCGTAATTGCACCCCAGTTGGCGGTTGAACTTTATCTGGCAGGCTGCTATCAGTTCTCAACGCTTGAAATGCCTGCAAAAGGATGATTTGTTTTAAAGAAAACTATAGATTTATAATTCTGACTACTGAAATAATATGCGAGCACGCATTGTTTTTTTAAGTCACTGTACTATCTTGTAATTGAATTTACCCGTCAAAAGACAAAATCTTGTTTGTGAACTTTTCTGTTGTGTTAATGCAATGCTATAGAACAATGCTGGAATGGAGAGATTGACAGTTTGAACATGTTAAATTTGGTGCCCTGTCATGTGGAGATGCATAGATTTTGCCTGGAGCAAAAAGTGTAGAGATGCAACAAACAGTAGAACATGTTTCACATGTATAGTAAGACATTCGCAAGTAATATAGAAGTACTATTTCTCAAGTTATGCATACGTAGCAAACACATAAATATAGTTACTGTAATAACATACCATGTGCAGGTATATGAGGACCAAGCTGTATATATGTCAAATCTGTGTCAAGAATTTTTGTTGTTGCATCAGGTCAAGTAATTATCTTGATTTGAACTAAAACCGAGACATGGGGCATTCCCACAAACACCAGCCACGCACAAAAACGACCAGGCAAGCACCTTCTATTTTCTATTGGGATTTGCATGACCGGATCGCCACCTCCTACGTCAAAGACGCGACGCACCTGGTACACATCAACGGGCTTGAAGATGTAGATGGCGACCTCCTAGACCTGCGGCGATATGCAAAGGCGGCGGCGGCAACGGCAGTCAGCAACCACGGCAGCAAATAGTTGAATTGATGAGAAACGAAAGAGCAAGGTGTCTCACGGGAGGATTCAGTATACCCAGCGACGACAATGAGCAGTGACGGCAGTCAGCACCACGGCAGTCAACCCAAGGCAGCGAGCAACCCAACCCAAGCGCTGAAGGCCCCCCGTCGGCAGTCCCAGACCGAGGCGTCGGGGGCGTGCTGCTGCTGGTCGGCCGGCATCGGGGGTGCTGACCGCGGCGTCGCGGTCGGTGTCCCGATCCAATATATCCTATTTCTTTTCTTCACGAAGCTACAGTACATGTAAACAGTAACTCGTGATATGATCCGGCAAAAAATAAGTTAGTCAGGAAATGTAGTTTTGAATGTGACAAATTCTCACAAAATCTACAGACAAATTCTACATAAGAGATATATTAGATTTCCTCCAGAGTCTACATACTACGGGAAGATCACGGATCACCTTATGCTTCCCTGTGAAAGTTGGTTATGGCAATGAGAATTCCACTCCGATGGCTTGAGGTGAACTTCTTCCTCCAAAGGTGCTCCGATGGCAAACCACACAATATATATGCATTCTTCAGCGTTTGGATTTGAGCAGCGGCATCACCATTTAAGCGTATTTATTAGAGATTTTTTTAATACATCACTTCCACCTAAATAAGACAGTGTTAAATACATTAGATCAGCTATAAACTGCTGTGCATGAGAGGCATAGTACTTGTACTAAAAAATAGAAGAAAATGAAGCAGAATATCAAGCGGGAGAAACTAAAATCAAACTTGGTGGTTCCATCATGAAAGTTCTCACTTGATGCACATTCCTCTAGAATGGACAGACAAAACCAATAGGTTGATGTAAAATCCCCGCTACCATCTTACATTATTAATTTAGTGCTTCTGAAACATTGCAGTGTGCTACCAACTCTGGCTACAGATTCAGCAGGCTCTTACTAATTAAGCTGCATTGATCTATCATTTTCAAACATCTAGAGAGAGTAACTCACAAAGAAAGGTACTAAGAGTCACATGAGGGAAGTACTGGGCAAGATAACATGTTTAATCCTGCAAACAAATACACAATCATGAGTTCAAAGAAAAAATAAATGAAGCAAACAAATAAATGAAACATAAAAAAGACGCATGCAATAGTTGGAAGGAGTATCCATGTTACAGCAATGACGAACAAGTCTGCAAACAGTAAATCATTTGGCAGCCAAAATTTCTATTCACTACAGCCAAGAAATCGCCGCCACAATGTGACTCTGTTGCTGCTGTTGATCCTAGTCGCCCGCCAGCACTCAATCCTAGCCTCCTTCATGCTGCAGTTCAGGGAGGAAAAACTAATCTGGGGGAGAGAGAGAGGAATAAGAGGAGGGATGAACAGAGAGAGGTATGGGAAAGAGTGGATCCAGGCCATCGTGTGGATTCTGTATATGTCGGCGACGGAAGGCAGAAACTCGAACCCAAGACAGGCAGTGACACCAGCGCCGGAGGCGTGCTGCTGCCACCCTCTGACGAACGGTAAATCGGCCGGCGTCGGGGTCGTGTGCAGCCTATGCTCACCGCGGCTCGTCCTTGTCGGGTGGGAACTCCTGGTCGGCCGGCGTCGGAGGCGGAGGGGCAGAGCGGGGCCGGCCTTTGTTGGTGGCGTGCAGCCCGCCGGCAGGGCTGGGCGCAGGGTCCGACAACGGGGCTGGCGGCGGCGGCGGCGCGGCTGGGGCAGGGACCGGCGGGGACAGGGGCTGGCGGGCAGGGTCCGGCGGTGGGGCTGGGACAGGGACCGGAGGGGCAGTGGGCGGCAGCGGGAAACGACGGGGCTGGGCGGCGTCGCCGCGTGGGGAACGTGGGCGACGGGGGGCGAGTCGGGGGAGTGAAGGTTGGTGTGCATCGGGAACGTGGGCGGCGGGTGCGAGTCGGGAACGTGGGGATTAGCGCTTCGTTAACGATTAACGAAGGCAATTTCGTTAACGATGTGTTTAGGCCGTTGATTGTGCGATTAGATGGTTCAGATTTTAAGTTGGATTAGCCCTCTACTATTCCTTTTATAGGGGTAATAGTAGATGATTTTTTTTTTGCGGTGGAAACGGGTTGTATATTAATTAACCTGGATCGCGGCAATCCAGTTCACACAAGTTTACAACCCTCTCAGTGCCCGACCGTAACCATACGGCCGTCTTTATCTCACATCTACCCATCTGAGCCAAATGGTGGCTAACATGATTACAACCTCTTTTAATAGCTTTTACCACTATCTCTCTACCTCCTTTCATCATGGCGGCGATCTCCTGGATGATGGCGGCATGTCGTGATCTATTTCCTGAAGGGTTTGAAATCATCGCAGCAGCTTCGGTACTGTCCGTCTCTAGGATAAACGGAAGTGTGCTCCACTCCAAAGTTAGCGCGATTTCCTCTCTACAAGCTTCAAGTTCCGCAGCAAGAGCATCATCACATGTGAATAAATGGCGGCAGGAAGTGAAAATGATGTCGCCTAAGTTATCCCGGAGCACCATGCCGGAGCCACCGTTTCCTGCCCGCGCTAGAAAGGCACCGTCAACATTGAGCTTGAGCCAACCCAGAGGTGGCGTACTCCATCTCTCAGCCGGTGGGTGGCCTGGACTAGCATTTGGTGCATCGTCCCTGCTGGAATTTGGCGGCCCGATGCTACTGCATGCACATACACCTCCATGCGTGTTGCTGCATGAAGAAACACTTCTGTGTGTGCTACTGCTACATGCACGTACACCTTCGTGAGTGTTTTTGCAAGTCTGTCCACCAGCCTGTGTGATGTCGTTATAGACACGTCCACCTCCATATGTGCTGCTGCTGCTACCCTGTGCGCAGCCAGTACTGCTGTCGGGCGATCGGCTGGTACTAATCCCAGGCAAAGCTCGTGTCACCGTGTGACACCCTGGGTTTAAGCTACAGTGATCATTGTAATTAAGCTACAGTAATGACCATGAACAGTGCCTAGTCATTTTGCTAAGTGGGGCTTGATCAAGTTTGGATTCAAATTCCAATTCAAATTTCAATTCAATTGCCATAGGATTTTATGGTGATAAAATAAATCCTCAAACAGCATAAGTAAAATGTTGCATATTTGTGAAAAATCATAAAATAGATGTTGTTAAGGAAAACAACATCACCCTCCCACTGGTGTGGACCCCACCTTCCAAAACAGAGCCTATTTGCATTTTTAAAGTGCTTCAAAAATTAATTGGAAATGCAATAGATTCCAAAAATCCCCAAACTTGTTGTGGCCCTAAGGAATATTACAATATATTAATTGGAACCAGTGGCACATTTTTGCAATAAATGATATGGCCTAAAATAAATAAAACAGAAACTTATAAAAGAAAACAGAAATAAAAACAGAAAAGAAAAGAAAAAAAAAGAAAAAGGCCCACTTACCTGGCTACTGGGCCGAGCCGGCCCAGCCCACCTCCACTCACCTGCTCCCCCCTGCGTGTCGACGCCGCCGTGGACAGGAGCTCGCCGCGCCGCCCGCCGCTTGCCACGGCGCCGGAGCAGGTGGGCGAGGGGATAAGGGCGCCCCGAGCCACCTCCCCTGGACGCCCTCCCCCATTCGCCCCTCCCCCTCGCTCTCTCCTCCTCCTCCCAGCTCGGACCCGAGCGCCGTCGCCGCCATGGCCGACCCATAGCCGCGGCCACAGCCACGCCCGCGCCTCGCCGTCGCGTCCATCTGAACCGCCGCGCCCTTCTCGTCCTCCTCGACCACGAGCCCGAGCTCCGGAGCCCCAGGAGCACCCCCACGCCGTCGTCTTCCACCTCTGGACCCGCAGGATCGCCGCCGTCGAGCCGTCCCCGAGCCCGCTTTGAACGGCTACACCTCGCTGTGAGCTCCCGCCTTCTTTCCCCTCCCTTCCCTCGACGAGCCGTTGCTCGTAGCGCTAGATTTCGCCGGAGCCCGAACGCGCCACCGCCGGAGCTCGTCGCCGGCGCCTCTCCGGTGACCATTTGGTCCTGCCGCCGCCGTCATTCGACTCCACGCAACGTGTAGGCCATCGTAGCGCTTTTGGTTAGCTCGGGAACGCCCCGGTTAGCTAGATGCCATCGCCGCCCGAAAGCTCCTCCGCCGCCGGCGACGTAGCGCTCGCTACGGCCTACCGTTGCTCGAACCGATGCCTGGAATGGATCGACGCCGTCGCCAGCTTTCGAACGCCACCGACCGCGTGCGATTTGACCCCCGGTGCGCCATTTCCGAGCCGCGCCACCGTTTCGGGTGCTCGCCGGAGCAACTCCGGTGGCCGGCCGGCGCCGCCGCCGACGTGGCTGGGCTGGGGCCACCCCCAGTGCCACTGCCAGTGGGCCAGGCCAGCCCCAGTTGACCAGTTGACTTGGTCAACTGGCTGACTGGGCACTGCCCAGTCACTGACTGGTGGGGCCCCTCCCACCTGTGTCTATGACACATGGGCCCCCACTGTCAGTTGCCTAATTAACTAGTTAGGACAATTAAAATAATTAATTTAAACTAATCTGTCACTGACATGTGGACCCACCTGTTAATTAAACATGTTTAGTTTAATTTAATAAACTGGAATAGACCTGAGTCTATGACAGGTGGGGCCCACTGGTCAGGTTTGACCTGGCCAGCCCCCTGTTGACCTGCTGACGTCACATTGGTGTCATGCTGACGTCATCATTTACTATTCTGGATAATGTTGGATTTAACTAATTAAAAATAATTCCAGAAAATCAATAAAACTTTAGAAAATCATATCTTTTAAACCGTAACTCCGATGAAAATAATTTATATATGAAAGTTGATCAGAAAAATCCCACGAATCCAAATATGCCATCCGTTCATCGGTCACATGCTCCTAGCATGATGAACATGAAACTTTCCCCTCCGGATAGTTTGTCCGATAAATCCAAAGACCCGGGAAATATTGTCAGATATTCTCCCACCTCGTATGCAACGTGTAGTACCGCGTTAGTGCATGCCTAGCCCTGCATATTGCCATGTCATGCATCGTGTTGCATCTGCTTGCTTATATTTATTATTTCTTCCCCCTCTTCTCTCCGGTAGCCTCCGAGACTGACGCTGCTACCGGGTACGACTACACTGTTGACGACCAGCCTTTTGCCGCAGAGCAACAAGGCAAGCAAAACCCCCTTGAGCATTCCGATATCGCCTATTCCTTTCTCTCTTATTCTTGCATTAGAATTTTGCTACTGTATTAGTTAGCTCCTATTCTGATGCATAGCCTGTTTTTGATGAACTGCTACTACACCTGTTATTATATCAACTGCTTAGCATAGGCTGATCAGTGAACCCCTGAGACCCCCCTTAGTCCCAGTTGCCCCTGCTTTCATCGACGACACCGAGGACTTGAAGACAGAAGACTCAGTCGTCATGACTGACAAGCCGTTACCGACACATCACCACACACCCCTTAAGTATGGCACTGCAGAGCTACTGCCGAGTGCCGAGGGTGATACCTCACTTAGCACTCCCGGTGTTAATTCCGTAGCGTAGCTATCGGTCATGGATATTGAGGGTGATTCCTCCTTCCCATTTACCGGTAGCGACTCTTGTCTTACTCATACCTCGAGTGGGATCCATCGAGGGTGATTCCTCGGATATCCACTTGGTGTATAGACACACAGTTACTATGACATGGTTACATAAACATGTTGAAGACGGGTCGGCCCCAAGGGTACCCGCGAGAGTGATATGTGGTGGGGTGCGCCGGTAAGGCACCCGAGTGTTATTGGCGGGGCGACGGACTGCACTTTATGGTTCGCGCTTGCCCCGCATTAATAAAATGCTAATGGGTTGGGTACTTGATCTGAGTTAGGTCGTTGGCCTTAATACGCACTAACCATCACGTGGGAAAGTTATGGGCACTCAGCGTCGTTGTATTAGCCGAAGCTCTTCGGACGTCAGCAATGGAGTGGCGCGCGCCGGATTGGTCTGGAACGCATCGCGCTTGTTACTAAGGGGTGCTAGGACTGCTTCCGGCCGCGTTCGCATCGTGCAGGAGTGCAAGGGCAAGTGGGCCCACGAACCTGCGCGCTTAGGATTTAGACCGGCGGGCTGGCCTCTTCGTTGAGCCTAGGTGGGGCGACGACGTGCTGATATCCCGAGGCCGGGCATGACCCAGGAAAGTGTGTCCGGCCGGAGGTGACTCAGGCGTGTTGGGGAATATGTGGTGCACCCTTGCAGGGATGAATAATCTATTCGAATAGCCGTGTCCACGGTAACAGGACGACTTGGAGTTGTACCTTGACCTTATACAACTATAATTGTAATTTAAATTTGAAATAAATTGTGGCTCCGGGATTGCTTCCTCGCAGGGAGTCGAGGAAGGATCTCTGGGCGTGGTTACTTAATTAAAATTGCTACAACAATATGACTATATGTGAGATACCAATCTGCACTCTTCTAATGCTGCAAGATGTTGAAGATGCTAGTCTTCGATAGGACTAGGCCTTCTCCCTATTCTTGCTTTCTGCAGTTAGTCCAGATATAACCCATCCCCTTGATAATGATGCATATTTAGCATAGTTCTGATGTCAGTCTTGCGAGTACTTTGGATGAGTACTCACAGCTACTTTGCCTTCCTTTTCCCCCTCGATACGTTGCTGCGTACAGACGATGGAGCCCAGGAGATGGAGTACGCCGGAGACGACTACTACACCACCGCCGGAGCCTACCACTACGTGAAGGCTGCCCTCGACGCTCAGGAGTAGTTAGGAGGTTTTCCCAGGCAGGAGGCCTCGCCTCTTTCGATCCGCTGCTTATGTTTGTGCTAGCCTTCTTAAGGCAAAACTTGTCTAACTTATGTCTGTACTCAGATATATTTGCTTCCGCTGACTCGTGTTTATGTCGAGCTTTGTATTCGAGCCCTCGAGGCCCCTGGCTTGTAATATGGAGCTGTATGACTTTATATTTGTGTCTTTTGTTGTGTTGTGGTATCAATCAGTGGGTCCCTAATCTTGGTCGTACGCATTGTGTGCATGATTAGCGTACGGACAAGAATGGGGGCGTCACACACCGGGTCCATGAGCACCATTTTACCCTTGCACATATCTTTCGTGGGGAACTGCTGGATGCATAATAGAGATTTTAGGTAGCTGTGTAGAAACCGACGAGATGCTTCAGTTGGTGGAGGAGCTTTGTCGTGAGTGATCTCGTTGCGCACATGCCACGAACGCCACATTGTCATTAGGAGAGCCATGTGGGACGATTCCGATAGCGACTCAAGCACATCGAAAAGCCACTCCGGGCCTGTGTGGTGAACAGACTGAATGTCTGGGAGCATCCAGTCCTTAGCCATCGCTCTCCATAGCTCCACTGCACGGGGACACCTACACATCGCGTGGAATCCATCATCGCGTTCCAAACCACACAAGGGACATATGTAAGTGGTTTCCAAGTGACGGGAAAATTTATTGGCCCCATGTAGCAAGGGAATTTGTCACAAGCCGCCAAGCAAACACGCGTACCTTTGGGGAGGCAGGGCACCCCCATATGGTCTTCTAGATGGCGCGACGACCATCTGGTGCCCTGCTAGATGCGCTCGCCGATGGACGCTCGCGCTCGTCCATCGCGAAGCGGTACGCGGATCGAACGGTGAAGATACCATTCCTCAACACAATGCTTCAACTATTTTTATGTATAACATTGTTCCGGCACGGTCGAGACATTTGATGACTTCTCGTCTACGAACAACAAAGACCGGCTGCCCGTTCAGGAGAAAGAAGACGATAGGTCCAGGTTTCCAAGAATGTTCCCTTTTCAGGGGTTTCTGTAGTGGTTTTGATTAATACTAGATCTGATATTTTTTTTGAGAAAGCCAGGCATTTCATTAAAAAACGGAGGAAAAGACCAAAATTTCCAAATAAACACCACCAGTATCCAAAATCTATTTTGTAAGCACGCTCGCACGGGGCACAGCGCACAGGCCACCTCTGCTCCACCACCGCCGCTCCACGTCGCGGCTTTTCTCCCTCCCTCCGTCTCTCTCTCCGCCAGGCATCCCACTCCCAGACGCGGAGGCGGAGATACCTTCCTCCCCACACGAGATTGTGGTCTCAACCTCCTGACGGCGACGGCGAGCCTCTCGGAGGCCACCTCCGATCTAAGAGGTGCGCCCCCTTCCTCCTTGGAATCTGACCAACTTCTCCTCTCCTCTCCACCATCCCGCACCTTTCCTCTCCTTCCCTCTCATGGCCCATCTTCCACCCAAGCTCCGATCCGACCCAATGCGGCTATGAAATCTCTGCCGCTGTCCTACTGCCGCCGCCGTGCCGTAGCTTAGCGCCTCTGCCTCCGCCGTCGCCTCGCACCCCAAACCCCTGCAGCCGTCGCCGCCACTGCCGCTCCCGTTCCACCTCATCGCGATCTTGGGCATTGGCTTTTGAGGTAGGCATGAGCTTCTACTTCTGGTCATCCAGTGATCACTTGAACCCACACTAACATCCATAAGTTCGGCACAGCATGTAGATCCGGCCTTATTTGTCTGTCCTCGTTCATATTTGAGTTAGATCATGCCAAGACAAGTGGTTATTTTAAGACCTTTGCAGTTAAGATGGGGTGCGGGTGATTAGCTTCTAACCGGGGAGAACTCTGAGATTCTTAGGGCCTCTTATGAACCCAGGGATAGGAAACACGCAGGATTGAAGTTGGATCACGCACCTTGTTTTCACTTGATTCTGATGGCTATGCTTGTGGTTGAGCATTGCTTCATGGAGAAAAACAGAATGCCGAACATCACCCTATAAGTGATAGTTCTAGGATTTTCACCACTCAATGCAGATGCCAGTGCATAAGAAATCTTACCAGTTGAAGCATAGAGTATTGGGCATTTCACTCGTGGGCTTCTTAGACTGTTAGACAATATCATGTTCTATTCTCTTCAAGTAAATATTTGGCTTTGTGTTTGTTGTGCATGTCGGAATTTTCATTCTTTTACCTCTTTTATCTATGCAGAATCATTAGGAGAAGTATTAAACCCTGAGTTTTTTTTATTTCCTCCTGGTTATTCTGAGAATGCGGAGGTTCAATCCCTTTGGGGGGAAAGTACAGACTGGATTGGAAGGCCGCACCATTGATGTAAGGAATGTGAAGATCACAGTACGCAATGCCATTGCACAAGGAGGTTTCTCTTGTGTGTATCTCGCATGTGACACATTGCACTCGTCAAAGCAGTATGCATTGAAGCATATCATTTGCAACGATTCGGAATCGCTTGATCTTGTTATGAAGGAGATCCAGGTGATGAATCTCCTCAAAGGGCATGCCAATGTCGTCACACTGGTTGCCCATGATGTTTTTGACATGGGCCGCACAAAGGAGGCATTGCTTGTGATGGAGTTTTGCGAGAAGTCTTTGGTGAGTGCGATGGAGAGCAGAGGTACTGGTTACTATGAGGAGAAGAAGGCGCTTTTGATATTCAGAGACGTTTGCAACGCGGTTTTTGCTATGCATGGACAGTCACCACCAATTGCACATAGGTACATGGAATGAGTCATTTACAGATATTGAATCCGTGTTTTATTCCCATTGTATAGGAACAATCACTGATAAGCATTGTTATCAAATATCACAAGTCAGATTTCTGCACAGTTATGTTGTTCTCTTTCACTATTTAATTAGTAGACTTAAGTTTACTTAGCAACTACTGCAGTGATGGTACGTTAGTAAACTGCCCACTGCTATTTGTTTGCCCATACTACTTTGTATTCTTGACTGTAGTACAAAATCCATATACCTTGTAGCTTGGCTATCTGCATGTGGGTAAATATCATGTGCAAGCAACTCTTACCTGCATGAATGTTTCAGATTTGGTATGAGTGTTGGACTTGCATTGAAGTTTTGCAAACCATTTGTTACATTTATTATTTTATATTCACCACGATTTTACATTCTGCCTCCTTCCTTTAGGGATCTTAAAGCCGAAAATGTTCTTCTTGGATTAGATGGTGCATGGAAACTATGTGACTTTGGAAGCACGTCAACAAATCATAAATGCTTTGACAAGCCAGAAGATAGGGGGATTGAGGAAGATATCATTAGGAAGCATACGACCCCCGCATATAGAGCACCTGAGGTTAATGAAAACATTTCGGCATGATGGATACATTTTTTTACTGGTACGGCCTGCAGTGGTCTCATCTATGCATTCATGTTTTTCAGATGTGGGATCTCTACAGAAGAGAAGTTATTAGTGAGAAAGTTGACATTTGGGTAAGTCCATAACATATGAACATGTGATTTTATTATTCATATATCTGAATAGTAACTAAACCAATGTTATAGCATGCGATATATTCCCTGATTTAATTATCACACTAGCCCCATCTTGAGTGATGCCTAACAGAATGGTTTGGTTACTGGATCACAATTATATCCTCAACTACAAAGTTACTGTTTATCAAACCACATGTTTGCATCCAAAGTACGTTCAAGTGATTTGTAACACTTTGTATTCCACAATCGGCAGGCCCTGGGATGTCTTCTCTATAGAATATGCTACTTCAAATCCGCGTTCGATGGAGAGTCGAAGTTGCAGGTCCTTAATGGCAATTATCGCATTCTAGAACAACCTAAGTACAGCACCAGTGTCACAGGGCTGATCAAAGATATGCTGGAAGCATCTCCAAATGCCAGACCAGATATCACACAGGTGATTGGCCATTCATCTTCATGATACTAGGTTAGTTATAGACTGCTGCATGTAGTCTTAGGAGCCAAATAAGCATGGTTTTCATTTTTCTGATGTTAGATTTTATCCAATTGACAGGTCTGGTTTCGTGTTAATGAACTACTACCGCTTGAGTTACAGAAGAGTTTACCTGATGGGGCTTCAGCAGCCATTTCTATGGGCTTGCAGGACGATGGTGAGGTTTTCTTTAGATGCTATTTGTAGGAGCAGAATACATGTTTTGTATCATGCAGGCTTGCCTTCATTCATAGTAATGGCTAAAATTTGAATCTGCATGTTTGTTTCTTTTATTGGTAGAAAATCGTATCGGTGCTTCACTTGTTGTCTGAATATATTAAAACATTTCAATTAGCAGGACTATGCTAACTAAAATACCCTCGTGTTACAACCCACCGTGTGCTATTTATAATGTTAGTCATCAGTGTTATTATTTGTAAACCAGATTGACACGACAGTGTTTCCTAGTGAGTTTGGACTTTCGAGATTTTTTGTAGAGTATGCGATCATATTTAATCAACACAATTTTCTTTGGCTTACTGGATAACTCCAATGATTGTAGTGATGCGCCATGGAAAAATGGACCCATCAGAAATAGAAAAAGGCAATGTTTGCTCCATATTTTGTATATATTTTGTCATATCAGTACATTTTCTTTTGTGAGGTTAAAATTAGGGAGTGCCTGCCATTAATAAATTTGGCTTTAGAATTTTTATTTTGCATGAAGCTGAATTTTACATGTCTATTAATGAAGTAAAAAGTCCTCATTTAGCATGCTCATAATTATAGAAACTGCTATTCATAGATCCTACATCACCTAATTATAAGATTGTTATATATGCATCTATATAATTTTTACAGGTGTTGTAGAGAAGTACCATACAGTTTAATACGAGAGTTTACATCATTCCATTTAGAGGGCAATAAATTAATGGTAATGTTTGTACTGATCGTCTTATGAGCTACTTCTGTGGCATCTGACTGGGTCAATCACTACACTGTCATGTTTTAGGTATTGTGAAATGACCTTATTTTCACATAACCTTTCTGACATGCCACCTTACAGCACACTGCGTTCTACTCCCTCCGTCCCATAATATAAGAGCGTTTTTGACACTACACTAGTATAAAAAACGCTCTTATATTATGGGACGGAGGGAGTAGAATAAAGTATTTACTATTCGAGTCTGATTATTTATTCTAAATATTCTCGGAAGAGATAGTGTGACTGGTTGCTGTCTCACTTTATTACCATCTTGTTTTGCCCATGTAGGTGCTTCTAAAAGAACACATGTGACACCTAAAAGGAACCCTCCTCCACCTCCAAGAGAACAATCTGATAACTCATCATCTCATGGAAGTGCAAATGCCGGAGATGCACCTCTAGGTGCATTTTGGGTGACCCAACACGCACAGGGTTCTCAAGTTGCTGATAATAGGAATCCTTTGTTTGACGAGGAACCAATTAAACCATCATCTTCATCAAAGTATAACCAAAGTAGGGTGGATATCAGCAGCAGTACCCCTGGAGATAGGCATGTTCATTCTGGTCAGGCTTTGCGAAATACAACAAGTAACACTGTATCCAGTAATGGACTTAAGGGTGGTTCGGACATAAATCTTTTCACGGAACCACAAGGTTATGTGAAAAATAAAGGATCACAGCCACAAAGCAAGACTATAGCTGGGAGCGATCCCTTCAATAGTTTTGTCGCAGATTTTGATGCAAACAATCTGCATTCAGGGACTACTGCTACTGGTAAGACATCCGAGCTTGAGGCTGAAGTGTCCAATCTGAAGGAGCAGTTGAAGAAAACCACTTCTGAGAAGGCTGAGATGACAGCCAAGTATGAAAAGCTGTCGGCAATTTGCCGCTCCCAGCGTCAAGAAATTCAAGAGCTGAAGCGCACTGTTGCTGAGACTACACCGCCACCTTCAAGTAAAGTCAGCTCAAGGATACCAGAACTTGGATCCCAGGTGCTTACTCATCTTCTTTTTGCACACAAGTACTTACTCTGTGTATCCAGTACCACACATTTGCCTACGAATATTTCTAGCATCTTACATGAGACTTACAATCCATGTAGCGGAAGGAGAAGATTGAAGGAACGGTGTGGGAGCTTGAGCAAGGAATGCTCTCAGGCAACTCATCGGTACCCAGCTCTGAGGCTAAGACATGGCAGGCATTCCCTGAGGCAAAAGCTCAGGCCAGGCCAAAGGTCGACCATGCAACCAATGGGAGGCAAAACCTATCGAGGAACACGAATGCGGGGCCTTCCCCTAATGCGTGGGGTTTTGGCACATCACCGGGTAGCACTGCTGCAGCAGGACAGATGAACAGAACGAATGCCCAGGGGAGTTCCTCCCAGAGATTGAGCACGGGGGCAGCGAAGAAAGTAGACCAGCCATCAGGATGGGCCGGATTCTAGCTTCTCATCAGCGCGCGGCAATCTCGGTTTTCTTGTTTCTAATCACAGGCCACTCTTCAAGTTGCAAAAGGATGAGATGAGTTGTGATTGTTGCCTGCCCAAAATTCGTTATTTTAAGGGTGTTGATAGCCAACCTGGACGTCGGCTTTCTGGGGTCGTTTGTCCAGTACCTTGTTAATAAAACTACATGTTTACATATGTATATTTATTACGGGTACCTTGTACCATGTGGAACTTTGGAAATGTCCCTTTTAACTTGTGCTGTAAAAAGGCTTGAACGTTATTGTAAGGGCAAGCACTGCTAGCATGTTTAGCACCGTTAGTCCATGCACTCAACTCTGACGAGTATGAACGAGCGCTGATCGGTGCCCTCCTAAGGGATGCGAACTTTGAGTCATTTAGGAGCTGCTGCCCTCCTAAGGGATGCGAACTTTGAGTCATTTAGGAGCTGTTCGGCAGACCACCCGCTCCGTGGAATTTAAGAATCTGCGGAGTACCTTTTCGTTCGTTCTGCAGTTTTTAACTGAAACTCCGTCAGCTCGGGGAGCGGCCCTCTGCAGTTTTTAACTGAAACTCCGTCAGCTCGGGGAGCGGCCTCGTGGAGCGGAGCTGTGGAGGAACTCCGAACAGGCCCTTAGTTTCAGTTTCTGTAACCGCAAGTGTAATAAGAACTAGCTGCTTTTGGTTTCAGAATGGGAGCTGCTGATCTGTCGTGGATCGAGCATGCTTCAGACTTTGTATCTGGTCTGGTTACCAGCGACATCGCTGAGCCAGTTTAGTAATGGAAATGAATTGTTCCGGGTCAATAAAGAAAACATGTTTAGCACCGAGGAAACTGCACCGGGAGCCCTCTAACTTACGCGTGGAACAGTTTGGTCGAACACGTTGAAACTGTTCAAACTCATCCAGTAACTTGACAGGCGGCTTATTTCTGGTCCAAACAACCCCACAGGGCGATTGGCTTTTCTTACAGGTAGTAAGCCACGTTCTTTCACAAGAAACACCCTTTAAGTTCAAGTACCTCTCGCGGATTCTTCGCTAAGGGCATCTTCAAGGTGAACCCGCAAACCTTTCACAACCGTCTATGCTGTCTGGACCGCGGAAGCCATCCAACGCGGTCACGGTCCTGTATCGGTCTGCGAAGCGGTCCGGACGCGATTTCTCCCACAAACCGGAGACAAACGTGGGGAGGTTTGCGGGAGTCTGGACCGCTATTTCGCATGATTCTGACCGTCCTGGCCCACCAAAAACCCCTCCCCCTCCCGCGCGCTTCCCGTCCGACGCCAGCTGCCCGCATTCATGCCGCTGTAGAGCGCGTCGCTCCACATTCAGCTCAGGGCGGACGCGACAGCGCCATCCGTCGTCGACGCGTGCGTAGCCGCGCCATGCAGGCAGAGAAAGAAGCCGGCTATGCGGAGAGCGATGAGTCGCTGGCCAGCGCGTCCACGCCCGCCACCATCATTGAGGAGAATTAGAACACGGGAGGCCGCCGCCGCTCGGGACCCAAGGCCACCACCGGGGCGACCCCGGTTTACACAATCGGTGTCTTGCCCTGTTCTTCTCTTGCGAGGACCTTCGTCGAGCCCGCACGGGTTGCACGGAAGCGGAGGTGCCCGCTTCCTCTCCCGCTGAGGCATCAGTCGGGGGTTCCGCTCCGACGAGCGGTGGGGAGGCGAGACGTCCTTTGCGCTGAAGCATATGCCTCCGGGGCTCCCGACAGTCTGGTGAACGAGCTGCCGGACATGGGGAAGACAAAGGGATCAACCTCGGCCGGCAGTAGACTAGTGTAATGTATCCGTGTCGTGTGAGTGGAGCTCCCGCGGGACTGTACGTGCACATAGTCTTACCTTTTTAGTTAAAATATGTTTGAAATGTAATGAAATCCGCCGTGTTTGTATGAAATCCGTCGTGTTTGCATGAAATCCGTCCGTGTTTGCATGGATTTCGTCCGGTTGGTTTGAGTTGTTGGGCGGATGTATGCGGCTACGGTTGGATGTCGCCCTCCCACATCTGTGTCCGCGGACTGCCTCCCCCTGTCCACGGACGGGTGCGGGAGGAAATTTGTGGGTTGCCATTGGAGATGCCCTAAGGAAGTCATCACCCCCAACACAAGTATAAGTGACGAGGAACAATAAATGAGGAAAAAGAAAAAAGGAAATCACATGTCAGATCTATTTGGATACTTCTAGATATTTTCACTCTAGTGTAGTATTTCTTTTCTTTTCTTTACCCTACCTACTGTTTCTTGAGTTCTCTAGCAATAGGTAGCTATGATTAGAATGATGAATCCTAAATAATGTTTTCTAGAGTGTTCGAGCTATAAGTAGAATTATGTGAAGGCTTCCCAAAACCTTAGAGACCCTCACCTCTAGTTTGTAACCATACTATGTACCCACTACCTATAATAGACCTTGTTGTTCCTATCTAAGATCTTGGACTAGATCTTGTGCTCTAGGAGTTTTGGATTGAACTCCTGCTGGCATATCAACCCTACCTCCGCCCCTAGATGGATATCTAGCGCATAACGTTGAAATAGTTCCTTCAACAGTTGTGTTGTACACATTGTAGCAGCAAGATGGAGTTGCTCCTCCACAACCTTGTGTCGCTTCAGGTGGTACCAGAGCCCTGTTGATCCATATAAGTTCTTGTTGTTCTCTTTGAGAGCAAGCTGCAGCAAGCAATGGAGCAATTGGAGAAGAGGATGGATGTTGCAGAACAACAAATCAAAGAGCTGCTTAAAGATTTTAATCAGAGGTGTGACCAGCTGGTTGAGATGATAAGAAAGAGTGTTCTCCTGCTGCCAATGAAGAAGATTCTTCTAAAGAACAAGATATTCAACGGCGGAGGAGGGGAGGTAATCTTGGAGCAAGACTACCGCAACAACATGTAGTTCATCGTACTTCAAGAAGGCCAATTTATGTTGAAGCTTATGAAGGTTAAGAATATGATGAGGTCCTTGAAGAACCTGATCTCTATGCATGTCGGAGAGTAACCAACCCTACATATGCAAAGGATACGTACAAGGTGAAAGATGAGATCCCAACTTTTAATGGAAATATTGACATTAAAGGGTGCCCTGATTAATTAGATGAAGTGGAGACTTTCTTTGAGGTCATGGAGGTTCCGAAATATCCTAGAGTTCCTTTGGTCACGTACAAGCTGAAAGGCGGAGCTGGTGCATGGTGGCATCGTGTTAAAGAAGAACGTGGGTTGAGAGCAGAACCTCGTGTGAGAACTTGGCGGCAAATGAAAATTATTTTAAAAGGGAGATTTTTACCCGCTGATTATGAACAGATCCTATTTATCCAAATCCAAAATTGCGCTCAAGGAAATAAGACTATTTCAGATTACACGAAGGAGTTTCTAAGGCTACAAGTGAGGTGCAACCTTGCTAAAACTGAAGATCAACAAGTCGCAAGGTACATCAGTGGTCTCAATGATGCTATTGAAGATCGATTGATGATGCAACAAATCTGGTCCATTGTTCAAACACAAGCTCTAGCTTTGAAGGCCAAGAGGTTTGTGAGGATGGGAAAGACAACTAAGGCCCCATATCCTCCATATGCCCATACCGAAGGCTCGTCTAGGAGTCAACCGAGTAGAGTGGAAGAAAAGACCGCTCCATGATACGTCCATTTTGCATCATGATTTACTACTATTATTTATAATGTTTTTGATCATTATGATGCAATTCTTATGCCTTTTCTCTCTTAATTTGCAAGATTTACTTGAAGAGGAAAATTCCCGGCAGCTGGAATTCTAGACCTAAAAGAGTTACAACAGAGACAACTATTCTCCTGAGCTCCAAATGACCTGAAGATTTCTGGAGATTTATTTTTGAATACATAAAACATACCAAAAAGAATAAATTCCGCGAAAGTTCAACCGTGGGCTCACAAGGGCAGGGGTGCGCCCTACACCCTTGTGGGGCCCACGGGGGCCCTCCGGTGCCCGTCTTCTGCTATATGTGGCAATTTGCCCTAGAAAAATAAGTAATAGAGATACTTTCGGGACGAAGCGCCACCGTCTCGAGGCGGAACCTGGGCAGGAGCACTTTTGCTCTCCGGCGGAGTGACTGTGCTGGGGATACTTCCCTCCTGGAAGGGGAAATCGAAGCCTTCGTCATCACCAACGTTCCTTTCATCGTGGGAGAACTCATCTCCATCAACATATTCACCAGCACCATCTCATCTCAAACCCTAGTTCATCTCTTGTATTCAATTTGTGTCCCAAAACCTCAGATTGGTACCTGAGGGTTGCTAGTAGTGTTGATTACATCTTGTAGTTGATGCTAGTTGGTTTACTTGGTGGAAAGATCACATGTTCGGATTGTTAATTATATATTTATCCCCTCATGAACATGAATATTATTTGTGAGTAGTTCCATTTGTTCTTGAGGACATGGGAGAAGTCTTGTTATATATTATCATGTGAAGTTGGTATTCGTTCAATATTTTGATGACATGTATGCTGTGATTCCTCTAGTGGTGTCATGTGAACGTTGACTACATGATATTTCACCATATTTGAGCCTAGGGGAAGGCATTGTGGATTAGTAAGTAAATGATAGGTTGCGAGAGTGATAGAAACTTAAACCCTAGTTTATGCGCTATTCCGTAAGGCACTGATTTGGATCCATATGTTTCATGATATTATTCTTTTGTAGTTGCGAATGCTTGCGAGAGGGGGTAACCATAAGAAGTCACGCTGGGCGTTCGGGTTACCTCGCATATTCGGGTCGGGCAATTCGGGTAAAGAATAATTCGGGTTTCCAAAAATGATACCTGAATTTTGTATGGAAAATTTGCTACCCGCAAATTTGGGTTCGGGCCCGAAGTAGTAAACAAGGACAAAAAATGCCAGCATAAGCTCAGTTTTGCACACCATTTCTGCAAAATTTTGATAGCATTTCTATCTCGGTCGGCGGGGAAGTGAAGTCGCGTCCGGGAGGTGAGAGCCTAGGAGGCCTCGTCGTCGGAGTCGCGGGTCAGCGCCATCACCCGTCGCGGTGCAGATGCGGACCGACAGTGAACCGCGTGCCGGTGTGTGGTGCGGTGGCGGCCGGGGCGGTGATATGTCGGTGTGGGTCGTGGGGTGGGGCGGCGGCGCCGACGTGGGTCGTGGGATGGGGTGACAGCGGGGGCAGGGGCGGCAGGCTGGCGGCGGGGGCAGGGGCGGCGGGCTGACGGCGGGATCGGTTAGGTCACGGGGGCATCGGGGATTCGGGGGCGTGGGGCGGCTAGGTCACGGCGCAGGGGCAGGGGCGGCTAGGTCACGGGGCAGGGGCAGCCGGGCAGGGGCCTTGGTTTTGTTTGCGGGGGCTGGGGACGGCGGGATTTTAGGCTGGGCCTTTACTGTTTGTGGGATTTTTTATGGGCTCACTAGTTATTTCAGGCTATTCGGGTAATTCGGGTACCGTGGCCTGTTACCCGAATTACCCGAATTAATTTCGGGTTTTAGAATCTGCTACCGATTTGGTGTTCGGGTTATGCGGGTTAGGGTTTTTCGGGTTCGGGTTCGGGCTTGGGGTATCGGGTTTTATGCCCGACGTGAATAAGAAGGTTGTTTGTTCAAGTAAGAACAACACCTTAGCACCGATCCACCCACATAAAATTTATCAAAGTAGTGAACGTGAATCAACTAAAACATGATGATCACCGATGAGTCCAATTTATGTGACGTTTTTCCTATATATTTTGTGCATAGAATGTGGGCTTTGTGGAATTTTACCGCGTTCGCACACTTCTTTTGTTGATGATCCCTCAGGTAATGTCTTTTGGAGCAATATTCATTTAATGGAGGAAATCCCCAAAAATGCCAGTGGAATCACGTATTAAAGGTGATAAATACTTTCCATAAAAAATCAAGCAAGAAGGCCAAAGAAACAGTCGTCGTCGCGCTTCCAGAGCGAACAACAATGTTCCATACGACCGCGCTCGCTCGCATGAGCGGTCGTTTGGCGTGCCGCCGCCTCTGGGGGATCAACTATTTTCACCCCCTCGAAGCGGATCATGAATCAGATGAACAAAGACTCCAGAAACTCATCCAGAAGGCAGAACCCTAGCCTCCGAAGCCCATCCAGAGGGAGGATCGACCGGGAGAACAAGGGATTCCTCTCACCGCGAGAGGAACGACATCATCATCATCTTCTTCATCATCATCATCATCATCCCCATCCTTATCATCTGTAACATCAAGAACCCTAGTGGATCGTTCGGTGTACCGTTTGAATCATTCGTCCATGTATTCCATTACCATTATCATGATGATTGTTTTTGCCATGTGTGATGTGTGAGTATACCCCTAGTTCTCGGGGATATGGATGAACCTTGGTATGTGTAGGATCTGAAACGTTTATTATGTATATGAGATTCTCTGTTGAATGCTTAGTTTAATAACTTCGTGAATGTTGTGAAGGGGCCCCACTCAACATTTGTGCCTGTATTGGCCACGAAGTATATCACTGTCTTTGTATAGTGAAAGGATCGATATGGTTGACTAGAGGGGGGGTGAATAGGCAACTACCAATTTTTAGCTTTTCTTCACAAATTAGGTTAAGCAACAAATAGGTTGTCTAGATATGCAACTAGGTGAGTGTCGTGGGAGTAAGTCTGACAGTAGTACTGGGGGTACGAATGAGGAGGGGCGGAGCCTAGCTACGGCACAGGTGTAACACTCGGATGTAGGAGTTTGGGCCACACTCGGAAGTGGTAAAGACCCTACGTCTCGAGCCCTGAGGCTTAGTGTTTGCTTATGGGGGGTGTCTGATTACAAAGAGTTCGGAACCCTTGTCCAGGAGCTCAGGGGTGGCTTATATAGAGTACGCCAGGACCCGCCGAGCGCCATTACAAGGTATTAAATGCGGGTAACTGTAGGCGTTACTGAGAACTGCCATATTAACTATGCCGTTACTGGTAACGTTAGTCTTCACAACACTTGATGTGAGTTATTAAGTCCCTCGAACGTTATGACTCCTACGCTGGCTCCTCTCCTTCTCGGCCGAGTGTTGGACCCTGGCCGAATGACGAAGTTAAGTCCGAGTGACTGTTCAGATCCGAGTGGATCCCGAAGATGCATCCGAATGCAACGGTAGTCCAGGGACTTTAATGCTAATGTGGGCCCCCAGGTGAGCCCTAGATGTCAGGTGTGTGGCCCTACCTGTGGTAGGTGACCTCATCAGTAGCCCCCGAATCAGTTGGGGTTTGGGGGACGAGTGGACGATGCACGGGAACACCGTCAGCGCCTCGGGGGCGCTAGGACATGACCCGGGTTGTCTCTTGCTCAGCCTATGACCGCAACGGATCCAGGTTGAGTACTTTCCGAATGACTGGATAACTTGATCATGCAAGCCATTCGGTTGGCGTCTGACCACCTCTCGGGAGAAATGATCTGACGGCTCGGGTGAGAATCCATCAAGGTTTTCCGAATGATGACGCAAGAGAAAGGTTGTCCTCTTACGTTCCCTTGTGGAATTCACGCAGCGACCAGGAAATTGTCTGAGTGTTTGACGGACCTGTCTTGCGCACTCGGAGTGCCGATATGCGTCGGAACGCACCCGAAGGCACGGAGCCTACTCGAGTCACGCTGCGGCAAAAACTCCGTCGATTTGAAATCATGGGAATCGTGCATGCGCGCGAGAGCGGTTACACCGCGTTAGTGGGGAAAGTGGACGCGGTGCCTCGATAACTACGCCACGATTTATGCCATGCGTCCCCGAAACGCTGCACCGGAGAGTTTGCGAATCTCTCGCTGCCCGTGGATGTCGTGCCGCCTGCAGATTGACGGCTGAGATCACGTTGCGCCAGCGTATAAGAACTGATTGAGTGGGAGGAGAGAGAGACAGTTCCCACATCTCCCCCTCTCAATCCCTCCGCCGCTCTGTTGAGAGCTTTCCTTCCCACCGGACCACCTCCGTCCTGCCCCCAAATATGCTGGAGATGATGAAGGGGGCGACTGCGAAGGCCAAGAGGGCGAAGAAGGTGTTGCACGGGTCTTCGTCGAGCGCCGGCGTGCCAGCGGGCTTCATCCAGGGCGACTGGATGTCGCCGCGGACCACCGCCGACCGGATGAGGGAGCTGGAGAGCCAGGGGCTTGTAGTCGCAGGGAGCTGGAGAGTGCCGAAGGCGGGCGAGGTCGAGCCTGCGCCTCGAGTGGGACAAGCGGGTGCTCCTCACGACCCACATTGAGAGAGGTTTCTCCTTGCCCCCGCACCCATTATTTCGCGCTTTCCTCGATTTCTATGGTGCACAGCTCCATCATCTTCCTCCCAATGCCATTTCCTACCTATCGGCCTTCATCTCTCTTTGTGATAACTTCCTCGGGTGCAATCCACACTAGGGATTGATTAAACACCTTTTTACATGCGGAGTGATGACTGTTAAGAAGTCTGCTCAGGCTGGGGGGAAAACGAATGTAGCTCAGTTGTGTGGGGGTCTAGGCATCCATATGAGGGGAAAGAGTAGTTTCCCTCAAATGAACTTTCCAAACACGGTCAAGGGTTGGCAGGGTTCTTTGTTTTACTACCAAGACATTCCAGTCGGCGAGGGTCAGTCTGGCCTCCCGCCTTATTCGCCTGAGCGCATTCGGCGGCTTTCCAAGCTGACGGTGACCAAAGAGGAAAAGACAGACGTGGAGATCCTTGTGATCGCATTAGTGGCCCTGGTAAGGCAAGGCATCAACGGTTTGGACCTGCTAGAGGTCTTCTTCTAGAGAAGAATCCAGCCGCTGCAGGCCAGAGCCCACCCCATGTGGCTGTATTCAGGGCCGAGTGACCCCACGCGCACGCACCCGGAGGAGCTCAGCACCGAAGCCGTGGAGAACAAGCTCAAAGCAATCACTCCAGCCCGTGACAACCCCAGGGGGACGAGGGTGGTGCCTCCATTCTCAGTTGAGAATCCATCGAATGAGGTAAACTCTATGCATTGCTGTTGTCATCCGAATGATTGCAATGTTTGCTGACTGAAATCCTGACCAGCATAATTTTCATTCAGCTGGCCTTCACAAGTATGGAGAGCCTGATACCCGCTGTCAACCATGCCCCCGCTGACGTGACGAGTGACAACGAGCGCCATGAGGGCTCGGACGGCGAGGAGGAGTACGTGGATGATAGCGAGAGCGACGAGGAGGAAGAGGACTTGGACCCAGGAGACGAGGCTGAATCCTCTCAATCAGAGGAGGTTCTGCCTGAGACCCGCTCCAAGGCGCGCCAGGACCCTGGAGTCCGTGGAGGCCACACCAAGGGGCTGAGTGTCGCCAAGTATTCATCACCTTCCCCTCTCACTCGGAGCTCAAAGCGCGGGCGTGGCGAGCTCGCACCTTCGCCCGAGAAGATGGCCAAGCAACCGAAAGTTATTGTTAACAAACCCCGGAAGGTTGTCCTGCCGAAGATCAAAGTGAATGTGCCGGTGGACTCAGCGTAAGTATCTTTGTACCGATTGATATTTCAGTTATTTGACCGAGTGACGTGACGCTTCGAAAGGCTTCGTTACAGGGCTGACACTTCGACCGCTTCGCCGGAGAAGGATAAAGCTGACGTTGACGCCACGTGTTCAAAAGGTAACCTTTAAACTCACTCGGGCATGATTTTCGAACTCCGTGTTTTTCCTTTGTACTTACTCCCGAATCATCTTCGAGTGTTTACATAGCCGCGCGAAGTGATAGAGCTTGACAGGGACGACAAGGTCGACCCACCGAACCCTTCTGCCAACGCAGACGTCTCGATGCAGGACGCTTCGCCTGCTAAGGCGTCAGCACTGGTTCAGGGAGCTTCTTCGGGGGCCGGGACTGCACTCGGATCCTCCTTGCCAACTCCTCCCACGGCTAACATCTTCACATTGCACCACGTCTCGGAGGACCAGGTGGGAGCGAGCAAGGAGGCGCTCATCCAGCTGAAGTTGATGAACGACAGGCTGAAAGAGGCCTACGATGCCAGCGAGGTGCTGGAGAAGAATGCCCGAGTAAGTACTCTTGTAAGTACCAGCTTCAATCGGAAATAAATTTCGTCTGTATGTAGTTTCTTGAGGTCCCGAGTGGGTTTGCGTTGGGGGCAGACCCACTGGGTGTTCTCTGGCTCTAGTGGGGGCGCGCTGAGCGCACCCACTTGGTGTAGTCCCCGAGACTGCAGTCGACTGAAGCAGTCGGCGGGAGTCTTAGAGTCCGTGTGACGTTTGTAGAAATAAGTGTAGTGATACTTGTTGAAGAGGATGCGGTGATGGTCCATGGACCAGAGCCTCTCGACGTTGACTGTCGAGGTGTAGAACCTATTACTCTCCGGTGGGGGCGCGCTGAGCACACCCACTGGGTGTAGTCCCCGAGGCTGCCGTCGACTGAAGCAGTCGGCAGGAGTCTTAGAATCCGAATGATGCTTGTGGCAATACCTCATCTCGAGTGAAATGATACTTGTCGAAGAGGATGCGGTGATGGTCCATGGACCAGAGCCTCTCGACGTTGACCGTCGGGGTGTAGAACCTGTTGCCGAGCTCGTGGAAGTACTTCGTCCCGAGTGAGACGATACTTGTCGAAGAGGATGCAGTGATGGTCCATGGCCCAGAGCCTCTCGACGTTGACCGTCGGGGTGCTGAACTCGTTGAAGTACCTCGTCCCCGTTAGGTAGAACCTGTTGCTGAGTTTATGGAAGTACCTCATTCCCAGTAGGTAGAACTTGTTGCTAAGTTTATGGAAGTACCTCATCCCGAGTGAGGAGGACCTCTTCCCGAGTGGGTAGAACCTCATCCCCAGTAGGTAGAACCTGTTGCTGAGTTGATGAAAGTAGTTCATCTCGAGCATAATTCCATTGGGAGCGCGCTGAGCGCACCCACTAGGTGTAGTCCCCGAGACTGTCGTCGACTGAAGCAGTCGGCGGGAGTCTTAGAGCCTTGTAGTTTTACCGAATGAACCTTTACATAGTATCCAATTGTTATCACTGATGTTTCCTTGTTTTCTGTCGACAGAGTGTGTGCAAGCTCGGGACCCACTACAACACCCTGGAGAAGGAGGTGCAGGACCTGCGTCTCAGCCTTGAGGCTGAGAAGGCCAAGAACGTGCGACTGGAGCAAGAGAAGCGGTCACTCGGAGGTAAGCGCTTTCTGTCCGACTGCCAAAGAACTTGTGTCCTCTTCTGTCCGACTGAAATTACTTTATCAGATGTTCGTAGCAAAAATCTTCAACTTACTAAGAGGCTCTGGGCTTCCATTTCTATAGACACCATGAAGGAGGCCCTGGAGAAGAAAGACACCGAGATGGCGTCCGCTCAGAAGGAGGCCAACCGCAAGATGAAAGAGGCCGAGGAAAAGTTGAAGTCACTCGGGAAGTGGGAGGAGGAGAAGAAGAGTCTAGAGGCTGCTGCCAAGAAATCCGCGGAGGAGGCTGCCGAGGCCGAGTCAAAGTTGAAACAGGTGTCATCCAAAAGACTCGAGCTGGAGAAGTTCATCGAGGACTTCGGCAACGCGATGAATGAGAAGCTCAAAGGTATGTCAATGACCTGACTGCATTTCGAGTTGCTTTGATTCTTCACTCGTCCCTCGATAACTCCATTTTTCCATCGGTTCGACATAGTTCTGCGTGGATGCCGAAGAAGAGACCTCCAAGATCGAGAAGGAACTGGATCCAGCTGCGGGCATTCTTCGCGACAATTCATCGCTTGCTCTTCTCCGACTGGAGGAACACGTCGGTGAAGTGACTGTCTTCCTCAACCACATGTGTACAACCGTCAAAGACGTCGACCGAGAAGTCGCCCCCGGGGAGGAGTTCTCGAGCAACTTGGATGTTCTCATCAACCTTCTGCAGGATGTACCTCGCCGAGTGCAATCTTGGAAGAAGTCTGCCGCGCGCGCTGGAGCTGATATTGCCTTCTCACTCGTCCGCGTCCATTGCAAGGGCATAGATGAGGAGAAGTTGAAGTCATTGAAGGTCGTCAACAGGAAGAATGCCAAGATTGAAGACTTTATGAAGACGTTCCTTGCAGCCGCCACTTGGCTTGCGGACTTCATCGACCTCGACACCTTCACTGACACTGCAGCTTCGACTACCACCGAGTGATCCTCGGATAAAAACTTCAAATGAAATTTGCCTCGGTATGCCGAGTAGTTTATGTAACCATACATTTGACGTGACCTAGTGGCCACGACTACCTGCACCTTTGCTTTGAACTATATGCAGTTTGATTGTTTTCATTCGGCTCTTTGAGCATTTGGCCCAGTCCTCGAGTGTGAATGATGTCTCCATTCAGAGTAATCTTTATGCTTAAGCGATTTCCGGATCGCAGCTAAGCCTCCGAGTGTGGACGATGTCCTCACTCGGAGTAGTTTTTGTACTTCGGCGATTTCGGGATCGCAGCTAAGCCTCCGAGTGTGGATAATGTCCTCACTCGGAGTGGTTTCTCATACTTAGGCGAAATCAAGTTCGCGGCTAAGCCCCCGAGTGCGGGTGATGTCCTCACTCGGAGTAGTTTTTTATACTTTGGCGAAATCGGGTTCGCGGCTAAGCCTCGGAGTGCGGATGATGTCCTCACTCAGAGTAGTTATTTAAACTTAGGCGAAATCAGGTTCGTGGCTAAGCCCCCGAGTGTGGATGACGTCCTCACTCGAAGTAGTTTTTTAAACTTAGGTGAAATCAGGTTCGCGGCTAAGCCCCCGAGTGTGGATGATGTCCTCACTCAGAGTAGTTATTTAAACTTAGGCAAAATCAGGTTCGCGAATAAGCCCCCGAGTGTGGATGATTTCCTCACTCGGAGTAGTTATATAAACTTAGGCAAAATCAGGTTCGCGGCTAAGCCGCCGAGTGTGGATGATGTCCTCACTCGGAGTAGTTTTTTAACCTTAGGCAAAATCAGGTTCGCGGCTAAGCCCCCGAGTGTGGATGATGTCGTCACTCGGAGTAGTTATTTAAACTTAGGCAAAATTAGGTTCGCGGCTAAGCCCCCGAGTGTGGATGATGTCGTCACTCGGAGTAGTTTGTTAAACTTAGGCGAAATTAGGTTCACGACTAAGCCCCTGAGCGTGGATGATGTCCTCACTCGGAGTAGTTATTTAAACTTAGGCGAAATCAGGTTCGCGGCTAAGCCCCCGAGTGTGGAGGATGTCCTCACTCGGAGTAGTTTTTTAAACTTAGGCGAAATCAGGTTCGCGGCTAAGTCGATCCATGCACCCACTGGGGGTGAGTCAAGTTTCAAGGATCACCAGGGTGAAAAAAGCAAAAAGTTTTGACAAAGTGTAGGAAAAGTAAAGAGTTTTATTCGTCAAATCCACTTGGCAGCTCATTACAGGAATGACCGAGTGTTTTCTATTTTAAGTGTAGAACTTGCGGAGCAGATCCGCGTTCCACGTCCGGGGCTCTTTTGCCTCAGTGTTGAATGAAGTTATATAACCGATAAGCTCCATTGTTCAGGACTTTAGAGATCGCGATAGGCCCTTGCCACGGAGGTGCCAACTTGTGTGGTTTTTGTTGGTCCAATCGGAGGACAAGGTCGCCTTCCTGGAAAGTGCGCTCCCTGACCTGTCTGTCGTGATAACGCCTCAGGTCTTGTTGATAAAGCGTCGATCTGACTAAAGCTAGCTCTCTCTCCTTGTAGAACCCGCGGTCATCATGCGTCCTCTCGGAAAGGTGCAGGATGTACCTCGTCAAGTGCAATCTTGGGAGTCCGGGATTAAGCGGTCCTCGGGCTGCTGGCCTATCTCTATGGGCTAGATAGTGAGCCGCCCAGTGATTTTCAATGAAGGTCCGGACACCATAACCAAGACGGAATCTCTCAGGTCGTGACGTGCACTCCAAGTACAAGACGACGGGTTCGGCATATTCCTTTCCTGATGTAGCCGACATTGTGTAATCCTAGATACCCCTGGTGACTATATAAACCAGAGAGGTTAAAAGTCCGTAGGGGAGGAAAAAAGCTCATTACTCTTAGGGTTTAGACCACGTCATACGATCTCGAGGTAGATCAGTTCTGTACTGGATACTCCATACTCAATACAATCAAAGCAGGACGTAGGGTTTTACCTCCATTAAGAGGGCCCGAACCTGGGTAAACATTGTCTCCCTAGTCTCCTGTAACCCATCAATCCAAGATCCACAGTTCGGGACCCCCTACCCGCGATCTGCCGGTTTTGACACCGACATTGGTGCTTTCGTTGAGAGTTCCGCTGCGAGGTCGCTAGAGGATTGATGGCTCGCCTAATCATTAGCGATGAAGTCCGTAACGGGGACACCTTTGTCCCCAGACATATTTTCGCGTTTGGCAGCGTTGTGCTGCATGCTGACCCGACCGGCCATCTTGGCCAGATCGGAAGTTTCGCCCCCGATCAAGAGATCAGATTCGGGAACCTAGAGTTCTCCACCGACTCCCGGGGCGACCTGTTCCTTACTGGGCTCGCGGTCTCGTCCGACGAGCCCAGGAATCCCAAAGCTTTAACTTCGGGCCTCCTGCTCGGCACTGCCCTTGGGCCCATCCCTACCGGGGGTCCGGCTTTAAGCTCGGTCCCGATTACAGCACCCGAGGACCAGGGGTCAGCCCCGTCCGAACATACTCTTCGTACGGACGCTCTGGAGGTTAGCATCAAAGGTGTCCGGTGGATTAATCCGGTCGACCTCTCACTTTTGAACGAGGCGCTGGACCGGATCCAGTCAATAAAAATCATGGACAACCTAACCTCGACCCACACACAGATCGGTCTGGAGGTAGGTTAGGACGAATTTTACGGCCCACCCACCACCCACTTGGTAGCCACTATCGAAGATTTAACCGATATGCTGGACTACGCCTCTGAGGAGGCAGAGACAAGGAGGAAGAATTCGATCCATCCATCTCTGCCACCACTGGACGGTGGACATCCTCCTCCACCAACGACGTCTATATGGTGGACACCCCTGATGATAAGGGCAACCACACCCCCAAGAAGAATGGCGACAAATCCAAAAAGGAGTCATCCAGGCGCCGGAAACAGCACAAACGATCCAAGGCAAACAAGGGAAGGGAAGGCAATGCAGGCACCAGGGAAAATGACACCCCGGAGGACCTCGGTAATCCCGAAGCCCTCGAGCAACCACCGGAAGACCCGGAGAGGCCCGAGGATCAACGTGACCCCAAGGACCCCAACGATTCCGAGGACGACAACTACCTCCCCCGTGTTGAGGAGGAGGATAGCCTCGAAGCCGAAGACTTCACCGTCCCCGAAAACCCCCTGGATCAGGAACGGTTCAGGCGTCAGCTCTTAGCCACCGCCCGAAGCCTAAAGGCAAAGCAGCAGCAGCAGCTCAAAGCCGAACAAGATACCCTCAACGACAGATGGATGAAAGTCTTGGCAGCCGAAGAGGGGTACGGCACCGAGTGATCGGATCAAAACAAAAGTTAACCACGCCGGCGTCTGCTACCGCAATTCGATGACGAGGCCATTGAGCCCATATCTCCCAGGCGCACCCAGTACGACCAGCCAGACCCCCCCCCCTCGAGGACGGGACAGTCCGGCTCGAGAGACCGATCACAGACCTGCGTTTCCCCGCAGAGAGGAAAGGATCCTGTACATCCTGAGGATCGATATGACTTACGACAGGATTTGGACTACAGAGCAGGTCACACAAGATCCATCTACAGATCTAGAGAGTACTCCCCCGCTAGACGGGACGGCTACCAACCGTGGCTAGACCGCAACTTGTTGAATCCCTTGGCGACAATCTTCTTTTCGTATCTAGACTAGCCGATTTTGGTTTCAATGTGCTATTTACTAAAGTTGATCACCAAGTGTTTCGTCAAGATAATCATAACATGGTCTTTACCGGTTTCCATAGAGGTGATCTATACATTGTTGATTTCACTAAGAGAGTGAAACCTCATACTTGTCTTATTGCACATTCTTATAAAGGTTGGCTATGGCATATAAGGCTAGGACATGTTGGTATGCGTAATCTAGACAAGCTCATCAAAGGTGATCGTATACTTGGTGTTAAAGATGTTATCTTTGACAAATATAGACTTTTCAGTGCTTGTCAAGCAGGAAAACATGTGGGTGGAAGTCATCACGTAAAGAACATCATGACTACTAGGAGACCACTCGAGTTGCTTCATGTGGATCTCTTTGGTCCCAATGCTTACAAGAGCCTCGGTGGAAATTCCTTTGGTCTAGTTATAGTTGATGAGTTTTCCAGATTTATGTGGGTATTCTTTCTTGCTGACAAGTTGCAGGTACAAAAGATCTTCAAGAACTTCGCTCGCAAAGCCCAAAAACAATTTGAACTGAAGATCAAGAAGGTTTGGAGCGACAACGGATCGAAGTTCAAGAACACTAATGTGGATACCTTTCTTGATGAAGAAGGCATCTCACATGAATTCTCGACTACATACACACCTCAACAAAATGGAGTTGTTGAGAGGAAGAACCAAACTCTCATAGAGATGGCTGGAACGATGCTCGACGAATACAAGACGCCAAGACACTTTTGGGCGGAAGTCGTGGAAACAGCTTGTCATGCTACGAGCCGACTCTACCTACACAAGCTTCTCGGTAAAACGACATACGAGTTGCTCACCGGTAACAAACCCCAAGTTGGATACTTTCGAGTATTCAGCTCAAAGTGCTACATTCTCGATAAGCATCATCATTCTAAATTTGCTCCTAAATCTCATGAAGGTTTCCTTCTTGGTTACGGATCAAACTCTCACACTTACCGTGTCTGCAACAACTTCACTCGAAAGGTTCAAGAGACGGTAGATGTGAAGTTTGATGAGACTAATGGTTCGCAAGTCGAACAATTGCCAAATGATGTAGGAGATAAGTAACCTTCGGAAGCTTCAAGATTTGTCCATCGGCAAGATACGTCCCATGGAGGTGAAGGAAAGCACTTCATCAACACAAGTGGAAGCTCCTACCTCGCATCAAGGCGAACCACAAAACAACATGGAGGCATCCATAAGCGGTACACGACAAAATGAAGAGGAGGAAGAAGTACATCAAGATGATCCACCTCAACCTCCTTCACCACCCCCTCAAGGGAATGACGCCTTCAACAACGGTGAAGCGGAAGATGATGATGACGAGGAAGCTCCACCATCCAACAAGCAAAAGCTATCATGAGTTCGAGCAAGAGTGAACAAGAATGATCCCTTAGAGCAAATATTCGGCAACATACAAACCAAGAGAATCACTCGCTCTAAAACTCGTTTAGCTAAATTTTATGAGCATTACTCATTCATCTCTAGTATTGAGCCTATGAAGGTAGAAGAAGCACTTGAAGACCCGGATTGGGTGAATACCATGCACGAAGAGCTACACAACTTTGAGAGGAATGATGTGTGGACACTAGTGGAGAATCCCAGGGATGAGCAAAACAAATCACTGGAAGAAAATGGGTGTTTCGTAACAAGCAAGATGAACATGGTCAAGTGGTATGCAACAAGGCACGTCTTGTAGCTCAAGGTTACACTCAAGTCGAAGGCATGGACAACGGTCAGACTTATGCCCCCATTGCTAGACTTGAGGCCATTCGTATACTTCTTGCTTATGCCAATCACCATGATATTACTATTTACCAAATGGATATCAAAAGTGCTTTTCTAAATGGTGAAATTGAGGAGGAATTTTATGTTAAACAACCTCCCAGATTTGTGAACCCTAAGAAACCTAATAATGTTTATAAACTTTGTAAAGCTCTCTATCGTCTTAAACAAGCCCCACCAGCTAGGTACAAATGCTTAACAATGTTTCTTATTAAAAAGGGTTTTGAAAATGACGCAACCTTGTTCACAAAAAGAGTTAACGGTGAATTATTGTTTGCCAAATTTGTGTGGACGATATTATATTTGGATCTACTAACCCACATTTTAGTGAGAAATTTGGAAGGTTGATGTCAGAGAAATATGACATGTCTATCACGTGTAAGCTGAAAATTTTCCTCGGTTTGCAAATCAAGCAAACGAGAAAGGGAACGCTCATCTCTCAAACCAATTATACCAAGGACTTGATCAAGAAGTTCAACATGCAAGAATGTAAAGGTATGTAAACTCCTATGCCTACTAGTGGACATGTTGACCTCACCAAGGAGGATAAACTAGTTGATCAAAAGGTTTGTCGATCAATGATCGGTTCATTGCTATATCTATGTGCCTCCCATCCCGATATCATTCTTAGTGTGTGCATGTGCGCTCGATATCAAGCTGCACCTAAAGAGTGTCATCTTAAGGCCATGAAAAGAATTGTGAGATACTTGATACATACACCAAACTTTGGCATTTGGTATCCCAAGGGATCTTCTTTTAACCTTGTTGGCTATTCTGACTCGGACTATGTCGTAGATAAGGTTGATAGAAAATCCACCTCAGGTACTTGTGAATTTCTTGGGATGTCTCTTGTGCCTTGGTCATCCAAGAAACAAAACTCATTATCTCTATCTACCGCCGAAGCGGAATACATTGCCGCTGGATCATGTTGTGCGCAATTACTATGGATGACTCAAACTCTTAAGGATTATGGTATACATGTGAGACATGTTCCATTGTTGTGTGACAATGAGAGTGCTATTAAGATTGCTCATAATCCCGTGCAACATTCTCGAACTAAACATATTCAAGTTCATCATCATTTCACTTGTGATAATGTTGCCAGAGGGGACATTAATCTCAAACATGTTCGAACCAACAAGCAATTGGCCGATATCTTTACTAAGCCACTTGATGAAAAAGTGTTTTGTCACTTGAGGAGTGAGTTGAGCATCATTGATGCTTCAAACTTGAGCTAGACTCATTCGGATGCATGCAATGGCATGAGCTTACTTGACTATTCCTTGATATTTATTGATATGACACTATCTTATACCTTGGAAAACTATGCTCCCTTGTATTGCATCTAAAATTTTGTAGGTACTTGGATGAATTACATTCCACAAGATTGCCAACAAATACAATCAAAAGCAATCTTGTCTTGGCCAAGTATAAACAACCCTACTTTGTGATGGAGGAAGAAGACAACACAAACTATATCCTTGACATACATTTGATGAAAATCTCAATCTTGTCATTAGGATATATCATGTTCTTCCTTGCATGACTAACCCTTGTAGGAGGACCTATCTTGAAAGAAAAGAAGGATAGCCCCAAAACTCCAACTTCTTGGGCATCCACAACAAGTCCATCTACACGCCATGTCATCTACATCACTCAAAGGTATGTACTCATTACTTGGAAGAAGCTTTACTCCAAGACATGAGTCAAAGCAATTCTAAGTGATATGAAAACATCAAAATGCTTAAAGGAAAAATGGTAACACAATTTTGAGCTTAACGATGAGTATGACATATGATCAAGTATTCTTACTTGGCTCCTAAGTCAATATACTCAAATATAGGTGACCTAGTCGCCGACCATCATCTAGAGTGAAGTTTCTTGTTTGGTTCATCTTTTAGTTGTCTGCTTTCTTGGAACCATTCAATCTTCATCTTCTTGAAAATTCATTGCAAATCTTCTTAAAAATTCATTGCAAATCTAGTTGAAAATTCATTCCAAATCTTTTAGAATCTATTGAGACTTTTTCAAAAAAATCGTTAACAAAAATGGCCAAGAATGCCTTTGCCAAGTTTCCGTTTGCAACTCGGACCCTCCGAAATGGGAAAATTGGTTTCACCGATATAGTAGATAAACTGCCAAGAGCTTCTTCGGTTCCACCGACATGAACCTGTTGGGGAACGTTGCATGGGAAACAAAAAAATTCCTACGCTTCACCAAGATCAATCTAGGAGATGAGCATCTACGAGAGAAGAGTTCGGATCCACATACCCTTGTAGATCGCTAAGCGGGAAGCGTTAAGAAACGTGGTTGATGTAGTCGAACGTCTTCGCGATCCAAATCGCAATCCGTTCCGCGATCCAATCACGATCTAGTGCCGAACGGACGGCACCTCCGCGTTCAGCACACGTACAGCTCGATGACGTTCTCCACCTCCTTGATCCAGCAAGCGAGGGCGGAGAGGTAGATGGGTTCTCCGGCAGCACGAAGGCGTCGCGGCGGTGGTGATGGAGCTGATCCGGCAGAGCTTCACTAAGCAATATCGAACCGATCTAGAGGAGAAACAATCTAGAGGGAGGGAGAGGCTGCGCCGTGGCTTAAGGTGTGTGCAGCCCTCCCTCCCCTCACATATATAGGGGGATAGGAGGGGGCCGCCCGCCCTAGGGTTTCCCCTAAGGTTGGTGCGTCGGCCAAGGGGGTGCCTTGCCACCAAAGGCAAGGGCCGACGCCCCCCTTTGCCTTGGCCCCCACCCTTCCAGCCGCATGGACCTTCGTGGGAGGGGCGGCCAGCCCACCAGTGTCTAGTGCGCCCCCTCTCACAGACCATGGAGCTCTCCAAGGCTCGTGGCCCCTTTCGGTGGACCCCCGGAACCCTTCCGCACCCCCGGTATGCTACCGGTGATGCCCGAACCTTTTCCGATGACCAACACGGAACTTCCCATATATCAATCTTTACCTCTGGACCATTCCGGAGCTCCTCGTCATGTACGGGATCTCATCCAGGACTCCGAACAACCTTCGGTCAGCAACATACATAACTCAACAATACCAAATCATCACCGAACGTTAAGTGTGCAGACCCTGCGGGTTCGAGAACTATGTAGACATGACCGAGACACCTCTACGGTCAATAACCAATAGCGGGACCTGGATGCCCATATTGGCTCCTACATATTCTACGAAGATCTTTATCAGTTGAACCTCTATGTCAAGGATTCAGTTAATCCCGTACTCCGTTCCCTTTGTTCATCGGTATGTTACTTGCCCGAGATTCGATCATCGGTATCTCCATACCTAGTTCAATCTCGTTACTGGCAAGTCTCTTTACTCGTTCCGTAATACAAGATCATGTGGCTAACTCTTTAGTCACTTTGCTTGCAAGCTCAATATGATGTTGTATTACCGAGTGGGCCCTGAGATACCTCTCCGTCACACGGAGTAATAAATCCCAGTCTTGATCCATGCCAACTCAACAGACACCCTTAGAGATACCTGTAGAGTACCTTTATAGCCACCCAGTTACGTTGCGACGTTTGATACACACAAGGTATTCCTCCGGTGTCAGTGAGTTGCATGATCTCATGGTCATAGGAACATATACTTGACATTAGCCCTGGCCATGGGCAGCCCGGCCCGGTCGGCCCGGCCCGACCCGGCCCGAAAAAGCCCGACCCGGCCCGAAAAAGCCCGACCCGGCCCGGCCCGACCTTGCCCACGGGCCGGGCTCAGGCCTAGATTTTGAGCCCGGTGGTCGGGCCGGGCCGGGCTCGGGCCCGATGAAACCGGAGTTTACGCCTACGCCGGGCCGGGCCGGGCTTTTTCGGGCTCGGGCCGGGATTGGGCCCAAAAATTAGGCCCGACGGCTGAGCCGGGCCGGGCTCGGGCCTGGGTTTTTAGCGCCGGGCTTTTTTTTTGGCCCGGCCCAAGGTATGGCCAGGTATACTTGACATGCAGAAAACAATAGCAATAAACTTGACACGATCATATGCTACGTTCATAGTTTGGGTCTTGTCCATCACATCATTATCCTAATGATGTGATCCCGTTATCAAATGACAACTCATGTCTATGGCCAGGAAATCGTGACCATCTTTGATCAACGAGCTAGTCCTATAGAGGCTCACTAGGGACACGGTGTTGTCTATATACCCACACATGTATTTGAGTTTCCAATCAATACAATTCTAGCATGGATAATAAACATTTATCATCAACAAGGAAATATGATAATAACTACTTTATTATTGCCTCTAGGGCATATTTCCAATAGTCTCCCACTTGCACTAGAGTCAATAATCTAGCTCACATCACCATGTGATTTACATTGTAATGAATCTAACACCCATACAGTTCTGGTGTTTATCATGCTTTGCTCGTGGAAGAGGCTTAGTCAACGGGTCTGCGACATCCAGATCCGTGTGCACTTTGCAAATATTTATGTCCTCCTCTTTGATGTAATCGCAGATGGAATTGAAGCGTCGCTTTATGTGTCTGGTCCTCTTGTGAAACCTTGGTTCCTTGGCTAGAGCAATGGCACCAGTGTTGTCACAGAACAGAGTCCTTTGGTCCAGTGCACTGGGCACAACTCCAAGATCTGTCATGAACTGCTTCATCCAGACACCTTCCTTTGCCGCCTCTGAGGCAGCTATGTACTCCGCTTCGCATGTAGAATCAGCTACCACGCTTTGCTTGGAACTGCACCAGCTTATCGCTCCTCCATTGAGAATAAATACGTATCCGGTTTGTGACTTAGAGTCATCCGGATCAGTGTCAAAGCTTGCATCGACGTAACCTGTCGTGGTTTTATCAACCCGGCACATGTCCTTGTAACAGGACTTAGGTGTGTGGCCATCGCCGCTTGGTGGCGACTCGAAGGGGTTAAGTGAGAGAAAGAGTCGGGTTTACCCAGGTTCGGCCCCTCCTATGGAGGTAATAGCCTACGTCCTGCTTTTTGTGTATTGGATGGATGGATCTCAATTACAAGGGTGCGGAATCACTAACCTAGCTATGGAGGGGTTGTGACTTGAGAGTTTTTGGCCTAGGGGCCTGCCTTTATATACAGGTCAAGCCCTAGGTTTTACAACAGAGTCCGGGTCATAATATGACCCGTGATCCACTACATCTCTAACTTATCTTGCACATCATGGAAACTTTAACCGGCATCCTTAGCTTCATGGGCTGCAAGCCACCGTCTTCTGGTATTGGTACGCCCGGCATCTTGGTTAGCCGCCACTTCACTCATCTTATATTGAGGACACGACCCAATCAATCTTAATTGCATAGTCATTGATACGTTTAACCCGGCCCAGTATGGCGGGTTATACCGTGAAGTTATATCCCCGACATTAGGCCCTAGATTGATTTGAATTCATTCATGTCAATAGATCTTCCCTTCCTGTGGCGGCTCATCTTTGCCTAGGGAGACTCATCTTTGAACTGATATCTTCAGCAGATTTCACAACGCCGGCTTGTTCTGTTTCCACACTTGTCATTTTCCCACTGTTTATTTGTCGTGACGTCACCTATCATCAATCTGAAAAAAAAATAATGAGAGCATGGCGAATCTGGTCATATCCATTTATCCCGAAAATCGAGGCGTTTTTGTTTCCCAAAATTTACTGTATTCCCTCGATTGTCGCGCCAGTCAGTGGCCTCTTCGGTCTCCTTCCCTTTAAATATTCGCCGAAGGGCTCAGGATTCACTTTCCACCTCTCTTTCCCGCTTCTTCTCCTTCCTCTAGTTCGGGAGCTCCTTGCACCACCGCCGCAACTACCTCATCTCGTCGAGCTCTTTCGAGGTCGTCGCAGCGCTCCTTCGCCAGTCGATCCTTCACGCGTTTTCTCCGTCGCTGGTCGACTGCTTCGAGTAAGTTACCTTCCTTCTGGCTAGATCCATTTTAGCACCTCGAAGTTGTTTCAAGTTCTTTGGCGATTTGTCTCCGGTTCATCACCATTGCTAGTGCTGTAGGTAGATCTTATGAATATGTTCACCAGAGTAAGGCGGTAGGGTCACCAACTCCGTTTCACGTATGACGTGTCTTAATCTTCGCTTGTATTAGATGAACAACATTGTCATTGCTTCCGTGTTCCCTCCCCCTCTGCTAGGGCTAGCGAATATTCTTGCCTTTTTGAACTATTTTCAGATCCAAAACTGTTGCTGCCTTGGGAGAAACTTATTGTCTTAACACGAGTCGCCCTTGCTTCTGCCGGCTTAATATTTATAACTCGCCATGTGTCCAGGACATTGTAAAGATTCCGGTCTGTCATAAAGCTTGCCCCTTTATATTGCAAATACTTGGATCATTTCACTTGGACCAGTTACTTAAGCCGCCCTCTTTACTTTATCCAGGCGACTCATTATGTCAGAGTCGAAAGCCTGCAATTGGGTGGCAACTCAAGTTTTTGATGCTATCCTTAAAGATTATGAGGAGCATGGGTTTTTGCCGCCTCAAAACGTGATTGGCTGGCGAGTCGTCCTCGGAGAAGAGATCCCAAGTCCCAAGGAAGAGGAAGTGGTGATATTTTTGGATCACCTGCAGAGGGGGTTTTCACCTCCCGGGTCAAAGTTCTTCCGGGACGTCTTGCATTTCTTCAATCTGCATCCCCAAGACCTGGGCCCTAACTCCATCTCGAACCTCTGCCAGTTCCAAGTATTCTGCGAGGTGTACCTTCAAACGGAGCCCACTGTCTCCCTCTTCAGGGAGATTTTCTACTTGAACCGGCAAACAGAGTGTGCAGATGGCCCCGGCTTAGAACTTGGCGGGGTTTCAATTCAAAGGCGAAAGGATGTCCTTTTCCCTGCCGCCACCTTACCAAGCCACCCCAAAGGGTGGAATAAGACTTGGTTTTACTGCCAAAACACCGCTCCTGCTGATGAAAATCCCTTGCCGGGTTATAGGCCCAACCATCTTCCCATGGATCTTGAGCTTCCGGGTTGGGCTCCTTCAGAAGAGCGTTCCCAACACACCCATGTTTATCCAAAATTGAGGGCTCTGCTAGCAAACAGGTTGATGGGGGTCGACCCGGTGTTGGGTATCTTGGAGAATTCTCCCATTAAGTCAGCGCAACGGCTTAATGTGTACCTATTCTGGTGATTTGAACGATGCTCAGCGACACAACAATTTTTCCTTGGAGGCCGACGAAATAAACCGGATGGTAAAGAAGCTGTCAGGTGAAAACCTGGAGACCTGCAAGGACGGGTTGAAACCCTTCTATGCCCTTAACCCGGCCCCTCCGGTATTAAACCTTTTAAAATCTTCATCTGGCTTTTTTGAACAAACTTTGAGTCTTTGCTTCCTTGGTCTGAATGTTTGATTTTGCAGGCTACCTCTTCTTTTTGGAATCGGAGACGCCTCAAGGCTACGGCTAACAAGCCCAAAGCCGCCCCGAGCAAGAAGAAAAGTAAGACGGCTGCAGAAGGTCCGTCTCAAATGGACGAAACGACCGCTACTGATACTCGATCAGAGGTAACATTGATCCCTATCTGACGTCCTTTCTTCTTAGGGTGACGTTGAGACAAGCCGTGCAGGTGATGTTGAGGTAATTTCCATCTCTTCCGACTCAGAACCATTGCCTCCGTTGAAGGCAAGGCGGGTCGTCCGGAAAGTAGGCTTTTCTCAACCAGATGCTCATCTAGATCCTTACTTTATTTTGAAGAAAACCCAACACCAGTCTAGGCGTCAAACCCGAAGCGGAAGTGGCGATCTTGTTGAGGGCTTACCTGACAAATCAGTCGCCCGGAAACGACCAGCCAAGGTACTTGATATTCCTAACTTTCCAAAGAAAATTCCGGCTTGATGCGTCAATGTTTTAACTCCTATGCCTTTGTTAATCAGGACGCCACCTTCGTTGGGCGACTGCGTCCAAGCTGGCGCCCTTTGTCATCCATCAAGGGTAACTTCCTCATTAATTCATCCGTTTGAGTAAGCTATTACCTTTTCCATTTTTCATATCATATTTTTTGTAACTTGGCAGGGCCAAAGCCAAGAAAAGGAAAACTGACGGGTCTTCTGTTAACCCTGAGGCTCCTGAGTCGGAACTTCCTGACCCGGCGGCTCATGAAGTTCATGTTGATCATCCTGAAGACCCTCAGGATATCCAAGATAATTTGCCTCCTCAATCTGAACCAATCAATATTGATGCCACAGCTGTTGAGGCTACATCAGCAGTTAACCTTGATCCACCTAATCCTCCAGCAACAAAGAAAGATGCTCCTGAAGTTATCATTACTGGGACGGCTTATGTTGCTCCCGAGATTTCCAAGGTATTAACAAAATTTGTTGCTAAAGATGAAGTGGTACTGCAAGAAAAAGGGAAAGCCAAATTGGAGCTTCCAAACTATGAGAGCTTTAGTGTCGAAGATCTTCATGCTGCCTGCTTAGACCGCCTGGCAACAAGCCGTGAGATGGAAATCGGCCTAGTTAGCATGATGAAAAATAAATATGAGGTATGTTCTCCTTTTCATATTCTCATCATATATCCTTTTGTAGCCCCCAAGGCCCATATTTATCTTTCTAAGATAAGCTGGGTCTTGCAAATGTTATGTTGACTCAACCTGTAGCCCCCAAGGGCCGACTCATCTCCTTGAGATGAGTCGGGTCTTGTAATAACATTGAAGAACTTTGGACCTGTAGCCCCCAAGGGTCAGCTCATCTCCTTGAGATGAGTCGGGTCTTCTTGTAATAACATCGAAGAACTTTGGACCTGTAGCCCCCAAGGGCCGGCTCATCTCCTTGAGATGAGTCGGGTCTTCATCTTATCTTCCATGTTAAAAAAGAGTTGAGATACATTAGTCCCCAAGTGCGAAATATATTGTTTTGCAATTTGTTTGGGACTTGATGTAAACTTCATTCATGATGCAGGAAGCTCTGAGGACAGCTGAATCCAGCATGGCCGATTTGAAAAAAGACCTGGAAAAAGGGCAGACTTCCCAGGCAAAAACTGAAGAAAAACTTCGCCTTTCTTTGATTGAGCTAGAAAACACCAAGGCGGGTTTCTTAAAAGAGAAGAAAGCCTTTGAAGATGAAAATACGGCTTTGATTAAGCGCGCACATGATGCTGAGGGCCGGATCAAGCCCGTAACTGAGGAGTTGCCCGGGTTAAAATGGCATATTGCCCAGATGGCCCAAGCTATTTTCAGTAAGTGTATACATCCTCCTGTTTCCTTGAAGTATAGATATAACGCGCCTGGTGACTTATGCATCGTTTCTATTTTGCAGGTCCCCGGACTAGCAGCTTTTACAATAACAGTCTGCTCACGCTCAAGGCTGTTTACTCGTTGACAGAGCAGCTCTACACTGGGAGTCATCTCGCAATTAAGGCGACACCGGGGGAGAAGCAACCCTTAAAATATATCAAGAACGTACTGGAAAATCTCTCCATCATCCCTCAGCACATTCCAGAGTTGAAAAGACCAGCCGCCCGATCTGGCGCGATATACGCATTGAGCCGGGCTTTAGCTTACGGTGAAGAGCTTGATCCAAACGAGCTGGCAAAGGGCTTTCCCAATTTAAGAATGACGGGTCAAAATTCTCACAGGAAGATTACGCGGCTTGTGTCAAGGATGCTCAGATCCTGTCGACTCAGCTGGTTTCCGAAATGAAACTGAGGAGTTATCAGGTGGCTTACGGTGCCAATCATACTCGGATTCCACCACCTGATCTAATAACAAAAAATCAGGCTCCTCAACGGCGCGAGCACGTTTTTGCCCCCGAAGTCGAACCGTCTTCAATTCTTGATGACAAAGATGTGTTCCAAGCTTTGTCTCATTGCAACTGGGATGCGGACAACCTTCAGATTCAGGAGCCAGATGACCAGTCGAGGGATGACCCGGAGGCGTCTCGTGCGCAAGATTAGCTGCCACTGACCCGGATCATATGGTCGGTGATTTGAGCTTCCTGAACTGCTACCTTGCCAACTTAATCCCCCATGTATGGGCAGAAAAAACAGTTTGTGGCTTCCTGAAGCATGTAATAGGGATAGTTTGAACACTGTTGTCGTGCCATCGTGCACGTTTTGCACCTTTGATGCTAGATGCTTTATTTGATGTTTCCTCATCTTGTCCATGCAATCTTTCCATTGACAGGTCTTTTGATAACATATAACCGGATAAAGTGACTCGGCCTTTAATTTGAATAACCTATCCTCTTTCAACAATGTTGAATTTGCTAGATAGCTTGTCGATTGGCTGCTCACGCATATTCAATTGTCTAACCCGGTCTTTGAAGCATGGGCCGGTAATAATTTTGGACCTGAAACTTGCCGTAACAAGCCAAATAAACAACATGGATAAGCCGACTCAATGAGTCTTGGCCAAAATTGATGTCAAGCTTGAGGTCCTTTGTTAGCCTCTTCAAGTAATAACATAATTTGTTGCTGTCATGCAGCCGATGACCCGGTTACTTTATACAAAAATTGGTAAAAAAACAGGGTCGTGCCCAGAATATTTTTGTGTGATGGGTTTCATTATATAGTTTTTATATTGGGAGTTGTTTCTTGATGGTTAGAAATATAAGGTAATTCCCCTTTGAAGGCACCTTTTGGGGTCCTAGCCTTAATGCAGGGGACGCATGATTATAATGCCAACTTTCGAGGCTCGACAGGAAAAGACCGGCTTTCGAGGCTCGGATCTTGCTTCAATGAAGCGGGTATGATAACCCATGGTTTATGTTAGCTTTCCATGTGCCAGCTCTCACATGACTCAAGCCGATGTTTTAACCTTAACAAGTTTAGGGTCCAAAAAGGATTGACTCGTCAAGAGTTCACGGGGTCATCTAATCGGAGTCGCATCGAGCACACGGGCAGGTTTAACCATACATGGCGTTTATTTTGCCGGGTCAAGAGGGTGAGAAAGCTAAGCGCGATGGGCTGGAAGCCCCCAAATGCCCTTAATAAGGTAACATTGATATGCCGGGTCACAAGGGTGAGAAAGCTAGACTCGATGAGTCGAAAGCCCCCAAGTGCCCATTGTTCCAGAAAATAAAGACTCAAACTCATCTTGTAAGTTGAAACGACAAAATACGCCAGCTTTATTCATAACTAGAACATAAAGAAGTATATACAGAATTCTGCAAGGGGGGAGGAAATTACAAAAAAGGAGCCAGAAGAGCTAAGTTTAAGCAAGGCCGCTGGGTTTCCAGGGCCGGCTTATTTCCCTCTTGGAGGCATAAGATTTCATCTTTGATATCCTCCAGAATATGAATTTTATTCAGGGATTTAGGTGCTAGTGGTACTGACCGCTATTCAATTGCTTGGGATTACTTTGAAATCGTCCTTGGTTGTTATGCTGATTGCCCTGGCCAGGATGTTGTCCATTGCCATGATTTCCCCGGTGTTGAAAACTAGCCCCTTGGCCTCCTTGTGACCCGCCAGGTCCATGTTGACCCGGGTGTGGCCCACCATTGCCTCCTGAATTATTCTGGAAAGCCTGGCTACGGAACTCTTGCATGATATAAAAATTCTCCCAAGAGTGGCTAGCCGGCTTATCTTGGGTGTTGTGCTTAGGGCAAGGTGCTTTAAGCGCCTCTTCATAATTGCGAGGTTTATTCCCATTGTAAGCTCCTCCGGGTCGACCGTTCCGGCACTGGTTCTTAAAACCTGTATTAGTGTTGGCCACAAAATCTGACCCGCCATCTGGCTGCTTCCGTTTATTGTTATTCTGAGCCCCCTGGTTGCCTCCTTGGCCGTGCTGGCCTTTCCCTCCTTCGGCTTTTTTGCCTTTGGAGGTCTTGTCCTCGTCTGAACCGGGGTCCTTTGTCCTGTATGACTCTGCATATCTGGTGAGGACGTACATCAAGTCACCCATGTCTTGCACCTTTCGCTTGAGTCGTCCGAGCTTCTGGACCACAGGCTGAAAGTGACAGTTCTTTTCCAATATCAGGACTGCCTGAGCCGCTGTGATGCTGTTTGACGAGTGGATGATTTCTGCCACCCGGCGTGTCCAATGGTGCGCCGACTCATCTACTCGCTGAACGCAATGTTGAAGATCCACTATCGTCATAGGCTTCTTACAGGTTCCTTGGAAATTCTTGATGAATCGTTCTTTCAGCTCGGTCCACGTGTTGATGGAGTTAGGCGGCAAGTTTTTCAACCACGTCCGAGCCGGTCCTTCCAACATCATGGTTAAGTATTTAGCGCACACAGCGTCGCTGACATCCAGCATGTCCATCGCCAACTCGTAACTCTCGATCCAAGATACCGGCTCAAGATCCGCCGTGTAGTTTGGCACCTTACGAGGCCCCTTGAAATCTTTGGGCATGCGCTCTGCGCGGAGCGCCGGAGATAAACATGGTATACCAATCGTCCTACTATTGGACCCATCCCCCAAACTCGCCCGTTGAGGGTGAAGCTGCTGGATCGCCCGTGCTGCTGCTTCTGCTTCTGCCTGTCACGCACCTCTCGCCGCATCAACAACCGGCTGGGCATCTGATAGCAGGGGACGAGTCGGAGAGAGCTTATGCTGCTGTCTTCGCCCACTGCTAGAGACGGTCGGGGACTCCACATGGCGGTCCTTGCTTGCATAGGGAGTGGAATGCATCTGATCCCGGCTATACGAATACTGTGCTATTGTACTACAACAGTCTTCAGCATCTCGATGGCGTTCCTGGCTTCAACTTCGAGCGGAGAGTTTCCATTAATGTGCAATGCTTCCAAATTTCGGGTTGCAGCCAACATGTTATCAACAGGATTGGAAAAGTGGCCCCGCGGCGTCTGAAATCGCTGAGGGAGAGATTGAGCCGGCAAGGGTTGAGCCGGTTCCTCTTGCCGATTCCAAGGTTGCTGAACAGTCCCTGGTGTTTGATGTGGGGTGTTAAAAAGCTGTTGAGGCTCAAGGTTCGGGGGGAGTCCACGGTGGCGTCTTCTCTCGTAAACCGCCTCCGACGCTTCTCTCTGAACCCCTAACCGCTAGGCCTCAGCCTTAAGGCGTTCCGTCTCTTGATGTTTGCGCATCTGTAGATCTGCCATCCGTGCGTTTTCAGCATCTATCTCCTTTTGCACCTCAATATTTGAGTATGCAATTTGGCTAGCTCCACATTGCGCTCTTCTTGGTTTTCCGTCGTGACCGGGGTATCCACGAGTTTTGCCATCCCGGCCATAAGATCAGACATAGCCTGAGCCGGCGTTTTGGTTGACCCGCCAGAACCTCCAGCCCCAGCCGGATCTGGAACCACTGCAGCCCCGGCCATGTAGACGGCGACTTGGCTGGGCGATGCGTTTCTTTCCTCAGGGGTTTCAGTCTCCAAAGAGTCCCCAAGTCTGCCATCGTAAAGGGGGCAGATTGACTATGTATCTCCTGTAGATGACGTGTCGTCCGAATTGACGAGGACGTCGCCGCTGGAGGCCGGCTCATCCGAAAGGCTGACCCCTTGCAGATTGACTATGAAGCCAACGAATACATGGCGAAACCCGCCATGACGCTGACTATATTGGGTGCTCTGAGCCGACTCGTCGATGTCGATGTAGATGTCCGGCTCGGAAGTTCCTGGCCCAATTTCCCCTGCAGGATCTCATAACCTATGTGTGATCGGGTCGTCCTTGACGCTCCAAACCGGCTCGTAGACCTTGTCACGATGGCGCTTGATCATCTGCTTTACCGCAAAATTCCCGAATCCTGACTGGATCCCCTTCGAAAACTCAACTCCACTGGGCAAGGGCCCCACAGTGGGCACCAACTGTCATGGTTTTATCAACCCGACACATGTCATTGTAACAAGACTTAGGTGTGAGGCCATCGCCGCTTGGTGGCGACTCGAAGGGGTTAAGTGAGAGAAGGAGTCGGGTTTACCCAGGTTCGGCCCCTCCTATGGAGGTACTAGCCTACGTCCTGCTTTTTGTGTATCGGATGGATGGATCTCGATTACAAGGGTGCGGAATCGCTAACCTAGCTATCGAGAGGTTGTGACTTGAGAGTTTTTGGCCTAGGGGCCTGCCTTTATATACAGGTCAAGCCCTAGGTTTTACAACAGAGTCCGGGTCATAATATGACCCGTGATCCACTACATCTCTAACTTATCTTGCACATCAAGGAAACTTTAACCGACATCCTTAGCTTCATGGGCTGTGAGCCGCCGTCTTCTGGTATTGGGCCGCTCGGCGTCTTGGTTAGCCACCACTTCACTCATCTTATATTGAGGACACGGCCCAATCAATCTTAATTGCATAGTCGTTGATACGTTTAACCCGGCTCAGTATGGCGGGTTATACCGTGAAGTTATATCCCCGACATAACCCTTTACGACGAGCTCTTGATCACCTCCATAAATGAGAAACATTTCCTTAGTCCTTTTCAGGTACTTAAGGATATTCTTGACCGTCGTCCAGTGTTCCACTCCTGGATCACTTTGAAACCTTCCGGCCATACTTATGGCAAGGCTGACATCTGGTCTTGTGCACAACATTGCATACATGATAGAGCCTATGGCAGAAGCATAGGGGATGACACTCATTTTTTCTCTATCCTCTGCAGTCACTGGGCATTGAGTCTTACTCAACTTCACACCTTGTAATACAGGCAAGAACCCCTTCTTGGACTGATCCATTTTGAACTTCTTCAAAACTTTATCAAGGTATGTGCTCTGTGAAAGTCCAATTAAGAGTCTTGATCTATCTCTATAGATCTTGATGCCTAATATGAAAGCAGCTTCTCCTAGGTCCTTCATTGAAAAACTCTTATTCAAATATTCCTTCACGCTTTCCAAAAATTCTACATCGTTTCCAATCAGCAATATGTCATCCACATGTAATATTAGAAACGCTATAGAGCTCCCGCTCACTTTCTTGTAAATACAAGCTTCTCGTAAACCTGTATAAACCCAAATGCTTTGATCACCTCATCAAAGCAAAGATTCCAACTCCGAGATGCTTGCACCAGCCCATAAATGGATCGCTGGAGCTTGCAAACTTTGTCAGCATTCTCTGGATTGACAAAACCTTCTGGTTGCATCATATACAACTCTTCCTTAAGGAAACCGTTAAGGAACGCAGTTTTCACATCCATCTGCCAAACTTCATAATCGAAAAATGCAGCTATTGCTAACATGATTCTGACGGACTTAAGCATTGCTACGGGTGAGAAAGTCTCATCGTAGTCAACTCCTTGAACTTGTGAAAAACCCTTTGCCACAAGTCGAGCTTTATAGACGGTGACATTACCTTCCACGTCCGTCTTCTTCTTAAAGATCCATTTATTCTGAATGGCCTTGCGCCCTTCAGGTAATACTTCCAAAGTCCACACTTTGTTTTCATACATGGATCCTATCTCGGATTTCATGGCCTCTAACCATTTGTTGGAACCCAGGCCCACCATCACTTCTCCCTAGCTCGTAGGTTCATCACTTCTCCCTAGCTTTTGTAGCTAGGTGGAAGTGATTGAAGAACTCTGTCAGTGATCGCCTCTGGCGGGAGAGTAATTCCCAACTCAGCCAGACGGTTGGAATACCCAGACATTCTGAGTATGTGTTCACTGACAGACCCGTTCTCCTCCATCTTGCAAGCACATAACTTATCAGAGGTCTCATACCTCTCGATCCGGGCATTCTTCTCAAAAATAAACTTCAACTCCTGGAACATCTCATATGCTCCATGACGTTCAAAACGTCTTTGAAGTTCCGGTTCTAAGCCATACAACATTGCACACTGAACTATTGAGTAGTCATCAGAACGCGCCTGCCAGGCGTTCGCAACGTCTGCAGATGATACTGGAGCGGGCGGCGCACCGAGCGGTGCATCAAGGACATAAGCCTTTTGGGAAGCCGTGAGGATAATCCTCAGATTACGGGCCCAGTCTACAAAGTTACTTCCATCATCTTTCAGCTTGGCTTTCTCTAGGAACGCATTGAAATTCAGGGGAGCTACTGCGCGAGCCATTGATCTACAACATAAATTTTGCAAAGATTACTTAGAGTATGGTTCGAGATAATGAGTTTAGTTAATCATATTACTTAAAAACTCCCACTCAAGTTGACATCCCTCCGGTCATCCGAGTGCTACATGATCCAAATTCACCAACCCAAGTCCGATCATCACGTGAGATGAGGTGGTTTCAATGGTGAACATCTCCATGTTGATCATATCTACTATATGACTCATGTTCGACCTTTCGGTCTCTTTTGTTCCGAGGCCATGTCTGTACATGCTAGGCTCGTCAAGTTTAACCCGAGTGTTCCGCATGTGCAAAACTGGCTTGCACCCATTGTATGCGAATGTAGAGTCTATCACACCCGATCATCACGTGGTGTCTCGAAACGACGAACTTTCGCAACGGTGCACACTCGGGGAGAACACAATTTTATCCTAAAATTTTAGTGAGGGATCACCTTATAATGCTATCGTCGTCCTAAGCAAAATAAGATGCATAAAAGGACTAACATCGCATGCAAATCATAAGTGACATGATATGGCCATGAACTTGTGCTTTTGATCTCCATCTCCAAAGCACCGGCATGATCTCCATCGTCACCGGCATGACACCACGATCTCCATCATCTTGATCTCCATCAACGTGTCGCCTTGAGGTTGTCGCGCCAACTATTGCTTCTACAACTATTGCTAACTCATAGCGATAAAGTAAAGCAAATGACACAAATTAATTAAAGACAACCCTATGGCTCCTGCCGGTTGCCGTACTCATCGACATGCAAGTCGATATAAACTATTACAAAAACATGATCATCTCATACATCACATATATCACATCATGTCTTTGGACATATCATATCACATCATACCCTGCAAAAACAAGTTAGACGTCCTCTAATTTGTTGTTGCATGTTTTACGTGGCTGCTATGGGTATCTAGCAAGAACGATTCTTACCTACGCAAAACCACAAAGGTGATATACAAGTTGCTATTACACCTTCTACAAGGACCGCCTTTGTCGAATCCGATTCAACTAAAGTGGGAGAGACAGACACCCGCCAGCCATCTTATGCAACAAAGTTACATGTCAGTCCATGGAACCGGTCTCTCGTACGTGGACGAGTAAGGTTAGTCCGAGCCACTTCATCCCACAATACCGCTGAATCAAGAAAAACTAAGGAGGGAAGCAATCTGAATATCAACGCCCACAAACTCCTTTGTGTTCTACTCGTGATGTCATCTACGCATAAACTTGGCTCTGATACCACTGTTGGGGAACGTTGCATGGGAAACAAAAAATTTCCTACGCTTCACTAAGATCAATCTAGGAGATGAGCATCTACGAGAGAAGAGTTCGGATCCACATACCCTTGTAGATCGCTAAGCGGGAAGCGTTAAGAAACGCGGTTGATGTAGTCGAACGTCTTCGTGATCCAAATCGCAATCTGTCCCACGATCCAATCACGATCTTGTGCCGAACGGATGGCACCTCCGCGTTCAGCACACGTACAGCTTGATGACGTTCTCCGCCTACTTGATCCAGCAAGCGAGGGCGGAGAGGTAGATGGGTTCTCCGGCAGCACGACGGCGTGGCGGCGGTGGTGATGGAGCTGATCCGGCAGAGCTTCGCTAAGCAATACCGAACCGATCTAGAGGAGAAACAATCTAGAGGGAGGGAGAGGCTGCGCCGAGGCTTAAGGTGTGTGCATCCCTCCCTCCCCTCACATAAATATAGGGGGAGAGGAGGGGGCCGGCCGCCCTAGGGTTTCCCCTAGGGTTGGTGCGGCGGCCAAGGGGGTGCCTTGCCACCCAAGGCAAGGGCCGACGACCCCCTTTGGCTTGGCCCCCACCTTTCCAGCCGCATGGGCCTTCGTGGGAGGGGCGGCCAGGCCCCCAGGGGCTGGTGCGCCCCCTCTCACAGCCCATGGAGCTCTCTGAGGCTCGTGGCCCCTTCCGGCACCCCCGGTACGCTACCAGTGATGCCCGAACCTTTTCTGGTGACCAACACGGAACTTCCCATATATCAATCTTTACCTCCGGACCATTCCGGAGCTCCTCGTCATGTCCGGGATCTCATCTGGGACTCCGAACAACCTTCGGTCACCAACATACATAACTCAACAATACCAAATCGTCACCGAACGTTAAGTGTGCACACCCTGCGGGTTCGAGAACTATGTAGACATGACCGAGACACCGCTACGGTCAATAACCAATAGTGGGACCTGGATGCCCATATTGGCTCCTACATATTCTATGAAGATCTTTATCGGTTGAACCTCTATGTCAAGGATTCAGTTAATCCCATACTCCGTTCCCTTTGTTCATCGGTATGTTACTTGGTCGAGATTCGATCGTCGGTATCTCCATACCTAGTTCAATCTCGTTACCGGCAAGTCTCTTTACTCATTCCGTAATACTGAAAGCACATTTGCTCCCTTGGTGGTTTTGGTAATTAATAACAACATATAAGTCATTGAACTACTCAGGCCAGATCAGCCACTGTGCCAGCTCCAGACTTGAGGCCCTCTTCATCAGCTCCTGCTACTGTCACCTCAGCTCCTGCTCCATCAGCTTCAGTTCCTCGAGTTGCCACACCAACTCCATCCACGACATCTGCAGAGATCTTCGCCGACGCTGTTCTCTCGACTCCTTCATCAACAACCGGAGGAGATCAGCCCAAGAACGCTTAGATATATGCCTTTGAACTTTTTGGTAACTTGTTGCCAAAGGGGGAGAAGTGTATATAGATCTTTAGGCTTCGAGTGAGAGAGCGTTTGGTTTTTATTGCTTTTTCAAAAACAATTGTCTTTTGGGTGCTTGTGTTGAACTTATGTGTGTCTTGATCATACACTTTATGTGTGTTGTGCTACTATTTCCTATCATAATGCTTATGAGATGATCATTATCCTTGTTTGGTTGTGTTGTGCTATGATGTTCACTCTAATTATTCTCGCACACAACCAAGATGTATGTGACATGGAAGAAGTGCCCCATGTACCTAATCGATTGTGCATTTGCATTCAAACGCAAATTTAAAATAATGCACAAATTTAGGGGGAGCTCTTGCTTATCACATACTTCTCAAAGCGACGATTATATTCATTGATTACATCTTTGTCGAAGCTTTGATCTATATGTTGTCATCAATTACCAAAAAGGGGGAGATTGAAAGCACATTTGCTCCCTTGGTGGTTTTGGTAATTAATAACAACATATAAGTCATTGAACTAATGTTTCCACTAAGTATATTTCGGGAGAAGTTCAATGATAGGGATGGCAAAAGGATTGTGAAGATTGTGGAAATACCCCAAGATGCAAGGAAATGGATTGGCAAAGCTTCAAGCAAGAGGACTCTACATTTTACATTTGTGAGAAATCACTTTGAGTCCATAGGAAAGCCAATACTATTAAAAGGGGGTAAGGTTTTGATTGGTGAACAAAATGCTCATACGTGCACAAGTGATAGTCACCAAAAACACCCACAAGCTCTTCCACAAAGTCTGTCCATAGCCAAATATTCAAAATCGGTGCAACCAACACTTTCCACTCGGTGCCACCGATTCCCAAACTCAGACAGACTCAGCCAAACCCTAGCTACTTCGGTGCAACCGATTCCATTCCGGTGCCACCGAGTTTAGGTTGCCAACTTTCTGTTACGCAAATTCACAATATCGGTACCACCGAGATTGTTGGATCGGCGTCACCGAGAATGTCAATCTGACCGTTGGTCACCTTATCGGTGCAACCAAGTTTCCTATATCGGTCTCACCGAGATTCAAAAGTTGCCACCTTTTGGTCACTTTGGTACCACCGAGATTAACACATCGGTGTCACCGAGTTGGTCATTTTGTGTGTAACGGTTGGATTTTTGGGGATGCCTATATATACCCCTTCACCACCACCTACTCGAAAGAGAAGCACTCAGAACTATTCCATACTTGCCCCATCCAGTTTTCTGAGAGAGAGCCACCTACCCTTGTGTTGAGGTCAAGATCTTCCACTCCAACCATATGGATCTTGATTTCTAGCCTCCCCAAGTTGCTTTCCACCAATCCCATCTCTTCCACCAAGCCAAATCTGTGAGTGAGTGATTGTGTGTTGAGGAGTCTATCATCTTGAAGCACAAGAGCAAGGAGTTCATCGTCATTACCGAGCCTATTACCTTTTGGAGGGTGGTGCCTCCTAGATTGGTTAGGTGTCGCTTGGGAGCCTCCTACTTCGTGTTGTGGAGTTGAACCAAGAAGTTTGTAAGGACAAGGAGATCGCCTACTTCGTGAAGATCTACCCATAGTGAGGCTAGTCCTTCGTGGACGGAAGCCGTTATGGAATAGTCAAGGTTGCTACTTCGTGGACCCTTATGGGTGGAGCCCTCCGTGGACTCTCGCGACCGTTACCCTCCGTGGGTTGAAGACTCCATAAACGTGGATGTACGATAGCACCACCTATCGGAAGCACGGGAAAAATCATCGTGTCTACAATTGCGTTTGATCTTCCTACCCTATCCTTTCTACTCATGCTTATTGTTACTTTCCGCTGCTATACTCTTAGACTTGCATGTGTAGGGTGTACTTGACTTGCCATGAAATGCTAAAAACTGCCAACTCTAAAATTTGGTATAGGCAAAACTTTTATTTGGTCAAGTAGTCTAATCACCCCCCCTCTAGACATACTTTCGGTCCTACAAGTGGTATCAGAGCTTTGGTCTCCATTGCATTGGTCTCACAACCTAGGAGAGTATGGCGTCTAGTGAGGGTAATTATCACCGTAGAGGTCCGTACTTTGATGGCACTAATTTTGCTAGTTGGAAGCACAAAATGAAAATGCATATTCTTGGTCATAACCCCGCCGTTTGGGCTGTTGTTCGTGTTGGCTTGCAAGGTGAATTCTTTGGTGATGGAAAGGAACCGGATCGTGAAGCGACCGCGGAAGAATTGAAGATGTTGCAATACAATGCTCAAGCATGTGACATTCTCTTCAACTGCCTATGCCCCGAAGAATTCAACAAAATCAGCCGTCTTGAGAATGCAAAAGAGATTTGGGATACTTTGGTTGATATGCATGAAGGAACCGAGTCCGTGAGAGAATCCAAGTTAGATGTTCTTCAAAGTCAGCTTGACAAGTTCAAGATGAAGGATGGTGAAGGAGTCGCAGAGATGTACTCTAGGCTAGCTCTCATCACCAATGAGATTGCCGGCTTAGGAAGCGAAGAAATGACGGACAAATTCATCATCAAGAAGATACTTAGAGCTTTGGATGAGAGATATGACACCGTGTGCACATTGATCCAAATGATGCCCAACTACAAAGATCTCAAGCCTACGAAAGTCATTGGAAGGATTGTTGCTCATGAGATGACACTCAAGGACAAAGAAGAGCTTCACCACAAGTCTAGCGGTGCTTACAAAGCCACAAGTGATGCTCCCGCAACTTCAAGCGACAACCTTGTCACCAAGATATGATGAGAAGCGTTCGTCAAGTCGTGACCGCAATTGCTACAATTGTGGGAAGCCCGGACACTACTCCAATGAGTGCACGGCTCCCTACAAACGAAGAGAAGAGTCACCTCGAAGACGAAGCTCAAGGAATGAAACACCTCAAAAAGAGAGAAGGAGTAGAGATGATCGTTATGAACGAAGACCCTCAAGGAGAAGTAGAGATTCGGAGAAGAAGGACAAGTACACCAAGAGCTACACAAGAAGAAAACATCAAGCTCATGTTGGTGAATGGGTTTCCTGCTCCGACTCCGACAACAACTCCGAGAGAAGCTATCACTCCGACTCCGACTATAGTCAAGATGATGGTGTTGCCGGGATTGCTCTAGTGACTACCAACTCCCATGATCTATTTGATTCACCAAACGAAGGGAGTGGAAGTTGCTTCATGGCTAAAGGCCCCAAGGTATCACACCCCGAGTATCTTGATTTCAATAGTGATGAAGATGACTTGCTTTGTGATGATGACTTGCTATTTGATAAAACTAGTGATGTTAGTCAAAATGAACTTGATAATTCTCATGCTAGTCAAGATAAGTCAATTGATGATGATAAGATGAAAATAGAAGAACTAACTAAAGAACTAAACACTCTTAAGTTAGCTCATGAATCTACTCTTGAAGATCATAGAGAGTTTGTGAGAACTCATGAGAAGCTACGCTTCGAGAAGCTCAATTTGGAGCAAGAGCATGAGTTTCTTAATGCTATCAATGACGATCTCCGAAAGAAGACTTCATCTTATCTAGCCAAACGACTGCTCTTATCTACATTCATGCCTCAAGTTAAAACTAATCAATCTAATAACAAAGGCAAGAAAGGTTCTTCATCTAGTAGCAACAATAAAAATGCTAAACCTAATGATGTTGCTTCTAGTAGTTCTATTGATCCCACTAATGATGATTCTCTTAGCCAAGTTACACTTGAGCAAGAAAATGCTTTATTTAAAGGAATTATAGAGAAAGGTATCTACAAGAGTCTTGCCGGGTGTAAGCAATTTGAGGAAATTGTACGCAAGCACGGAGGATACCGAAAGAACCGTGATGTTGGCTACTTCAACACAAATGGAGTTGAATGGGAAGAAGGTCAATACCCCGAGCCAAAGTTTGTTCCTCAAAAGGAGAAGTATGAAAATACTCTTCCCAAGAGAACAAACACTCAAGATGACCTTCCACAACAAGACCACAAGCTCAAGGGCAAGAACAAGCTTCAAGAGGACATTGACTCATATGAAGATGAATCCCTAGCTATGGAGGAGTGGGTTCCCAAGGCTACGTCAAGCTCAACTTCTACAAAGGTTACTACAACACCAAGGATCCCCATAAACTTTATGTGGGTCCCCAAGAAGAATAACTAGAGAGTTCTTGAGGGGTGACTCCGCCAATGAAATTCACTCACATTCATTATTGGTAAGAACTATTTACAATCAACATCATCTCTATGCAATAGTTCAAGGAGTCACACATTCCCTCAAAGGTAAGCAAGGGACAAGGTAATCAACAAATCAATGGACATCATAACACATGCTTTGCACTCCATGTCCATAGATTTCCTTGTATTTGTCTCTTGTGTGTTGGGACTAACCCATGTAGGTGAGAAGAGTAAGGAAACAACAAGGATGCTCCCAACTCTTGGTGATCTTCATCAACCTTGAGCATCCACCACTACCTCACCAACATGAAGTCTTCATCGACAAAACCCAAGGTTAGTTTATCCCGCTTATGGGGGGATGTCACATCAAGGGGGAGCTTTACTCTAAGATTTGAGTCTAAGCATCTCTTAGTATGTGACAACATTAAATGCTTTATGTAAAAGTGGTAACCCCACTTGTGCTTAAACGATGAGTATGACCTATGATCAAGTATTCTTACTTGGCTCCTATGTCAATATACTCATATATAGATGACTTCGTCATCGCCCAAGTGCTTGTTAGATGCTAGTGTGTATGTGCATGTTTGTCATGATTTCATTTGACATCTTATTGTGTGAGCATGTTGGTCTGCATTTATTTTTCCCATTCGAGGACATCCAATTGTTGCTATTTGGTTTTTGATTTATCTTTTGCCAATTGGATGGACAAGAATGCCTAGGACCACTCTTTAGCTATCTATGCTTTCTCACCTCATATTCCATTCATGCTGCATCACAAAATTTGAACAAGTACTTTTCGATCCCTCTGTGTGTGGAGCACTCGGAGTTCCGTATCGACAAGGACTGACCATTAAAACCTCCCAAGTGCATCTCGGTGGAACCAACCCACAATTCTCGGTCTCACCGAATGCCTAGGGTTGATCTGGTTTTCTATCTCGGTACTACCGATTCCATATTCTCGGTTACACCGAGTTTCCCTGTCAGCTGACAGTTGAGAAACTCAGTGACACCGAAAATTTAGAATCGGTGTCACCGATAGTGAAGGGTATATAGCCTATGGTCCCGACGATTCGAAATTTCAATCTTCAATCGTCGCGCCCCAAACCCTAAACTGTCGCAGAAGGACCCCCTGGTCGTCGCCTTGCCTCCCCGAGCGCCTCCGCCGTTGGGAATCCTCGCCGTCGACGGGCATCTTCGCCGCCGTCGCCGCCGTAGCGAGTCCGTCACCGAGTTAGGGTACGGATTCGTCCTTCCTTGCGCTCCCCGTCTGATTCTCGCGCATTGGATTCAATATTATCTGTAAGCCACCATTTGCAATCCTTTCAATCCCCTAAAACGTCCTGTAGATTAGAGAACGATCGATTTTCTAGGGTTTGCCGTCCGCCCGATGGAACTCGGTGGAACCGAAGCAAACAAATCGGTGTCACTGATTTGCCTGTCTGTGCTGTTGAGAACTTTCTCGGTGAAACTGAGTACTTCTTTTTGGTCTAACCGAAAAGAGTGCCAAGTTTCTGTTAAGGAGAAAGTCAGTCTCGGTAGCACCGAAACTTTTGCTTCGGCTGCACCGATTTTCATGTGACAGAATGTAAACCTTGAGAATCTTTTGTTCAATCTTTCAAAAACCAGCTGATAATTTTGTGATGACTCATCTTCTTCTGCTCCTCTATACTCTATTCACAGGGTCAGTATGTCAAGTGCTGAGGACAGTGAGAACAACTTCCAAGAGGAGAACAGTGTGATGAGTTCAGGCACTAGTCCCGAGTCTAGTTCATCTTCAGATCCAGGCACTCCCAGTTCCCATGGGTTGCCCAAGGCTGCAACTAGGGCCAGGAAGAAGCTGAATTCAGATGAGGAGGATTCAGATTTTGTGCCAGAGGAGGTTCTTGCCAAGAAGCAAGAGAAGGCTGCAAAGAAAGCTACAAATGAAGCCACCTCTTCAAGGAGAGCTGTCAGGAAAGAGTATGCTAGCTCTGAAGCTATGAGAGCACCTGAGGGTGCTAGGGCAAAAATGGCTCTTCACCTTGAGTCACCCCCAAAGAAGTCATTGCCTAAGAAGGCAGGTGAGAAGAAGGGTGCCATGAAAAGGATTGTCTATGTCACTGGTAGGCAGACCTCCATGTTTGAGGACCCTGAGGAAGCTGCTGGTGCTGCTGCTGAGAAGGAGGAAGAGCAAGTTGTCAAGGCCCCTCCCAAGAAGAAGCAAAAGAAACTTATGTCTGATGCTATGCCAAAGAGTGGCACTTCCAAGAGCACCAAGTCTGCCCCCAAGAAGGCTGCTGCTGAAAAGCCTGAGAGGTTCTCAAGGCAAATTCTAGCTTCTGAAAAGAACAAGGGAAACACCTCCAGAGTTGAGGATGAAGATGCTATGTCTACCCTGATGAAGCTTAGACCACACCTTCCAGTACATAATGCCAGCTACCCACTTGCTGAGGATATGAAGAAGAGGAAGGATTTTGGTTTGAGGGCTTGGAGAGCTGCTGATCCATATGCCCAAAGGAGGAAGACAACTGTGGACTACAGATTCTACACCAAAGAGCAACATGATTTCTATGAGACTGTGCTTTTTGACAAGAGTCCAGCTGTGAGTGATATGAGATATGTGGACTGGAAATTCATCAAGGAGAATGAAGACCATTTTCCAAGTGTCCAAGACAATTTCCACTACATTGGTTTGGATGAGTTTGTTGGCAGAGAGTTCACTGCTTGGAATGATGAGATGATCATGCAATTCTACTCCACTGCACATTTCTATGGAGATGGTAGAATTATATGGATGACTGAAGGTGCAAGATATGAGTCCACTGTTGAGGAATGGGCTGAAATCTTAGGAGTCCCTGAGGCACAGGATGGTGATTTGGATGTCTACTCAGAGTCCAAGGAGAGCCACAATGCTATGGCCAACATGTACAATGTGATCCCTGCTGCTCATGTGAAGTCTCACAAGCTAGGATCCATCTACTTTCTTCAGGCTGGCCTCCGCACCATGAACACTATTCTGAGGCATACCTTGATGCCCAAGTTAGGAGATGACAAGATGATCCGAGGCTACTCCATCAACATGCTGATTCATCTTGACAGACACACCAGGATTAGAGTCATGGACTTAATTGTTGAGACAGTTAAGAGGGTTGCTGCTGATCAGAAACGTTCTTGCTGCTATGCACCCTACATCCAGATGCTCATCAACTCTAAGCTGGAGAAGCACATATTTGCTCTGGACAGACCCCACTTGCCCCTACAGCCAGATCTCGAGGACAACGTTGTGGAGATGAACCCAGATCATCCCACTTCAGCGGCAGCTCAGGCAGAGGCAGAGGCAGCTAGAGCCACTAGTGCTCAAGTCCCTAGATCCAGGAACGAGCAAATGGATCTTTTTATCTCATCAGTTCAGGGCATGCAGAAGGACATTAAGGACATCTTGAAGAACCAGAACAGTCTTGTCAGGATCTTTGAGAACATGATCAAGACCCTTAATGATATGGTGGATGGGCTGACTAAGACAGTCAATGAGCTCAAGAAGGAAGTTGACTCAGTGCCTCTTCCTCATTCTTCTTCTTCTGATGATGATGAGGATGGATCACCTCTCAGGCCAGGCACACAGTTCACTACTCAGGCCAGATCAGCCACTGTGCCAGCTCCAGACTTGAGACCCTCTTCATCAGCTCCTGCTACTGTCACCTCAGCTCCTGCTCCATCAGCTTCAGTTCCTCGAGTTGCCACACCAACTCCATCCACGACATCTGCAGAGATCTTCGCCGACGCTGTTCTCTCGACTCCTTCATCAACAACCGGAGGAGATCAGCCCAAGAACGCTTAGATATATGCCTTTGAAATTTTTGGTAACTTGTTGCCAAAGGGGGAGAAGTGTATATAGATATTTAGGCTTCGAGTGAGAGAGCGTTTTTTTTTTGTTTTTTCAAAAACAATTTTCTTTTGGGTGCTTGTGTTGAACTTATGTGTGTCTTGATCATACACTTTATGTGTGTTGTGCTACTATTTCCTATCATCTTAATGCTTATGAGATGATCATTATCCTTGTTTGGTTGTGTTGTGCTATGATGTTCACTCTAATTATTCTCGCACACCACCAAGATGTATGGGACATGGAAGAAGTGCCCCATGTACCTAATCGATTGTGCATTTGCATTCAAACGCAAATTTAAAATAATGCACAAATTTAGGGGGAGCTCTTACTTATCACATACTTCTCAAAACAATGATTATATTCATTGATTACATCTTTGTCGAAGCTTTGATCTATATGTTGTCATCAATTACCAAAAAGGGGGAGATTGAAAGTACATTTGCCCCCTTGGTGGTTTTGGTAATTAATAACAACATATAAGTCATTGAACTAATGTTTCCACTAAGTATATTTCAGGAAAAGTTCAATGATAGGGATGGCAAAAGGATTGTGAAGATTGTGGAAATACCCCAAGATGCAAGGAAATGGATTGGCAAAGCTTCAAGCAAGAGGACTCTACATTTTACATTTGTGAGAAATCACTTTGAGTCCATAGGAAAGCCAATACTATTAAAAGGGGGTAAGGTTTTGATTGGTGAACAAAATGCTCGTACGTGCACAAGTGATAGTCACCAAAAATACCCACAAGATCTTCCACAAAGTCTGTCCATAGCCAAATATTCAAAATCGGTGCAACCAACACTTTCCACTCGGTGCCACCGATTCCCAAACTCAGACAGACTCAGCCAAACCCTAGCTACTTCGGTGCAACCGATTCCATTCCGGTGCCACCGAGTTTAGATTGCCAACTTTCTGTGACGCAAATTCACAATATCGGTACCACCGAGATTGTTGGATCAGCGTCACCGAGAATGTCAATCTGACCGTTGGTCACCTTATCGGTGCAACCAAGTTTCCTATATCGGTCTCACCGAGATTCAAAAGTTGCCACCTTTTGGTCACTTCGGTACCACCGAGATTAACACATCGGTGTCACCGAGTTGGTCATTTTGTGTGCAACGGTTGTATTTTTGGGGATGCCTATATATACCCCTTCACCACCACCTACTCGAAAGAGAAGCACTCAGAACTATTCCATACTTGCCCCATCCAGTTTTCTGAGAGAGAGCCACCTACCCTTGTGTTGAGGTCAAGATCTTCCACTCCAACCATATGGATCTTGATTTATAGCCTCCCCAAGTTGCTTTCCACCAATCCCATCTCTTCCACCAAGCCAAATCTGTGAGAGAGTGATTGTGTGTTGAGGAGTCTATCATCTTGAAGCACAAGAGCAAGGAGTTCATCGTCATTACCGAGCCTATTACCTTTTGGAGGGTGGTGCCTCCTAGATTGGTTAGGTGTCGCTTGGGAGCCTCCTACTTTGTGTTGTGGAGTTGAACCAAGAAGTTTGTAAGGGAAAGGAGATAGCCTACTTCGTGAAGATCTACCCATAGTGAGGCTAGTCCTTCGTGGACGGAAGCCGTTATGGAATAGTCAAGGTTGCTACTTCGTGGACCCTTATGGGTGGAGCCCTCCGTGGACTCTCGCGACCGTTACCCTCCGTGGGTTGAAGACTCCATAAACGTGGATGTACGATAGCACCACCTATCGGAATCACGGGAAAAATCATCGTGTCTACAATTGCGTTTGATCTTCCTACCCTATCCTTTCTACTCATGCTTGTTGTTACTTTCCGCTGCTATACTCTTAGACTTGCATGTGTAGGGTGTACTTGACTTGCCATGAAATGCTGAAAACTGCCAACTCTAAAATTTGGTATAGGCAAAACTTTTATTTGGTCAAGTAGTCTAATCACCCCCCTCTAGACATACTTTCGGTCCTACAAATACAAGATCCTGTGGCTAACTCTTTAGTCACTTTGCTTGCAAGCTCAATATGATGTTGTATTACCGAGTGGGCCCTGAGATACCTCTCTGTCACACGGAGTAACAAATCCCAGTCTTGATCCATGCCAACTCAACAGACACCCTCAGAGATACCTGTAGAGTACCTTTATAGCCACCAAGTTATGTTGCGACGTTTGATACACACAAGGTATTCCTCCGGTGTCAGTGAGTTGCATGATCTCATGGTCATAGGAACAGATACTTGACATGCAGAAAACAATAGCAATAAACTTGACACGATCATATGCTACGTTCATAGTTTGGGTCTTGTCCATCACATCATTCTCCTAATGATGTGATCCCGTTATCAAATGACAACTCATGTCTTTGGCCAGGAAACCTTGACCATCTTTGATCGACAAGCTAGTCCTATAGAGGTTCACTAGGGACACGGTGTTGTCTATATATCCACACATGTATTTGAGTTTCCAATCAATACAATTCTAGCATGGATAATAAAAATTTATCATGAACAAGGAAATATGATAATAACAACTTTATTATTGCCTCTAGGGCATATTTCCAACAGAACCTCCTCGGCAGTACTGATTTTACCTAGAGCCCTAAAAGTCCTCATCGGTTCCACCGATTCACTTTGCCTCAGAGCCACCAATATTTGCCATTACTTTTGTTCTTTGCCACATTCTTGATACATTTCATCAAAGTTTTCAATGACCCTTACTCTCAAGGATCCCTTACCCTCTGACCCTTTTTGGAAATTAATGCCAAAGGGGGAGAAATATCAAATATCAAAGCTTATGCTTGTCCAAAGAGGAGAAATATGAAGGGGGAGAAATATCAAGCTCACTCGAAGGGGAGAAACACTACATTAAGGGGGTGAGAGAGACCAAATCAAGACTCTCATAAAGGAGAGAGACAATGTGATTTTGATTTGATTGCCTATGTGTGTTAGACTTGTCTCACCCTACCTACTCCCGATATCTAGATGCTAAGATTCATGGGGAGAGGAAGACTTACAGATTCATACTCAGGGGAGCAAGATCTAATTGATCTTGGAGACATATCTATATGAAGGAATACTATTTCCCATATGTCTTGCATATCTTGGTACATTTGAATTCTTTTGCATTTGGATGATAAGAATACTCTTGTGTTATCTAACATTGTTTTCTCAAGTGTGTTTCTTTTGTTAAAATGCTCAAGAACTTCAAGGTAAGTATATGCATCATACCCTTGGTCAAGATGATCGATTGGTTCTTGCACATATTGTTTGCAAGAGTGGGTCTTGAACATGGAGACACCTCATTCACATATGTTTGATGCATATAGCCAAGGTACACATGACTCATCATGTCCTCTCTACTATGTGTGTGTTCATCCATTCCAAAGCAACTATCCTCTAAAAAGGATTGCACACATTTAGAGGGAGCTTTTCTTAGTCATGTGTTTCTCAAAGCTTTCATATATTTCTACATATCTTAATTTGAAGCTTTGATTGTATGTTGTCATCAATTACCAAAAAGGGGGAGACTGAAAGCACATATGCTCCCTTCGAGGTTTTGATAATTCATGACAACATACATTGTCTCTTGGACTAATAATTTTACCTAGTTTATTTCAGATAAAGTCCACGGAGAGAAATGGATGAGTAATGTGAGGAGAATCCCCAAGGGAAGAATAAGAAGGAAAGGAATAGGATTGGCAAGGCATCAAGCTTCAAGACTCTACATTTTGCATTTCGTGAGAAATCACATTTGAGTCCATAGGAAAGCCAATACTATTAAAAGGAGATGAGGTATCTATGATGATCTGGTTGCTCAAGTGCTTAGAGTTAGCCAGCAAAAACCCTCATGAATTCTCCCACAAAGATATTATGTCCAAACCCTAAAGCCTAAATTCGGTGCCACCAAGTTTACAAATTCGGCCCTACCGAGTTTTACCCTAGACAGAATCCAGAGCCAAACCCTAACCTCTCGGTGACACCAAGTTTGATTTCAGTGCAACCGAAAACAATGACCAACTCTCGGGTATCCAGTTTCTAAAAATCGGAATTTCCATGTTTTAGGAATCGGTGCTACCGAAGCTGGGAACTGCCTAGGCCAGACAAAATTGGACTCATCGAGATTTATCTTCCGGTCTCACCGAAACGCCAAAAGTTGCCACATTTTACACTAGTCAGTGCAACCGAGTTTGTGCTTCGGTTTCACCGAGTTGGGCAATAATGTTGTATTGTTGGATTTTTGGAGATGCCTATATATACCCCCACCTCCCTCTCATTCGTAGAGAGAGCCTTCAGAACAAACCAACACTTGCCCCATCCATTTTCTGAGAGAGAACCACCTACTCATGTATTGAGATCAAGATCTTCCACTCCAACCATATGAATCTTGATTTCTAGCCTCCCCAAGTTGCTTTCCACCCAATCAACCTCTTCTACCAAGCCAAATCTATCAGAGAGTGATTGAGTGTTGATGCAACTCTCTTTTGAAGCACAAGAGCAAGGAGTTCATCACTCATACCACATTTATTACCTTTTGGAGAGTGGTGCCTCCTAGATTGGTTAGGTGTTGCTTGGGAGCCTCCGAATTCGTGTGGAGTTGAACCAAGAATGTACAGGCAAGGAGATCACCTACTACGTGAAGATCTACCCCGAGTGAGGCTAGTCCTTCGTGGACGTAAGCTGTGATGGAATAGACGAGGTTGCTACTTCGTGGACCCTTCATTGGTGGAGCCCTCCATGTACTCTCGCGACCGCTACCCTCTGTCGGTTGAAGTCTCCATCAACATGGACGTACGATAGCACCACCTATCGGAACCACGGGAAAAATCTTTGAGTCCCTATTGCGTTTGATCTTCCTTTCTCTACTCTTACTTACATGTGCTTGTCTTTACTTTCCGCTGTTATACTAGATGACTTGCATGTGTATGGTGTGTTAGACTTGATAGAATTGCTAAAACTTGCCGACCAATAAAATTGGGAAAAGGTTAGGTTTTTATTTTGCCAAGTACTCTATTCACCCCCCTCTAGACGTCCCTTCTCGATCCCACAGATGGAAATGTGGTTAGTGGAACTAATGATAATGTAGTTAGTGGAACTAAAACAGTTTTTAACGTTTATCTCAGGCATTGGTTCCTCGAAGATTTGTTGAGGAGATGTTGGACACCCCACTTGAAAAAGGTTAAAGGCATGGTTTTCCGGTGACTCAAAGATTTGGTTTCGATTTATTTGAGTCATGGGAAAAGAGGGGTCGAGGTGCTCAAATGATTGTGTGGGAGCACTCCAAACATATACATCAGCCACCCTACAACTACCATTTGAATAGGCCTAAAAATCCATCATACTTGTGTCCATGGTCACCATACCTCGTGCCCACGGGGTCCAGGGTTCAGTCTCTGGACACCCCATGTGCACGGGCACCAGGAACCCCGTGTGCACGGGCCAGTGGAAACTTCTCCAGACACCCCATGCCCACGGGGTCCTTGATCCTGTGCGCATGGAGCCTGGGTAATTTCCTGGGTGACTCCATGCGCACAAGGCCATCAGGGGCAACATTCACATGGAGGTGGAGGGGTATAAAAGGGCCCTTCTTCCTCCTCCCAGCCTAACCCTAATGTTTTGAGATGCTCCACCATTGCCAAGCTACATTTTGCTCAATACTCTCTATTCCTCCACCCAAACACTTTGATTCTTTGGGGATAAAGAGAGAAAGATCTGCTCTATAACTTAACCAAACCGATTCGTGTTTCTTGCTCGATTTCTTGATCAACACTTGTTACTCTTGGGCTCATAGGCGGTTAGAGGTTTCTCCGAAATCTTCCTTGCGTGTGGTGTGCTCCAAGGAAGTTTGTAAATGTGTGGTCACCGCCTTCAAGACCAACCTCGACTGATTCGGGGCTCATCCGTTGGGGGTTACTCGGAGGGAGAATACAGTGAGCCACTTGGTTGTTTTCGGGAGTTTTGGCTTCGGCACCGCTCCAGTGAAGATTAGCACTTCCCAAAAAGTGTGAACATGTGGATGAATCTGTGTCTCTGACTCGCTTGTGGTTAATCATTTCATGCACTTGTACTTGCTTTATATGCCTTTTGACTAGCTTATTAGTTTATTGCCTTGCATATTTTGCCTTAAGCTTTCATGCCATATAGGTTTTGTTCACCTAGTACTTTATCTGCAATTCCCTATAATTGGAAGATAAGCTTAAAATTTGCAGTCTCCTATTCACCCCCCCCTCGAGTCAACCATATCGATTATTTCAACTACTCTCGCACCATGGTATTCCCTCCGTAAAGAAATATAAGATCGTTTAGGTCACTACTTTAGTGGTCTAAACGCTCTTATATTTGTTTACGAGGGAGTATTACACAAATGATCCGCACCCGCGGTAACCCAATTTATAGCCTTCCTCTGAATTTGAGTAAATATGATTGAGGACAGCTTGAATTTCTTGTTGAATACTCTCGCATTGCGGCTGTTCCGAATTTCCCAACCCACAAGCATAGCAACCAGCAAAAAGGGGATCGGGAGGACTCTAGGTCACTCCTAGAGCTCCATAAAAAATGGATGGGGAGGACTCGCGACTCACGATCTAGCATCACCACCCGATCCCTCCCCTGCCGCCACCTCACCCCGACGCCCCTTCCTCCACAGCCACACCTTCCTCCCCTCGCCACCACCTGAGGTGCCCTCTGGTAAAGTCCAGATAGCTCCGAGGACGGCGGCAGCGGGGCTTTCTCCGGCTGCTCGGTGCTGTTACGGCGACTGCGATCCATTAGGGACGTCGACCCCTTTTGTGAGGCTTCCCTATCTGGTGGCACCACAGGGCTAACGGGCTAGCGGTCTGTCGGAGGTCGGCTAAGGCGGCCGGTGGACCACCGGCGTGTTCGGGCCGTGGCAGCGATGCCCCGGCAACTGACGATGTCGTTTTTCCCGCTGCCTACTGTCTCGTCTAGGTGCGCTCCAATTTCGCTGGACTTGGCCGTGCTGGCTAGCTAGCCAGTCACCAGTTTGTGGGCGGAGTGGGAGGTGGGGATCCAAATCAGGATAATGCCCTGGCCGCCAGCGGGTGCCAATATTCTTCTTGGAGACGTCATTCGGGCCCGCACTACCTCTTCCCACCTCACCACTTCTCGTGTGAAAATTCTAACTACGATAGGCGGCGACGGCGCCCAAGGCGTTGTGTCCTTCCCGAAGGTGTCACTTTGAGAGCTTTATGATGGTGGGCACCGTTTGGGTTCGTTGGCAGGTGTGGATGGTGTGCCCCTCTTCCTCAAGGGAGTATCTGTTCCGGGGAAAACCCTAGATTTGGGTCTCCCAGATCGGATGATGACGGAGACTATGGTGTCGTTTTCCGTCCCCAGGGCATTGTTTTGGAGCTAAGGTTCACTGGAGGGGGCAACCGGTGGATCGGTGTTGCATATACCACAATTAAAACGGCGGATCTCGGCGGCCTGGAGCAGTGGAGTCTCGACGTTGGATACGGTTGGATGGACGCACGCAGACTTGCGTTGTCTGGCGTCATGGTGACGTTGTCTTGTGTCGTGGTGACATCGACGTCAGATGTGCCTTGCAAGGTCTATGCAATGACCCCTCCTGAAGATGGGACGGCGAAAGATGGCGTTGGCGGTTCCTAGAGCGTGTGCATGTTGTGCGCGTCGTGGGGCGCCTAGACCGATTGGTGCTCTCAGCTTGCCAGGCAGGCAACTCATTGAGGCCACTGGATTAGATGTTGTCCGTTGATGCGGTCAGGGCACATCTTTATACTTATAAGTGTAGCGACTTTGTTTGTCTTGAATGTGGCTTTGGGTTGATCTTTGTATTTATTTTGTTAGCCTCTGTTGAATAACTTAATAAAGATGATTGCATGTATCTTTTTGATGTAGAGGCCGGAAGTAATCCTCCTTTAAAAAAACAAGCATGGCAACGGTGACCGCGGCCTTCCATGTGTGCCGTGGCCATTGTGCACCAAGTAATTCCACCAAATCTTGACTTCGTTAAGAGGTTGACAAAAAAGTGAGTCGAGACCGGAAGTTCCAAGCCCATCCTTGGCCATATTCCAAATTCTAGGAGAAGCGACATTGAAAGAGCAAATGCTTCGTTGTTTCTTGAGTCCTCTTGTATAAAGGACAAAGCCGCACATTTAGGCCATCCACGCTTCTTAAGGTGATCCACCGTCCGAACCTACTTGTTGATTGTAAGTCAAGCAAAAAAACAAAACTTATATTTCAAGGGCGCCCAAAATTTTCGAATAGGAGCTCTTGTCATGCATTAAAGAAGAAGAAACAAGATGAGTGCGAAGCAGCCCCTGAAAGTAGATAAAACTTTGTTTTCCTAGCTCACGTACCGCATGGTTGTAGCCCTCTTTTCTTTTATTTTCTTTCTGCGGGTGATACACACGAGTTTGGTGGCACCAGTAGGAAATACAGCGCTGCACGGGTTGCATACGGAACGCATCCGGGCCGGCTGGCAATCCATCCATTCCATTCCATTGTAGGAGCAGCTAGCCGGGGTCTCTCTCTCTCTCCGTTCCTGTGTCTACACTAGGCGAAAGCTATCGCAGAACCGTATGAACTTTCGCATGCGTACCCGACGCTGTTCCACATCGCTCCCACACCCTCTGCCTCTTCTCCTTGCTAGAATAGAATACAGTACTGCATACATATCCCCGTGAGAAAAGAAAAGAAAAAAGATACGCTACATGTACCCTCTTCGTTTCAAAATAAATGTCTCAATTTTAATATAACTTTAGTACGAATGGAGTAGTACGCAACAGTACTTGTGAGCACCAAATCAGGCGAATAAATAGCCGTGATCTCTTCGTGATATAACTCGACTGCCAGTACTGCTGAGGTACTCCTACTCGTGATCGAGCCAGGCAAACAAAGGCTACAAGGACATGATCGGAAACGGGAGAGCTTGGCCTTGGCCTAGGTGATGATGTACTGGTAGTACTGCTGTAGTACTGCTTTTCTTAAAAGGGTAGAGATCCAAGCAGTTAATACTAGCACTTATACACTCGTCCTGGTACGTACCGGAGGTGCCCAAAATGTCAAACAACTTGCGTCATCGGCTGTGGGGGCTCAGTTCTCACCAACACAACACAATGCACAAGTGTAAGACAGGTTGTTCCGTGGAAAGCAGAGAACAAACACATCACGATATTTTTTCTTTTTTCTTTTTGATCGGAGGCAGAAGGACAGGTTGTTCTCTTCTCTTCCCGTACTGATCAATTAGCCTGGATGGATAAGAACTTACTTGATAATATAATGAAGCCAGGTTGAGTTTCAAACAAAATATTAGATAAATAAAAAAGAGAAATAGAGAAAGCAGCTTGATGTTAGCTTAGTGACGATCTGACCGGCCAACAAACACGTAGTACGTATCATCGGTAGGGTGGATGCGGCATCATCATCATCATCGATCAATCACCTCGAGCCGTGGCCATCAACTAGGGATTACCACATACATTACATTTTAGGTAGAGCACTACTATTATAGTAGCACATCTATGATCTATATATATCGTCGGTCAGGTGGGGCTTGAGTCGAAAGGTACGAGCAGCAATTACCCAATCATCGCCCAACCAAACCAATCAATCATTAGGAAAAGAGAAGCCTCTGATAATTGAGGGCTTTGGGCTTTGGTGGTGTTTCATTTCGTATCGTACCAGCATAATATCTCCTAGCAGAATAGGATTCAGCAATTCTTCCTGCTGACGTTGAAAAAAGCCGCTGGGGGCTCCAAACGTACTATCAGTAGTGCGATAGGTTAGCATCAATGATGCTGCTGCAGAAGAAAATTAAGGCCGTTTATGATGTACTCCCTCTGGTCTCTTTTACTCTGCATATAAAATTTGTTTGAAGTCAAACATTTTAAAGTTTGACCAACTGTATGAAAAAAATATCAACATTCATAATACAAAATCAATATCATTAAATGTGTCATGAATTAATGTTTATATTGTATAACTTCTATATTATAGATGTTGATATTTTGTCATATAAATTTAGTCAAAGTCGACGAATTTTGACTTCAGACAAATATTATATGCGGAGTAAAAAGACCGGAGTGAGTAATATTCGGATGGAGCATACCGGAAATTTTCTCCCATCATGGATGGCGGTTGTAATGTTTCAATAGGATTTATCCCACCTTAGAGCAACTCTAGCAGACCCCGTATAAGCTCGCGGCTCGTAAAATTCCGTCGAGTATACGGGTTTGGATCGTTTTTTAGCCAGATCAGACCCCGTATACTCGGGCCGGCTCGTCAAAATTTTACAGTGGCCCGCAAACGCACCCCCCCCCCCGCGCGGTATATATCCAGGTCCGCGAGGTCGATATGGGTCGAAACCCTATCCCTCTGCCGCCGCGATTCCCCATTCCCCACCTCTATTTCTCGCCGCCGGTGACTAAAATCCGTGCCCCCCCCCCCCCGATCCATGGGATGTGGAGCTCCGACCGGTGCGGCGACGACAACCCCGAGCAGAGGCGCTGCGTCAAAGCTGACGCGGCGCGGAAGCGCTCCGCCCTGTGGTACACGAACCGTGGACTTGAGCCGCCGCCGTTGGTTCTCCGCCGCGAGACGGGGGAATACGACCATGTGCGCGGCTCTTATCCGGCGCAGGCAGCTCCTCCGGGGCGTCGAGCTCCCGGTCGTCGCTCACCCCAGTGAAAAAGGGAGCCGGAGGAGCTCCCCCGCTCTACGCGGTCAAGAGGGAGCCGAAGGCCGACGCGGAGCCGGAGCGACAGGGCGGTGGCGTCTTCAGGCCGAAGGTCTTCCTCCCCCCGACGGAGGCGGACGCCATCGAGGCCGCCATTCTCGCGCGCAGTGCGCGGGAGGAGGAAGAGGAGTTGTAGCGCCGCCGACGGGAGGAGGAAATCAACGCCGTGCTCTACGAGCAAGGCCTCGCGAAGGCCCTTGCGTTCGACGAGAAGGAGGAGGAGTGGCGCCGGAAGGCCATAGCGCAGGAGAAGATCTACGTCGACCTCACCTCCGACGAGGATTGAGTGCCGCCGCTGGGCTCCGGTGAGCTCGATTAGGTCAGGTACCGCATCCGATGGGCTCTGGCGAGCTCGATTTTGGTTAGCTTTAGGGTAGGTAGGTGTCCGGCGAGCTTGATTTTGGTTAGCTTTAGGGCAGGTAGGTGTCCGACGAGCTTTCTTATGTAAGAATCTATGGCATGTATGAATGATCATCCCCGCTTTTGCGTTAATTTTTCGCGCAAAACTAGTTTTTCAAATTTTACGGTTTCAGTTACGGATTATGTTCTGCCGTGGAGTTTTTGAGCCCGTATACACCCTGTCGCGCGAACTGTAAATCGTGTTTTCAGTTTCACAGTTTGCGGCGTCTGCTAGAGTTGCTCTTAGGCCGACTTTTTTTTATTTCTGTTGTAAAACAAAATTTTGTTTTTGTCCTGTTAGATTTTTTGGTTGTGTGCATCCTGCTATGCAGAGGCCAGGCATTTGCTCAGTGCAGTTTTATCAACTCGATATATCGATTGAATGAACATGTCCTTTATCGGAAAAAGATAATTAAGGCCAACTCCAACGGAGAAACCTAAATCATGTCCGCTTTTGTCAACATTTTGTCCATTTGGGTCGGCAAAACGGGCAGAGGATAGACATGTGCGTATGGACATAGCATATGAACCCAACGCGAGCAACCTATTCGGAGCGGATATGGCAACTTTTTGAAAAAAAAATAGTTGTCGGGCTCGCAGGGGAGCACCCACGTGGAGGAGACGAACAATGGCGTGTTCTGCGTTGAGGGGAGCAGCCGCCAGGCTTGCAGGGGATGTGCTGACCGCCGTCCTTCCCTGTTTTATTTATATTTTAACTATGTTTTAAGTAGTTTGCGGTATTGATTTACACCGTTCGTCGTTGAACTTCGATGAACAATGCTCCTTTTGTCCGGCGATGAAATGTTGATCCGATGAGCTGCATGTGTTACGTAGTGTTGTATGGGTTGTATGATTTTAAGGTTTTGGATATGAGGGACGCGGGTTTGGAAGCCAACAAATGAGACGTGTCTGATCAGTGTCCTTAGATGTGACCAGACGCGTCCGACGGTTGAGGGCCTGGATTTGGGGACAATTTTTTTGTTCTAACCTTTTGTGCTAACAAATTCCGGATTCGACCTAGCTTTACAAAAAAAAATCGATTCTGACCTCTTTTGGTGACGCCAACATCCCCGGCGTCTTGGTTGCAAGGGAGACGCCAGGGTCCCTGGCGTCTGGTCCCTGGTTCGCACGACCGGCTGGACCGTTGACCAGGTGACGTGGCAATGGTCCAAACGCCATGGATCTCGGCGTCTGGTCTCGAGGACCCAGACGCCACATACCTTGGCGTCTAGTCCTGGTAAGTGAACTAACCCCACGGGAGAGTGGGTGGGCACCCACTTACTCTCCCCAATCCAGCCCGAGCTTGCTGCTGCATTCTTGCCCCCCCCTCTCTCCCACCTCTCAAGCCCCCATCAAATCCTCTCCAAAAGGTGCTTCCCTTAGGTGGATCTTTCCATCACTTTGTTGCTTGTGGTAATCTCCCCTGAATCATCCAATTTTTTCTGGTTAAATCTTGTTATTTTGCTAGATTTTTTACATCTTGGAGAAACCCTAGTTCATGAGATCCCCCAATTTTAGTGTGTTTGAATATGTTGTTTATCTTTGGTAATAGGGATATGCTTGGTGTAGGAAGAATATTTGGTTTATGAGTAGAAAGATTGGGGGTTAGGGTTAGTTAGTGTTTTTGGGTAAACTTTGCTTAGTGTATCTTAATTAATGACAGATTTTCGGACATCACTAATAATGTAGTGTTGATATGATTTGGGTATAATTTCTGTTTTTAGATAACCAACAATTTTCATTGATGCGTCAAATTCACTCATTTTGTTTTTAGATGGAGAAACTTGTTAATGTTCATTAGATGGATGATGTCTACTACGCAACTTTAGTCTTGTAGACTTTGTTGGGCCTCCAAGCGCAGAGTTTTGTAGGACAGTAGCAATTTTCCCTCAAGTGGATGACCTAAGGTTTATCAATCCGTGGGAGGTGTAGGATGAAGATGGTCTCTCTCAAACAACCTTGCAATCAAATACAAGAAATCTCTTGTGTCCCCAACACACCCAATACAATGGCAAATTGTATAGGTGCACTAGTTCGGCGAAGAGATGGTGATACAAGTGCAATATGGATGGTAGACATAGGTTTTTGTAATCTGAAAATATAAAAACAGCAAGGTAACAAGTAATAAAAGTGAGCACAAACGGTATTGCAATGCTTGGAAACAAGGCCTAGGGTCCGTACTTTCGCTAGTGCAATTTCTCAACAATGCTAATATAATTGGATCACATAACCATCCCTCAACGTGCAACGAAGAATCACTCCAAAGTTCTTATGCCTTTTAGCAAGGCATGATGATTTCAATGATGCTCACATAGGAATAGTATTTGAAACATGTAAGAGAGCATCATGAATCTAATGGAAAGCACATTTAAGTCTAACCCACTTCCTATGCATAGGGATTTTGTGAGCAAACAATTTATGGGAACAAGAATCAACTAGCATAGGAGGGAAAAACAAGCATAACTTCAAAACTTTGAACACATAGAGAGGAAACTTGATATTATTGCAATTCCTACAAGCATATGTTCCTTCCTCATAATAATTTTCAGTAGCATCATGAATGAATTTCACAATATAACTATCACATAAAGCATTCTTTTCATGATGCACAATCATAGAATTTTCATTACTCTCCACATAAGCAAATTTCTTCTCATTCATAATAGTGGGAGCATCAAATGAAACTCGAATACTATAAATTGTTTCCACATTAAAAGAATAATGTTCAGTAAAAGGATATTCAAAATTATGACAATAATTATCACTACTTTTTATAACATAAGTATCATCACAATAATCATCATAAGTAGCAACTTTGTTCTCATCATAGACAAGTGAAACCTCTTCCGAAATAGTGGAATCATTACTAACTAAAGTCATGACCTCTCCAAATCCACTTTTATCATTATAATAAAATTCAACACCCTCCAAAATAGTGGGGTAATAATTATCTAAAGTTGACACTCTTCCAAACCCACTTTCATAAATATCACAATCATCATAAATAGGAGGCATGCAATCATCATAACAAATTTGATCATTCAAAGTAGGAGAACTAAAAAGATCATCTTCATTAAGCATAGCATCCCCAAGCTTGGGACAAACATTAATTGCAGCAAATAAATTCTCAAACATGTCATTCTCATCAAGCATAGCATCCCCAAGCTTGTGGCTTGGCATATCATAAGCATAATCACTCTCATCATTAATAGTATGAATAGAACCAATAGTATAACAATTATTATGATAATTTACCAAGTTGGTGCCAAAAAGATTTTCAAGATTATAAGTGTCATTATCTTCCCAATCATAGTCATCACAACAAGCAATAGGCATAACAAAATCATCATCAAGTGTATCATCTTCCACAATTGATTTTGATTCATCCTCGTGAGGCACAACAATAATAGGAGAAACATCATTTGGGAGGGATACCTTTTTACCTCTACTCTTTCTTCTTTTCTTCTTCTTCACCACATCATGTGTGGGTTTAATTAATTTCTTCGAGCTTCTTATTGATGAGATTGGTTGAATAGGGAGCTCCTCCTCGTCACCTATTACATTATGAGAGACAATAGAAGGGAAAGTGGAATTCTTTACCCTTTCATTAGTATTCCTTTTATATTCTATTGGTTTTCCCATCTTTCTATAGTTGGCAATATAAGCATTCTCATTGCAATTTACCATGCAAAACATATAGATATTTTTTAGATTAGTTTCAATGTCATCTGTGAGAATGAATACTTCAAACCAACTATTTTTATGTGTCAATTCTTCACTCCCCAAAAATAGAGAAAGCTCTTCATAAAGTTCAAGGGTGATCAAGTCATTACAATATTTGGCCATGATTTGATCATGAAAAAGTTCGCATTGGAAATTAAGATGACCAACTTTATTGCAAAGTTCACAAGTAATAGGACAAAGAGAACACAATTTTGTAGCAAATTCATCTATCACTTTGAGCAAAAAATCGGTTCTATCATGTTTATGCTTCTTACAAAATCTATCATCCCTATAAGACATGTCTTCACAAACTTTATCCACTCCACAAAAATTGACATGCTTATAAGAAACATTTTTATTATGACTAGTGCAATAATCATTAGTATTTTGGATATTCATAGAGTTCATACTAACAACATTGCAATCATGCTCATCATTTAAGGAATTCTCATTAAGTATTTTCATAGTTTCTTCCTCTACCAATTGAGCACAATTTTCTGAATCCTTATTTTCACGAAAGACATTATAAAGACGAAACAGATGATACAACCTAAACTCCATTTTTTTGTAGTTTATTTTATAAAACCAAACTAGTGAAAAACAAGAAACTAAAATATTTAATTGCAAGATCTAAAGATATACCTTCAAGCACTCACCTCCCCGGCAACGGTGCCAGAAAAGAGCTTGATGTCTACTACGCAACTTTATTCTTGTAGACTATGTTGGGCCTCCAAGCGCAGAGTTTTGTAGGACAGTAGCAATTTTCCCTCAAGTGGATGACCTAAGGTTTATCAATCCGTGGGAGGTGTAGGATGAAGATGGTCTCTCTCAAACAACCCTGCAATCAAAGACAAGAAATCCCTTGTGTCCCCAACACACCCAATACAATGGAAAATTGTATAGGTGCACTAGTTCGGCGAAGAGATGGTGATACAAGTGCAATATGGATGGTAGATATAGGTTTTTGTAATCTGAAAATATAAAAACAGCAAGGTAGAAAGTAACAAAAGTGAGCACAAACGGTATTGCAATGCTTGAAAACAAGGCCTAGGGTCCGTACTTTCGCTAGTGCAATCTCTCAACAATGCTAATATAATTGGATCACATAACCATCCCTCAACGTGCAACGAAGAATCACTCCAAAGTTCTTATCTAGCGGAGAGCATAAAAAGAAATTGTTTGTAGGGTACGAAACCACCTTAAAGTTATCCTTTCCGATCGATCTATCCAAGAGTTCGTACTAAAATAACACCAAGTTATCCTTTTCGATCAATCTATCTAGAGTTCGTACTAAAATAACACCATATGATACGCATCAACCAATTCTAATGTCACCTAGATACTCCAATGTCACCACAAGTATCCATGAGTTAATTATACGATACGCATCAAACAATTTCAGATTCATAATACTCAATCCACACAAAGAACCTCAAAAAGTGCCCCAAGATTTCTATCGGAGAAAGTAGGACAAGAACGTGTATCAACCCCTATGCATAGATTACCCCAACGTCACCGCGGGAATCCGCAAGTTGAGTACCAAAACACATATCAAGTGAATCAATAGAACACCCCATTGTCACCACGAGTATCCACATGCAAGACATATATCAAGTGTTCTCAAATCCAATATTCAATCCAACATAACGATATCTCAAAGGGAAAGATTCAATTCATCACAACAAGGTAACAAGGGAATAGCATCATGTGATCCAACTATATTAACAAAGCCCGTGATACATCAAGATCGTGACATCTAAAGAATATGAGAGAGAGAGATTGAACACATAGCTATACTGGTACATACCCTCAGCCCCGAGGGTGGACTACTCCCTCCTCATCATGGCCTCCGCCGGGATGATGAAGATGGCCATCGGAGATGGATTCCCCTCTCCGACAGGGTACTGGAACGTCTCCAGATTGGTTTTTCGTCAATACAGAGAGTTGCGGTGGCAGAGCGGAGAGTCTAGGGTTATTTCTGATTGTTTCAATATTTATAGGATTTTTGGGCGTCGGTTTCACGCCAAGATGGGCCATGAGGAGGGCACGATACACCAGGGCGCGCCGGGGGGGCCTGGCGCTCCCTGGTGGGTTGTGCCCACCTCGTGGCTCTTCTGGCCCTCCCACGAAGCATCTAGTGCCTCTTTTGTTCCAAAAAAATCGTCAAAAAGTTTCAGCCGATCCCGAGAACTTTCATTTTCTGCACAAAAACAACACCACGGTAGTTCTGCTGAAAACAGCGTCAGTCCGGGTTAGTTCTAAATAAATCATATAAAGTGCATCAAAACCATATAAAAGTATTGTAAACATAGGTGAATATGGCATGAATACTTCATAAATTATCGATACGTTGGAGACGTATCAATGGACAAGGAGGCATTTTTTAGTAACAATGCCGACGCGGGTGAGGAAACAATGGTTTTTGATACAATCCCTAGCTATGGGGAGGTTGTTGCAAAAGTGAGACATGTTTTGAAGTGGATGGACCCCAATGATGATGTTAAGTTAATAGGAAGGTATGATGTTGGAGTTGGAGCCAAATCTCGCTTAAAAAGTATGCCTATCACCTCAGATTTGCATTGGGATGTGTACAAGGAAAAGGTTGCTCAATCGGAAGACAAGTCACTTGATTGTTTGCCACCAAGGTTGAACCTCCTCGGTTTACAATTGACTTGAACAGTCATGTCTATTACCCAATGACCGAGAGGACAAGTATGCCTCTTGTCGAGCATAGGGTTGTGGTTGATGCCTCCAATGCTTATCGCAAACCACGTCCTCAACCACCAACCAGCCAAGCAAATGAGGTTGAGTTGTATGCCCCTAATGCTTCTAGCCAACCACCAACTAGCCAAGCAAATGAAGTTGAGGTGATTTCTAGTGACAAAGTCCTTCAACAGGATGGTGATGGTGATGCTCGTGGTGATGAGGATGAGCTAGAGGAATGGTTTCATGGTAATGATGTTGGTGACTTGGATGCCTACATAGCGCAAAGGGAAATGAATCGTGAGTTACCTTTTAGGCGTCTATATGGGTATGACTTGGATGACGAAGGTCCGGTGGAAGAATTGGACGATGATGGATTCACTAAGGAGGAAAACCAAATTCACTTTGAGTTGACCGGTTTGGAAAAAAAGAACTCACTTGTTTCGAGATCTCAGCCTTGCCCATAAAGTCGTAGTTGATGGCGGCATGAGAATGACGCGATTGAGCCAACACCTTGCCCGGATCCAGGCGAGCCCAGGGACGAGAATGAGGATGAAAATGCTTATTAAAAGAAAAGAGTGAAGTTCCTAAGTTTGGCTGGGATGAAGGTTTGGTTGTCTGACTATGCCATTCGGAACCACGGGCCAGATTTGGTTGAACACTCCAACATAAAGTTGCGTTACATCGTGAAGTGTGAGCAAGCAGGAGAAGGATGCCCATGGAAGGTTCGTGCAAGAAAGCTTGAAGAAACTGGAGAATGGGTGTTAAGAAGTTGTGTTGCCACTCATAGGTGCAAACCGCCAAAGAAAGAACTTTGTACGACACACTGCCAGCTCACATCTGAGTACCTCGGATACAAATTTATGAAAGACATAGTCGTTGATCCCACTGTCAAAGTGAGGTTTCTCATGCGGATGGTGAAAAAAAATTGGTTATCAAGTCAAGTATGGGTAGGCATGGAGGGCCAAGGAAAATGCTATTAGGATGTTGTATGGTGGTTACGAAGAAGCATACAACCAGCTCCCGAGGTTGTTGGGAGCGATTGCACATAGGAACTCGGGCATGTATCATGTGGTCGATGATAATGATGGGGTGTTCCATCGTGCCTTCTGGAGTTATGGACAATGTGTGGCGGCATTTGAGCATTGTCATCCGGTCTTGTCTATAGATGGCACTTTCTTGACGGGCAGATACAAGGGCACATTAATGGTAGCAATGGCGCACTCGTCGAACGACAATGTGTTGCCAGTGGCATTTGCTTTGGTGCCTTCCGAGCACCAAGACAACTAGGAGTGGTTCATGGGTCATGTGAGGCACACGGTGATTGGTGCTAGGGAGGTATGCAGCATATCGGACAGGCACCATGGCATACTGAAGGCAGTGGACATTGTTATTCCAGGTTTTCCAAAGCTTCACCATAGATGGTGCATGAGGCATTTAGTGGCTGATACGTCTCCACGTATCGATAATTTATGAAGTATTCATGTCATATTTGCCTATGTTTTTACTATTGTTTTATGATTTATTGGGACTAACCTATTAATGGTTGCAAAATTGCACAAGTTCTTGTTTCACACTTTGATATGTAGGAATTAATTGGAAATTGTTGAAAAAACGTAAAAGGAGCCTTGTTGGAGGACTCTGACTTTCCTGAAATCTGTCCACGAACAGTTTTTAGAGATCGTCAGTTTGACCCCCGAAGATGGCGTAAAATGGAAAAAGTTGAAACTATGACAGTGTGGGGAATTTTATGGCAATGATTCTGGACTACAAATTCATTCAAAACGGAGTTCGGATGCGATCTGGAGACCCGTTTTACTGAAGGAAAATATCTGATTACGGGATTACGAGAATTGATGACGTGATTGAGTCCAACTCTTACCATATCTGATATATTCGGCCAAGCCACGACTTTGGGGACTCATGAGGGCTGTGAGGAGCCCCTAGGAAGGTTCTAGAGGTGCCCAAGAGCCATTGGATCAAGGGTCCATCCATCGGAGGGTCATAGAGCACCATAGAGGCACATATAAGGAGAGGAAAACCCTAATTTCGGGAGAACCACCAAGAGCCACGAATTTGCCTCTCCCTTGGCAGCCGCCAAGAAGGGGAGAGGCTCCTCCATTGCAGCACCAAGACCAAGGAAGAAGGAGGGGCAAGGAGCCGTCACCCATCGCCGCCGCCGCCGCCCGTCGCCAGCACCGTGGCCGCCATCGCCTCCATCTCTTCGGGGCTGCACCTCTCCATCAACAAATCTCTCTTTCTCACCATGATAATGTGTGAGTAATCCTCCTCGGGGATGAGGGTATGTACCAGTAGCTATGTTTTTAATCTCTCTCTCGTGTTCTTGAGATGTCACGATCTTGATGTATCATGGGCTTTATTAATATAGTCGGATCATATGATGTGTTTCCCTCTCTATCTAGTTGTGATGAATTGAGTTTTCCCTTTGAGATTTCGTTACCGGATTGAATACTTTATGGATTTGAGAACACTTGATATATGTCTTGCATGCGGATACCCGTGGTGACAATGGGGTGTTCTATTGATTCACTTGATATATGTTTTGGTACTCAACTTGCGGATTCCCGCGGTGACATTGGGGTAATCTATGCATAGGGGTTGATACACGTTCTTGTCCTACTTTCTCTGATAGAAATCTTGGGGCACTCTTTGAGGTTCTTTGTGTGGATTGAGTATTATGAATCTAAAATTGTTTGATGTGTATCGTATAATTAACTCATGGATAATTGTGGTGACATTGGAGTATCTAGGTGACATTAGAGTTGGTTGATGCGTTCATATGGTGTTATTCTAGTACGAACTCTTAGATAGATCGAACGGAAAGGATAACTTGATGTTATCTTAGTACGAACTCTTGAATAGATCGATCGGAAAGGATAACTTTAAGGTGGTTTCGTATCCTACAAACAATTTCTTCTTATGTTCTCCGCTAGATAAGAACTTTGGAGTGATTCTTCGTTGCACGTTGAGGGATGGTTATGTGATCCAATTATATTAGCATTGTTGAGAGATTGCACTAGCGAAAGTATGGACCCTAGGCCTTGTTTTCAAGCATTGCAATACCGTTTGTGCTAACTTTTGCTACTTGCTACCTTGCTGTTTTTATATTTTCAGATTACAAAATCCTATATCTACCATCCATATTGCATTTGTATCACCATCTCTTCGCCGAACTAGTGCACCTATACAATTTGCCATTGTATTGGGTGTGTTGGGGACACAAGAGATTTCTTGTATTTGATTGCAGGGTTGTTTGAGAGAGACCATCTTCATCCTAGACCTCACATGGATTGATAAACCTTAGGTCATCCACTTGAGGGAAAATTGCTACTGTCCTACAAAACTCTACGCTTGGAGGCCCAACATAGTCTACAAGAATAAAGTTGCGTAGTAGACATCAGTGGCCAACTTTTGTCGGGCATGTAAGAGCAAGGAGTTAAGCAAGGACCTTACCCATGTATGTGTGGCCTTCAGCACCCAAGCTTTCGATGCTCGGTATAACAATCTCTTTGCAGCGGTGAACGAAGGTGGCAAAGAATTCTTAACAAGGAATTTAGTGAGAAGCACAAGTGGTCACGCACTCATGACGATGGAGGTAGGCGATATGGTGACATGACGAGCAACCTGGTTGAATGTTTCAACAATGTGCTCAAGGGTGCACGTTCATTGCCGGTGGCTGCAATTGTGGAGTATACCTTCTTCAAGCTTAATGACTACTTTCAGATGCATTCGAAAGAGACTGCCAATTGGATAGGTGAAAAATGGATTATCCAAAAAGGTTGATCAATGGCTTCAGCACCAAGCAAGCAAGTCTTTGCAACAACAAATTATCACATTCGACAAAACTAAAATGATCTATCAAATTGACGAGCCAGGTGGCACAACACGAGACGGGTATTCATATGGTGGTGCCGCCTTTGAGGTGCACCTCAAGACACGGTGGTGCCAGTGCGAGAGGCCTAGTAAGTATCATTGGCCATGCTCACATTTGATAACAGCGGCTAAGGCGAGCCACATTTCTGTCTGTGATGGGAATACCGTGCGGATGCAAGAGTTCCATGTGGAAGCTACAAGGTTGACATGGGCGCCTCGGCTTCACCCTTTCTTAGATCAATCAAAGTGGCCTGCGTATCATGGCCCCCATATTAAGCCAGACCCCTCATGAAGGTGGAGACGAAGGGAAGAAGGAGAACTAAGAGGTTCAGGGGTGATAGGATGACCTGGCTGGATACACCGGCATGAAACAATTTGGTAGCGGTCACTTCATGGAGGCTCCTGACACCATAAATTGTGGGGGTTGCGATGAAGGGCAACACAATGCACGGACATGCAAGAAAAGGAAAACGTCAAAGGGGGGCATTCTGAGCACTAGCCATAGAGGAAGGACTAGCCGTGGAGGAGGATCAGGTGGTGAACGAGGGGGAAGAGGTGATGGTGGTAGCCGTGGAGGAAGGACTAGTCGTGGAGGAGGATCGGGTGGTGAACGAGGGGGGAGAGGTGATGGTGGTAGCCGTGGAGGAGGATCGGGTGGCGAACGAGGGGGAACAGGTGTTGGTGGTCGTCGTAGAGGAAGCACAAGTGTTAGAGGTGGTGTTGGTCGTAGAGGACGGGTTGATAATGGATCGGCATTCGGTTATTTGCTTAATCCAGATGGTTGATAAAATAAAAATGGTATATTATGTGTTCATACAAGTCATAGCATTTCTTGTTTTATTGTATTTACACATTCAGTTTGTTCTTGTCTTTTGCTAAGAATTGTTCCTTTTGTAGGCATGGCTTCATCCGGTTCCATGGCGAGGCTGCCATGCGCCGACCAAGAGGACATGCCGAAGACGTGGAGGGAGGCCAAGTTGGACCAGAAGAAGGAGAAAGATGTGCCCACACCACCATGTTGGTGCAGTGATGTTTGCAAGGTGAAGGTGTCCACTGACCGTAAAAAGTCATGGACAGAAGGTAGAAGATTTTTCGTGTGTCCCAACTACGCACATGACCGTGCGCGACCAACTAACGCATATGACCTACCACCGGTATGTTAGATGTGACATCCAAATAATTGTTGGAAATATGCCCTAGAGGCAATAAAAAATTGGTTATTATCATATTTCCTTGTTCATGATAATTGTTTATTATCCATGCTAGAATTGTATTGATTGGAAACTGAAATACATGTGTGGATGCATAGACAGCATTGTGTCCCTAGTGAGCCTCTACAGGACTAGCTCGTTGATCAAAGATGGTCAAGGTTTCCTGGCCATAGACATGAGTTGTCATTTGATAACGGGATCACATCATTGGGAGAATGATGTGTGACGTGGCTTGACACTGCGTTGGTATTTCCCCAAAGAGGAAGGGATGATGCAGCACAACGACGGTAAGTATTTCCCTCAGTTATGAAACCAAGGTATCAAACCAGCAGGAGGATCACCACCACCTAATAAGCAGCACCTGCACACAAATAACAAATACTTGCAACCCGACGCATAAGAGAGGTTGTCAATCTCTCTACGGTAAAAAGATAGATTAGGTAATTATAGATAGGAGAGATAGATCTCTCAAGAACACAAAATAAAAAGGGCAAATAAAAAGTGCAGCAATATATTTTTGGGTTTTTGGTATAATAGATCTGAAAACAAAGAGGTAAAAAGATAGATCGGAAAGCAATATGTTCGAAAAGTAGACCCGGGGGCCGTAGGTTTCACTAGTGGCTTCTCTCATGAGTATAGCACACGATGGGTGAACAAATTACTGTTGGCCAATTGATAGAACATCAAATAATCATGACGATATCCAAGGCGATGATCATTATATAGGCATCACGTCCAAGATAAGTAGACCGACTCCTGCCTGCATCTACCACTATTACTTCACACATTGACCTCTATCCAGCATGCATCTAGTGTATTAAGTTCATGGAAAACCGGAGTAATGCAATAAGAACGATGACATGATGTAGACAAGATCTATTCATGTAGGAATAGACCCCATCTTGTTATCCTTAATGGCAACGATACATGCGTGCCTTGCTGCCCCTTCTGTCACTGGGAAAGGACACCGCAAGATCGAACCCATCACAAAGCACCTCTTCCCATGGCAAGAAAAATCGATCTAGTTGGCCAAACTAAACCAAAGATTCGAAGAAGAAATACGAGGCTATAAGTAATCATGCATATAAGAGATCAAAGAAGACTCAAATAATATTCATGGATAGAAACTGATCATGGACTCAAAATTCATCGGATCCCAACAAACACACCGCAAAAGTTTACCTCAAATAGATCTCCAAGAGACCATTGTATTGAGAATCAAAAGAGAGAGAGAGAGGAAGCCATCTAGCTACTGCCTACGGATCCGTAGGTCTATGGTGGACTACTCACGCATCATCTGAGAGGCACCTATGAAGAAGATGAACCCCTCCGTGATGGTGTTAGATTGGATCTTGAGGCTTCTGGAACTTGCGGTGGCTGGATGTGTTTTTCGTCAACTCCCCTAGGGTTTTCTTAACATTTGGGTATTTATAGGCATCAGAGGCGGTGGAGGGGGGTCCATGGAGGGCACAACCCATCAGGGCGCGCCGGGGGCCCCTGGCGCGCCCTGGTGTGTTGTGGCCTCCACAGCCCACCTCTCTGGCACTTCTTTGGCCCACAGGGTGTCTTCTTGTCCAGAAAAAATCTCCAAAAAGTTTCGTAGCGATTGGACTCCGTTTGGTACTGATATTCTACGAAGTAAAAAAAACAAGCAAAAACAGCAACTAGCACTTTGGCACTATGTCAATTGGTTAGTCCCAAAAAATGATATAAAATTGCTATAAAGTGATTGTAAAACATCCAAGAATGATAATATAACAGCATGGAACAAGCAAAAATTATAGATACGTTGGAGACGTATCAGCATCCCCAAGCTTAATTCCTACTCGTCCTCAAGTAGGTAAATGATAAAAACAGAATTTTTGATGTGGAATGCTGCCTAACATGTTCATCTCATATTATTTTTCTTTGTAGTATGGACATTTGGATTTTTAGATGATTCAAAGCAATAGTCTAGTTTTAACATAATGACTTCAATACTCAAGCATGCCAACAAGCAACCATGTCTTTCAAAATATCAACACTAAAGAAAGTTATCCCTAGCCCATCATGCTCAATCATTGATCCATTCATGAAACACACTCAACTATTAGCTATACCCAATGCTCCAGTACGATCATAGTGCCCCCTAGTTGGTGCTTTATAAGAGAAGATGGAGACTCAAAGTAAAAATAAAAATTGCATAAAGTAAATAGATAGGCCCTTCGCAGAGGGAAGTAGGGATTTGTAGAGGTGCCAGAGCTCAAAGTTTTAAATTGAGAGAGAAAAATATTTTGGGTGGCATGCCTTTTCTGTCAACGAAAACGACAAAGTAGCTCACAATACTTTCCATGCTAGATATATCATAGGCGGTTCCCAAAGAGAAAATAAAGTTTATTCCTTTTTCCACCATTCTTTCACATTCCATGGCGGGCCGTATCCACGGTTGCCTTCCATACCAACACTTTCCAATGAATTTATTATTTGACAACATAAAGTAAATATATTTTTTCTTTTTCATTTCGGGAATGGGCATCCCTATTACCGCCGGACTCTCGTGCAATGACAAGTGAATAAACACTCATCTTGAGAATAACACATCTAGCATGGAAAAATATTGGACACTCCCCACCGTTTCATGAGCGGTACGAGCACACAAAAGAGAAGTTTATTTTGAAAATTAGAGATGGCACATACAAATTTGCTTGGAACGGCACGGAAATACCGCATATAGGTAGGTATGGTGGACTCATAAGGCAAACCTTGGTTTAAGGATTTTGGATGCACAGGTAGTATTTCTACTTAGTACAAATGGAGACTAGCAACTAGATTGAGAAGCAACCAAAAAAAGAAACGAAAATTCACATAAGCGTGCATTGAGCATAACTAACACCGAATAATGCACCATAAGTAGGATGTAATTTCATTGCATAACTATTGACTTTGGTACTTGCATAGGTAATCACAAACCTTAACACCGATATTCCTACTAAAGCATAATTACTCACTAACATGACTCACATATTACTATCATCATGTTTCAAAACTATTACAAGGAATCAAGTTTTAATTTGTCCAATGATCTTCATGAAAGTTCTTATTATATCCTCCTTGGATATCTATCACTTTGGGACTAGTTTCATATATTGCCATTGCTTTTGACAAGCTCAAACAAATTTAAGTGAAGCACATGAGCATAGAGTTTTCATCTCTCAAAAAGGTATAAGTGAAGCATGAGAGGATTTCTTCAAAATTTACTAACTCTCAAATTAATCTAAGTGAAGCATGAGAGTATTTCTACAAAAAATTCCAAGCACACTGTGCTCAAAAAGATATAAGTGAAGCACTAGAGCAATTCTATAGCTCAAAAAGTTTAAGTGAAGCATATAGAGCAATTCTAATAAATCATAGCATAATTTTGGCTCTCCCAAATAGGTGTGTCCAGCAAGGATACTGGTGACAAACTAACAAGCAAAGCAAGCAAAGAATCAAATGATACAAGACGCTCCAACCAAAACTTATGATATGTGACGAATAAAAATATAGCTCCAAGTAAAATACCGATGGTCGTTAGAAGAAAGAGGGGATGCCACTCGGGGGCATCCCCAAGCTTAGTTGCTTGTTTCGCTTTGGAAATATCTTGGGATGATGTAGCATCCCCAAGCTTAGGGTCTTTTCACTCCTTATTCCTTCATCCATCGTGATCTCACCCAAAACTTGAAAACTTCAATCACACAAAACTCAACAAAATCTTCGTTAGATCCGTTAGTATAATAAAGCAAATCACTACTTTAGGTGCTGTTGCAAACCCATTCATATTTTGTTATTGCATTATACCTAATGTATTTCAACTTTACCATGGCTCATACCCTTCAATATAACCCATAGATTCATCAAAACAAGCACACAATGCAACGAAAACAGAATCTGTCTTAAACAGAACAGTATGTAGTAATCTGTACTCTAACCACACTTCTGTAACTCTAAAAATTCTGAAACATTAGGACAACGTAAATAATTTGTATAGAAATACTTTGTTAAAATTTCAGCTCAATATCGCGTTCCAGTAAAAAATGAAAATCGGAACACTGGAGGAAAAGTTTCCGTTTCAGATTCAACATCGCTTCTACTCATCTTATTAATCATCCTAAAGGCTTTACTTGGCACAAACACTAAATAAAACATAAAAACACAATCATAAGAGAGGAATAATTGTGTCAACACTCAAAAATAGGAAAAAAAACATGAAAATAAATTTTATTCATTGGGTTGCCTCCCAACAAGCTCTTTCTTTATAGCCATTAAAATAGGCTTGAGATTTCAATGATGCCCTCATGAAAGATAATAATAGCAACACAAAGAGAGCATCATGAAGCATATGGAAAACACACTTAAGTCTAACATACTTCCTATGCATAGGCATTTTATAAGCAAACAAATTATCAAGGCAAGCAAAAACTAGCATATGGAAGGAAGAAGAAAGAGACAATAGCAATCTCAACATGAAGAGTGGTAATTTAGTATCATGAAAATTTCTACAACCATAATTTCCTCCCTCATAATAATTACATGTAGGATCATAATCAAATTCAACAATATATCTATCATAAGCAATACTCTCTTTATGATCAACATACATAAAGTTTTTATAACCTTCCAAAATAGTGGGATTATCATCAACTAAAGTTATGACCTCTCCAAACCCACTTTTATCAAAAAAAATCATAACATTGAACACTCTCCAAATATGTGGGATTCTTTTTACCTAAATTTGACGCTCTCCCAAACTCACTTTCGATACTATTGCAAACATTATTATCAATAACATATTCAACATGAGGCATAATAAATTCTCAAGATCATAACAAGCATTATCACCCCAATCATGACCATTGCAATAAGAAGTGGACATGACAAAATTATCATCCCCAAGCTTGTAGTTTTGCATATAATTGACATTAATAGAATTTATAGTAACATCATTGCAATCATGCTTTTCAATCAAGGATATATTATGAATCACCTTATAAATTTCTTCTTTTAACACTTCATCAAAATTTTCCGATTCATGATTTTCAAACAAAACTTCATAGAGATAATCAAATGCACTCAACTCACTAGCAATTGGTTCATCATAATTTGGTCTTTTGAAAAGATTAGCAAGTGCATGAGGATCCATATCAATAGATTTTTAGCAAGCGAAGATGAAAGCAAATAGAAGGCACATGGCAACACAAGCAAAGATAGCAAACAAGCAAACAAAAAGAGATCCGGCGAGAAATAGGCAAACGAGAAAGAAGGCGAATAAAACGGCAAATTTTTGTGAAGTGGGGGAGAGGAAAATGAGAGGCAAATGGCAAATAATGTAATTGCAAGGAGATGAGATTTGTGATTAGGAACCTGATAGATGTTGATGGTGTCTCCTCGGCGCTAGAGATTGGCACGTAGAAGAGACCGCTTCCTCCCCGGCAACGGCGCCAGAAATTCCTTTGACGTGGTTTGAGACTGCGTCAGTATTTCCCCAAAGAGGAAGGGATGATGCAGCACGGCGACGGTAAGTATTTCCCTCAGTTATGAAACCAAGGTATTGAACCAGTAGGAGGATCACCACCACCTGATAAGCAGCACCTGCACACAAATAACAAATACTTGCAACCCGACGCGTAAGAGAGGTTGTCAATCTCTAAAAAGATAGATTAGGTAATGATAGATAGGAGAGATAGATCTCTCAAGAACACAAAATAAAAAGGGCAAATAAAAAGTGCAGCAATATATTTTTGGGTTTTTGGTATAATAGATCTGAAAACAAAGAGGCAAAAAGATAGATCGAAAAGCAATATGTTGGAAAAGTAGACCCGGGGGCCGTAGGTTTCACTAGTAGCTTCTCTCATGAGTATAGCACACGGTGGGTGAACAAATTACTGTTGGGCAATTGATAGAAGATCAAATAATCATGATGATATCCAAGGCGATGATCATTATATAGGCATAACGTCCAAGATAAGTAGACCGACTCCTGCCTGCATCTACCACTATTACTCCACACATCGACCGCTATCCAGCATGCATCTAGTGTATTAAGTTCATGGAAAAATGGAGTAATGCAATAAGAACGATGACATGATGTAGACAATATCTATTCATGTAGGAATAGACCCCATCTTGTTATCCTTAATGGCAACAATACATGTGTGCCTTGCTGCCCCTTGTGTCACTAGGAAAGGACACCGCAAGATCGAACCCATCACAAAGCACCTCTTCCCATGGCAAGAAAAAATGATCTAGTTGGCCTAACTAAACCAAATATTCGAAGAAGAAATACGAGGCTATAAGTAATCATGCATATAAGAGATCAAAGAAGACTCAAATAATATTCATGGATAGAAACTGATCATGAACTCAAAATTCATCGGATCCCAACAAACACACCACAAAAGTTTACATCAAATAGATCTCCAAGAGACCATTGTATTGAGAATCAAAAGAGAGAGAGGAAGCCATATAGCTATTCCCTACGGACCTGTAGGTCTATGGTGGACTACTCACGCATCATCGGAGAGGCACCTATGAAGAAGATGAACCCCTCCGTGATGGTGTTAGATTCGATCTTGAGGCTTCTGGAACTTGCGGCGGCTGGATGTTGAAAGCACAACAAGCTCCCTTGGTGGTTTTGATAATTCATGACAACATACATTGTCTCTTGGACTAATACTTTTACCTAGTGTATTTCAGATAAAAGTCTACAGAGAGGGTTGGCAAAAAGAGTTGTGGAGATACCCCAAGATGCAAGGAGATGGATTGGCAAAGCTTCAAGCAAGAGGACTCTACATTTTACTTTGTGAGAAATCACTTTGAGTCCATAGGAAAGCCAATAATATTAAAAGGGGGTAAGGTACTGTTGGTGAACAAGATGCTCCACGTGCACAAGTGATAGTCACCAAAAACATCCACAAACTCTTCCACAAAAGTATGTCCAAGCCTATCTTGAAAATCGGTGCTACCAACAAATCCCACTCGGTCCCACCGATTCCCAAACTCAGACAGACCCATGCCAAACCCTAGCCATTCGGTGCAACCGATTCTGCATCGGTGCCACCGATTCTGCATCGGTGCCACCGAGTTCAGTTGCCAACTTTCTGGTTAGCTATTTTCAAGCTTCGGTACCACCGAGTTTCGTCAATTGGTCTCACCGAGATTTGGACCAACTTCCTGGTTAGCCATTCTCAAGAATTGGTACCACCGAGTTTTGTGAATCGGTCTCATCGAGTTTTTGGACCAACTCTGTGGTTAGCCATTGTCAAGAATCGGTACCACCAAAAATTGAGAATCGGTCTCACCGAGTTGTGTAATCTGACCGTTGGTCACCTAGTCGGTACCACCGAGAATTATATATCGGTCTCACCGAGATTCAAAAGTTACTGCCTTTTGGTCACTTCGGTACCACTGAGTTTTACACTTCGGTGTCACCGAGTTGGTCACTTTAGGTGTATCGGTTGGATTTTTGGGGATGCCTATATATACCCCTTCACCACCACCCACTCGAAAGAGAAGCACTCAGAACTATTCCATACTTGCCCCATCCTATTTTCTGAGAGAGAGCCACCTACTCATGTGTTTAGATCAAGCTATTCCATTCCTACAATATGAATCTTGATCTCTAGGCTCCCCAAGTTGCTTTCCACCAAATCAATCTCTTCCACCATGGCCAAATTTGTGAGAGAGTGATTGTGTGTTGAGGAGTCTATCATCTTGAAGTACAAGAGCAAGGAGTTCATCGACATTGCCGAGCCTATTACCTTTTGGAGGGTGGTGCCTCCTAGATTGGTTAGGTGTCGCTTGGGAGCCTCCTACTTCGTGTTGTGGAGTTGAACCAAGAAGTTTGTACGGGCAAGGAGATCGCCTACTTCGTGAAGATCTACCCATAGTGAGGCTAGTCCTTCATGGACGGAAGCCGTTATGGAATAGTCAAGGTTGCTACTTCGTGGACCCTTATGGGTGGAGCCCTCCGTGGACTCTGATGACCCACAAGTATAGGGGATCTATCGTAGTCCCAACGAGAAGCAGAAGAAAATGACAAGCGGTTTTCAGTAAGGTATTCTCTGCAAGCACTAAAATTATCGGTAACAGAGTAGAGTTATGTAGTCGACGTTCACCTAACACCACTAGAGGAGAGACAACATACATCTCATCAAAATATCGAACGAATACCAAATTCACATGATTACTTATAACAAGACTTATCCCATGTCCTCAGGAACAAACGTAATTACTCTTAAAGCATATTCATGTTCATAATCAGAGGAGTATTAATTATCATTAAGGATCTGAACATATAATCTTCCACCAAGTAAACCAACTAGCATCAACTACAAGGAGTAATCAACACTACTAGCAACCCACAGGTACCAATCTGAGGTTTTGAGACAAAGATCGGATACAAGAGATGAAATAGGGTTTGAGAGGAGATGGTGCTGGTGAAGATGTTGATGGAGATTGACCCCCTCTCGATGAGAGGATCGTTGGTGATGACGATGGCTTCGATTTCCCCCACCGGGAGGGAAGTTTCCCCGGCAGAACAGCTCCACCGGAGCCCTAGATTGGTTCTGTCCAAGTTCCGCCTCGAGACGGCGACGCTTCGTCCCGAAAGCTCCCTTCTAATTTTTACCAGGTCAAAACCCTCCATATAGCAGAAGATGGGCACCGGAGGCCTGCCAGGGGGCCCACAAGCCACAGGGGCGTGCCCAGGGGGGTAGGGCGCGCCCCCTGGCTTGTGACCTCCTGGTGGGTCCCCTCTGGTATTTCTTTCGCCCAATATTTTTTATATATTCCAAAATAATTCTCCGTAGATTTTCAGGACTTTTGGAGTTGTGCAGAATAGGTATCTCAGATTTGCTCCTTTTCCAGTCCAGAATTCCAGCTGCCGGCATTCTCCCTCTTCATGTAAACCTTGTAAAATAAGAGAGAAAAGGCATAAGTATTGTACCATAATGTGTATTAACAGCCCATAATTTAATAAATATTGATATAAAAGCATGATGCAAAATGGACGTATCAACTCCCCCAAGCTTAGACCTCGCTTGTCCTCAAGCGAAAGCCGAAATCGATAAATATGCCCACATGTTTAGAGATAGAGGTGTCGAAAAAATAAAATACGGACATGAAGGCATCATGGTTATCTTTAGAACAGCAACATATATTGACATATAATTTCTTATGCTAGAGTAACAATTAAGGTAAAGTATAAATCAAGAACTCTATTGAGAACCAACAAACTATGATCTCATTTATTGAAGCAATTCCAATTTATCATAACGTGGGAAAGAGTCAATATAAGAGCTTGTAAAGCAAATCCACATACTCAATCATCTTTTAGTCTTTCATAATTGCTAACACTCACGCGGTACCTATGAGAACAAAGCTTCAATCGGACACAGAGAAAGATAGGGGCTTATAGTATTGCCTCCCAACTATTTACCTCAAGGGTAATGTCAACAGAAATAACTCATGCTCACCCACATCCTAGTAGATATATGTGTCTAGATCATTCCCCTACACATGCCGCTTTCCAAGCGATAAAGGCGAAATAAAGGAAGTGGTGAAGATCACCACGACTCTTGCATAAAGGTAAGTACTAGAAAGTAAAGGTAACAGATAGACCCTTCGCAGAGGGAAGCAGAGGTTGTCGTGCGCTTTTATAGTTGGATGCGCAATCCCTTAATGCAAAAGAACGTCACTTTATATTGCCCCTTGTGATAAAGAACTTTATTATGCAGTCTGTCGCTTTTATTTCTTCCATATCACAAGTTCGTATAAAGTTTATTTTCCTCACACTAATAGATCACACATATTTAGAGAGCAATTTTCATTGCTTGCACCGATGACAACTTACTTGAAGGATCTTTCTCAATCCATAGGTAGGTATGGTGGACTCTCATGGCAAAACTGGGTTAAAGGTGTTTGGATGCACAAGTAGTATCTCTACTTGGTGCGGAAGTTTTGGCTGATATAGGGTGGAAGCAAGCGACACATGTTGAAGGATCTATAACCATATAACTTCTATTCGGAAATAAGCAAACATAACTCATTATGTTGTCTTCCTTGTCCAACATCAACTTCTTAACATATAATATTTTAATGAGTGCTCACAATCATAAAAGATGTCCAAGATAATATATTTATATGTGAACCTCTCTTTCTTTATTCCTTCCTTTTAATTGCCACAATGACCGATCGCTATGTTTGTCAACTCACAACAAGTTTCAATCGACATACTTCTTATATGTGAAGTCATCACTCCCCATAAGATCATCATATATACTCTTTGTTTTTATTCTCTATTTCTTTTTCTCAAGATCATAGCAAGCAAGCAAAGCCCTCAACTCAAAACTACTCTTTATTATATAACTCTCGGACTTGCTTACATAGGGGGAACATAAAGCAAAACTCAAAACTAGATCACACTAAAAACTTTATTCTACTAGATCAAAATATAACCAAAAGGATCGAACTAAGAAAAACGATAAAAGTAAAAGATTTGATGGTGATACGATACCGGGGCACCTCCCCCAAGCTTAGCACAAGCCAAGGGGAGTGCCCATACCCATGTGTTTAGTTGTCTTTCTTCGGAGGTGGTGATGTTGGAGTTGTTGATGATGATGTTGGCTTGTTCAGTTTCCTCTTAAGCATAAAATTCTGTTCCCTCAGATCGTCTACTTCCTGCTCGAGCTTCAATATCCTTTGACATAATTCTTCCTTGCTCTCCTGCAAAAAACGAGAAGGGATAAATAGAACCTTGGGTTTTCTCCTTGTATTTGGTAGGCTCGATTTCCTGAACTCCACGTGCATATCTCCTGGTCGAGGCAGGGGGATCTCCTCTTCATTCGAGCTTTCTTCCTCATACTTGCCTTCTAGTTCTTCCTCCGAGAACAATCCATAAGGATCTAAGTCCCCATAGAGCTTGGGATTGGCAAGATAATGCGTTACATAGCTCTCCCCATCGGAATATTGGGATGACATCTTGCTCTAAATCTGCTGCAGAAACAACTCAAAACAAAAACAGGAGGTATTGTCGTGATTCGAAGGTCAAAACCCTCGGGAGATTATATAATGAATTTTTACCGACCCGAAGGAGTATACCACAAGAAAACGGAGTCCGGAGGGTACACGAGGTGGCCACAAGCCACAGGGGCACGCCCAGGGGGGTAGGGCGCGCCCCCCTGGCTTGTCGCCTCCTCGTGCACTCTTCGGACTACTTTAAATTTTCCTAATTTATTAAATATTCCAAAATGGATAAAAATTGCCATTGGAAAAATGTTGGAGTCGGTTTACTTACCGTACCACATACCTATTCCTTTCCGGAGTCTGAAACGTCCTGATAGGTCTCCCAAATGTACTCCTCCGGAGTTATGGTATTAATAATATTGGTTTCAACATTTATGGGAGTACCTGAGATATAATGTTTGATTCTTTGACTTTTACCACCTTCGGATTTGTGCCTTCGGGTTGTTGATCTTGATGGCGCCGGAACGATACACTTCCTCGATAATGTAAGGCCCTTCCCATTTAGAGAGAAGTTTTCCTGCAAAAAATCTTAAACGAAAATTGTATAGCTAGACATGGTCACCTACATTGAATTCACGCTTTTGTATCCTTCTATCAAGCCATCTCTTAACCTTTTCTTTAAACAACTTGGCATTCTCATAGGCCTGGGTCCTCCATTCATCAAGTGAGCTAATGTCAAATAACCTCTTCTCACCAGCAAGTTTGAAATCATAGTTGAGCTCTTTAATTGCTCAATAAGCTTTATGTTCTAGCTCTAGAGGTAAGTGACATGCTTTACCATAAACCATCTTATACGGAGATATACCCATAGGGTTTTTATAAGCAGTTCTATAAGCCCATAATGCATCATCAAGTTTCTTAGACCAATTCTTTCTGGATCTATTAACAGTCTTCTGCAAGATCAATTTAATTTCTCTATTGCTCAATTCTACTTGACCACTAGACTGAGGATGATAAGGAGATGCAATTCTATGATTAACATCGTACTTAGCAAGCAATTTACAGAAAGCACCATGAATAAAGTGTGAACCACCATCAGTCATTAAATATCTAGGGACTCCAAATCTAGGGAAAATAACTTCTTTAAGCATTTTAATAGAAGTGTTATGATCAGCGCTACTAGTTGGAATAGCTTCTACCCACTTAGTAACATAATCAACAGCAACTAGAATATGAGTATACCCGTTAGACTGTGGAAAAGGTCCCATATAATCAAAACCCCAGACATCAAATGGTTCAATAACAAGAGAGTAATTCATAGGCATTTCCTGACGTCTACTAATATTACCAATTCTTTGACATTCATCACAAGACAAGACAAACTTACGAGCATCCTTGAAGAGAGTAGGCCAATAAAAACCAGATTGTAGTACCTTGTGTGCAGTTCTATCTCCAGCGTGGTGTCCCCCATAGGCCTCGGAGTGACACTTGCGTAGGATCTGTTCCTGTTCATGCTCAAGCACACAACGTCTTTTGTTGGTCATCCCAAAAGTAATGTCTTAAATCATAGAAGAACTTTTTCTTTTGTTGGTATGTGAAACTAGGAGGTATAAATTTAGCAACAATGTAATTAGCATAATTTGCATACCATGGAGCATTACGCGAAGCATTTATGACAGCTAATTGTTCATCAGGAAAGCTATCATTAATAGGTAGCGGGTCATCAAGAACATTCTCTAGTCTAGACAAGTTATCTGCTACGCGGTTATCATCACCCTTTCTATCAATAATATGCAAATCAAATTCTTCTAGAAGAAGAACCCATCTAATAAGTCTAGGTTTAGCATCTTTCTTTTCCATAAGGTATTTGATAGCAGCATGATCGGTGTGAACCATTACTTTGGAATCAACAATATAAGATCTGAACTTATCACAAGCAAACACAACCGCTAAAAATTCCTTTTCAGTAGTAGCATAGTTTCTTTGAGCACTGTCTAGAGTTTTACTAGCATAATGCATAACATTTAATTTCTTATCAACTCTTTGTCCTAGAATAGCACCAACAACATAATCACTAGCATCACACATAATTTCAAAGGGTAGGTTCCAATCAGGTGGTTGAACAATAGGTGCAGAAATCAAGGCATTCTTAAGAATTTCAAATGCTTCTACACAATCATCATCAAAAACGAACGGGGCATCTTTTTGCAAAAGATTAGTGAGAGGCCTAGAAATCTTAGAGAAGTCTTTAATAAACCTCCTATAGAAACCAGCATGACCAAGGAAACTTCTTATACCTCTGATATCCGTAGGACACGGCATTTTTTCAATAGCATCAACTTTAGCTTTATCAACTTCAATACCTCTTTCGGAGATTTTGTGCCCCAAGACAATACCTTCATTAACCATAAAGTGGCACTTTTCCCAATTCAAGACAAGATTAGTTTCTTCACATCTCTGCAAAACTCGATCAAGGTTGCTCAAGCAATCATCAAAAGAAGTTCCGTAAACGGAGAAATCATCCATGAAAACCTCAACAATATTTTCACAAAAGTCAGAGAATATAGCCATCATACATATTTGAAAGGTAGCAGGTGCATTGCATAAACCAAAAGGCATACGTCTATAAGCAAAAGTACCGAAAGGACAAGTAAAAGTGGTCTTTTCTTGATCCTCTTTTGACACGTGTATTTGAGAGAAACCAGAGTAACCATCTAGAAAGCAGAAATGTGTGTGTTTGGATAGTCTTTCTAGCATTTGATTAATAAAAGGTAGATGATAATGATCTTTCCTAGTAGCTTTATTTAATTTCCTAAAATCAATTACCATTCTATATCCTATAACAATTCTTTGCGGGATCAATTCATTTTTATCATTAGGAACAACGGTAATACCTCCTTTCTTAGGAACACAATGAACGGGACTAACCCATCTACTATCAACAATAGGATAAATTATACCTGCCTCAAGAAGCTTTAATATTTCATTTCTTACCACTTCTTTCATTTTAGGATTTAACCGTCGTTGGTGATCAACAACTGGTTTAGCATCAGGCTCCATATTGATTTTATGCTGACATAGAGTGGGACTAATGCCCTTAAGATCATCAAGAGTATATCCAATAGCAGCACGGTGCTTCCTCAGAGTTTTCAATAATCTCTTTTCTTCATGCTCTGAAAGGTTAGCACTAATAATAACAGGATATATCTCCTTTACATCAAGATAAGCATATTTTAGAGTATCAGGTAATTGTTTAAGCTCAAACACGGGATCACCCTTGGGTGGAGGAGGATCCCCAAGTATTTCAACAGGCAGGTTGTGTTTCAAGATAGGCTGTTGATCAAAGAAAATCTTATCTATTTCATTCCTTTCATTCATATGCATATCATTTTCATGGTCTAGCAAATATTGTTCTAAGGGATCAGTAGGAGGCACAGCAATAGAAGCAAGACCAATAATTTCATCCTTTCTAGGCAATTCCTTATCATGGGGTTGTCTACGAAATTTAGAGAAATTGAACTCATGAGACACATCCCCAAAACTTACAGTTACAGTTTCTTTCTCACAATCTATCCTAGCATTAACAGTATTCAAGAAGGGTCTACCAAATATAATGGGGCAAAAATCATCTTGTGGGGAACCAAGAACAAGAAAATCAGTAGGATACTTTATTTTCCCACACAAGACTTCAACATCTCTAACAATCCCAATTGGTGCAATAGTATCTCTATTAGCAAGCTTAATGGTAACATCAATTCCCTCCAATTCAGCTGGTGCAATATCATTCATAATTTCTTGGTATAAGTTGAAGGGAATTGCACTCACACTAGCACCCACATCACATAAGCCATGATAACAATGATCTCCTATTTTAACAGAAACAACAGGTGAGGGAGTCCTGGTTTAAGGGGTCCTCGGGAGGCCGACCTATTTCTTATGGGCCGGACTATATGGGCCACTTGCTGAGCATTGGATATATCGAAGACCCTGTCTCTAGGAAGGAAGCTTCGAGAATCGTGGCGTATTCTCCACGTTTGGAGTAGTGAATAGGCATGTTTATCCCTTCGACGTGTAACCGACCATGTGTAAGCCCTAGGTACCCTCGGCGTCTATATAAGCCGGAGGGTTTTAGGTGGTAGAAGAGAGAACTCATCTAGGGTTTTACTCATTCGATCTCGAGGTAGATCAACTCTGTAACCCTTATACCATCGATATAATCAAGCAGGACGTAGGGTATTACCTCCATAGGAGGGCCCGAACCTGGGTAAACATCGTCTCCCTCATCTCCTGTTACCATCGATTCTAGTCTCACAGCTCGGGACCCCCTACACGAGATCCGCCGGTTTTGACACCGACATTGGTGCTTTCATTGAGAGTTCCGCTGTGATCGCCAGAGGAATCGATGGCTCGCCTTGTCATCAACGAAGAGGTCCGCAATACCGACACTTTCGTCCCCGGACAGATCTTCGCCTTCGGCAGCATTATGCTGCACGCCGACCCGACCGGCCATCTAGGCCGTGTCGGAAGTTTTTCCCCCGATCAAGAGGTCAGATTCGAGAACCTAGAGTTCTCCGTAGACTCTCGAGGCGACCTGTCACTAACCGGGCTCGCAGTCTCGCCTGCCACGCCCGAAGACTCTGAGGCTTTAACCTCAGATCCATCTTTCGGCCCCGCCCAAGGGATCTACCCCGGCGAGGACCCGACTCTCAGTCTGGACCCGGTCATAGTGCCGGACGTCCGGACACCTGTTCTTGCCGAACACTCCCCCCGCGCGGACGCAACGGAGATTAACTCCGGAAACTCTGAGCAGGCCTACCCGATCGAGCTCTCGATAGTCAACGAGGCCCTAGATCGGATCTCGTCAATGAAGATTACCGACGACCCAACCCCGATCTGCTCTCAGATCGGGCTCAAGGCGGGTCAGGACGAATTTTTCGTCCCACCCACCACCCACTTGGTAGCCACTGTCGAGGATTTAACCGACATGTTGGACTATGCTTCTGAGGAAGCAGAATACATGGATGAGGAGGATCACGCCCTCACCCCCGTTAACACCGGGCGGTGGACCTCCACCTCCACATACGACGTCTACATGGTGGACACTCCGAAAAACGATGGCGACACATCGGATTAAGCGCCGTCAAGACGCCGAAAGCCGCATAAACGGTCAAAAGAAAAAAATGGAAGAAAAGCTATCGACGGCACCGGGGACGGAGACACCCCGGAAGACCTCGGCGATCCCGAAATCCCCGAACACCCGTTAGAGGGTCAGGAGAGGCCGGAAGACCGGCGCAACCCCGACAATCTAAATGATTCCGAGGACGACAATTACCTCCGCCCTGCCGATGAGGAGAACATCGCGGAAGCCGATGACTTCGCCATCCCCGATAATCCTGAAGATCAGGAACTGTTCAGGCAACAGCTTATAGCCACGGCCCGCAGCCTGAAAGCAAAAGAACGGCAGCTTAAAGCCGAACAAGACAACCTCAACGATCAATGGACGAGAGTCCTCTCTGCTGAGGAAGGATACGGTACCGGTCTATCGGACCAACCCAAGAGCTATCCACGCAGAAGGTTGCTGCCACAATTTGATGACGAGCTCACTGATACGTCGTCCCCCAAACATAACCCATACGACAAGCCAGACCGCCCTCCTCGAGGACGAGATAGGACGGCTGACGACACCGGCTATAGGCCGACGATACCCCGTAGACGGGGAAAAGAGCCACTAGAGCCCGATGACAGGTTCGACCTGCGACACGACCTGGACTACAGAGCAGGTCGTACGCGGTCCACCTACGGATCCAGAGGATACTCACCCGATAGACGGGAAGGGTACCGGCCTTGGTTCGACCGCAACAATGAAGGTCGGGAACGAAACCGGGCTAGGACAGACGCCGATCACCGGCGTGACATAGCTCGGGTCAGAGGCGCTGCCCACCCACTGTGCTTCACGGACGAGGTGATGCGGCATCAGTTCCCGGAAGGGTTTAAACCCGTAAACATAGAGCAATACGATGGGACAACCGACCCAACCGTATGGATCGAGGATTTCCTCCTCCACATCCACATGGCGCGAGGAGATGACCTCCACGCCATCAAGTACCTACCCCTGAAGCTTAAGGGGCCAGCTCGGCACTGGTTAAATAGCCTCCCCGAAAATTCCATTGGGTGCTGGGAGGATCTAGAAGATGCATTCCGATCTAACTTCCAGGGCACTTATGTTCGGCCGCCGGACTCCTCCGACCTCAGCAACGTCGTCCAGAAGCCAGGAGAATCCGCGCGGCTATTCTGGAATCGGTTCTTGACCAAGAAAACCCAGATCGTTGACTGCCCGGACGCCAAAGCAATAGCCTCTTTCAGGCACAATATTCAGAACGAGTGGCTGGCTCGTCAGCTGGGCCAGGATAAACCAAGGACAATGTCCGCCCTTACATTGCTCATGACTCGCTTTTGCGCGGGCGAGGATGACTGGCTAGCAAGACGTAGCCACAACCCCGAAGACCCCGGAACCTCCGAAGTTCGGGATGGAAACGGGAAACCAAAGTGCAACAAGAATAAGCGCCGGCACAACAATAGTGATGCCGATGACACGGCCGTTAACGCCGGCTTCCGCAACTCCCGGCTTGGGCAGCGGAAGAAGCCTCCTAAAGGCAATCGCGACGGACCCACCCCGCTGGACAAGATCATGGAGAGGCCTTGCCAGATCCATGGCACTCAAGAGAAGCCTGCCATCCACACCAACCGTAACTGTTGGGTATTCAAACAGGCCGGCAAGCTCGCATCCGAAGACCAAGGCAAGAGCCCACGCAGCGAGGATGAGGATGAGCCTCGCGGTCCGATCGGTGGCGGACAAAAGAAATTCCCTCCAGAGGTAAAAACGGTAAATATGATATACGCCACTACAATACCCAAAAAGAAGAGGAAACGCGTCCTTCGAGATGTCTACGCCGTAGAGCCTGTAGCCCCGAAGTATAACCCATGGTCGGCATATCCGATCACCTTCGATCGACGTGACCACCGACCAGTATCCGTCATGGGGGTTCGGCCGCCCTCGTCCTAGACCCCATCATAGACGGGTATCACCTCACTAAAGTCCTAATGGACGGAGGAAGTAGCCTTAATCTGATTTACTCAGACATGGTGAAAAAGATGGGCATAGATCCGTCAAGGATCAAACCCAGTAACACTACCTTTAAAGGAGTGATCCCAGGTGTCGAAGCCCGGTGCACGGGCTCTGTAAGCCTGGAAGTAGTGTTCGGCTCTCCCGATAACTTTCGAAGCGAAGACTTGATCTTCGACATCATACCTTTCCGCAGCGGCTATCACGCCCTGCTCGGCCGTACAACGTTCGCTCGCTTTAATGCCGTCCCACACTACGCATACCTCAAGCTCAAAATGCCCGGCCCCAAGGGGGTCATTACTGTCAATGGCAACACAGAGCGCTCCCTCCGAACTGAGGAGCATGCGTTGGCCCTGGCGGCCGAATTCCATTACACTGATGATCGGCAAATGCCGACATCTGCTGTAAAAGCACATAAGGCTGGGAAGCGAGCTCGGTCTCAACCTGAAGTACCAGAACCTTCCTCTCCCCATAAATAGGGATTCGCCCCCCATCGCACAGCCCTAGCGCCAGCAAAGTACGTGCCAAGGAGGCACAACTTCGCGCTCAAAATTCCATGGGCAGCGGTGGGGAAAAACTATCAAGGGGTAAGTGTTCGGCTGGACCGAACTATCACCATCAAAACGTCCTCGGACACACTACAGGTACCATAAGTACCTACTAAGACGTAAAGCTCATTCACACTTTGGCGACTTCTCAAGATTTTTCTACAAAATCCGCTCGCCGAACAACAAAGCCCATAGCGGTATACAACTCCTTAGGAGACGCAGGAGCGGACAAACGACAGGGCACATCGAGGACGTCAGGTCACCCATCGAAGACCCCTGGTACAACCCCTCCTGTAAGGTTTATATTTCATTTTTAAATACCTGTAAACAGTTGCATCGGCAATTTGAATAATAAGAGTTGTTGAGTAAAATACAGATATATCATGCATGATCGCTTCGCTGTCTTTTTTGGCACACTCTCTATTTTCCCCCTCTTCTTGCGAACCTATTTGGTATACTTTACGATGCAACCGGCTAATAGACCGGGGGCTCGAACTTAAAAAATCGCCCTAAGCACAACTGATTTCGCATTCGGCGTCTTGGAATTCCGCTTTATATGCATTGGTTCCGAACTATGTCTTGGGTCAATAAGTTGGGTTGCCCGGCTCCTGTGCTTGCCCCTTTATGTTCCGCTCGTTCGGCTAAAAGGGCAAAGGGAGAACCGCTGCGATTGTGCTTCCGGCTAGCCTGGTCAAGCACCTCAGCGGAGAAAGCCGAAAACGGACTGTCATAGTATGCAAGAACCGGTCTGCGAATCCGAGCTTAAAGAAACCTCGTTAGAGGTTATCCCATGTCATGCGATGTGTTTGGTATTAGTACAAACCATGTGATATAGGCTTTGGCCGCGGTTCGTCTGAACATCACAAACCCCTAGGGGCTAGTCATTAGCCCCCCGCACTCCTTTCTCGCGCCCCTACGGCTAAGTGAAAGTAATAAAGCATTAAGGTCCGATTGCCTTGTCCGCCCCACACTACCGCCCTCGGGTACCGATAGCTCGGCTAAAGGACACAGTGCGTTGGCAGAGACACCCCGCGTAGTATCTACATGGGGGCTGAAGCCGACGACTCGCAGCTTTCAGTTTTAATGGCCACACAAGAGTTATAAAGGTTGCAAAACACGAAAGACATGATAAACCATGCATCTTAAATATAAACGTGTTAAAAGGTCTTCGGACATATTACAACGCATTTACTCATAAATGTTTTCTCTCGAACATTGAGCTTCTATTGCCCAAGCACCCTCCATAACTACGGAGAAGTATCGCTCAGGGCACCTATGCTCCTTTCCAGGGGGCGGCGGAGCAGTGGCTATCTTCGTCGGATCAAGACCCGGCCAGTGCACCTTGGCCCTTGCGAAGGCCATCCCAGCTCCCTCGATATAGGAGGATCGCCTTAGTGCGTCGATCTGAGGCGAGGCGTCGCTCAGCTTCTGCACCAGGCCGAAGTAGCTACTCGGCAACGGCCCGTCGGGCCATAGCCGGATGCAGAGATCCTTCATGGCCGGCTCTGCCATCCGGTGTAGCTCCATCAGCTGCTTCAGCTGCTCAACGAGGAGAGGAGAGTGCTCGGGGGCTTCAAACTGCGCCCAAATAGACGAGCTTCATCTCCTTCTCCCCGCGAAACATAGAAGTGGTTCGCGTCCGCTGTGCTCTTCTGGAGGTCCGAGCAGGCGCCTGAGGAACGCCATACTTGGGTAAGCAATGCGAACTTGCTATCCCCGAAGACACACTGCAGTAAATACGGCTTACCATCCATGATAGCCTTGGCCTGGCTGACTTGCTCTTCAAAAGACCGCCTATCCACCCGCTCCTTTTGGAGATTGGATTTCAGGGTGGATAGTTCGGCGGCCTACTCCTTGCCTTTCCGCTCAAGGTCCTCGCACTTTTGGCCGGCGTCCTTGAGCCCTGTTGGATTTCCTCCACCCGAGCCTCATGCTTGTCGCTGGTGGCTCTTAAGGCGGATAGCGCGGTAGCCGCTTCCTTGGCCGCCGCCGTCTCAACCGCAGCCTCCCGTTTCGCCTTCTCAAGCTCGGCCTTGAGCTTCTCAATTTCCTTCGCCGAGGCTACGTAAAGCATTAAACATATTAAAAATACTGCGTTGACAGTACGGTAATGAAGAATTTGGATACTCTAATCCGGCTTACCTTGCGCCTCGTCGAATCTCTTGTTCAGAGCGTCAAGCTCGTCTCCGGAGCTCTTGAGCTTCCGATTTAGCTCGTCCAGCTCGGCAGCATTAACAGCCGCCGCCGTCGACGAAGCCTGTAAAAAATAAAACCATATCAAGTTACATGGGTTCAAAACTACCGAACTGTCACAAAAATGATCCTATGTCCGGTCCTCTTAAGGGCTGTTAGAACATTCCGAACAAATATTGTCCTGTACATAGTTCGGATAATGATCTATGATTGACCCCTAGGTAAGTTTTTTCAAACTCACCTAGGGCTCGGGGGCTGCCATGTATATAATGATAACTCAAAGAAATTAATATTTCACAAACAGAGCATTACGTGGCTCACCTGAAAGCCTGTCAGGAGACTGTTGAAGGCCTCCTTCAGTCCGCTGTCTACGGACTGAATGCTCTGCAATACCGCACCCATAAGGGTGCAGTGCTCCTCGGAGATGGAGGCGCTCGACAGAGCCTCCCCCATAGCCGGCCACCCATTGGTCGGTGGCGCCGGCGGAGATCGGTTAACCCGATCTCCAACCGGGGATTGAACCGGTGCCTCCGGAGGCATGGTGCGCTCCGGAGACGACCTCGGAAGGGACTGGACGTTCCCTCGTCCGGTCTCCTCAGTATCCGAGAGGGGCTTTTCCCCCCGGTCTTCGGCGGCCGAGGCGTTAGCCTCGATCATGACGTCGTCGCCCCCACCACGGATGTCCGGCTGCAGAGGAGCCTGTTGGGATGACACCTCCGCGGCATCCTTCGTGGCGCCCGGAGGAGAGGGGTGCGACATGGTCCCGCTCTCTGCTAGCTCGGCGGGCGGGGTCTCCCCGTCCGAAACTTGATCGGTGGGGAGAACACGTGGTGGGCTGCAAGTCAATAGGCGCTCACATATTAATGACGTTCAAAACTTAGCACTAATAGCTCAGGAAGTCTTCGGATCTTTTACCTTCGAGCTGGGGGCTTGACCCTGAGGTTCCTTCGTGGAACCCTCTCGAAGTCTTCGGACTCGGTATGCGAGTCCGAACTGTCGTCGGACAAAACTACCTGTGTCCGACGCGCTTTTTTCGGGGCGGGAGGAGGTACATCCTCTGAGGCGTCCGATGACGCCGCCCTCTTTCCTGCGAGGGGGGAATCGCCTCCCCCCTCACCCTCGTGCTCCTCCTCTTGATTCGAGGAGGCATGGGTTTCCTCGGATGCAGCCCCCGGCTGGTCCCTGATGCGCAGGCCTGCTCGGCCTGGTTTCTTCTTCTGCTCCTTCTTCTCTGGCGCCTTGTAAGGCGCCACGACGAGCATCTCCGACAGCAGCTGGGACCTAGGGTCTTCGGGCTGTGGAGCCGGGCATTTGATGCCCGTGGCCTTGCTCAACCATTCCTGCGGAAGCAATTGGAAAGTACTTAGATTTTCTTTAGATAAACAAAGCTGATCAAGAGAAACTATGTTATACCTCGGAAGGGAGCTTATCGGCGCGCAGGCCCTGGTCCTCCTTCTTGGCCGGCCAGTTCTCCTGCGCCTTGAATAGCGCCTTCCACAGCTTCTCCCGAGTGGTGCGGAAGAGCTGATGAGTCGTAGGCTCATCGTCAGTCCGATAAGTCCACATAGGAGAGCCCCGGCGCTGGCAGGGGAGGATGCGCCGCCGGAGCATAATCTGGACCACGTTGGTCAGCTCGATTTTGTCCTTGATCATGGAGGCGATGCCCCTCTGCAGGTCGTCCACCTCTGTATCCGATCCCCAGTCGAGGCCCTTTCGGACCCATGAGGTCAATCTGGTCGGGGGCGGATCTGAATTCGGCAGGAACAGTTCCGCCCTCCTCCCTTGGCTCGGTGATGTAAAACCACTCTTTTTACCAAGTCTTGATGGTGTCGATGAAGGTCCCGGATGGCCATCCTGCGCGTGGAAGCTTGCTGATGACCGCCCCGCCACAGTCTGCGTGTGTGCCTGCGACACACTTCGGCTTGATGTTGAATATCTTGAGCCATAGTACGAAGTGTGGTTCGACCCGCAAGGCCTCGCAGACGATGATGAAGGCTGATATATGCATGAAGGAGTTCGGCGAGAGGTCGTGGAAGTCGAGTCCGTAGAAGAACATGAGGCCCCTAACAAAGGGGTGGAGCGGGAAGCTCAGTCCTCGGATGAAGTGAGGAATGAAAACCACCCTCTTGCCTGGTTTGGGGGTGGGGATCACCTGGCCCTCCTCCGGGGCGCGGTGGAAGATGTTGGCGGGTAGGTAGCCGGCGTCCTTGAGATCCCGGATGTCCTGGTCTGTGACCATGGAAGCCTCCCACTTGCCGTTGGAGCCTGAGCCGGCCATGGCTGAGCTCGGAGGAGGAAGGGTGGAAAACCTAGATCTGGGCTCTGGAGGCTCAGGAGATTGTGGAAACGGAGATGCGAATGGGAAGTGCGGCTAAGTCTTGGGGTTTTCTTTCCCTTTTTATTGGGCTTGTCGCCGGTTAGCCTCCCTTCACTGCGCCGTGAATCCCTCCGCTTCCCAAGACGTGCGTGCCGTTATACGCGCATGATTAAACATATCCCGTGTGAAACGGAGCACGATCTGTGCATTGATGGATCGTGCTAGTGAAAACGGCCTCGAACCGCGAATCGAGCTTTTTCGACTGGTTCAGCGGTCGTGGTGGGCCGTGACCTTTCATCTGAAAGATTGTCAAGGAGCACTGTTTACTCCTTGACGTTTGGCCTTCAGGGCCGAATTATTCATGGTGTTCGAACGATCCATGATCGGGAAAACTACACGTCGTCGGAGGCCGAACTAAAACTCGGCTGACCACTATTCGGAGAAAGGAACTCGATTCGCAAGCCGAAGACTCTGATCGTATGAAGCAGCTGGAGCTTGGACCCTTGGCGTTGGAGGCTAGTTTGGGGGCTACTGAGGGAGTCCTGGTTTAAGCGGTCCTCGGGAGGCCGACCTATTTCTTATGGGCCGGACTATATGGGCCACTTGCTGAGCATTGGATATATCAAAGACCCTATCTCCAGGAAGGAAACTTTGAGAATCGTGGCATATTCTCCACGTTTGGAGTAGTGAATAGGCATGTTTATCCCTTTGACGTGTAACCGACCATGTGTAAGCCCTAGGTACCCTCGGCGTCTATATAAACCGGAGGGTTTTAGGTGGTAGAAGAGAGAACTCATCTAGGGTTTTAGTCATTCGATCTAAAGGTAGATCAACTCTGTAACCCTTATACCATCGATATAATCAAGCAGGACGTAGGGTATTACCTCCATAGGAGGGCCCGAACCTGGGTAAACACCGTCTCCCTCATCTCCTGTTACCATCGATTCTAGTGTCACAGCTCGGGACCCCCTACCCGAGATCCGCCGGTTTTGACACCGACAACAGGCACGCCAACAATAGGTCTATGTTTGCCTTTAGTATCAGGTCTAGCAATTCTAGCAGCTTCATCACAGAAATGAATAACATGCCCATCAATATTGTCAACCAAGAGATCTTTAACCATAGCAATACTAGGTTCAACTTTAATTTGTTCAGGAGGCGTAGGTGTTCTAGTACAACTCTTACGAACCACAGTTGAAGCTTTAGCATGTTCCTTTATTCTAACAGGGAAGGGTGGTTTCTCAATATAAGCAGCAGGAATAACAGGATCAGCATTATAAATAATAGTCTCTTCTTCAACTTTAATAGGTTCAACTACTTTCACTTCAATGGGAGGATGATATTTAAACCACTTCTCCTTAGGGAGATCAACATGAGTAGCAAAAGATTCACAGAAAGAAGCTACTATCTCAGAGTCAAGTCCATATTTAGTGCTAAAATCACGAAAAGCATCGGTGTCTATAAAGGATTTAACACAATCAAACTTAAGGTTTAGACCTGACTCCTTACCTTCGTCGAGTTCCCAATCTTCAGAGTTGCGTTTATTTCTTTCCAATAAGTCCCATTTGAATTCAATATCTTTCTTCATAAAGGAACCAACACAAGAAGTATCGAGCATGCACCGATCATTATTAGAAAGCCGAGCATAAAAATTCTAAATAACAATTTCTCTCGGGAGCTCATGATTGGGGCATGAATATAACATTGACTTAAGCCTCCCCCAAGCTTGAGCGATACTTTCTCCTTCATGAGGCCAAAAATTATAAATATAATTCCGATCACGATGAACCAGATGCATAGGATAAAACTTCTGATGAAATTCCAATTTCAATCGGTTGTAGTTCCATGATCCAATATCATCACATGGCCTATACCATGTCAATGCCTTCTCCTTCAAAGATAAAGGAAAGACCTTCTTTTTGACATCATCCTCGAGCAAACCTGCAAGCTTAAATAATCCACAAACTTCATCCACATAGATTAGATGCAAATTAGGATGTACTGTTCCATATCCTGCATAAGGATTAGCTAGCAGTTTCTCTATCATACCCGAAGGGATTTCATAATAAATATTTTCAGTAGGTGCAGTAGGTTGAGGAGCAACTCTTTGTGCTTTCGGTCGAGGTGAAGATACCCCGAACAAGCCCCTCAAAGGATTATTTTCCATAGTAACAAGTGACGGTAAATTTCAGCACACTATATAAATTTTTCCTTACCAAGTTCCACTCACCAAAGGCGCTTCACTCCCCGGAAACGGCGCCAGAAAAGAGTCTTGATGACCCACAAGTATACGGGATCTATCGTAGTCCTTTCGATAAGTAAGAGTGTCGAACCCAACGAGGAGCAGAAGGAAATGACAAGCGGTTTTCAGTAAGGTATTCTCTGCAAGCACTGAAATTATCGGTAACAGATAGTATTGTGATAAGATAATTCGTAACGGGTAGCAAGTTACAAATGTAACAAAGGTGCAGCAAGGTAGCCCAATCCTTTTTGTAGCAAAGGACAAGCCTGGAAAAACTCTTATATAAAGCAAAGCGCTCCCGAGGACACATGGGAATTTCTGTCAAGCTAGTTTTCATCATGCTCATATGATTCGCGTTCGTTACTTTGATAATTTGATATGTGGGTGGACCGGTGCTTGGGTGCTGTACTTACTTGGACAAGCCTCCCACTTATGATTAACCCCTCTCGCAAGCATCCGCAACTACGAAAGAAGAATTAAGATAAATCTAACCATATGATGAAACATGTGGATCCAAATCAGCCCCTTACGAAGCAACGCATAAACTAGGGTTTAAGCTTCTGTCACTCTAGCAACCCATCATCTACTTATTACTTCCCAATGCCTTCCTCTAGGCCCAAATAATGGTGAAGTGTCATGTAGTCTACGTTGACATAACACCACTAGAGGAGAGACAACATACGTCTCATCAAAATATCAAACGAATACCAAATTCACATGATTACTTATAACAAGACTTATCCCATGTCCTCAGGAACAAACGTAACTACTCACAAAGCATATTAATGTTCATAATCAGAGGAGTATTAATTATCATTAAGGATCTGAACATATGATCTTCCTCCAAGTAAACCAACTAGCATCAACTACAAGGAGTAATCAACACTACTAGCAACCCACAGGTACCAATCTGAGGTTTTGAGACAAAGATCGGATACAAGAGATGAACTAGGGTTTGGAGAGGAGATGGTGCTGGTGAAGATGTTGATGGAGATTGACCCCCTCTCGATGAGAGGATCATTGGTGATGACGATGGCTTCGATTTCCCCCTCCGGGAGGGAAGTTTCCCCGGCAGAACAGCTCCACCGGAGCCCTAGATTGGTTCTGTCCAAGTTCCGCCTCGAGACGGCGGTGCTTCGTCCCGAAAGCTCCCTTATGTTTTTTCCAGGTCAAAACCCTCCATATAGCAGAAGATGGGCACCGGAGGCCTGCCAGGGGGCCCACAAGCCACAGGGGCGCGCCCAGGCGGGTAGGGCGCGCCCCCCTGGCTTGTGACCTCCTGGTGGGTCCCCTCTCGTATTTCTTTCGCCCAATAATTTTGATATATTCCAAAATAATTCTCCGTAGATTTTCAGGACTTTTGGAGTTGTGCAGAATAGGTATCTCAGATTTGCTCCTTTTCCAGTCCAGAATTCCAGCTGCCGACATTCTCCCTCTTCATGTAAACCTTGTAAAATAAGAGAGAAAATGCATAAGTATTGTACCATAATGTGTATTAACAACCCATAATGCAATAAATATCGATATAAAAGCATGATGCAAAATGGACGTATCAGAATGCATGGACACACATATAGTAGAAGGGATATAATAAGTCATGTGTATCTTGGCTATATGCATCAAACATATATGAATGAGATGTATCCTTGTTCAAGACTTCACTCTTGCAAACAATATGTGCAAGAAGCAAGAGATCGTCTTGATCAAAGATATGATGCATATACTTACCTTGAGTTTTTGAGCATTCTAGTAGTAGAAACACACTTGAGAAAACAATGTTAAAAAACACAAGAGTATTCTACCAATCAAAAAGCAATAGAGCTCAATAGTACCAAGATGTGGAGAACATATAGAGGATAGTATTCCTTAAGATTGATATGTCTCCATGAACATTTAGAACTTTCTCCCCTCGATATGAAATAGTGGGTCATCCTCTCCCCCTGAATCTTAGCATGTAGATATTGGGATTGGATAGGGTGAGAAAAGTCTAACATGAGTAGTCAAAGGAAATAAACATATTTTGCTCCCAAACATAATTTTCTCCCCCTACTTTGGTATTCTCCCCCTTGATTGTTTTCTCCCCCTTTGCATTAAAGCATGTATCTCCCCCTTTAGCATTAAAGCTTTGGTATTTCTCCCCCTTTGGCATTAATTTCCAAAAAGGTCATACACTGGGTCAGATACAGGGATCATCGATTAAGAAGGGATCCTTGAGAACAAGAGTCATAGAATGTAGGGATCATGAAAAACTTAGAATCATAGAGAATAGAGTTTGACTGATCTGAGAGCTTGTAAGACTTCTCCTCCTTTGAGTTAGGGATCCTAGAATAGAGTTTCTCCCCCTTTTTTATAATAAGGAATCATTGAAGAAATGAAAATGTCACTTGTAGGATCACTAAAGGAACAAAAACTTACTAACACGAACGCAGACTAGAGAAGAAATCAAATCGGTGGCTCCGAGACAAACGGGTCGGTGGAACCGAGCTGTTTATTTGCAGCCTATCTGCATAATCGGTATAACCGAGTCATTTGAATCGGAGGCTTCGAGGGCTAAACAGAAACTTGGCAGTGTTTGAGAAACTTGCGAATTAATTTGGAAAACTTGTAACAAAGTGTTAAAAGGAGCTTCAAAGGAAATGCAAAAGACTTTACAAAGAGATATCAACTAGAGAATATTTGAGTGGTTCCAAGAAATCTTGCAAATAACGAATGGACCAAACAAGATACTTAACTAGATGATGGTCGGTGACTAAGTCACCTATATTAGAGTATATTGACATAGGAGCCAAGCAAGAATACTGGATCATAGGTCATACTCATCGTTAAGCTCAAAATGGGGTTACCATTTTTCGATTAAGCATTTTAATGTTTTGATATCACTTGAGTTGCTTTATCTCATGACTCGGAGTAAAGCTTTTTCAAGTATATGAGTACATACCTTTGAGTGATGTTGATTACGTGGCTTGTAGGTGAACTTGTTGAGGATGCTCGAGGTTGATGAAGTTCATCTTGAGTTGGGAGCAGTCCTTCTTGTTTTGGTACACTTATCACCTACATAGGTTAGTCATGCAAGGAAGAACAATGTATATATATATCCATTTGACATGATATCAATTGAGAATTAGCAAATATGATCACATCAAATATATGTCAAGGATATGGTTAAGTTGTCTTCTTCCTTCCATCATCAAGAGGGGTTATGGATACTTGGTCATGACAAGATTGCTTATGATATGAGTTGTTCGCAACCTTGTGGAATGAAGTTCTTCCAAGTACCTACAACAGGTTAGATGCAATACAAGGGAGCATAGAATTCCAATATATAAGATAACGTGTCAAGTGTATTATGGAAGTATCATGTAAGCTCATGCCCTTGCATGCAAACGAGTGAGTCTAGCTGAAGTTTGAAGCATCAATGATGTTCAACTCACTCCTCAAGTAACAAAACACTTTCTCATCAAGTGGCTTAGTAAAGATATCGGCCAATTGCTTCTTGGTACGAACATGCTTAAGATTGATATCTCCTTTGGCAACATGATCACGAATGAAATGATGTCGAACTTGAATATGCTTACTTCGAGAATGTTGCACGGGATTATGACCGATCTTAATAGCACTTTCATTGTCATAAAGTAATGGAACATTTTTCACATGGATTCCATAATCCTTAAGCGTTTGTGTCATCCATAGTAATTGTGCACAACATGATCCGGCAACAATATACTCAGCTTTGGCAGTAGATAGAGATACCGAGTTTTGTTTCTTGGAGGACCAAGACACAAGAGATCTACCAAGAAATTGACATGTACCCGAGGTGGATTTTCTATCAACCTTGTCACCGGCATAGTCCGAATCGGAATAGCCAACAAGGTTAAAGGAAGATCCCTTGGGATACCAAATGCCAAAGTTTGGTGTTTGTATCAAATATCTCACATTACGTTTCACGGCCAAAAGATGACACTCTTTAGGTGCAGCTTGATATCTAGCACACAAGAAAACACTAAGCATAATATCGGGACGGGAGGCACATAGATATAGCAATGAACCAATCATAGATCGATAAACCATTTGATCAACCGGTTCATCCTCCTTGGTAAGGTCAACATGTCCACTAGTAGGCATAAGAGTTTTCATACCTTTACACTCTTGCATGTTGAACTTTTTGATCAAGTCCTTGGTATACTTGGTTTGAGAGATGAAAGTTCCTTCTCTCGTTTGCTTGATTTGCAAACCAAGAAAGAATTTCAGCTCACACATCATGGACATCTCATACTTCTCGGACATCAACCTTCCAAATCTTTCACTAAATTGCGGGTTAGTAGATCCAAAGATAATATCATCCACATAGATTTGGCACACAAATAATTCACCATTAACTCTCTTAGTGAATATGGTTGCGTCAATTTTACCAATTTCAAAACCCTTTTCAATGAGAAACTTCGTTAAGCATTTATACCAAGCGCGTGGGGCTTGCTTAAGACCATAAAGAGCTTTACGAAGCTTGTAAACATGATTAGATTTCTTAGGATTCACAAAACCAGGGGGTTGCTTAACATAGACCTCTTCTTCAATCTCACCATTTAAAAATGCACTTTTAATGTCCATTTGATAAAGTGTGATATCATGGTGATGAGCATAAGCAAGAAGAATGCGAATAGCTTCAAGTCTAGCGACGGGAGCTTAGGTCTCACCGTAGTCCATACCTTCGACTTGCGTATATCCTTGGGCTACGAGACGCGCCTTGTTGCGTACAACTTGACCGTCTTCATCTTGCTTGTTCCGAAACACCCATTTGGTTCCGATGATGTTGTGCTCGTCCTTGGGCTTCTCCAAGTGTGTCCACACTTTGTTCCTCTTGTAGTTGTGAAGCTCTTCATGCATGGCGTTCACCCAATCCGGGTCTTCAAGAGCTTGTTCTACCTTCAAGGGTTCAATGCTAGAGATGAAAGAATAATGCTCACAAAAAATTAGCTAAGCGAGTTTTAGAGCGAGTGATTCTCCCGGTTTGTATGTCACCGAAGATTTGGTTTAGAGGATAGTTCTTGGTCACTCTTGCTCGAACTAGAGGTAGCTTAGGCTTGTTGGATGGTGGAGCTTCTTCATCATCATCTCCTTCATCTTCGTTGTTGTTGAAGGTGTCGTTTCCTTGAGGTGGTGGTGAAGGAGGTTGAGGTGGATCTTCATGATGTACTTCCTCCTCTTCATCTTGTCGTGTACCGCTTGTGGATGCCTCCATGTCTTGTTGAGGATCACCTTGACATGAAGTAGGGGCTTCCACTTGAGTTGACGAAGTACTTTCCTTCACCTCCATGAACGAATCTTGCCGATGGACAAGTCTTGGATAGCTTCCGAAGGATCCTTATCTCCTACATCATTTGGCAATTGTTCGACTTGCGAACCATTACATCAAACTTCACATCTACCGTCTCTTCAACTTTTCGAGTGAAGTAGTTGTAGACACGGTAAGTGTGAGAGTTCGATCCGTAACCGAGTAGGAAACCTTCATGAGATTTAGGAGCAAATTTAGTACGACGATGCTTATCAAGAATGTAGCACTTTGAGCCGAATACCCGAAAGTATCCAACTTGGGTTTTTTTTACCGGTGAGTAGCTCATATGCCGTTTTACCGAGAAGCTTGTGCAAGTAGAGTTGGTTTGTGGCATGACATGTTGTTTCCACGGCTTCTGCCCAAAAGTGTCTTGGCGTCTTGTATTCGTCAAGCATCGTTCTTGCCATCTCAATAAGAGTTCGATTCTTCCTCTCAACAACTCCATTTTGTTGAGGCGTGTACGTAGCCGAGAACTCATGTGAAACACCTTCTTCATCAAGAAAGGTATCTACATGTGTGTTCTTGAACTCTGATCCGTTATTGCTCCGAACCTTCTTGATCTTCACTTCAAACTGATTTTGCACTTTGCGAACAAAGTTCTTGAAGATCTTTTGTACCCGTGACTTATCATCAAGAAAGAATACCCACGTAAATCTGGAAAAATCATCAACTATAACTAGACCATAGGAATTTCCACCGACACTCTTGTAAGCATTGGGACCAAAAAGATCCATGTGAAGTAACTCGAGTGGTCTCCTAGTAGTCATGATATTCTTTACGGGATGACTTCCGCCTACTTGCTTTCCGGCTTGACAAGCACTACAAAGTCTATCTTTGTCAAAGATAACATCTTTAACACCAAGAATATGATCACCTTTGATAAGCTTGTCTAGATTACGCTTGCCAACATGTCCTAGTCTTCTATGCCAATGCCAACCTTTAGAAGATTTTGCAATAAGACAAGTACGAGGTTTGGATCTCTTAGTGAAATCGACAATGTATAGATCACCTCTACGGAAACCGGTAAAGACCATGTTATGATTATCTTGTCAAAATACTTGGCAATCTACTTTCGTGAATAGCACATTAAAACCAAAGTCGGCAAGTCTAGATACGGAAAGAAGATTGTAGCCAAGGGATTCAACAAGCATGACGTTTTGAATAGAGCTATCATGGGATATGGCCACCTTACCAAGACCAAGTACCTTACCCTTGGAGTTATCTCCAAAAGTTACATACCTTCGCGGTCCATGGTTTGGTGTGATCTCTTCAAACATGTCTCTATCTCCGGTCATATGGTCGGTGCATCCACTATCGAGAATCCACTCTTTTCCTCCGGACATGTAATCCTTGAAGTTTGCCATGAGACTTAGATTCTTAATTATCTTCTCATGCTCGATGTCGAACAACTCATCTTCATCATAGTAGGCATGTTCCACATTGTCATCATCAAGTGGGAAATCCTCGTCACAAGAAACAAGGGATTCGTTAGGGTTGTGATCATGACAATGTTCAAGATTATGAACGCGAATGGCTTCTACAATGATGTTGTTGATAGTTATGACATCTCCTTTAGCACGCATGAGGTCTCTAAGCTCAAATAGATAGTCATCAAACTTGGGATCACTAGGCATCATTTTGTGAAAGACAATAGTCTTATGAAGAATTTCATCAAGATTACTCAATGAATAACTTGGATATAGTTTCTCCAAGTCATTCCACAAAGTATAAGCACATTCAAAATTCTTCATTTGATTAAGCACAGTCCTAGGCAATCCTCTAACGATAAGATTAACAGTTCTAAGATTGCATAGCATATCAATTTCATCTTCGTGTGTGGGATGTAAAGGATCAATGGGAGGTACATAGGGGTTCTTAACATACTTGCTCAAATGAAATTCATTGAATAGCTCAAGCATCTTATATTTCCATTGACTATAGTACTCCCCATCAAGAACAGGCACTCTACAACTCAAACTTCCTATACTAGACACATCCATGTTCCTCCACGGTGATGAAACCGAAGCAATGGAGACCAATGCTCTGATACCAATTGAGGGATCACTAGAAGTGTGTGTCTAGAGGGGTGGTGAATAGACTACTAGCAGGAATTAAAAACCTAACCTTTTCCCAAGATAATTGGTTGGCAGATTTTAGCAATTATAGCAGGTCTAGCACACCCTACACATGCAAGTCAACAAGTATGGTAGCGGAATGTAAAGACATTGCACATGGAAGTAAGTAGTTGAGATAGGGAGATCAAACGCATGAGGGACACAAAGATTTTTCCCGTGGTTCCGATAGGTGGCGCTATCGTACATCCACATTTATGGAGTCTTCAACCCACGGAGGGTAACGGTCGCGGGAGTCTGATACGTCCATTTTGCATCATGCTTTTATATCAATATTTATTGCATTATGGGCTGTTAATACACATTATGGTACAATACTTGTGCCTTTTCTCTCTTATTTTACAAGGTTTACATGAAGAGGGAGAATGTCGGCAGCTGGAATTCTGGACTGGAAAAGGAGCAAATCTGAGATACCTATTCTAGACAACTCCAAAAGTCTTGAAAATCTACGGAGAATTATTTTGGAATATATAAAAAATATTGGGCAAAAGAAATACCAGAGGGGGCCCACCAGGAGGTCACAAGCCAGGGGGGCGCGCCCTACCCCCCTGGGCGCGCCCCTGTGGCTTGTGGGCCCCCTGGCAGGCCTCCGGTGGGTTTTGACCTGGAAAAAATCAGAAGGGAGCTTTCGGGACGAAGCGCCGCCGTCTCGAGGCGGAACTTGGACAGAACCAATCTAGGGCTCCGACGGAGCTGTTCTGCCGGGGAAACTTCCCTCCCGGAGGAGGAAATCGAAGCCATCGTCATCACAAACGATCCTCTCATCGAGAGGGGGTCAATCTCCATCAACATCTTCACCAGCACCATCTCCTCTCAAACTCTAGTTCATCTCTTGTATCCGATCTTTGTCTCAAAACCTCAGATTGGTACCTATGGGTTGCTAGTAGTGTTGATTACTCCTTGTAGTTGATGCTAGTTGGTTTACTTGGTGGAAGATTATATGTTCAGATCCTTAATGATAATTAATACTCCTCTGCTTATGAACATGAATATGCTTTGTGAGTAATTACGTTTGTTCCTGAGGACATGGGATAAGTCTTGTTATAAGTAATCATGTGAATTTGGTATTCGTTCGATATTTTGATGAGATGTATGTTGTCTCTCCTCTAGTGGTGTTATGTGAACGTCGACTACATAACACTTCACCATTATTTGGGCCTAGAGGAGGGCATTGGGAAGTAATAAGTAGATGATGGGTTGCTAGAGTGACATGAGCTTAAACACTAGTTTATGCGTTGCTTCGTAAGGGGCTGATTTGGATCCACATGTTTCATGCTATGGTTAGATTTCTCTTAATTCTTCTTTCGTAGTTGCGGATGCTTGCGAGAGGGGTTAATCATAAGTGGGAGGCTTGTCCAAGTAAGGACAGCACCCAAGCACCGGTCCACCCACATATCAAATTATCAAAGTAACGAACGCGAATCATATGAGCATGATGAAAACTAGCTTGACAGAAATTCCCATGTGTCCTCAGGAGCACTTTGCTTTATATAAGAGTTTGTCCAGGCTTGTCCTTTGCTACAAAAAGGATTGGGCCACCTTGCTGCACCTTTGTTACACTTGTTACTTGCCACCCGTTACAAATTATCTTATCACAAAACTACCTGTTACCGATAATTTCAGTGCTTGCAGAGAATACCTTACTGAAAACCGCTTGTCATTTCCTTCTGCTCCTCGTTGGGTTAGACACTCTTACTTATCGAAAGGACTACGATAGATCCCCTATACTTGTGGGTCATCAAGACTCTTTTCTGGCGCCGTTGCCGGGGAGTGAAGCGCCTTTGGTGAGTGGAATTTGGTAAGGAAAAATTTATATAGTGTGCTGAAATTTACCGTCACTTGTTACTATGGAAAATAATCCTTTGAGGGGCTTGTTCGGGGTATCTTCACCTCGACCGAAAGCACAAAGAGTTGCTCCTCAACCTACTGCACCTACTGAAAATATTTATTATGAAATCCCTTCGGGTATGATAGAGAAACTGCTAGCTAATCCTTATGCAGGATATGGAACAGTACATCCTAATTTGCATCTAATCTATGTGGATGAAGTTTGTGGATTATTTAAGCTTGCAGGTTTGCTCGAGGATGATGTCAAAAAGAAGGTCTTTCCTTTATCTTTGAAGGAGAAGGCATTGACATGGTATAGGCCATGTGATGATATTGTATCATGGAACTACAACCGATTGAAATTGGAATTTCATCAGAAGTTTTATCCTATGCATCTGGTTCATCGTGATCGGAATTATATTTATAATTTTTGGCCTCATGAAGGAGAAAGTATCGCTCAAGCTTGGGGGAGGCTTAAGTCAATGTTATATTCATGCCCCAATCATGAGCTCCCGAGATAAATTGTTATTCAGAATTTTTATGCTCGGCTTTCTAATAATGATCGGTGCATGCTCGATACTTCTTGTGTTGGTTCCTTTATGAAGAAAGATATTGAATTCAAATGGGACTTATTGGAAAGAATTAAACACAACTCTGAAGATTGGGAACTCGACGAAGGTAAGGAGTCAGGTCTAAACCTTAAGTTTGATTGTGTTAAATCCTTTATAGACACCGATGCTTTTCGTGATTTTAGCACTAAATATGGACTTGACTCTGAGATAGTAGCTTATTTCTGTGAATCTTTTGCTACTCATGTTGATCTCCCTAAGGAGAAGTGGTTTAAATATCATCCTCCCATTGAAGTGAAAGTTGTTGAACCTATTAAAGTTGAAGAAGAGACTATTATTTATAATGCTGATCCTGTTATTCCTGCTGCTTATATTGAGAAACCACCCTTCCCTGTTAGAATAAAGGAACATGCTAAAGCTTCAACTGTGGTTCGTAAGATTTGTACTAGAACACCTACGCCTCCTGAACAAATAAAAGTTGAACCTAGTATTGCTATGGTTAGAGATCTCTTGGTTGACAATATTGATGGGCATGTTATTCATTTCTGTGATGAAGATGCTAGAATTGCTAGACCTGATACTAAAGGCAAACATAGACCTATTGTTGGCGTGCCTGTTGTCGGTGTCAAAACCGGCGGATCTTGGGTAGGGGGTCCCGAGCTGTGACACTAGAATCGATGGTAACAGGAGATGAGGGAGACGGTGTTTACCCAGGTTCGGGCCCTCCTTTGGAGGTAATACCCTACGTCCTGCTTGATTATATCGATGGTATAAGGGTTACAGAGTTGATCTACCTTTAGATCGAATGACTAAAACCCTAGATGAGTTCTCTCTTCTACCACCTAAAACCCTCCGGTTTATATAGACGCCGAGGGTACCTAGGGCTTACACATGGTCGGTTACACGTCAAAGGGATAAACATGCCTATTCACTACTCCAAACGTGGAGAATATGCCACGATTCTCAAAGTTTCCTTCCTGGAGATAGGGTCTTTGATATATCCAATGCTCAGCAAGTGGCCCATATAGTCCGGCCCATAAGAAATAGGTCGGCCTCCCGAGGACCGCTTAAACCAGGACTCCCTCAGTAGCCCCCAAACTAGCCTCCAACGCCAAGGGTCCAAGCTCCAGCTGCTTCATACGATCAGAGTCTTCGGCTTGCGAGGCGAGTTCCTTTCTCCGAATAGTGGTTAGCCGAGTTTTAGTTCGGCCTCCGACGACGTGTAGTTTTCCCGATCATGGATCGTTCGAACACCATGAATAATTCGGCCCTGAAGGCCAAACGTCAAGGAGTAAACAGTGCTCCCTGACAATCTTTCAGATGAAAGGTCACGGCCCACCACGACCGCTGAACCAGTCGAAAAAGCTCGATTCGCGGTTCGAGGCCGTTTTCACTAGCACGATCCATCAATGCACAGATCGTGCTCCGTTTCACACGGGATATGTTTAATCATGCGCGTATAACGGCACGCACGTCTTGGGAAGCAGAGGGATTCACGGCGCAGTGAAGGGAGGCTAACCGGCGACAAGCCCAATAAAAAGGGAAAGAAAACCCCAAGACTTAGCCGCACTTCCCATTCGCATCTCCGCTTCCACAATCTCCTGAGCCTCCAGAGCCCAGATCTAGGTTTTCCACCCTTCCTCCTTCGAGCTCAGCCATGGCCGGCTCAGGCTCCAACGGCAAGTGGGAGGCTTCCATGGTCACAGACCAGGACATCCGGGATCTCAAGGACGCCGGCTACCTACCCGCCAACATCTTCCACCGCGCCCCGGAGGAGGGCCAGGTTATCCCCACCCCAAAACCAGGCAAGAGGGTGGTTTTCATTCCTCGCTTCATCCGAGGACTGAGCTTCCCGCTCCACCCCTTCGTTAGGGGCCTCATGTTCTTCTACGGACTCGACTTCCACGACCTCTCGCCGAACTCCTTCATGCATATATCAGCCTTCATCATCGTCTGCGAGGCCTTGCGGGTCGAACCACACTTCGTACTATGGCTCAAGATATTCAACATCAAGCCGAAGTGTGTCGCAGGCACACACGCAGACTGTGGCGGGGCGGTCATCAGCAAGCTTCCACGCGCAGGATGGCCATCCGGGACCTTCATCGACACCATCAAGACTTGGTAAAAAGAGTGGTTTTACATCACCGAGCCAAGGGAGGAGGGCGGAACTGTTCCTGCCGAATTCAGATCCGCCCCCGACCAGATTGACCTCATGGGTCCGAAAGGGCCTCGACTGGGGATCGGATACAGAGGTGGACGACCTGCAGAGGGGCATCGCCTCCATGATCAAGGACAAAATCGAGCTGACCAACGTGGTCCAGATTATGCTCCGGCGGCGCATCCTCCCCTGCCAGCGCCGGGGCTCTCCTATGTGGACTTATCGGACTGACGATGAGCCTACGACTCGTCAGCTCTTCCGCACCACTCGGGAGAAGCTGTGGAAGGCGCTATTCAAGGCGCAAGAGAACTGGCCGGCCAAGAAGGAGGACCAGGGTCTGCGCACCGATAAGCTCCCTTCCGAGGTATAACATAGTTTCGCTTGATCGGCTTTGTTTATCTAAAGAAAATCTAAGTACTTTCCAATTGCTTCCGCAGGAATGGTTGAGCAAGGCCACGGGCATCAAATGCCCGGCTCCACAGCCCGAAGACCCTAGGTCCCAGCTGCTGTCGGAGATGCTCGTCGTGGCGCCTTACAAGGCGCCAGAGAAGAAGGAGCACTTTGCTTTATATAAGAGCTTGTCCAGGCTTGTCCTTTGCTATAAAAAGGATTGGGCCACCTTGCTGCACCTTTGTTACACTTGTTACTTGCCACCCGTTACAAATTATCTTATCACAAAACTATCTGTTACCGATAATTTCAGTGCTTGCAGAGAATACCTTACTGAAAACCGCTTGTCATTTCCTTCTGCTCCTCGTTGGGTTCGACACTCTTACTTATCGAAAGGACTACGATAGATCCCCTATACTTGTGGGTCATCAAGACTCTTTTCTGGCGCCGTTGCCGGGGAGTGAAGCGCCTTTGGTGAGTGGAATTTGGTAAGGAAAAATTTATATAGTGTGCTGAAATTTACCGTCACTTGTTACTATGGAAAATAATCCTTTGAGGGGCTTGTTCGGGGTATCTTCACCTCGACCGAAAGCACAAAGAGTTGCTCCTCAACCTACTGCACCTACTGAAAATATTTATTATGAAATCCCTTCGGGTATGATAGAGAAACTGCTAGCTAATCCTTATGCAGGATATGGAACACTACATCCTGATTTGCATCTAATCTATGTGGATGAAGTTTGTGGATTATTTAAGTTTGCAGGTTTGCCCGAGGATGATGTCAAGAAGAAGGTCTTTCCTTTATCTTTTAAGGAGAAGGCATTGACATGGTATAGGCTATGTGATGATATTGGATCATGGAACTACAACCGATTGAAATTGGAATTTCATCAGAAGTTTTATCCTATGCATCTGGTTCATCGTGATCGGAATTATATTTATAATTTTTGGCCTCGTGAAGGAGAAAGAATCGCTCAAGCTTGGGGGACGCTTAAGTCAATGTTATATTCATGCCCCAATCATGAGCTCCCGAGAGAAATTATTATTCAGAATTTTTATGCTCGGCTTTCTAATAATGATAGGTCCATGCTCGATACTTCTTGTGCTGGTTCCTTTATGAAGAAAGATATTGAATTCAAATGGGACTTATTGGAAAGAATTAAACGCAACTCCGAAGATTGGGAACTCGATGAAGCTAAGGAGTCATGCATAAACCTTAAGTTCGATTGTGTTAAATCCTTTATAGACACCGATGCTTTTCGTGATTTTAGCACTAAATATGGACTTGACTCTGAGATAGTACCTTCTTTCTATGAACCTTTTGCTACTCATGTTGATCTCCCAAAGGAGAAGTGGTTTAAATATCATCCTCCCATTGAAGTGAAAGTAGTTGAACCTATTAAAGTTGAAGAAGAGACTATTATTTATAATGCTGATCCTGTTATTCCTGCTGCTTATATTGAGAAACCTCCCTTCCCTGTTAGAATAAAGGAACATGCTAAAGCTTCAACTGTGGTTCGTAAGAGTTGTACTAGAACACCTATGCCTCCTGAACAAACTAAAGTTGAACCTAGTATTGCTATGGTTGAAGATCTCTTGCATGATAATATTGATGGGCATGTTATTCATTTCTGTGATGAAGCTGCTAGAATTGCTAGACTTGATACTAAAGGTAAACATAGACCTATTGTTGGCGTGCCTGTTGTTTCTGTAAAAATAGGAGATCATTGTTATCAAGGCTTATGCGATGTGGGTGCTAGTGTGAGTGCAATTCCCTTTACCCTATACCAAGAAATTATGAATGATATTGCACCAGCTGAATTAATGGAAATTGATGTTACCATTAAGCTGGCTAATAGAGATACTATTGCACCAATTGGGATTGTTAGAGATGTTGAAGTCTTGTGTGGGAAAATAAAGTATCCTACTGATTTTCTTGTTCTTGGTTCCCCACAAGATGATTTTTGTCCCATTATATTTGGTAGGCCTTTCTTGAATACTGTTAATGCTAAGATAGATTGTGAGAAAGAAACTGTTACTGTAAGTTTTGGGGATGTGTCTCATGAGTTCAATTTCTCTAAATTTCGTAGACAACCCCATGATAAGGAATTGCCTAGTAAGGATGAAATTATTGGTCTTGCTTCTATTGCTGTGCCTCCTACTAATCCCTTAGAACAATATTTGCTCGACCATGAAAACGATATGCATATGAATGAAAGGAATGAAATAGATAAGATTTTCTTTGATCAGCAGCCTATTTTGAAACACAACCTGCCTGTTGAAATATTTGGGGATCCTCCTCCACCCAAGGGTGATCCCGTGTTTGAGCTTAAACAATTACCTGATACTCTGAAATATGCTTATCTTGATGAAAAGGAGATATATCCTGTTATTATTAGTGCTAACCTTTCAGAGCATGAAGAAAAGAGATTATTGAAAACTCTAAGGAAGCACGGTGCTGCTATTGGATATACTCTTGATGATCTTAAGGGCATTAGTCCCACTCTATGTCAGCATAAAATTAATATGGAGCCCGATGCTAAACCAGTTGTTGATCACCAACGACGGTTAAATCCTAAAATGAAAGAAGTGGTAAGAAATGAAATACTAAAGCTTCTGGAGGCACGTATAATTTATCCTATTGCTGATAGTAGATGGGTTAGTCCCGTTCATTGTGTCCCTAAAAAGGAAGGTATTACTGTTGTTCCTAATGATAAAAATGAATTGATCCCGCAAAGAATTGTTACAAGTTATAGAATGGTAATTGATTTTAGGAAATTAAATAAAGCTACTAGGAAGGATCATTACCCTCTACCTTTTATTGATCAAATGCTAGAAATATTATCCAAAAATACACATTTTTGCTTTCTAGATGGTTATTCTGGTTTCTCTCAAATACCTGTGCCAAAAGAGGATCAAGAAAAGACCACTTTTACTTGTCCTTTCAGTACCTTTGCTTATAGACGTATGCCTTTTGGTTTATGTAATGCACCTGCTACCTTTCAAAGATGTATGATGGCTATATTCTCTGACTTTTGTGAAAAGATTGTTGAGGTTTTCATGGATGATTTTTCCGTTTACGGAACTTCTTTTGATGATTGCTTGAGCAACCTTGATCGAGTTTTGCAGAGATGCGAAGAAACTAATCTTGTCTTGAATTGGGAAAAGTGCCACTCTATGGTCAATGAAGGTATTTTCTTGGGGCACAAAATCTCCGAAAGAGGTATTGAGGTGGATAACGCTAAAGTTGATGCTATTGAAAAAATGCCGTGTCCTGCGGATATCAGAGGTATAAGAAGTTTCCTTGGTCATGCTGGTTTCTATAGGAGGTTTATTAAAGACTTCTCTAAGATTTCTAGGCCTCTCACCAATCTTTTGCAAAAAGATGTTCCATTCGTTTTTGATGATGATTGTGTAGAAGCATTTGAAATTCTTAAGAATGCCTTGATTTCCGCACCTATTGTTCAACCACCTGATTGGAACCTACCCTTTGAAATTATGTGTGATGCTAGTGATTATGCTGTTGGTGCTGTTCGAGGAAAAAGAGTTGATAAGAAATTAAATGTTATCCATTATGCTAGTAAAACTCTAGACAGAGCTCAAAGAAATTATGCTACTACTGAAAAGGAATTTTTAGCAGTTGTGTTTGCTTGTGATAAGTTCAGACCTTATATTGTTGATTCCAAAGTAACTGTTCACACCGATCATGCCGCTATTAAATACCTTATGGAAAAGAAAGATGCTAAACCGAGACTTATTAGATGGGTTCTTCTGCTACAAGAATTTGATTTGTATATTATTGATAGAAAGGGTGCTGATAACCCCGTAGCAGACAACTTGTCTTGGTTAGAAAATGTTCTTGATGACCCACTACCTATTGATGATAGCTTTCCTGATGAACAATTAGCTGTCATAAATGCTTCGCGTAATGCTCCATGGTATGCTGATTATGCTAATTACATTGTTGCTAAATTTATACCGCCTAGTTTCACATACCAACAAAAGAAAAAGTTCTTCTATGATTTAAGACATTACTTTTGGGATGATCCACACCTTTATAAAGAAGGAGTAGATGGTGTTATTAGACATTGTGTACCTGAGCATGAACCGGAACAGATCCTACGCAAGTGTCATTCCGAGGCCTACGGAGGACACCACGCTGGAGATAGAACTGCACATAAGGTACTACAATCTGGTTTTTATTGGCCTACTCTCTTCAAGGATGCTCGTAAGTTTGTCTTGTCTTGTGATGAATGTCAAAGAATTGGTAATATTAGTAGACGTCAGGAAATGCCTATGAATTACTCTCTTGTTATTGAACCATTTGATGTTTGGGGTTTTGATTATATGGGACCTTTTCCACAATCTAACGGGTATACTCATATTCTAGTTGCTGTTGATTATGTTACTAAGTGGGTAGAAGCTATTCCAACTAGTAGCGCTGATCATAACACTTCTATTAAAATGCTTAAAGAAGTTATTTTCCCTAGATTTGGAGTCCCTAGATATTTAATGACTGATGGTGGTTCACACTTTATTCATGGTGCTTTCCGTAAATTGCTTGCTAAGTATGATGTCAACCATAGAATTGCGTCTCCGTATCATCCTCAGTCTAGTGGTCAAGTAGAATTGAGCAATAGAGAAATTAAATTGATCTTGCAAAAGACTGTTAATAGATCCCAAAAGAATTGGTCTAAGAAACCTGATGATGCATTATGGGCTTATAGAACTGCTTATAAAAACCCTATGGGTATGTCTCCGTATAAGATGGTTTATGGTAAAGCATGTCACTTACCTCTAGAGCTAGAACATAAAGCTTATTGGGCAATTAAAGAGCTCAATTATGACTTCAAACTTGTTGGTGAGAAGAGGTTATTTGACATTAGCTCTCTTGATGAATGGAGAACCCAGGCCTATGAGAATGCCAAGTTGTTTAAAGAAAAAGTTAAGATATGGCATGATAGAAGGATACAAAAGCGTGAATTCAATGTAGGTGACCATGTCTTGCTATACAATTCTCGTTTAAGATTTTTTGCAGGAAAACTTCTCTCTAAATGGGAAGGGCCTTACATTATCGAAGAAGTGTATCGTTCTGGTGCCATCAAGATCAACAACCCCGAAGGCACAAATCCGAAGGTGGTAAACGGGCAAAGAATCAAACATTATATCTCAGGTACTCCCATAAATGTTGAAACCAATATTATCAATACCATAACTCCGGAGGAGTACATTAGGGAGACTTACCAGAACGTTTCAGACTCCAAAAAGGAATAGGTATGTGGTACGGTAAGCAAAGCGACTCCAAAACTTTTACAATAGCAATTCTTCTCTGTTTTGGAATATTTAAGAAATTAGAAAAATTTAAAGTAGTCCGAAAAGTGCACGAGGAGGCGACAAGCCAGGGGGGCGCGCCCCTACGGCTTGTGGCCACCTCGTGTACCCTCCGGACTCCAATTTCCTGTGGTATACTCCTTCGGGTCGGTAAAAATTCATTATATAATCTCCCGAAGGTTTTGACCCTCGTATCATGACAATACCTCATGTTTTCGTTTTGAGCTGTTTCTACAGCAGATTTAGAGCAAGATGTCTTCGCAAGAGTCGGTCGGGGAGAGCCGTGCCTCTCACCTGACACCGGGGCCCAGAGTATACAGCGAAGCCAACCACTTCGGGCAGGCCACGGAGGAAGAGATGGAGGCCGACTTGAAAAGGATAGATGCCATGGAGGAAGACCAAGAAGTTACCTCTCGTCTACAACCTGGAGACATGTTGGAAGAACTTCAGAGCTCAGCAATTCCGAATTCGGTTATTCCTCCCAATGCTAAATTTCTTACTTATGAAAATATGAAAAAGAGTGTTGCTTCTTCCCCGCAGCAATGAAACATCCATGGGTTATGGGAGCTCTAACCGTCACTGGAAAACTTTGCAAGGAAATAATGGATCTCAGACAGCAAAATAATAAGCTTGAGGAGGAGAATCGCATTCTGAGGGGGATCATCGCCAAGAATATAACACCACCACCTCCGAAGAAAGACAAATAAACACATGGGTATGGGCACTCCCCTTGGCTTGTGCCAAGCTTGGGGGAGGTGCCCCGGTATCGTATCACCATCACATCTTTTACTTTTATCGTTTTTCTTAGTTAGATCCTTTTGGTTATATCTTGATGTAGTAGAATAAAATCTTTGGTGTGATCTAGTTTTGAGTTTTGCTTTATGTTCCCCCTATGTAAGCAAGTCCGAGCGTTATATAATAAAGAGTAGTTTTGAGTTGAGGGCTTTGCTTGGTTGCTATGATCTTGAGAAAAAGAAATAGAAAGAAGTATAGAATAAAAACAAAGAGTATATATGATGATCTTATGGGGAGTGATGACTTCACATATAAGAAGTATGTCGATTGAAACTTGTTGTGAGTTGACAAACATAGCGATTGGTCATTGTGGCAATTAAAAGGAAGTAATAAAGAAAGAGAGGTTCACATATGAATATATCATCTTGGACATCTTTTATGATTGTGAGCACTCATTAAAATAATATATGTTAAGAAGTTGATGTTGGACAAGGAAGACAACATAATGGGTTATGTTCGCTTATTTCCGAATAGAAGTTATATGGTTTTAGATCCTTCAACATGTGTCGCTTGCTTCCACCCCATATCAGCCAAAACTTCCGCACCAAGTAGAGATACTACTTGTGCATCCAAACACCTTTAACCCAGTTTTGCCATGAGAGTCCACCATACCTACCTATGGATTGAGTAAGATCCTTCAAGTAAGTTGTCATCGGTGCAAGCAATAAAAATTACTCTCTAAATATGTGTGATCTATTAGTGTGAGGAAAATAAACTTTATACGAACTTGTGATATGGAAGAAATAAAAGCGACAGACTGCATAATAAATTTCTCTATCACAAGGGGCAATATAAAGTGACGTTCTTTTGCATTAAGGGATTGTGCATCCAACTATAAAAGCGCATGACAACCTCTGCTTCCCTCTGCGAAGGGCCTATCTGCTACTTTTATTTTCTAGTACTTACCTTTATGCAAGAGTCGTGGTGATCTTCACCATTTCCTTTATTTCGCCTTTATCTCTTGGCAAGCGTCATGTTTTGGGGAATGATCTAGACACATATATCCACTCGAATGTGGGTGAGCATGAGTTATTTCTGTTGACATTACCCTTGAGGTAAATAGTTGGGAGGCAATACTATAAGCCCCTATCTTTCTCTGTGTCCGATTGAAGCTTTGACCTCATAGGTACCGTGTGAGTGTTAGCAATTATGAAAGACTAAAAGATGATTGAGTATGTGGATTTGCTTTACAAGCTCTTATATTGACTCTTTCCTACGTTATGATAAATTGGAATTGCTTCAATGACTGAGATCATAGTTTGTTGGTTCTCAATAGAGTTCTTGATTCATACTTTACCTTGTGAATGAATTGTTACTCTAGCATAAGAAATTATATGTCAATATATGTTGCTATTCTAAAGATAACCATGACGCCTTCATGTCCGTATTTTATTTTATACACACCTCTATCTCTAAACATGTGGGCATATTTATCGATTTCGGCTTTCGCTTGAGGACAAGCGAGGTCTAAGCTTGGGGGAGTTGATACGTCCATTTTGCATGATGCTTTTATATCAATATTTATTGCATTATGGGCTGTTAATACACATTATGGTACAATACTTATGCCTTTTCTCTCTTATTTTACAAGGTTTACATGAAGAGGGAGAATGCCGGCAGCTGGAATTCTGGACTGGAAAAGGAGCAAATCTGAGATACCTATTCTGCACAACTCCAAAAGTCCTGAAAATCTACGGAGAATTATTTTGGAATATATAAAAAATATTGGGCGAAAGAAATACCAGAGGGGACCCACCAGGAGGTCACAAGCCAGGGGGGCGCGCCCTACCCCCTGGGCGCGCCCCTGTGGCTTGTGGGCCCCTTGGCAGGCCTCCGGTGCCCATCTTCTTCTATATGGAGGGTTTTGACCTGGAAAAAATCATAAGGGAGCTTTCGGGACGAAGAGCCGCTGTCTCGAGGCGGAACTTGGACAGAACCAATCTAGGGCTCCGGCGGAGCTGTTCTGCCGGGGAAACTTCCCTCCCGGAGGGGGAAATCGAAGCCATCGTCATCACCAACGATCCTCTCATCGAAAGGGGGTCAATCTCCATCAACATCTTCACCAGCACCATCTCCTCTCCAAACCCTAGTTCATCTCTTGTATCCGATCTTTGTCTCAAAACCTCAGATTGGTACCCGTGGGTTGTTAGTAGTGTTGATTACTCCTTGTAGTTGATGCTAGTTGGTTTACTTGGTGGAAGATCATATGTTCAGATCCTTAATGATAATTAATACTCCTCTGATTATGAACATTAATATGCTTTGTGAGTAGTTACGTTTGTTCCTGAGGACATGGGATAAGTCTTGTTATAAGTAATCATGTGAATTTGGTATTCGTTCGATATTTGATGAGACGTATGTTGTCTCTCCTCTAGTGGTGTTATGTGAACGTAGACTACATGACACTTCACCATTATTTGGGCCTAGAGGAAGGCATTGGGAAGTAATAAGTAGATGATGGGTTGCTAGAGTGACAGAAGCTTAAACACTAGTTTATGCGTTGCTTCGTAAGGGGCTGATTTGGATCCACATGTTTCATGCTATGGTTAGATTTATCCTAATTCTTCTTTCGTGGTTGCGGATGCTTGCGAGAGGGGTTAATCATAAGTGGGAGGCTTGTCCAAGTAAGGACAGCACCCAAGCACCGGTCCATCCACATATCAAATTATCAAAGTAACGAACGCGAATCATATGAGCATGATGAAAACTAGCTTGACAGAAATTTCCATGTGTCCTCGGGAGCGCTTTGCTTTATATAAGAGTTTGTCCAGGCTTGTCCTTTGCTACAAAAAGGATTGGGCTACCTTACTGCACCTTTGTTACATTTGTTACTTGCTACCCGTTATGAATTACCTTATCACAAAACTATCTGTTACCGATAATTTCAGTGCTTGCAGAGAATACCTTACTGAAAACCGCTTGTCATTTCCTTCTGCTCCTCGTTGGTTTCGACACTCTTACTTATTGAAAGGACTACAATAGATCCCCTATACTTGTGGGTCATCACATTCCAAAGCAACTATCCTCTAAAGGGATTGCACACATTTAGGGGGAGCAAGTATAAGTCATGTGTCTCTCAAAGTCTTCATAATATCTATGCACATCTTTATTTGAAGCTTTGATTGTATGTTGTCATCAATTACCAAAAAGGGGGAGATTGAAAGCACATCATGCTCCCTTGGTGGTTTTGATAATTCATGACAACATACATTGTCTCTTGGACTAATACTTTTACCTTGTGTATTTCAGATAAAAGTCCACAGAGAGGGTTGGCAAAAAGGGTTGTGGAGATACCCCAAGATGCAAGGAGATGGATTGGCAAAGCTTCAAGCAAGAGGACTCTACATTTTACTTTGTGAGAAATCACTTTGAGTCCATAGGAAAGCCAATACTATTAAAAGGGGGTAAGGTACTGTTGGTGAACAAGATGCTCCACGTGCACAAGTGATAGTCACAAAAAACATCCACAAACTCTTCCAGAAAAGTCTGTCCAAGCCTATCTTGAAAATCGGTGCTACCAACAAATCCCACTCGGTCCCACCGATTCCCAAACTCAGACAGACCCATGCCAAACTCTAGCCATTCGGTGCAACCGATTCTGCATCGGTGCCACCGAGTTCACTTGCCAACTTTCTGGTTAGCTATTTTCAAGCTTTGGTACCACCGAGTTTCATCAATCGGTCTCACCGAGATTTGGACCAACTTCCTGGTTAGCCATTCTGAAGAATCGGTACCACTGAGTTTTGTGAATCGGTCTCACCAAGTTTTTGGACCAACTCTCTGGTTAGCCATTGTCAAGAATCGGTACCACCAAAAATTGAGAATCGGTCTCACCGAGTTGTGCAATCTGACCGTTGGTCACCTAGTCGGTACCACCGAGAATTATATATCGGTCTTACCGAGATTTAAAAGTTACTGCCTTTTGGTCACTTTGGTACCACCGAGTTTTACACTTCGGTGTCACCGAGTTGGTCACTTTAGGTGTAACGGTTGGATTTTTGGGGATGCCTATATATACCCCTTCACCACCACCCACTCGAAAGAGAAGCACTCAGAACTATTCCATACTTGCCCCATCCTATTTTCTGAGAGAGAGCCACCTACTCATGTGTTGAGATCAAGATATTCCATTCCTACCATATGAATCTTGATTTCTAGCCTCCCCAAGTTGCTTTGCACCAAATCAATCTCTTCCACCATAGCCAAATCTGTGAGAGAGTGATTGTGTGTTGAGGAGTCTATCATCTTGAAGCACAAGAGCAAGGAGTTCATCGACATTGCCGAGCCTATTACCTTTTGGAGGGTGGTGCCTCCTAGATTGGTTAGGTGTCGCTTGGGAGCCTCCTACTTCGTGTTGTGGAGTTGAACCAAGAAGTTTGTACGGGCAAGGAGATCGCCTACTTCGTGAAGATCTACCCATAGTGAGGCTAGTCCTTCGTGGACGGAAGCCGTTATGGAATAGTCAAGGTTGCTACTTCGTGGACCCTTATGGGTGGAGCCCTCCATGGACTCTCGCGACCGTTACCCTCCGTGGGTTGAAGACTCCATAAACGTGGATGTACGATAGCGCCACCTATCGAAACCACGGGTAAAATCTTCGTGTCCCTCATGCGTTTGATCTCCCTATCTCAACTACTTACTTCCATGTGCAATGTCTTTACTTTCCGCTGCCATACTTGTTGACTTGCATGTGTAGGGTGTGCTAGACCTGCTATAATTGCTAAAATCTGCCAACCAATTATCTTGAGAAAAGGTTAGGTTTTTAATTCCTGCTAGTAGTCTATGTCTATTCACCCCCCCCCCTCTAGGCACACACTTCTAGTGATCCCTCAGATGTGTTTTTTGTCGACTCCCCTAGGGTTTTCTGAATATTTAGGTATTTATAGGCATCATAGGCGGTGGAGGGGGCCCCCGTAGAGGGCACAACCCATCAGGGCGCGCCGGGGGCCGCCTGGCGCGCCCTGGTGGATTGTGGCCTCCACCGCCCACCTCTCTGGCACTTCTTTGGCCCACTGGGTGTCTTCTGGTCCAGAAAAAATCTCCAAAAAATTTCGTCGCGATTGGACTCCGTTTGGTACTGATATTTTGCGAAGTAAAAAAACAAGCAGAAACAGCAACTAGCACTTTGGCACTATGTCAATAGGTTAGTCCCAAAAAATGATATGAAATTGCTATAAAGTGATTGTAAAACATACAAGAATGATAATATAACAACATGGAACAAGAAAAATTATAGATACGTTGGAGACGTATCAATGTGATGGACAAGACCCAAACTATGAACGTAGCATATGATCGTGTCTTGTTTATTGCTATTGTTTTCTACATGTCAAGTATATGTTCCTATGACCATGAGATCATGCAACTGACTGACACCGAAGGAATACTTTGTGTGTATCAAACGTCGCAACGTCACTGGGTGACTATAAAGGTGCTCTACAGGTATCTCCGAGGGTCTCTGTTGGGTTGGCATGGATCAAGACTGGGATTTGTTACTCCGTGTGATGGAGAGGTATCTCATGGCCCACTCGGTAATACAACATCATATTGAGCTTGCAAGCAAAGTGACTAAAGAGTTAGCCACGGGATCTTGTATTATGGAATGAGTAAAGAGACTTGCCGGTAACGAGATTGAACTAGGTATGGAGATACCGACGATCGAATCTCGGGCAAGTAACATACCGATGAACAAAGGGAACGGAGTACGGGATTAACTAAATCCTTGACATCGTGGTTCGACCGATGAAGATCTTCGTAGAATGTGTGGGAACCAATATGGGCATCAAGGTCCCGCTATTGGTTATTGACCGTAGAGGTGTCTCGGTCATGTCTGCATAGTTCTCGAACCCGCAGGGTCTACACACTTAACGTATGGTGACGGTATAAGTATAGTCGAGTTATTATGTTGGTGACCGAAGGTTGTTCGAAGTCCCGGATGAGGTCCCAGACGTGCCGAGGAACTCCGGAATAGTCCGGAGGTGAAGATTGATATATAGGATGAAGAGCATCGGAGTCCGGAAGTGTTCCGAGGCATACCGGGGGTTCGACGGAGTACCAAAAGGGGTTTCGGGGGGCCCCGGCAAGTGTTGGGGGACTTCATGGGCCAAGGAGAGGGGCGCACCAGCCCACTAGGGGCTGGGCACCGTGCCAAACACTAGCCCACTCGGATGAGTGGGGGCCACACCCCCTAGGGCCGCCGGCCACCCCTAACTTGGGAGGCAAGGCGCCTAGGAGGGGGGCCACCCAACCCTAGCCGCACCCACCCTTGCCGCCGGCCCGTTGGGGTAAACCCTAGGGTGCCCTCCCCTCCTCCCTTCCCCCTATATATAGAGAGGGAGAGAGAGGGCAGCCGCACCATATCATGCTACGGCGCTGCCCCTCCTCTCCCTCGTAGTTCTTCTCCTCCTCATATCGCGCGGCGAAGCCCTGCTGAGCTGTCACCACCACCACCTCACCACACCGTCGTGCTGCCGAAGGACTCGGGCTACTACTTCATCATCGCTCGCTGGATCGAGGAGGTGAAGGCGTCATCAAGCCGTACGTGTGTTGAACGCGGAGGTGCCGTCCATTCGGCCTTTGATCGGGAGTTCGCGGGATGGCTTGCGATTTGGATCGTGAAGACGTTCGACTACATCAACTGCGTTTCTTAACGCCTCCGCTTAGTGATCGACAAGGGTATGTAGATGCAATCTATCCTCTCATAGAAGATCATCTCCTAGATTGATCTTGGTGAAGCGTAGGAATTTTTTTTGTTTCCCATGCAACGTTCCCCTACAGTGGTATCAGAGCTAGGTCTATGCATAGATGACATCACGAGTAGAACACAAAGGAGTTTGTGGGCGTTGATATTCAGATTGCTTCCTTCCTTAGTGTTATTTTGATTCAGCGGTATTGTGGGATGAAGCGGCCCGGACCAACCTTACGTGTCCTCGTACATGAGACCAGTTCCATCGACTGACATGTAACTTTGTTGCATAAGATGGCTGGCGGGTGTCTGTCTCTCCCAGCTTAGTTGAATCGGATTCGACAAAGGCGGTCCTTGTATAAGGTTAAATAGCAACTTGTATATCATCGTTGTGGTTTTGCGTAGGTAAGAATCGTTCTTGCTAGATACCCATAGCAGCCACGTAAAACATGCAACAACAAATTAGAGGATGTCTAACTTGTTTTTGCAGGGTATGTTGTGATATGATATGGCCAAACACATGATGATATATATTTGATGTATGAGATGATCATGTTTTGTAATGCTTTATATCAACTTGCATGTTGATGCGGCAACCGGCAGGAGCCACAGGGTTGTCTTTAATTATTATGTGGCCTGCCCGTCACTCATTAAGCGCTATGTAATGCTTTATTTTATCGCTAAGCGGTAGCAATAGTAGTAGAAGCATGGCGGGTACGACAACCGTGATGGCAACACGATGATGGGGATCATGGTGTTATGCCGGTGACGATGGAGATCATGCCGATGCTTTGGAGATGGAGATCAAAAGCACAAGTTCATGGCCATATCATGTCACTTATAATTTGCATGTAATGTTAATCCTTTTATGCATCTTATTTTGCTTAGGACGACGGTAGCATTATAAGGTGATCCCTCACTAAAAATTCAAGATAAAATTGTGTTCTCCCCAAGTGTGCACCGTTGCGAAAGTTCGTCATTTCGAGGCACCACGTGATGATCGGGTGCGATAGACTCTACGTTTGCATACAACGGGTGCAAGACAGTTTTGCACATGCGGAACACTAACGTGTCTTGAGACTACGTTCGTATTTCCCCAAAGAGGAAGGGATGATGCAGCACAGCGAAGGTAAGTATTTCCCTCAGTTATGAAACCAAGGTTATCGAACCAGTAGGAGGATCACCACCACCCAATAAGCAGCACCTGCACAGAAACAACAAATACTTGCAACCCGACGCGAAAGAGAGGTTGTCAATCTCTATACGGTAAAAAGATAGATTAAGTAGTGATAGATAGGAGAGATAGATCTCTCAAGAACACAAATAAAAAGAGTAAATATGCAGCAATATGTTTTTGGGTTTTTGGTTTTGTAGATCTGAAAACAAAGATTGCAAAAAAGTAGATCGAAAAGCAATATGTTGGAAAAGTAGACCCGGGGGCCGTAGGGTTCACTAGTGGCTTCTCTCATGAGTATAGCGCATGGTGGCTGAACAAATTACTGTTGGGCAATTGATAGAAATTCGAATAATCATGACGATATCCAAGGCGATGATCATTATATAGGCATCACGTCCAAGATAGATAGACCGACTCCTGCCTGCATCTACTTCTATTACTCCACACATCGACCGCTATCCAGCATGCATCTAGTGTATTAAGTTCATGGAAAAACGGAGTAATGCAATAAGAACGATGACATGATGTAGACAAGATCTATTCATGTAGGAATAGACCCTATCTTTTTATCCTTAATATCAACGATACATGCGTGTCTTGCTGCCCCTTCTGTCACTGGGAAAGAACACCGCAAGATCGAACCCATCACAAAGCACCTCTTCCCATGGCAAGAAAAATCGATCTAGTCAGCCTAACTAAACCAAAGATTCGAAGAAGAAATACGAGGCTATAAGTAATCATGCATAAGAGAGATCAAAGAAGACTCAAATAATATTCATGGATAGAAACTGATCATGAACTCAAAATTCATCGGATCCCAACAAACACACCGAAAAAGTTTACATCAAATAGATCTCCAAGAGACCATTGTATTGAGAATCATAAGAGAGAGAGAAGAAGCCATCTAGCTACTGCCTATAGACCCGTAGGTCTATGGTGGACTACTCACGCATCCTCGGAGAGGCACCTATGAGGAAGATGAACCCCTCTGTGATGGTGTTTAGATTGGATCTCGAGGTTCTGGAACTTGCGGCAGCTCGAATTGTGTTTCGTTGACTCCCCTAGGGTTTTTGGAATATTTGGAAATTTATAGACATCAGAGGCGGTGCGGAGGGGCCCCGTGGAGGGCACAACCCATCAGGGTGCGTCGGGGGCCCCCTGGCGCTCCCTGGTGGGTTGTGCTCTCCACAACCCACCTTCCTGGCTCTTATTTGGCCCACTGGGTGTCTTCTGGTCCAGAAAAAATCTCCAAAAAGTTTCGTTGTGATTGGACTCCGTTTGGTATTGATTTTCTGCGAAGTAAAAAACAAGCAAAAACAGCAACTGGCACTTTGGCACTATGTCAATAGTTTAGTCCCAAAAAATGATATAAAATTGTTATAAAATGATTGTAAAACATCCAAGAATGATAATATAATAGCATGGAACAAGCAAAAATTATAGATACGTTGGAGACGTATCAGCATCCCCAAGCTTAATTCCTACTCGTCCTCGAGTAGGTAAATGATAAAAACATAATTTTTGATGTGGAATGCTACCTAACATGTTCATCATATTCTTTTCTTTTTGTATAGCATGGACATTTGGACTTGTAAATGATTCAAAGCAATAGTCTAGTTTTAACATAATGACTTCAATACTCAAGCATGTCAACAAGCAACCATGTCTTTCAAAATATCAACACTAAAGAAAGTTATCCCTAGCCCATCATGCTCAATCATTGATCCATTCATGAAACACACTAAAATATTAGCTATGCCCAATGCTCAAGTACGATCATAGTGCCCCCTAGTTGGTGCTTATAAGAGAAGACGGAGACTCAAAGTAAAAATAAAAATTGCACAAAGTAAATAGATAGGCCCTTCGTAGAGGGAAGTAGGGCTTTCTAGAGGTGCCAGAGCTCAAGGTTTAAATTGAGAGAGAGAAAATATTTTGGGTGGCATGCTTTTCCTGTCAACGAAAACGACAAAGTAGCTCACAATACTTTCCATGCTAGATATATCATAGGCGATTCCCAAACAGAAAATAAAGTTTATTCCTTTTTCCACCAAACTTTCACTTTCCATGGCGGGCCGTATCCACGGTTGCCTTCCATACCAACACTTTCCAAGGAATTTATTATTTGACAACATAAAGTAAATATATTTTCTTTTTCATTTCGGGAATGGGCATCCCTATTACCGCCGCACTCTCGTGCAATGACAAGTGAATAAACACTCATCTTGAGAATAACACATCTAGCATGGAAAAATATTGGACACTCCCCACCGTTTCATGGGCGGTACGGGCACACAAAAGAGGAAATTTATTTTGAAAATTTAGAGATGGCACATACAAATTTGCTTGGAATGGCATGGAAATACCTCATATAGGTAGGTATGGTGGACTCATAAGGCAAAACTTGGTTTAAGGATTTTGGATGCACAAGTAGTATTTCTACTTAGGACAAATGGAGGCTAGCAAATAGATTGGGAAGCAACCAAACCAAGAAACGAAAATTCACATAAGTGAGCATTGCACATAACTAACACCGAATAATGCACCACAAGTAGGATGTAACTTCATTGCATAACTATTGACTTTCGTGCATGCATAGGGAATCACAAACCTTAACACCAATATTCCTACTAAGCATAATTACTCACTAACATGACTCACATATTACTATCATCATGTCTCAAAACTATTACAAGGAATAAAGTTTAATTTGTCCAATGATCTTCATGAAAGTTTTTATTATATCCTCCTTGGATATCTATCACTTTGGGACTAGTTTCATATATTGCCATTGCTTTTTGGCAAGCTCAAACAAATTTAAGTGAAGCACATGAGCATAAAGATTTCATCTCTCAAAAAGGTATAAGTGAAGCATGAGAGGATTTATTCAAAATTTATTAACTATAAAATTAATCTAAGTGAAGCATGAGAGTATTTCTACAAAAATTTCCAAGCACACCGTGCACAAAAAGATATAAGTGAAGCACTAGAGCAATTCTATAGCTCAAAAATTTTAAGTGAAGCACATAGAGCAATTCTAACAAATCATAGCATGATTTTGGCTTTCTAAAATAGGTGTGTCCAGCAAGGAAACAAAGGAAAAACTAACAAACAAAGCAAGCAAAGATACAAGACGCTCCAAGCAAAACTCATGATATGCGACGAATAAAAATATAGCTCCAAGTAAAATACTGATGGTCATTAGAAGAAAGAGGGGATGCCACTCGGGGGCATCCCCAAGCTTAGTTGATTGTTTCTCTTTGGATATACCTTGGGGTTGTGGTAGCATCCCTAATCTTAGGATTTTATCACTCCTTATTCCTTCATCCATCGTTCTCACCCAAAACTTGAAAACTTCAATCACACAAAACTCAACAAAATCTTCGTGAGATCCGTTAGTATAATAAAGCAAATCACTACTTTAGGTGCTGTTGCAAACCCATTCATATTTTATTATTGCATTATACCTACTGTATTTTAACTTTACCATGGCTCATACCCTTCAATATAACCCATAGATTCATCAAAACAAGCACACAATGCAACAAAAATAGAATCTGTCTTAAACAAAACAGTTTGTAGTAATATGTACTCTATCCATACTTCTGTAACTCTAAAAATTCTGAAAAATTAGGAAAACGTAAGGAATTTGTATAGCAACACTGTGTTAAAATTTCAACTCAGGATCACGTTGCACCAAAAAATGAAAATTCATATACTAGACGCAAAGTTTTGTGTTTCAGATTCAGCATCGCTTCTACTCATCCTATGAATCATCCTAGAGGATTTACTTGGCACTAACACTAAATAAACCATAAAACACAATCATAACAGAGGCATAATTGTGTCAACACTCAAAAACAGAAAGCAAAAAGCAAAAATTTATTTATTCATTGGGTTGCCTCCCAACAAGCGCTATCGTTTTACGCCCCTAGGTAGACATAATGGATAGATTCAAGTATTGTGATCTTTGGTTTTGGATCCATAGGATGCCATTATGATTGATTAATATGGTGGCTTAATTCTTGTTCTAGGGAAGTGTTCCATACCCTTTCATATCAATCACGGCACCTATAGTGCGTAAAAACGGTCTACCAAGTATAATGGGACAAGACGGATTGCAATCAATATCAAGCACAATAAAATCAATAGGCACATAGTTCCTATTTGCAAGAATAAGAACATCATTAATTCTTCCCAAAGGCTTTTTAATAGTAGAATCCACCAAGTGCAAATTAAGAGAACATTCTTCAATATTGATAAGACCAAGCACATCACATAGAGATTTCGGAATCATGGAAACACTAGCACCCAAATCACACAAAGCAAAGCATTCATAATTTTTAATATTGTCCTTAATGGTAGGTTCTCACTCATCATGTATTTTCTAGGAATAGAAATCTCCAACTCCAACTTTTCTTCAAAAGATTTCATCATGGCATCAACGATATGTTTAGTAAAAGCTTTATTTTGCTCATAAGCATGGGGTGAATTCGACATGGATTGCAACAAAGAAATACATTCAATCAAAGATCAACTATCATAATTAAAATCTTTGCAATCCAAGATAGTGGGCACATCACTAGTTAAAGTTTTGACCTCTTCAAACCCACTTTTATCAAAAATTTCTTCAAGATTTTCACCCTCCAAATTATTGGGACGCCTTCTAGCTAAAGTTGACTCTACTTCAGTCCCTTCATTATCAATTTTAATATTAGTAAACAAGGAATCAATATAAGAAACACCAATCACTTTAAGATCTTCATCTTTCTTATGAAGGCAATCACTAGAAAACGATTTTTCTAAGATTTCTCTTTTAGCTCTAAGCATAGCGGTTCTTTTCTTTCTTTCATACATAGAGACATATAAAGCTTTAATAGATTCATCAATCTTAGGCACAAAAGCTTTCAACTTGAGATTTTCAACATCATGAGAAATTCTATCAATGCTTCTAGACATATCATCAATCTTATCCAACTTTTCTTCTATCATAGTATTGAAAGCCTTTTGCGCATTGATAAATTCTTTAATATTAATCTCAAGATCAGAGGTGTTCCTATTATTATTGTAAGAAGAATTACCATAGGAATTACCATAATTATTAGAGAAATTTCCAGGAAAAGGCCTAGGATTAAAATTACCTCTATAAGCATTGTTATTGAAATTGTTTCGCGAGACAAAGTTCACATCAGTGGAATCACTATTTTGCTCAATCAAGGTAGACAAAGGCACATCATTAAGATCAATAGGAGCATTTTTACTAGCAACCAGTTTCATCAACGCATCAACTTTATCACTCAAAGTACTAATTTCCTCTACCGAATTAACTTTTTTACTAGTAGGTGCTCTTTCGGTATGCCATTGAGAATAATTAGCCATGATATTATCTAGCAATTTAGTGGCTTCACCCAAAGTAATCTCCATAAAAGTACCACCCGCGGCGGAATCTAAAAGATTTCTAGAGACAAAATTCAATCCCGCATAATTTTTTTGTATGATCATCCAAAGATTTAAGCCATGAGTAGGACAATTTCTTAGCATCAACTTCATTCTTTCGCAAGATTGTGCAACATGCTCATGCTCAAGTTGCTTAAAATTCATGATTTGCGTCCTAAGGGAAATAATTTTCACGGGTGGAAAATACTTAGTGATAAAAGCATCCTTGCACTTATTCCAAGAATCGATACTATTGCGAGGCAAAGAGGAAAATCAAATTTTTGCACGATCCCGCAAGGAAAAAGGAAATAGTTTCAACTTGACAATATCATTGTCCACATCTTTTTTATTTTGCATATCACACAATTCTACGAACGTATTTAGATGGGACGTGGCATCCTCATTAGGATTACCGGCAAATTGATCTTTCATGACAAGATTCAACAAAGCGGCATTAATATCACAAGACTCCGCACTAGTGGAGGGAGGAGCAATAGGCGTACTGATAAAATCATTGTTATTAGTATTGGAAAAATCTCACAACTTGGTGTTCTCTTGAGTCATTGTGACTACGCAAACAAGGTTGCAAGCAAGGAAGAGATCCGGCGAGAAAAAGGGCAAACGAAAAAGAGGGCGAATAAAACGGCAAATTGGTGAAGTGGGGGAGAGGAAAACGAGAGGCAAATGGCAAATAATGTAATTTTAAGGAGATGAGATTTGTGATTAGGAACCTGGTAGATGATGGTGGAGTCCCCTCGGCGCCTACGATAGGCACGTAGAAGAGACCGCTTCCTCCCCGGCAACGGCGCCAGAAATTCCTTTGACGTGGCTTGAGACTGCGTCGGTATTTCCCCAAAGAGGAAGGGATGATGCAGCACAGCGACGGTAAGTATTTCCCTTAGTTATGAAACCAAGGTTATCGAACCAGTAGGAGGATCACCACCACCCAATAAGCAGCACCTGCACACAAACAACAAATACTTGCAATCCGACGTGAAAGAGAGGTTGTCAATCTCTCTACGGTAAAAAGATAGATTAGGTAGTGACAGATAGGAGAGATAGATCTCTCAAGAACACAAATAAAAAGAGTAAATATGCAGCAATATGTTTTTGGGTTTTTGGTTTTGTAGATCTGAAAACAAAGATTGCAAAAAAGTAGATCGGAAAGCAATTTGTTGGAAAAGTAGACCCGGGGGCCGTAGGGTTCACTAGTGGCTTCTCTCATGAGTATAGCGCACGGTGCGTGAACAAATTACTGTTGGGCAATTGATAGAAAATCGAATAATCATGACGATATCCAAGGCGATGATCATTATATAGGCATCACATCCAAGATAGATAGACCGACTCCTGCCTGCATCTACCTCTATTACTCCACACATCGACCGCTATCCAGCATGCATCTAGTGTATTAAGTTCATGGAAAAACGGAGTAATGCAATAAGAACGATGACATGATGTAGACAAGATCTATACATGTAGGAATAGACCCCATCTTGTTCTCCTTAATAGCAACGATACATGCGTGTCTTGCTGCCCCTTCTGTCACTGGGAAAGAACACCGCAAGATCGAATCCATCACAAAGCACCTCTTCCCATGGCAAGAAAAATCGATCTAGTCGGCCTAACTAAACCAAAGATTCGAAGAAGAAATACGAGGCTATAAGTAATCATGCATATAAGAGATCAAAGAAGACTCAAATAATATTCATGGATAGAAACTGATCATGAACTCAAAATTCATTGGATCCCAACAAATACACCGCAAAAGTTTACATCAAATAGATCTCCAAGAGACCATTGTATTGAGAATCATAAGAGAGAGAGAAGAAGCCATCTGGCTACTGCCTACGGACCCGTAGGTCTATGGTGGACTACTCACGCATCATCGGAGAGGCACCTATGAGGAAGATGAACCCCTCCATGATGGTGTTTAAATTGGATCTCGAGGTTCTGGAACTTGCGGCAGCTGGAATTGTGTTTCGTCAACTCCCCTAGGGTTTTTGGAATATTTGGGAATTTATAGGCATCTGAGGCGGTGCGGAGGGGCCCCGTGGAGGGCACAACCCATCAGGGCACGCCGGGGGGCCCCTGGCGCGCCCTGGTGGGTTGTGCTCTCCATAGCCCACCCTCCTGGCTCTTATTTGGCCCGCTGGGTGTCTTCTGCTCCAGAAAAAATCTCCAAAAAGTTTCGTCGCGATTGGACTCCGTTTGGTATTGATTTTCTGCGAAGTAAAAAACAAGCAAAAACAACAACTGGCACTTTGGCACTATGTCAATAGGTTAGTCCCAAAAAATGATATAAAATTGTTATAAAATGGTTGTAAAACATCCAAGAATGATAATATAACAGCATGGAACAAGCAAAAATTATAGATACGTTGGAGACGTATCAAACACTCGGGTTAAACTTGACGAGCCTAGCATGTACAGACATGGCCTCAGAACACAAGAGACCGAAAGGTCGAACATGAGTCATATAGTAGATATGATCAACATGGAGATGTTCACCATTGAAACCACCTCATCTCACGTGATGATCGGACTTGAGTTGGTGGATTTTGAGTAATATGATTAACTAAACTCATTATCTTGAACAATAGTCTAAGTAATCTTTGCAAATTTATGTTGTAGATCAATGGCTCGCGCAGTAGCTCCCCTGAATTTCAATGCGTTCCTAGAGAAAGCCAAGTTGAAAGATGATGGAAGTAACTTTGTAGACTGGGCCCGTAATCTGAGGATTATCCTCACGGCTTCCCAAAAGGCTTATGTCCTTGATGCACCGCTTGGTGCGCCACCCGCTCCAGTATCGTCTGCAGACGTTGCGAACGCCTGGCAGGCGTGTTCTGATGACTACTCAATAGTTCAGTGTGCAATGTTGTATGGCTTAGAACCGGGACTTCAAAGACGTTTTGAATGTCATGGAGCATATGAGATGTTCCAGGAGTTGAAGTTTATTTTTGAGAAGAATGCCAGGATCGAGAGGTATGAGACCTCCGATAAGTTCTATGCTTGCAAGATGGAGGAGAACGGGTCTGTCAGTGAACACATACTCAGAATGTCTGGGTATTCCAACCATCTGGCTGAGTTGGGAATTACTCTCCCGCCAGAGGCGATCACTAACAGAGTTCTTCAATCATTGCCACCTAGCTACAAAGGCTTTGTGTTGAACTATAACATGCAAGGGATGAACAAGTCAGTCGCCGAGCTGTTTGCGATGCTGAAAGTCGTTGAGTCAGAAATCCAGAAGGAGCATCAAGTGTTGATGGTCAATAAAACCACTAGTTTCAAGAAGAACGAGAAGGGCAAGAAGGGTAACTCAAGAAGAGTGGCAAAGCAGTTGCCCCTCCTGTGAAGAAACCCAAGGCTGGACCCAAGCCAAAAACTGAGTGCTTTCATTACAAGGGAAGTGGCCACTGGAAGCGGAATTGCCCCAAGTATCTGGCCGACAAGAAGGCGGCCAACACCAAACAAGGTATATATGATATACATACTATTGATGTGTACCTTACTAACTCTCGTTGTAGTGCCTGGGTATTTGATACCGGTTCGGTTGCTCATATTTGCAACTCAAAGCAGGAAATACGGAATAGACGGAGGCTGGCAATGGACGAAGTGACGATGCGCGTGGGAAATGGTTCCAAGGTTGATGTGATCGCTGTCGGCACGCTCGCTCTTCGATTACCGTCGGGATTAGTGATGAACCTGAATAATTGTTATTTAGTGCCTGCGTTGAGCATGAACATTATATCTGGATCTTGTTTAATGTGAGACGGTTACTCATTTAAATCAGAGAATAATGGTTGTTCTATTTATATGAGTAATATCTTTTATGGTCATGCACCCATTGTGAGGGGTTTATTCTTATTGAATCTCGATAGTGATAATACACATGTTCATAACATTGATGCCAAAAGATGTAGAGTTGATAATGATAGTACCAGTTTCTTGTGGCACTGTCGCTTAGGTCATATTGGTGTAAAACGCATGAAGAAGCTCCATGCTGATAGACTTTTAGAGTCACTTAATTTTGAATCACTTGACACATGTAAACCATGCCTCATGGGCAATATGACTAAGACCCCGTTCTCTGGAACAATGGAACGGGCAAGTGACTTGTTGGAAATCATACATACTGATGTGTGCGGTCTGATGAGCATTGAGGCGCGTGGTGGATATCGTTACTTTCTCACCTTCACCGATGACTTAAGTAGATATGGGTATATTTACTTAACGAAACACAAGTCTGAAACGTTTGAAATGTTCAAGCAATTTTAGAGTGAAATTGAGAATCATCGTAACAAGAAGATTAAATTCCTACGATCTGATCGAGGAGGAGAATATCTGAGTTATGAGTTTGGCAATCACTTAAGACTGTGGAATTGTTCCACAGTTGACGCCACCTGGAACACCACAGAGTAATGGTGTGTCCGAACGTCGTAATCGAACCTTATTGGATATGGTGCGTTCTATGATGTCTCTTGCCGATCTGCCACTATCATTTTGGGGTTATGCGTTAGAGACAGTTGAATTCACTTTAAATAGGGCACCATCTAAGTCCGTTGAGATGACGCCATATGAACTGTGGTTTGGCAAGAAACCAAAGTTGTCGTTTCTTAAAGTTTGGGGATGTGATGCTTATGTCAAAAGGCTTCAGCCAGAAAAGCTCGAACCCAAAGCGGACAAATGCGTCTTCATAGGATACCCAAAAGAGACGGTTGGGTACACCTTCTATCTCAGATCCGAAGGCAAAGTGTTTGTCGCTAAGAACGGGTCATTTCTCGAGAAAGAGTTTCTCTTGAAAGAATTGAGTGGGAGGAAGATAGAACTTGATGAGGTTGTTGAACCTCTGCTTCAACCAGAGAGTAGCGCATCGCAGAAAGATGTTTCTGTGGAACCTACGTCAGTTGAAGAGGAAGCTGATGATGGTGATCATGAAGCTTCGGATCAAGTTACTATCGAATCTCGTAGGTCGACAAGGACACATACTACTCCTGAATGGTACGATAACCTTGTCTTAGAGGTCATGTTGTTGGACAACGATGAACCTATGAGCTATGGAGAAGCGATGGTGGGCCCAGATTCCAACAAATGGTTAGAAGCCATGAAATCCAAGATAGGATCCATGTATGAAAACAAAGTGTGGACTTTGGAAGTATTACCAGAAGGGCGAAAGGCCATTCAGAATAAATGGATCTTCAAGAAGAAGACGGACGCGGACGGTAATGTCACCGTCTATAAAGCTCGACTTGTGGCAAAGGTTTTTTCACAAGTTCAAGGAGTTGACTACGATGAGACTTTCTCACCCGTAGCGATGCTTAAGTCCGTCAGAATCATGTTAGCAATAGCTGCATTTTTCGATTATGAAATTTGGCAGATGGATGTCAAAACAACGTTCCTTAACGGTTTCTTTAAGGAAGAGTTGTATATGATGCAACCAGAAGGTTTTGTCGATCCAGAGAATGCTGACAAAGTTTGCAAGCTCCACCCATTTATGGGCTGGTGCAAGCATCTCGGAGTTGGAATCTTCGATTTGATGAGGTGATCAAAGCGTTTGGGTATATACAAGTTTACGGAGAAGCTTGTATTTACAAGAAAGTGAGTGGGAGCTCTATAGCGTTTCTAATATTATATGTGGATGACATATTGCTGATTGGAAACAATGTAGAATTTTTGGAAAGCGTGAAGGAATATTTGAACAAGAGTTTTTCAATGAAGGACCTAGGAGAAGCTGCATTCATATTAGGCATCAAGATCTATAGAGATAGATCAGGACGCTTAATAGGACTTTCACAGAGCACATACCTTGATAATGTTTTGAAGAAGTTCAAAATGGATCAGTCCAAGAAGGGGTTCTTGCCTGTATTACATGGTGTGAAGTTGAGTAAGACTCAATGCCCAGTGACTGCAGAGGATAGAGAAAAGATGGATGTCATCCCCTATGCTTCTGCCATAGGCTCTATCATGTATGCAATGTTGTGTACAAGACCAGATGTCAGCCTTGCCATAAGTATGGCCGGAAGGTTTCAAAGTGATCCAGGAGTGGAACACTGGATGGCGGTCAAGAATATCCTTAAGTACCTGAAAAGGACTAAGGAAATGTTTCTCGTTTATGGAGGTGATCAAGAGCTCGTCGTAAAGGGTTACGTCGATGCAAGCTTTGACACTGATCCGGATGACTCTAAGTCTCAAACCGGATACGTATTTATTCTCAATGGAGGAGCGGTAAGCTGGTGCAGTTCCAAGCAAAGCATGGTAGCTGATTCTACATGTGAAGCGGAGTACATAGCTGCCTCGGAGGCGGCAAAGGAAGGTGTCTGGATGAAGCAGTTCATGATAGATCTTGGAGTGGTGCCCAGTGCACTGGACCAAATGACTCTGTTCTGTGACAACACTGGTGCCATTGCTCTAGCCAAGGAACCAAGGTTTCACAAGAGGAGTAGACACATAAAGCGACGCTTCAATTCCATCCGCGATTACATCAAGGAGGAGGACATAAATATTTGCAAAGTGCACACGGATCTGAATGTCGTAGACCCGTTGACTAAGCCTCTTCCACGGGCAAAACATGACAAACACCAGAACTGTATGGGTGTTAGATTCATTACAATGTAAATCACATAGTGATGTGAGCTAGATTATTGACTCTAGTGCAAGTGGGAGACTGTTGGAAATATGCCCTAGAGGCAATAATAAATTGGTTATTATCATATTTCCTTGTTCATGATAATTGTTTATTATCCATGCTAGAATTGTATTGATTGGAAACTGAAATACATGTGTGGATGCATAGACAGCACTGTGTCCCTAGTGAGCCTCTACAGGACTAGCTCGTTGATCAAAGATGGTCAAGGTTTCCTGGCCATAGACATGAGTTTTCATTTGATAACGGGATCACATTATTGGGAGAATGATGTGATGGACAAGACCCAAAATATGAACGTAGCATATGATCGTGTCAAGTTTATTGCTATTGTTTTCTGCATGTCAAGTATCTGTTCCTATGACCATGAGATCATGCAACTCACTGACACCGGAGGAATACCTTGTGTGTGTCAAACGTCGCAACGTAACTGGGTGACTATAAAGGTGCTCTACAGGTATCTCCAAGGGTGTCTGTTGGGTTGGCATGGATCAAGACTGGGATTTGTTACTCCGTGTGACGGAGAGGTATCTCAGGGCTCACTCGGTAATACAACATCATATTGAGCTTGCAAGCAAAGTGACTAAAGAGTTAGCCACGGGATCTTGTATTACGGAACGAGTAAAGAGACTTGCCGGTAACGAGATTGAACTAGGTATGGAGGTACCGACGATCGAATCTCGGGCAAGTAACATACCGATGAACAAAGGGAATGGAGTACGAGATTAACTGAATCCTTGACATCGTGGTTCGACCGATAAAGATCTTCGTAGAATGTGTGGGAATCAATATGGGCATCCAGGTCCCGCTATTGGTTATTGACCGTAGAGGTGTCTCGGTCATGTCTGCATAGTTCTCAAACCCGCAGGGTCTACACACTTAACGTTTGGTGACGGTATAAGTACAGTCGAGTTATTATGTTGGTGACCAAAGGTTGTTCGGAGTCCCGGATGAGATCCCGAACGTGACGAGGAACTCCGGAATAGTCCGGAGGTGAAGATTGATATATAGGATGAAGAGCATCGGAGTCCGGAAGTGTTTCGAGGCATACCGGGGGTTCGACGGAGTACCAAAAGGGGTTTCGGGGGGGCTCGGCAAGTGTTGGGGGGCCTCATGGGCCAAGGAGAGGGGCGCACCAGCCCACTAGGGGCTGGGCGCCACGCCAAACCCTAGCCCACTCGACTGAGTGGGGGCTACACCCCTTAGGGCCGCCGGCCGCCCCTAACTTGGGAGGCAAGGCGCCTAGGAGGGGGGCCACCCAACCCTAGCCGCACCCACCCTTGCCGCCGGCCCCTAGGGGTAAACCCTAGGGCGCCCTCCCCTCCTCCCTTCCCCCTATATTTAGAGAGGGAGAGAGAGGGCAGCCGCACTATATCGTGCTACGGTGCTGCCCCTCCTCTTCCTCGTAGTTCTTCTCCTCCTCATATCGCGCGGCGAAGGCCTGCTGAGCTGTCACCACCACCACCTCACCACGCCATCGTGCTACCGGAGGACTCGGGCTACTACTTCACCATCGCTCGCTGGATCGAGGAGGTGAAGGCGTCATCAAGCCGTACGTGTGTTGAACGCGGTGGTGCCGTCCGTTCGACACTTGATCGGGAGTTCGCGGGACGGCTTGCGATTTGGATCGCGAAGACGTTCGACTACATCAACCGCGTTTCTTAACGCTTTCGCTTAGCGATCTACAAGGGTATGTAGATGCAATCTCTCCTCTCGTAGATGGTCATCTCCTAGATTGATCTTGGTGAAGCGTAGGAATTTTTTTGTTTCCCATGCAACGTTCCCCTACAATAATTTCAATTTAATTGAACTCATATTATTAATTCAAACTTGCCTTTTATGTAGTCGCCTCCGCCACTTTGCAAGTACTTCACTTGGATAGATCACGAAGTACCAAAAGATGTGCAAGAGGACCAATATCGAGATTGCATGCGGAGGCAACGCCTTTTTGAGGAATCCTTAGCACGGGAGGAGGAGTTTTTGCGTCGTGAGAAGGAGAAGAAGGAGCGCAAGAAGCATGAGGAGGAGAGGGCACGCAAGGAGAAGGAGGCTCGTGAACAAGAAAGGGCAAGAAAGCTTGCAAGGGCTCGTGATGCACAGGCAGAGGACGAGGCACGCGACAAGAAGGGAAAATGGCCCGTACTACTCAGTAGACAGAGGGTTCCACCACCAACTCGGACCACTCCGCCTCAGTCCAACCGGGCTTAAGCTTCAACCGATAATGCTTCCCAGACCACACAAGATACTTCTGGTATGCTGAATCATTGTGGGGTCTATTCTCTGACTCGAGCAGTGTCTCTCTCTGATTCCACATGTCTATCCACTTACGGTGTTTGTTCGCCCAATCCGATATATCCTGATTGTTCCTTCGATTGAACCTACAAACGATGCATGTTTTAAACCATTAACAAACATAGACTTTCACAATGCTCAACTACAAATCTCAAAGACATTTTTGCTCACCGATGCAGAGATGTGATTGAATCCTTGCTCTCCTCCATTCGAATACCTTGTATTTTTTCAAATTGCCTCGCAACACGGTCTACAAAGTGCCACTCAACAGCGTAAAAGCATATCATTGGACACCTCGCCCATCATAGATGACTATCACGCGTGCACATCTCGTTGAGGGAGAACGTACGATAATTCACATAAGGCCTCCAGAAAACCTACAACAGTAGTAGCTGAAATGTTAGGTATGTATTTCGATCTTCACTGCGCTTTATCTCAATTAACTTGTTGGTACCTGCTCAACAGTCAAGGTGTCCAGCTCGTTCACGTAACACTTGTATCACACATGAGAGCTTCATGTGTAAACAGTCACCCGATCCCAACAATGTGCAATTGTGGGGCGCCGATATGGATCTTGATGATGAAGCCCTTCATGATCATTCGGGGGTGGATGCTCGGTGTTCTTTAAAGATGTCCGTCCAACCGGCAACCGCTCCCACATCCACACAGATAGGCTCCACAAAAACCCGGCCAATGAGGATGAATCTTTTGTCCTAGTAGACGCAAGGTCCAACTGCAATTAAACAAACATGTTAGCAATGTGTGGCCGTGTGCTGCATGACAAATGCAATAAATGTGTGCAAATAGTTGTTACCTGGCGATACAAGTACGCTAGTGCCGCTGAACCCCAACTATACTGAGTATCCCACTCACTGAGTAGCTCCAAGTACATCCAGAGGGCTGAGTTCCCGGTTGCATCTGAGAAGACTACTTTGGTTAGTACATACCAAAGATAGGCCCGAGCATATTGCTGCACAACGATCTCATTGGCATCCGCAGGGCACGGAGTGTTTACTCCTCTGACATGTTTTAGCCAGGAATGCTTCACTTTCGCAGTGTCAGCCTTGCCTGGCAAAGGTAGATCGGGCTCAACACCAATTAAAACGCCAACCAGAGCTCGCCAGTTAACGGAGCTAACATGACCCGTAATAGCCAGGCCGTTGATAGGAAGGACACTTATCATGGCCATGTCCTCTACGGTTATCGTCATCTCCCCACAGGCAAGGTGAAAAGAGTGTGTCTCGGGCCTCCAACGATCCACAAGCGCGGTGAGCGCCGCGCTGTTCACCGGTGGCAGGGGTCGCTTGAATTGCAACAAAAAGGGGAGAAGACCCAATCTGGCAATGTACGGCTCGTACCGCACGTCATACGGAAAGTCATTAGCACCATGACCCCTCATGCGCATAGCTACTACAGCCTGCAAAAAATGAGAGTTTCATATCAACAGAAGAACACACATGAAAAAACACCAACAATTGATAAGTCTTCCTTCTTACCTTCTGATTCTCAATGGCACGAGCACGATGATCTCTGTCGAACGACTCGATTAATCCGTCATACCAAGGGCCATCATCATCCGCCATCCTACCCAAAAATCACATCATGATGTTTAAATACATGAACAATATATGCAACATCTCTCTAAAACATTCCTACTGACAAAATATGCAAACACATATCATCTTGAACAATCCATTCATCACACAACCATCATATTTCATCATCTCTTTTGCAAAAAAAAAATGACAAAAATATGTCCATCTACATATTTAACAAAACGAAATATAATTGCATACATATTAAACAACACATCATCTACTACACACAAATCATCTATATCATCTAACAACTACACAAAAAATCCTAAAACTAAGAAATCATCTACTAATCTAACATCACCTAATCTTCAATAATGCTCTAAAAAGAAGTGTTCTAACAAAAACAAATTGGAGGGATTGGGGGAGAATACCTCAAGAATGCTTGGGGGGGCTCAGATCCACGAATTTGGGTGGAGGATTGAGTAGATCAAAGGGAGGGGTGTGAGGGGGAAGAGGGGCGAGAGAGAAGTGGTGCCCGATTTGTTTTCGGGCTACAGGAAGAAGATGGGAAGGGGTGGGGCGGGCCCGTGCGCGTTAGTCAGTTACCAGGACCAGACGCCAGGGACCCTGACGTGGCGTCTGACCCTTTGCCACGTCAGCGAGTCAACAGACCAGCCGGTCGTGCGGGCCAGGTACCAGACGCCAGGAACCCTGGAGTCTGGCATGCAACCCAGACGTCAGGGATGTTCGCGTCACCAAAAGAGGTCAGAATCGATTTTTTTTGTAAAGCTAGGTCAAATTTGAAATTTGTTAGCACAAAAGGTTAGAACAAAATAATTGTCCTTGATTTGGTATGTCCGTCTGTGTCGGGGGTAGCATCGTCATGTGTGGTAGTACGACTTGTGTCTACTGTATTCTCTTGTCCGGCAGTCAGCATTTTCACCGGACCACAGAGAGAGCAGGGCGGCGTGCGGACTGCAGTGGCGCAAAATCTGGACATTGACTTGCTCACTGGCGCCGATCCACACTGCACGCCTCCCAAGGAAAGGCACATGCGCGATGCTGCTGCTGCTGCTGCTGCATGGATGGCCACAATGTAAAACTGCTCGCCATTTACTTACACTGGCTATCCATATTAAACACACACCACTAGTATACTCGTACCAGTGGAGTGGGTGGAGTAGTCGTATTATCTACTAGTAGTGCTGACGGCATTTACAGTTGTCACGTGCCATGGACAGTGTGAAACGGAGAAACCTATCTTGATTCTTCTGCATGCCAGCCAGACCAAACGGTATGCTATGCTAGTCGGTCGGTGCTCTTTTCACAGGGAAAAGGCAAGCAGGAGCAGCGGCAGCCCAGCCGAGCCGACCCCACCACACACGCACTGACGCACACGTTTCTCTCTGGGTGGATTTCTTCAGACTTGAGAGAGATGCCACATTTGCTGATGTTATTACTCCCTCCGTTTCATAATGTAGTGCGTCCTTGGTTTTCGAGCTTGAACTTTGATCATGAATTTAACCAACGAGACCGATTGCGGCGGGGATAAAAACTATATCACTGAATTTGTATCGAAAATACGAATTCAGTGGTATAGTTTTTGCTCCCGCCGCAATCGGTCTCGTTGGTTAAATTTATAGTCAAACTTAGATTTCGGGAAGCGCAGGCGCACTATATTGTGGAATGGAGGGAGTAATACCGTATAAATGTTAGGTAAACATTTGCCACCGGCAGGCCGTACTAGCGTTGGGCCGGTCGCTTCGCCATGCTGGCTCTTTTGACGGAAATAGCTAACAGGAACGCGACACGTGCTACCTTATCCTTTCCCAACGCCCTCATCCACTCTTTTCTTCTTCCTTGCGTATGGAACCCAGGTCAACCCGTCATCTACCTCTCCTCTATCCCTTCATGGAAGCACTCCAGCAAGCTTTTTTGAGTGGAGTGCGCCGCGAGTCGCCGATGCTATGCCTACGGAAGTACTACCAACAGGCGTTTGCTCCGGGGGGGGGGGGGGGGGCTGCGCACGATCATGGCCACAATGGGGAACCCTGCCGACGGGCGCGGCCATGTTTTTTCCCCTGTGGTCCATCTAGGCGATGATGCGAGTTGGCAGCACCACTTGCCACCGTTGAGTTGACGGCAGCGCCCGCACACGCCCTCCTCCTCTCCGGTAGCACCGTCGGGGGTGCCGGAGCTGCATCCAGCTTTATTTTTTTCCCGCCGGACCAAGCTAAAGCTGCAACCAGCCTTCACAAACGCTACAACCAACGTCGCGCCCTGCTACAAGAGGCGTCAAATTTTGCTACAACCATGGTGCCGATGCGAAGAGCAGACTACAACGGCATTGTTTTTGCTGCAACCTCATAGCGAAAAGCTACAATGAGCGTCACGTTTTGCTACAACCACGGCGCCGATGCGAAGAGCAGATTACGGCGGACTTTTTTTTGCTACCACCGCATAGCGAAAAGCTACAACGGGCGCCGCATTTTGCTACAACCATGACGCCGGTGCGAAGAGCGGGCTACGCGGGCACTTTTTAGCTGCAACCACATAGCAAAAAGCTACAACTGTTGTCGCATTTTGCTACGCCCATGACGGCCGGTGCTGGAAGAGCATTCCACGCCAGAACCTTTTTTGCTACAACCGCTTTCCGAAGATGCTGGAACCGGCAACACCAGATGCTGGAAGCGAGGACGGTAACCATGGAAAAGCGAGGACGGCAGCGAGGACGGCGACCCGGAAACAAGGACGGCGACCCGGCGATGAGGACGGCGACCTGGAAACAAGGACGGCGACCCGGAAACAAGGACGGCGACCCGGCGATGAGGACGGCGACCTGGAAACAAGGACGGCGACCCGACGACGAGGACGGCGACCCGGCGACGAGGACGGCAGCGAGGACGGCGACCCGGCGACGAGGACGGCAGTGAGGACGGCGACCCGGCGACGAGGACGGCAGTGAGGACGGCGACCCAGCGATGAGGACGGCGACCGGTGGCGAGGACGGCGACCCGGTGAGGAGAACGGCGACCGGCGGCGAGGACGGCGAGCTAGTGATTCGTTTGGATTGGATGCGTTATTTTTTGTTGGAAAAAAAACCGATTTGAAGGCTGATCTGACGGTGGGCAAAAGATAGAATGACGTGCCAGATGTGTCCGGCGGAACCATTGCGCCGGTCCACCGGCGCAGATCACTGCCCTAAATGTTACCCTATTTTTTAAGAAAAGAGAGAGAGAGAGAAAATACTACTCCACCAACCGTGAGTCAGTCGGGGCCCACTCCACCATCCGCAGGCGCAACGTTTCTTCCACTACTCTATGCGCTGCAGCGCGACCGCTAGAGAATGGAATGATGAACTGACGACGGATTAATTAGGTTGGGTTCCACATAAAGCACGCCCTATAGCTAACCACCGCCAAAATCAGTCCTTGCTTGATCTCCGTCTTCCTCCTCGACCACACCCGACCTCCCCGGACACACAGAGCGATCGCGCCGGCCATTATTGCGCCACTTCCACACGCGTGGACACGGGCCGCGTGCAGCTGCAGGTGCAGCGCATGCACGCTCTCCTCTCCGCGACCATCATCACCCGCGCCGTGCCCTGCCCTGCCCGTGTCCTCACCTGAGCCGAGCACCATCATTTATACGCGACCGCCAGCAACAGCGCGCCACAAGACGAGTCGCAAGCAGGAGGAAGAGGTAAGAATCCGATGGAGCAGTACGAGGTGGTGGAGCAGATCGGCCGGGGCGCCTACGGCACCGCCTACCTCGTCCACCACAAGGCCGAGAGGAAGAGGTCCCTGCTCCTTGCCTCCTCCTCCTCCTACTTCTTCTCTTCAATCTTCCTTCTCCTCTGCGGCCGGCCTCGCTTCTTCAGATTTCTCTTCTCCGCCGTTTCCCTTCCCTTGAAGGCTTGAACCAATCTCATCTTTGGGTGTGCAGGTACGTGATGAAGAAGATTCGGCTGACCAAGCAGAACGACAAGTTCCAGCGGACCGCCTACCAGGAGGTAATCCAATCAATCACCTCAAACCTTGATAAGCCCTCACAAATACTACCACGCCTCAGCTCAGCAGTCCGTCCGTCTGCAGATGTCCCTCATGGCCAGCCTCAGCAACCCCTACATCGTCGAGTACAAGGACGGATGGGTCGACGAGGTACTGCACTGCGCATTTTTCCTCTTCTAGAGCATCATACTAGAAATTTTGATTGGGTTGGGTGTTCGTCTCGTCGAAGACTGGACTGAATTTCTTGCGTGGTTGCAGGGGACCTCCGTGTGCATCGTCACAAGTTACTGCGAAGGAGGTGACATGTAAGAAGATCTCATTCCACTTTGCCTCCTCCTCGCCCTGCGTTTACTTTTCTGGTCACCTTACCTGGTTGGCTGGTTCACTAACGTCCAATTCACAGGGCGCAGAGGATCAAGAAGGCAAGAGGCGTCCTCTTCTCGGAAGAGGTACCAACACTAGTACTTACTGTAATCACATGAATAAATATGCTACTCTTACATATTCAGGCTTCAGAAACTTACCGTATGTTTGCTGCTTGTCTAATGTGAAGAGGGTGTGCCGGTGGTTCACACAATTGCTCTTGGCCCTTGACTACCTGCACTGCAACCGCGTCCTCCACCGTGACCTCAAGGTAAAGTAAAACTGCCGCCCCCCATGGATTCATCATCTCTACTAAGGTAGTATTAGCATCTCCTAACATTTTCCTCACCACCTGTTGCATTGCAGTGTTCCAATATCTTGTTAACAAAGGATAACAACATACGACTTGGTAAGCTGATTTCAAGTTACTCCCTCTGTAAACTAATATAAGAGTGTTTAGATCACTACTTTAGTGATCTAAACGCTCTTATATTAGTTTACGGAGGGAGTACTACACAATTTCATTGCTCAGATGAAAATATCATGATGTGTATGTTCATTTTCCCTCTCCGAACAGCCGATTTCGGGTTAGCAAAATTACTCATGGAGGATCTTGCCTCGTCGGTACGCCTTCAACCTTCTGCTAACTTACTATTGATGTACATGTAATTGGCAGGACATGCTCAGTCATTCACAACCATCTGTTACTTGCATATAGTCTCAATGAAGTATGAAATGTACGAGCATAACCACCGTTCATGTAAAACTTCTTTTCAAAAATAAAATCATGTGATACTTTGATCTTTTAATCATCAAATACGGTTTCCGATCTCCTGTCACATTATTGACAGCAGTTAAACGTGAAAGCAGAAGCTGTATAACATGAATAAATGTTCATGAAAATAGGCAAATAGTATTTCAGTATGTTTCAAGCATGTACCGAGGCCCAAGCAAGATATATAAATGACTGACCAGATTCCACTTCTCACTTTTAAAATTTATGTTTTTCAGGTAGTAGGAACCCCAAACTACATGTGCCCAGAAATACTCGCGGACATACCTTATGGTTACAAATCTGATATATGGTCGCTTGGTGAGCTCCCAGTACTATTTCTGTTGAAGTTAACTCTAGTCTTCTTGGATAATGGTTGGCAGAATTAAACAGCTGCTCAAAAATCTTGTCTTTCTTCTTTTACTGTCAGGTTGCTGTATGTTTGAGATTTTAGCACACCGCTCTGCATTCAAAGCTACAGTTAGTGCTTATACAACATAATTTTTTGATTACCTGCTTCAGTGTTTCTCTATATATGTTGGCAACTCATGAAATACTCTTTTATGTGTGTGTGAAGGACATGGCAACATTAGTCAACAAAATAAACAGATCGTCAATATCCCCAATGCCCCCAATATACTCATCGTCACTGTGAGTACCTCATTTTAAATGATCTCTCAGTACTGCGGATCAACTTTATTTTTACCAAATTGAGCATTCTTTCACAGGAAGCAGATAGTTAAGAGTATGCTGAGGAAAAATCCGGAACATAGACCAACTGTAAGTACCAGAAGCTTTGTTCAACTGTTTCAACCAAAGCCGTCGATACATGAATAACATGCAAATGAAATGAATATATTTTACAGGCTGGGGAGCTATTGAGACACCCATATTTGCAGCCATATCTGGCTGAATCAATCAACTGCTCTCCAATCTACCTTCCAGTAAAGCCCAACAAGAGTAACCTGGGAGACAAGCAATCTAAAAAACCAAGTGGCGGCAGAAAGAGAGTCGGCAAAGCCAACGGATCCAGCGAAGCATTACAGGCAGCAGCAGAGCAAACTGCGGAAACGAGAGACAGCTCGACAAACTATTCAGATCTATCAACTGTTGGTACCCAGGATGCCTGCATTTTGCAAATGTCAGTGGATCCTGAAGCCAGAAACAAAGAAGAGCTAACAGCTAATGTTTCATCACCTCAACACACAGAGGAGAATTCAGCAGCAACAACTGACGGACAGATTGATGAGACAATACGTCTTAAAACCATCAGAACCCGCAGTCCAGTAGAGGCTGCCCCGGTTAACAGTGCAAGTCAAAAGCTTAATGAGGCACCAATACCAAATGAGGAAATGACGATTGGAGTGGTGCAAGAGCACATGAAGGGTGTGAAGACAGAGTCTTGTCAAGTAGTAAAACAAGGCATGGGTGATGCAGATGTTGTTACGGAGGAATCATCACCCGTGAGCACGCTGAAATTGGGAAATGCAGGCAGCGCACCTGCCGAGTTTGATCATCTGAACATAGTGCAGCAGAGAGCTGATGCTCTGGAGTCACTTCTTGAGATCTGTGCGAAGCTCCTGGAGCAGGAGAGGCTCGATGAGCTCGCAGGTGTTCTTCGACCGTTTGGCGAAGGAGCTGTGTCATCTAGAGAGACCGCGATATGGCTGACGAAAAGTCTCATGACTCCACCAAAGTTGGGAGGGTCCCCATGACTGATGTGGTGGATAGAATTTGAGAATCTTGTGTGTGAGCGAGTGTTCCCTGTTTGGAGAGTGTATATAGCTTCACTAAAGTTGATGATTGTGCTGACTGAGGCTTGAGTTTATTTATGTTGATGTATATGGTTTTCATGACTGCGCACATCTGTGTGCACTAACTATTCAGTTCTGAGCTATCCATTGTAGAACATCATCTGCTGACAATGAAACCACGGACAGCAGCTGGCACAATCAGTACCTATCAACTTAGGACAGCCCACCTTGTGCCAATCTCCCCCTTAATCCAATCAGTACCTATCAACTTAGGGCATGTACAATAGTGTTATCTTATAAGTGCCACGTAGGATAAATGATGAGGTAAAACAAAGAGAACTCATAAGAAAAGGTTTGTCTTCTCTTATTTAAGAGAAGACAAGAGATGATCTCTTAGCACAATATGTCTCACCACATTTTTAGGAATAGTTAGTTATTAAAGATAAGGCTAAAAAGTGACCCATTGTAGACATTTTATTTGATCATCTCTAAATTACATGCAAGACTTAAGATAAGACTATCTTATCAACCATTGTACGTGCCCTTAGAGTTACTCTGTAAAAGCCCCATATTGAGCCCGTCAATGTAGTATTGCTGGGGCACCTCCTATCCCGCGCCTTCAGCGCCGGGAAGTGGGGATGGCGCTCAGGCGCTCCCGGACGGGCCGCCGCCCAACATCGCGATTTCGTGTCTGATCGGTTGTCCGGTTTGACAGACGATTTTTGGAAAAAACAAAATCCCGAAAATAATCAAAAAAATGGAAAAAAACGAGAATTTTAAAAAAATCGCTAAATTTAAAAAAATACATCTTTTAAAAAAGGTTTTGAATCGGAAATAGTTCACAAATTTGAAACAACAAACTTGAATAAAAAAAACGTAAATTTGGGAAAAGTTCATGAATTTTTAAAAAAGTTCACATGTTAAAAAAAGATCACAATTTTGTGAAAAAAGTTCATGAACTTGGAAAAAATGTTTCCAGATTTGAAAAGGTTCACGTATTTGAGGGGGAATAGTTGAGGAATTTAAGAAAAAATGTTCAAAATAAATTTAGGAAATTGAAGAAAATTCCAAAATTTTAAAGTTTCATGCATTTTGAAAAATAAAATAAAATAAAAATAAAAACAAAGAAAAGAAAAAGTAACAAAAAAGACAAGAAACAAAAAAAGAAAAACACAGACAAAAGAAGAAGAAGCAGAAAACAGGTCGAAAAGCTTCCCAAAACCGTCCACAAGGTAACATCGTTCGTATTAAATGTGTCGGCCTAGTTTGCTCGAAGAGGTGTGCAACGTATACGAACAACGAAAGAAATAGTGCCTGAAGCGCCAAATAGGATCTGCGTGCCTTAAGCGTCAGGGCCGACCCAACAAGGAGGAGAGCCCTCGCTCTGGACGCACCGGTTTTTCCTGTTAGCTGGTCGCGGTTGACCGGTCCATCGTTGAATTTTCGAGAAAATATTTGGGTGCTATGAGCCGTTGAGCTTTTGAAACAAGGTTCGTGTTGCGCTCAGTTTTTTGCAACACAAGCCTTGTTGCAATCCCCATGGAACATTTTTTCAGTGACTGCAACCTTCTTTGCAACATGGTTCGAGTCGCGCTCAACAATTGGGGTCGTTTCAAAAATGTCCAACACTAGACGATGTTCAGTCGAGGGTGTTCGGGTTGGCCAGAAGGCCCCCTCTGATAGCAACACGTTATTTTCTTAACATTCTTCAATAGGCCCCCAAAAAATTTCATCAGCTTGTTCTAATCCGTTCACCCATATTATTTTTTTGAGAGTTTTTTATATCCGAGGTAGTACTATTTTTTTGCTTTCCTTTTTGCCGTACGTAAACAGCCCATCTGATTTTTTCATCCGTTCTCCCGTATTATATATTTTGAGATTCTTTATATCGGTGGTGGTGCTATTTCTTTGTATAACGCATGAAAAAAATTAGAGGGGCTGGTTATGTATAAAAAAAAGGTATGTACAAAAAATAGTAACACCTCGGATATTAAAAAATCTCAAAATATAATCTGGGTGAACGAATGGAAAAACTCAAAGGGGTTGGTTGCTTATGGAAAAAAGGTATGTACAAATAAAGAGTACCACCTAGATATAAAAAAAATCTTAAAATATATAATATGGGTGAACGGATGAAAAAAAATCAAAGGGATTGATTACGCACGAGAAAGAACTAACACGAGCTTTGTTAAAATGCCCGCATATTTTTTTTCTGCATACTACAAGTAATTCTCAAATCTACTTTGCAACAAGGTTTATACTGTTACCAACGTTCCCCAACACGAGCCTTATTGCAATCCCAACGAATATTTTTTTCTACTACTGCAAACTGAATCCCCAATTCCCCTTCTTTGCAACAAGGTTCATCGCGCTCAACGCTTTGCAACACAAGCCTTGTTGTAATCCTTGCTGAATATGTTTTCCTGCGACCGTAACTGCGCGAGTATGATAAGGGTTGTGTTGCACGCCATACGATGAACTCGAATTCCACGGTCACAAAGACGGCCCACGGTCGCCGAGTTGTCAGTCATTTGACTCCACACATTTTCGAAGAAAGAACAAAAACACTCTTGTTCAACCAACTGATATTCTTGCGTGTGTTGACCCTCCGCGTGGCCATTAGATATGACTTTGATCGAATGGCTTAGAAGCAACCTCTACTCATAGTTTTTTTTAACTTGGCCCCTGTTTCAGTCGACTCGACCGCAACAAAGGGTTAGTTGCAGACTGACTAGGCACGAGTAATGACAAAGCCCATGGACCTAATTACTTCAGTGGTATATAAAATCATGTTGTGAAATAACTGCAAATGATTTCTATTAACTTATTGAAGATTTTTATGGAAAAACCAGCCTCCAACAAATCAATGGTTCTTTCATTGCACTGATTCCCAAAAAGGGCAACGCTCTACTCCCATGTGAATTCACGCCCATTTCTATTCCGAATTGGCCATCAAAATTATTACAATGTTGTTGGACAATAGACTGCATTTTTTTTTCAAAGTTAGTTTATACCAATCAATATGGGTTTCTTAACGCAACGTCAATACAAGACTGCTTGGCCAGGGCCTTTGAATACATTTATCAATGTCAACAATCAAAGAAAGCTATGATACTTCTGAATCTTGATTTTGAAAAAGGCTTTGACATGATAGCGCATGACACCATTATGGAAATTCTCAAGGCTAGGGTATTTGTCAATAGATGGATTATGTGGAGTAAAATAATTTTCAGCTCTGGTTATTCCTCCATTCTCCTCAATGATGTCCCTAGAAAGCAGTTTCATTGTAAAATGGTGGTAAGACAAGGAGCTCCTTTACCCCCCCCCCCCTAATATTTTTCCTTGCAACTGAACTCCTTCAATCTATTCTTAATGAAGCAGTGCTAGTAGGCATCATTGTAAATTAGGCAATGGATACGCAACCCTTCTCTGGCATGATAGTTGGCTTGAGCAACCTTTGGTTAGCAAATTCCCAGAACTATACGCATTTGCCTAAAGTGATCTTCAAACTGTGGCTTCTTTCATTAATGATGAGGATCCTGCTCAATTGTTCGAGGTCCCTTTCTTCACTCAAGCTTACAACCAATTTACTTTGCTTCAAAGTATAATTCAAGTCCACAGTAACACCCAAGTGGAAGACAAATGGACATGCAAGGGTCAAAGAAATAAGTACTCCTCAATCAAAATGTATAAACATCTTTGTCCCTAGATACAAGTTCACAATATCTTCAAAAGGATTTCGAAAAGTGCATGCAGACTAAGGCATAAAAATCTTCTTCTGGTTGATTCTGCATGACAGAGTTAATACCAGAAATGTGTTGAGCGGAAAATCATTCCATCTGGATTATTATGACTGTGTGTTTTGTAATGAACACACCAAGTAAACTTCTAGGCATCTTTTCTCGGACTGTTGTTTTGTTCAACACTGCTGGAACAACATACTTCCTTCAATTTTTTTTGATATATCATGCTATGATGACATATTATTGACACATCAATTACTGCCAAGGAATATTCCCATGGAAGTAATCATCCAAGGATGCTAGAACATCTGGGGTCAAAGAAATGATAAAAAATTAGGAAGGAAGTACCAAATGTGAATTGCTGGAAATTTAGGCTCAAGGAGGATCTTAGCATGTTGAAGCCAATTTTAACTCTTTGTAGAGGTGGATAAGTGATCATCTGGGATGAATACCTATTGTTCTTATTCTTAACCTTATTTTATGATGTTCCCCAAAACATGAATGGATAGATATTTTATTTATTTATTTTTATTTTTATTTTGTTTCTTAGGTGTAAATGTTGTAAATTATTTTGAAAAGGAGGTTGAAACCCCAAGCCTCTAAATCAATAGATGCACACAACCATCTTTATTAAATTATTTAACAAAGGTCTAACAGGAACATACATCAAACAAACCTGAAGCCATCACACACCTACAAACTCGACAATGGGGAAGGCCCTCACGCTCCACCATCTAGAATCGGGGTTACCGCTGATTTGCCCGCGTGACGTAATAGGAGTATACACCATATGCAGCTTGCCCAATGCGTAAACCACATGCATATGCATCAGAAGCCGTCACCAACATCGAACCGCTGACCCATTTCCAGGAAAGAGATCTATATTACCCTTGTCAGGCCGGCCATCAACACCGCCATGATGCCAAACTGCGCCACCACCATGCGCTTGTCTATCCAGATGCATCCTTCGCCAAGACTCTACTGCACCATGCCGCCGGAACACAACCCACTACCGTAGGTATGGTAGATGCCACGTCGCTCCACCTCCGCGCCGTCTCACACCGACTCTGAACCACCAGCAACTCCACCACCATAAGCAATCCCTAGATGACGCCTTCAGGAAGGAACATGACACACATGTGTCATCATCGCCCAAAGTAGAGGAGCAGAAGCTTGAGCTCACGGAGGAGGTGAGAGGGACATGATCCACAACGAAGCCTCTAGGGAGGGGATCGGTGCCAAAGGGGGTCGACTTCGGTGAGGCCATCGTGCCAGCTTGGAGTTTCCCTGGATCCATGCCCGCACGCCAATTCATCCAGCCAACACCGGGAGACGGCGACCTCAATCGCTAGGGACCGAAACTAGCTCGAACCAAATTAGATCGAGTCGGAGAAAATGCCTCGATTCTACGAGGTATGTTGTTGAATCAGCCATGGATTCGAGGAGTGTGGCGAAGAACAAACTTAACATGATTTTAATCCCTGCTGGGGAAATAGGTTTAGTGGGAGTCCAAAGATACAGGGTTTGATCATGCTGACTCTGCTCATATATTGGCTATATCATAACCGTCTGTATTGGGGGTCGAGGAGGCCTAGGCAAGAGGCGGTGACGCCACCCGAGCCACCGAGGGGAGGGGGAGGGGGCTAGGGTTGGGAGCAAGTCTATGAAATGTCTACTGCCTTTAATTAGTAGAAAATGACAGTAAAACAATTGTTCTACCATCCACGGTAAAAAAATGTCGGGTACATGTGAAACGCAATTTTGTTTTGCCATAAAATCATAGAACAATCGTTCTACAGTTATTTTATTAATAAATATATACAAATGGTTCAAAAAAATAGGAAAATACAATTAACCAATGCCCTCCCTAGGAAATATGATAGTCATTGTGAAATTACAAATATTTTTCAACCCGGTGCTTGATTCTCTGCTTTGGCTGGCTTGGCTCTGATCTGTGAGGCCCGGAGTCCTTCCTTTAAATAGTAAATCCAACCCCGCAAGTGTGGAACCACTGATCTGATTTTTTTGTTATTTTTTATAGACCAAGTAGCCCATCATCCCATGATAATTATGTTTAAAGGAAGGTCTTTGGGTTGTTCTTCAATGGCTAAATGGATCTCATCAAATATAGAAATGCCCCTGTTCTTGGAAGGAATGATATGGTCCCAACAGTGAAGTGTGAATGGGCACTTCCAAAAGAGATGAATAGAGGTTTCCTCAGTATGCTCAGCACAAATGGTACATGGGTAGCTTTCCAGGTACATGTTCTTGTGGTGAAGTAAGTTTCTGTATTGACCCGAACATGAAGGAATAACCAGAAAAAATTGTGTATGAGCCTGTATGAAGTGTTCCAGTATTCTGTGAAGAACTGATGGGCAGAACTGGTACCAACCAGTAGTTTGTATAATTTGCATGGAGGAGTAGTGGCTAGATGTCCGAAGGTAAATTCAATGATATTTTGCTTCTGTCGTCTGTTTATTAGTCAGAAAATCTTGGACGTTATTGAACTGCCGATAGGCTTGTTGTGGTAGAGGCTTGTGAAACAAATTCTCAACTTCCTGCAATGTTAGCACCTCTTGCAAAGACACATCCTTATTGACTGTGAATGAGTATAGCTCAGGAAACTTACTACGAAGAGGTCGATCCCACCATCTATCCGACCAAAACCCTGCAATGTTCCCTACACCAACTTTGCAGATGGAAAACTGCTTATAAATGATCCCACCAATTTGTCACCTGGCAATGCATTAGAATATTGAGTTTCCCAAATTATGTTGAACCATGGAATATCTTCCTTGTTGAGAAACTTATACAGATATTTCATAAGTAGAGCTTGGTGTACTGATATCAAGAACCCCCACACCCCCATGACTTTTAGGCTTACAAACCTTGTCCTAGGCAATGAGAGCTGGAACTTTTTTGCGTGGACCATATTTCCTCCAGAAACAATGTCCGAGATAGGTCTTCAGCTGTTTGAGCACAATCACTGGGATCATGAGAGCACATCAAATAAATGGGCATGCTGGAGAAGAATGATTTAATGAGAATAAGTTTATCCCTAGAAGACTTCATAGTGAAACATCCCAGGAGTCTAATATGAACTCTTTATAACAAAGGCATAAATTCCTCAATCTTGGGTTGGCTGATACTGAGTGGGAGGCCAAGATAGGTGTGAGGGAAAGATCCCACTTGAAACCTAAATAGAAATGAGAGCTCATGCATCTTGTGATCTGGGGTGTTCATGAAGATCATAATGGATTTGGCATTAGTCCACTTGAGGCCAGTATAAGCAGCATAATGGAGCAGCAAGGCTTAATATGGATCAGTTGCAAAGCATTAGCATGAACAATAAGGACTGTGTCCAGGGCAGGCCCATACGTGTGCGGACCGTGCGGCCTGCACATGGCCCATAGATTTAGGGGACCCCAAATTTTTATAAGGCCTATGTATATTTTTTCATGTGCGTGTCTCAGGCAGCCTGCTGGATGCCCCGAACGGCATCGATCCCAAAGAAAATCGATCGCATCCAGAGCCAGCCAACTATCAGCCCCCATCAAAAGATTCAGAGTAGCGCTAAGATTTGATTCACGGTAGCGCACAGATATTATTCAGGGTAGCGTTGTGCTGTACTCTAGCCGGAGATATAATTTTTTAGGCTCAACCATAGTTACCTTGATGTGTTGTGTACTGAAGCCCAAAAGAGCCCACGCCCATTATCCTGTATTTAGGTTTCGTTTGTATGTTGGGCAAGACCTAGCGTCCATCCCTAGCCGCTCAGATCGATCTATTCCACACCGCCGTTGCTGCTATGTCGGCTGCCTTGTAAGTCGCCGGATGCTACCTACACACCGTCGTCATGGTATTAAGTACTCCCTCCATCCGGAAATACTTGTCCTAGAAATGGATATCTATACATCCATTTCTAGGACAAGTATTTCCGGACGGAGGGAGTACTAGTTTGTATTATGTTGGTGGATTCCAATGCAGTAGTCTAGTCATTTTATTTACTTGGACATAAGACAACAGGTTAATTCACAAATTAGGCTTGTCGCTTTTCTATGGGAGATGACTTTGGTTAATTTGGCAAATCACATGATCACTTAATGTGAAGTTTTATCTATTGTGTGGTCATTCTCTTCCCTCACCCCCTCATGTTTAATTCTTGGCTCCGCACTTAGAGCGAAGTGTCAAAAAAGATTGATTATGAGGATATCATTGATGATTTCGTTTCAAAGAATAAAAAGAAAAATGTTGTTCAAGTAAATATCACACAACCGGGAGTTGAATATGTATGATTTTTTATATATCTAATTGTTATGTACTCCCTCCGTCCCATAATATAAGAACGTTTTTAACACTACACTAGTGTAAAAAAACGCTCTTATATTATGGGACAGAGGGAGTAAGACATTATACCATATAAATTATAATTGTTCGTTAGTTAATTTTAATGAGATAGGGCCCCATTTTTTTTAGTTTTGCACAGGGCCCCGGATTTTGCCGGCCCGGCCCTGACTGTGTCATCTCCATATTGAATTATGGAAAATTCAGGACATGAATGGTGCATCAGCGGAGTATCAACCCGTGCATTATACATGGCTTCACTGAGCATAGTTTGAAGAAGGTCAACTACAATGAAAAATATTAGAGCTAATAAAGGATCACCCTGTCTGACATCTCTCTTACATTAGACCTGCTTGCCTGGGACCCCATTGGGTAAGAGAGATGAATAACTTGTGTTATAAATTGTTTCGATCCACTTAGTCCATTTACCTCCAAATCCCTTTGCTTGTAGAATTTGAATGATGGTATCATGGTTAAGCATGTCAAAGGATTTTTGAAAGTCTAATTTCAACAAAATGATTTATTTGTTTGCTTGGTGACATTCACTCATATGACCATGCAAGACAGAATTTTTGTCCAAAAAGACCCTCTGCCGAATGCAATTGCTAGAAAAGACCCCCTGCAGTACAGATTGGCAAAAAAGACCACCTCGCAACTGGCGGCAGGCGCGCCAGGTGACACGTGTCACCTGCCGCCACGGGAGGAGGCGGTCGGGACCTGCCGCCAGGGCTTGAGGCGGCTGGGCTTGTTCCCGTTTGTGCCACTGTTTTGCGACGGAACGGACAAAGGGCGCGGGCCCTGCCGCCACCCCTCCAGGCGGCAGCCCTGTGCACTGCTGCTGCCGAAAGCAGTGCCCGACGGCGCTGAAAACGAGGGGTGACGGCGCTGATTTTGAGGCAGGATGCTGCCGCTGCTTTCTTAAAAAGGAGATGCTGCTGCTGCTGCTTTCTAAAAAACGATGCTGCTGCTACCCGAGACAACGGTGCTGTTGCTGCGGCGGACGCGACAGCCGGTTTTAACCTGTTCTGCCGACACTACAGTGCTTCTATTCTTCTTCTACGCGATGCTGTTGCTGCTGCCCTATCTCACACACACTCTGCCTGCTCTCTCGCTCTCTCACGCACACACTCTGCCTCTCCTCTCCTGCTCTCTTATCTTTCTGAGTGTCAAGAATACGAAGGAAGAATAGCTCAATAGACATCGATTTAGGAAGGTTTAGATTTGGATTTTGAAGGTGTCCATTTTTGTTGGTTGTGTTCGCATGCATGGCATTTTTCCTCCGTTTGATTTGTGTCTAAGTGTGTATTATCTGTTGTTATAGGCAGCATTTCGTCACTTCGTGGAGCAATTTGGAGCTTTAGGAGTACGATTTGCCGTGTGAAGTGAACTACTAAGTTGAAGATCAAGGTATGATCTTTGCAGTACATGAATTTTCTTGTGCATGCACGTTAGAAATTAATTAGCTTTGTAGCCCGACATTAGCTATGCGATGTTTACTGCTTAGAGGTTATTTTCATAAGCGGCATTTTGAATTTATAGTAATATTTGTCAGACCAGTATGTTGAAGATGTTATAGATCAATGTTAGCTGTGTCTAGTAGTATTATATTTTTTGACATGCAAGATGTCTTTTTGGTCATTAAGTCATAATTAGGACTTCTGTTAAATGTCTAGGTTGAGTTAGAGCCGGAATTTGGACAACAGATATTTTATTGTATCGTAGATCATCGTTATGCCTTTAAGATGCATCATTTTAGTTAGACATGCAAGAAGTTCTTAATATGATAATTAAGAAAATGATTGTACTTGGTCATTGCATGTTTTTCTCATTCACGCAACATTAAGTTCATCAAAAAATGCATCAAAAAATGTTGTGCGTGGATGAAAAAATGTGTTGTTATTTCATGTGTCATGTTTATTAATAAGTTATATAGTTAGGAAATCGTAGGTCGACTTTATTAGCTAATTTGGTAAAGTAGGAAACCGTACATGACATGCAACATAAGTGCTAATATCCTTGATGATGTATGTAATTAGGTAAAGCAAATAGCATCTGAGTAGCAAACAAGGAGGAGATGACGTGATTGAAGAAATTGTTTTTCATTCATCGATATCCCTTTTGAGATGATGCCCACATGCATGCAACTACTATTTTAAAACTTTAGGCAGCAGAAAAAAATTGTGTGTCTAAATTTTTTGTTCATGTGATAATAGGTCGACTTCGTTCATATATTACTGCTGACGGATATTTTTTATTCGGAACGATATCCTCATTGAAGCAGAGGTATAAATGACGTCGTGTAATTTTGCGAATATTTATTTACATTGATGTACTGTTGTGGATGATGTTACTGCTGTTGTGAATATTTGCCGAATTATTACAATATAAATATATTAATATGATTTCTAAAGTTTCAGTTGACTAACAATGTATACATGTATGCTCGTTTTATTATTTCTAAATAAAATCGAAACATGTTAAAAGTACATACTGTTGTTTTTCTAAAATACACCGATTAAACTTTTTAAAGTTTTAATCGTCTAACAATGTAAATACGGTTGCTCATTAGGTACTATGGAAAATTTGTTAGTGTTCTATGAGGACATCGTACGCGACACTCCTTCCGGTGTGGATGTGTCGAGGTGCGGTACGACTATGGTTGTAGTGAAAGACATGGTCAATGTAGGGTATGCGGCAGTTAGAAGGTGCATCCGAGCAGTGTTTGGGCCAGCGATGGATGGAAAAAAGATGACCACGGAGGCTTTCGTGGTTGCCGGGGGAAATGATGGGACAGTTCCCCGTTGGGGTCTGCGGTCGGTTACTGGTGAAAGATCGTGGGGTTCGTACATGGGGTTTGCAAGCAATCCGAAGAACTGTATGTTTGGACAACCCATGGTGTATGTGGAGTTCATTTTTGTCACTGATGTTGCCGGGTGCAGTAGCGGGGGCGGTGAGTACGAGTTGGCCATCACTGTAGCCCCTAGCGCCGGCCCATCGGAACCGACAGGCGGCCAAGAAGTGTATGACACAGGATACTGGTCTGCGGTCGTTGACATCAGCGAACACGTGGAGGGATTGCCGGAGGCGCTAGATGATGATGATGATGGTCATTCTTCTGCCTCTTCGGACTCAGATGATGAAGAAGTTGTTCCTCCTGAGAGGGCGGTTGCTGGACCAATTAACCCAGAGTTTTTACAGGTTACGAGCATCACCAATGAATTTCACTCTGTTTCTGGCCTAGAAGCGGGAAGTCTGGCCGTTGGGCAGATTTTCCCTGATAAGAAATCTGCTTACCAGGCAATGAATAGCTATGCAATAGGCATACACCGCCAGCATGTTGGAAATATGCCCTAAAGGCAATAATAATTTAGTTATTATCATATTTCCTTGTTCATGATAATCGTTTATTATCCATGCTATAATTGTATTGATGGGAAACTCAGATACATGTGTGGGTACATAGACAACACTGTGTCCCTAGTATGCCTCTAATAGACTAGCTCGTTGATCAAAGATGGTCAAGGTTTCCTAGCCATAGACATGAGATGTCATTTGATAACGGGATCACATCATTAGGAGAATGATGTGATGGACAAGACCCAAACTATAAGCATAGCATATGATCGTGTCAGTTTATTGCTATAGTTTTCTGCATGTCAAGTATCTGCTCCTATGACCATGAGATCATGCAACTCACTGACACCGGAGGAGTACCTTGTGTGTATCAAACGTCGCAACGTAACTGGGTGACTATAAAGGTGCTCTACAGGTATCTCCGAGGGTGTCTGTTGGGTTGGCATGGATCAAGATTGGGATTTGTTACTCCGTTCTGACGGAGAGGTATCTCAGGGCCCACTCGGTAATACAACATCACAATGAGCCTTGCAAGCAAAGTGACTAAAGAGTTAGCCACAGGATCTTGTATTACGGAACGAGTAAAGAGACTTGCCGGTAACGAGATTGAACTAGGTATAGAGATACCGACGATCGAATCTCGGGCAAGTAACATACCGAAGAACAAAGGGAACATTATACGGGATTAACTGAATCCTTGACATAGAGGTTCAACCGATAAAGATCTTCGTAGAATATGTAGGAACCAATATGGGCATCCAGGTCCCTCTATTGGTTATTGACCGTGGAGGTGTCTCGGTCATGTCTACATAGTTCTCGAACCCGCAGGGTCTGCACACTTAAGGTTCGGTGACGTTTCGTTATAGTAGAGTTATGTATGGTGGTGACCGAAGGTTGTAAGGAGTCCCGGATGAGATCCTGGACGTCACGAGGATCTCCGGAATGGTCCGGAGGTAAAGATTGATATATAGGAAGTCCTGTTTTGGTCACCGGAAAAGTTTCGGGTACTTCGATAGTGTACCGGGAGTGCCGGGAGGGTACCGGGGCCATCGGGAGGGGTGTCTCGACCCAAAGGACCTCATGGGCTGTGGTAGGAGTCAAACCAGCCCCTAGTGGGCTGGCCGAACCCCCCACTAAGGCCCATGCGGCTAGGGGTGGGAAAAACCCAAAGGTGAAAAAGTGGAAAGGGTTTCCAAGTGGAGAGGAGGAATCCTACTCCTAGTAGGATTGGAGTAGGACTCCTCCACCTCCTATTTCGGCCAACCCTTGAGGGTTTGAGGCTGCCTCCTCCCCTCCCTCCCTCCTATATATACTAGAGGATTTAAAGGGGAGAGCTAACCCTAATTGCCACGTGCTCCCTCTACTTCTTCTAGATCGTTTTCTCCTTTAGTCTAGTTTCGGCGGTGCTTAGGCGAAGCCCTGCCGGAATAGTTCCACCACCGCCGCCGTCGCGCTGCCGGAGAACTCATCTACCTCTCCGCCCCCTCTTGCTGGATCAAGAAGGCGGAGATCGTCATCGAGCTGTACGTGTGCTGAACGCGGAGGTGCCGTCCGTTCGGCGCTAGATCGGAAGGACCGTGATCAGGATCGCGAGACGATTCGTGATTTGATTGCGGGACGGATCATGATGGGATCGCGGGACGGATCGTGATTGGATCGTGAGATGGATCGTGATGGGATCGCGGGACGCTCGGCGATTTGGATCGCAAAGACGTTCGACTACATCAACCACGTTTCTTAACGCTTCCCGCTTAGCGATCTACAAGGGTATGTAGATCCACTCTCCCTCTCATAGATGCTCATCACCATGGATAGATCTTGCGTGTGCGTAGGAAATTTTTTGTTTCCCATGCAACGTTTCCCAACAGTGGTATCAGAGCTAGGTCTATGTGTAGATGAGATCTCGAGGAGAACACAAAGGAGTTTGTGGGCGTTGATATTCGGATTGCGTCCTCCCTTGGTCTTTTCTTGTTTCGGCGATATTGTGGGATGAAGCGGCCCAGACCAACATTACTCGTACGCTTACGAGAGACCGGTTCCATCAACTGACATGTAACTTCGTTGCATAAAGATGGCTGGCGGGTGCCTGTTTCTCCCACTTTAGTCGGATCGGATTTGACAAAGACGGACCTTGAGAAGGTTGAATATCAATTTTTGTATCACCGTTGTGGTTTTTGCATAGGTAAGAATTGTTCTTGCTAGATACCCGTAGCAGCCACGTAAAACTTGCAACAACAATTAGAGGACGTCTAACTTGTTTTTGCAGGGTATCTTGTGATGTGATATGGCCAATTACATGATGAGATATATGTGATGTATGAGATGATCATGTATTGTATAGAATATCACGACTTGCATGTCGATGAGTACGGCAACCGGCAGGAGCCATAGGGTTGTCTTTAATTATTTTCGCTGTTTTGCTTTACTTTATCGCTATGAGTTAGCAATAGTCATGGAAGCAACAATCGGCGCGACAACCTCATGGCGACACATTGATGGAGATCAAGATGATGGAGATCATGGTGTCATGCTGGTGACGATGGAGATCATGCCGGTGCTTTGGAGATGGAGATCAAAAGCACAAGTTCATGGCCATATCATGTCACTTATGATTTGCATGTGATGTTAATCCTTTTATGCATCTTATTTTGCTTAGGACGACGGTAGCATTATAAGGTGATCCCTCACTTAAATTTCAAGATAAAATTGTGTTCTCCTCGAGTGTGCACCGTTGCGAAAGTTCGTCGTTTCGAGACACCACGTGATGATCGGGTGTGATAGACTCTACGTTCGCATACAACGGGTGCAAGCCAGTGTTGCACGTGCGGAACACTCGGGTTAAACTTGACGAGCCTAGCATGTACAGACATGGCCTCAGAACACAAGAGACCGAAAGGTCGAACATGAGTCATATAGTAGATATGATCAACATGAAGATGTTCACCATTGAAACCACCTCAACTCACGTGATGATCGGACTTGAGTTGGTGGATTTGGATCATGTGACACTCGAATGACCGAAGGGATGTCAATTTGAGTGGGAGTTTTTAAGTAATATGATTAACTAAACTCATTATCATGAACATAGTCAAAATGTCTTTACAAATTATGTTGTAGATTACTAGCTCGCGCTATAGCTCCCTTGAAATTTTTATATGTTCCTAGAGAAATAGAGTTGAAAGATGATGGTAGCAATAATGCGGACTGGGTCCGTGATCTGAGGATTGTCCTCATTGCTGCACACAAGGCTTATGTCCTTAATGCACCACTCGGTGCGCCACCCCCTCAAGCGTCGTCTGTAGATGTTGTGAACATCTGACAGGCACGTTCTGATGACTACTTGATAGTTTAGTGCGTCATGCATTACGGCTTAGAATTGAGGCTCCAAAACGTTTTGAACGTCACGGAACATATGAGATGTTCTAAGAGATGAAATTGGGATCTCAGGCTCGTGCCCGTGTTGAGAGGTATGAGACCTCCAACAAGATTCTTTGTCTGCAATATGAAGGAGAATAGCTCAATCGGTGAGCATGTGCTCAGATTGTCTGGGTACTATAATCGCTTGAATCGAGTGGGAGTTGATCTTCCAGATAAGATAGTGATTGATATAGTTCTCCAAGTCACTGTCACTAAGCTACTAGAGCTTCGTGATGAACTATAAAATGCCAGGGATGGAAATAATGATCCCTGAGCTATTCGCAATGTTTGACACCGCGAAGGTAGAAATCAAGAAGGAGCATCAAGTGTTGATGGTTAGTGAAACCACTAGTTTCGAGAAGGGCAAGGGCTAGGAGGGAAAATTCATGGATGGCAAGTCAGTTGCTGCTCCAGTGAAGAAACCCAAGGTTGAACCCGAACCCGAGACTAAGTGCTTCTATTATGAGGAGAACGGTCGCTGAAGCGGAACAACCCTAGATACTTGGTAGATAAGAAGGCTGGCAACGTCGACAGAAGTATATTTGATATACGTGTTATTGATGTGTACCTTGCTAGTAATCCTAGTAGCACCTGGGTATTGGATACCGGTTCGGTTGCTAAATGTTAGTAACTCGAAATAAAAGGTACGGAATAAACGGAGGCTAGCTAAGGGTGAGGTGACGATGAGTGTTGGAAGTGTTTCCAAGGTTGATGTGATCACCATCGCACGCTCTCTCTACCTTCGGGATTAGTGATGAACCTAAATAGATGTTATTTGGTGTTTGCGTTGAGCATGAACATGATTAGATCATGTTTATTGCAATACTGTTATTCATTTAAGTTAGAGAATAATGGTTATTCTGTTTACATGAATAATACCTTCAATGGTCATGCACCCAATGAGAATGGTTTATTGAATCTTGATCGTAGTGATACACATGTTCATAATATTGATGCCAAAAGATACAAAGTTAAAAATGATAGTACCACATACTTGTGGCACTGCCGCTAAATGTCATATTGGTGTAAAACGCATGAAGAAACTCCATGATGATGGATCTATGGACTCATTCGATTGCGAATCGGTTGAGACATGCGGACCATGCCTCATGGGCAAGATGACTAAGACCCCGTTTTCCGGTATGGTGGAGCGGGCAAGTAACTTATTGGAAATAATACATGTTGATGTATTCGGTCCAATGAGTGTTGTAGCGTGCGGTGGATATCGTTATTTTCCTACCTTCACTGATGATTTGAGTAGATATGGGGATATTTACTTAATGAAACACAAGTCTGAAACGTTTGAAAAGTTCAAACAAAATCAGAGTGAAGTTTGAGATCATCGTGACAAGGAGATAAAATGTCTACGATATGATCGTGGAGGTAAATACCTGAGTTACGAGTATTGGTATACAACTTAAGACAATGTGGAATTTGTTTCACAGCTCACGCCACCTGGAACACCATAGTATGATGGTGTGTCCGAATGTCGTAGTCGTGCTCTATTGGATATGGTGCGAACTATGATGTCTCTTATCGATTTGCCACTATCGTTTTGGGGTTATGCATTAGAGACAACTACATTCACTTTAAAAGGGGCACCATCTAAGTCCGTTGAGATGACACTGTATGAATTTTGGTTTGGCGGAAACCTAAGCTGTCATTTCTTAATGTTTGGGGCTGCGATGCTTATGTGGAAAAGGTTTCTACCTAATGAGCTCGAACCCAAAGCGGACAAATGCATCTTCATAGAATACCCTAACATAACAGTTCTGTGTACCTTCTATCTCAGATCCAAGCACAAAGTGTTTGTTGCTAAAACGGGCCCTTTCTCGAGAAATAGTTTATCTCGAAAGAATTGAGTGGGAGGAAGATAGAACTTGATGAGGTTGTTGAACCTTTGTTTCAACCAGAGAGTAGCGCAGCGCAGAAAGTTGTTTCTGTGGAGCCTACGTTAGTTGAAGAGGAAGTTAATGATGATGATCATGAAGCTTCGGATCAAGTTACTATCGAACCTCGTAGATCGACAAGGACGCGTACTGCTCCTGAGTGGTACGGCAACCCTGTCTTAGAGGTCATGTTGTTGGACAACGATGAACCTACGAGCTATGGAGAAGCGATGATGGGCCCGGATTCCGATAAATGGTTAGAGGCCATGCAATCCGAGATGGGATCCATGTAAGAAAACAAAGTATGGGCTTTGGAAGTATTACCTGAAGGGCGAAAGGCCATTCAGAACAAATGGATCTTTAAAAGGAAGACGGGCGCGGACGGTAATGTCACCGTCTATAAAGCTCGACTTGTGGCAAAGAGTTTTTCACAAGTTCAAGGAGTTGACTACGATGAGACTTTCTCACCCGTGGCGATGCTAAAGTCTGTTGGAATTATGTTAGCAGTTGCTGCATTTTTCGATTATGAAATCTGGCAGATGGATGTCAAAACATCGTTTCCTTAACGGTATCCATGAGGAAAGGTTGTATGTGATACAACCCGAAGGTTTTGTCAGTTCTAAGGATGCTAAAATATATGCAAGCTCCAGCGATCCTTCTATGGACTGGAGCAAGCATCTCGGAGTTGGAATATACGCTTTGATGAGGTGATCAAAGTTTTTGGGTCTATACAAAGTTTATGAGAAACTTGTATTTACAATAAAGTGAGTGGGAGCACTATAGAATTTCTGATAAGTTTATGTGGATGACATATTGTTGATCGGAAATGATGTAGAATTTCTGGAAAGCATAAAGGGTTGTTTGAAAAGGAGTTTTTCAAAGGAAAACCTGGAATGAAGCTACTTAAATATTGGACATCAGGATCTATAGAGATAGATCAAGACGTCTGATAAAACTTTCAATGAATACATACCTTGACAAGATTTTGAAAGAGTTCAAAATGGATCAGTCAAAGAAAGAGTTCTTGCCTGATTTGTAAGGTGTGGAGTTGAGTCAGACTCAAAGCTCGACCACGGCAGAAGAAAGAGAAAGGACGAAGGTCGTCCCCTATGCCTTATCCATAGGCTCTGTATAGTATGCCATGCTGTGTACCACACCTGTGTGTGCCTTGCCATGAGTCTGTCAAGGGGTACAAGAGTGATCCAGGAGTGGATCACTGGACAACGGTCAAGATTATCCTTAGTAACTGGAGGACTAAGGAAATATTTCTCGATTATGGAGGTGATAAAGAGTTCGTCGTAAAGGGTTACGTCGATGCAAGCTTTAACACCAATCCGGTTGACTCTGAGTAGCAATCCGGATACGTATAGTGGAGCAGCCATTTGGAATAGCTCCAAGTGGAGCGTGGTAGCATCTGCAGTAAGACATATAGATTTACAAAGAACACATGGATCTGAATGTTGCAGACCGTTGACTAGAACCTCTCTCACATGCAAAACATGATCGAACCCCAGAACTCATTGGGTGTTAGATTCATTACAATGTTAATCACATGGTGATGTGAACTAGATTATTGACTCTAGTGCAAGTGGGAGACTGTTGGAAATATGCCCTAGAGGCAATAATAATTTAGTTATTATCATATTTCCTTGTTCATGATAATCGTTTATTATCCATGCTATAACTGTATTGATGGGAAACTCAGATACATGTGTGGGTACATAGACAACACTGTGTCCCTAGTATGCCTCTAATAGACTAGCTCGTTGATCAAAGATGGTCAAGGTTTCCTAGCCATAGACATGAGATGTCATTTGATAACGGGATCACATCATTAGGAGAATGATGTGATGGACAAGACCCAAACTATAAACATAGCATATGATCGTGTCAGTTTATTGCTATAGTTTTCTGCATGTCAAGTATCTGTTCCTATGACCATGAGATCATGCAACTCACTGACACCGGAGGAGTACCTTGTGTGTATCAAACGTCGCAACGTAACTGGGTGACTATAAAGGTGCTCTACAGGTATCTCCGAGGGTGTCTGTTGGGTTGGCATGGATCAAGACTGGGATTTGTTACTCCGTGTGACGGAGAGGTATCTCAGGGCCCACTCGGTAATACAACATCACAATGAGCCTTGCAAGCAAAGTGACTAAAGAGTTAGCCACAGGATCTTGTATTACGGAACGAGTAAAGAGACTTGCCGGTAACGAGATTGAACAAGGTATAGAGATACCGACGATCGAATCTCGGGCAAGTAACATACCGAAGAACAAAGGGAACATAATACGGGATTAACTGAATCCTTGACATAGAGGTTCAACCGATAAAGATCTTCATAGAATATGTAGGAACCAATATGGGCATCCAGGTCCCTCTATTGGTTATTGACCGTGGAGGTGTCTCGGTCATGTCTACATAGTTCTTGAACCCGCAGGGTCTGCACACTTAAGGTTCGGTGCCGTTTCGGTATAGTAGAGTTATGTATGGTGGTGACCGAAGGTTGTTCGGAGTCCCGGATGAGATCCTGGACGTCACGAGGAGCTCCGGAATGGTCCGGAGGTAAAGATTGATATATAAGAAGTCCTGTTTTGGTCACCGGAAAAGTTTCGGGTACTTCGATAGTGTACCGGGAGTGCCGGGAGGGTACCGGGGGCCATCGGGAGGGGTGTCTCGACCCAAAAGACCTCATGGGCTGTGGGAGGAGTCAAACCAGCCCCTAGTGGGCTGGCCGAACCCCCCACTAAGGCCCATGCGGCTAGGGGTGGGAAAAACCCAAAGATGGAAAGGTGGAAAGGGTTTCCAAGTGGAGAGGAGGAATCCTACTCCTAGTAGGATTGGAGTAGGATTCCTCCACCTCCTATTTCGGCCAACCCTTGAGGGTTTTAGGCTGTCTCCTCCCCTCCCTCCCTCCTATATATACTAGAGGATTTAGAGGGGAGAGCTAACCCTAATTGCCACGTGCTCCCTCTACTTCTTCTAGATCGTTTTCTCCTTTAGTCTAGTTTCGGCGGTGCTTAGGCGAAGCCCTGCCGGAATAGTTCCACCACCGCCGCCGCCGCGCCGTCGCGCTACCGGAGAACTCATCTACCTCTCTGCCCCTCTTGCTGGATCAAGAAGGCGGAGATCGTCATCGAGCTGTACGTGTGCTGAACGCGGATGTGCCGTCCGTTCGGCGCTAGATCGGAAGGACCGTGATCAGGATCGCGAGACGATTCGTGATTTGATCGCAGGACGGCTCATGATGGGATCACGAGACGGATCGTGATTGGATCGCGAGATGGATCGTGATGGGATCGCGGGATGCTCGGCGATTTGGATCACGAAGACGTCCGACTACATCAACCGCGTTTCTTAACGCTTCCCGCTTAGCGATCTACAAGGGTATGTAGATCCACTCTCCCTCTCGTAGATGCTCATCACCATGGATAGATCTTGTGTGTGCATAGGAAATTTTTTGTTTCCCATGCAACGTTTCCCAACACAGCATAGAGTGAAGCAGTCTGATAAAAAGGAGTTGAAGGTCATATGCCTCCATCACGAAGGGGGTTGCCGCGAAAGAGTTATCGCTCGCCTGAAGCCTGGGGTATGTCAGCCATGGCATATCACAAAAATAGTGGAACATGGCTGTGAGCAAATCGGGACTCTTTCAGATCACTGCAATGTGACTGCAGAATATGTGTCACAGAGGATGCAAACGACTGTGCAGGAAAGTCTTAATATTAGTATTAGGGCTTTACAGGCAACAACATCCGATCAGATTGGCTTCCCTGTCAGTAGGGATGGCAATTTTATCCATGGATCCGGATACCCGCGGATATCCGACCCGGTTGGGCAAGGGTATGGAGCGCATTTCTGCCCATGGATCCGTGGATCTGGATACCCGCGAACAGCTGGGTTGGGCACGGTTATAATTTCTGCTCCATGGATATCCAATGGATACCCGTATGACAGGTGGTGCCATATGGCAGTGACACTGGACTAAGCAAACATCCAACCCCAAGTCGCTCGCGGTCATAGAAGGTCAAAGCCTGGCCCATGTTCCCTAATCCCCCACAACCCCACTAACCTAATTATTAAACCTAATCTGGATGCCTTGCGTCAACTCCCAATCCTCCCGAGTCCAGCTCCCTCCCCAGCGCGGCGGCCCTCCGCGCCTCACAATCATCGCCCCGTCGCCTCTCCCTGGCCATCCACCCCATATCGGCGACCGGCCTCGGCGACCAGCATCGGAGACCGGCCTCGGCCACCAGCATCGGCGACCGGCTTCGATGACCAACATCAGCGACCGGCAGGCGGCAACAACTCCAAGGTCGGTAACCCCCATCCCACTCCCTCTCTCCCTTCCCCAACCGGCGACCGATCTCCTCCTGAATAGTGTACTTGCTGTCTACTTATTCTTGTAGCTTATGTTGTCATTTGTGAATGAACGATGATGAATTAATTTGATCTTTAGGAAGGCTTCATGCTCATTTTTCTATGCCCATGGAGCTCCATGGGTATCTGGGTATCCAATGGGTTTGGGCATGGGCACAAGTTGTGCCCATGGATACTTTGGTGGATGGGCAGAGGGCAGGAAGATGGGTCATGGGTTGGATTTGGACCAGCTCCACCCGCCCCAAACCCGACCCATTGCCATCCCTACCTGTCAGCTACAACAAAGCTAGGCGTGCAAAGGAAAAGATATTTCAGAGGTTGTATGGAACCTATGAGGAGGCCTATTCTTATGCACCGAGGATGCTTCATCAGATAGCAACTGCTAACAGGGGGACTCAAGTTTGGCGGAAAGAACGTGAAAACCCATTGAACCTGGGCGGGAAAATCCTGGACCGCTTATTCTGGGCATTCGCCCAGACTATACAAGCATTCAGGCACTGTCGCCCGGTATTATCAATTGATGGTACATTTCTCACGGGAAAATACAAGGGCACACTGTTGGTGGAGATTGCTGCAGATGCAAATAATCAACTTCTTCCTATTGCATACGCACTAGTCGAGAGCGAGAACAAAGATAGCTGGTTGTGGTTCCTGAGCTGCCTGAAGATGGGGGTAGCGGTACAACAACATTGCCACTCGTCTCTCCCAATACATCGCTCTCCTTCGGTGCAGCTTCGTCAGGGGCAGACAACCAACGAACTTGGTGCGGCCTTGGATTCGGTGCCCGAGTAGACTCATTTCGTGGACCCAAATGCATACATAGGATATGGCGCATACACCCAAGGTGAGGGATCTCAGCCTTATCCCTCCACGCGAGGGATCTCAATGCCCGAGGAGACTAGTTTGCCAGAGATAAACCAGTACACTGGAGGCGATGGATCTCAACAGGTACTCATGTCTAAATTTTTACTGTTTTTACAATGATATAGTATGCTAACACAGTATATTTCCAGTACGGCGAACAATGGCCATACACTGGAGGCGAGGGATCACAAAGCTACAACAGCCCTCAAGTATGTTCTTCCATAATAGGCAACTACAAGCATACAACATTTTCATGACTTTTATTTACATACGGTTTTTCTGTGCAGGAAAGTGCTGATCCAACATGGCATGATGGAGAAAGGCAGGAGTGTGCTAGCCTAGACCCAGCCATCCTCAGAGGTTCCGTTGATCTTGGATACATGGGAATAATTACAGACTTCTTCCACGAGAACGTTATTGGTCCATCTTACATACCTCCAGAGTCACAACCAAACACCTATAATTTCGCATCAGCATCTCAATATGGATTGCAGACTCCACCACCTATGCAAGAGTCGCAGACACAGCAAGCCGAGGGGCAGTACGGCCGTGGTCTTCGTGAACACCGACCACCTAATCGCTTGTCGCCTTCCGGTCGTCGGGAAAGGCCAGCTGGCCGTCGTCAAGTAGGGTGATTTGTCTATGTATGTGTGCGAACTATCCTATCTATCTATGTCAGTTTGAAACTTTCAGATGCATGTAAGAGACATTTATGTAGTATGAGGAAATAAAAATGCATCTGAAAATAACTTATGGCGCGAAATTTCAGGCGGGAACAAAAGGTCACTGCCTATTTTTTTCAACTGAAATTAACATACATAAATTAAGATACATTAAACTGCTGAAATAAAGATACAACTTGTCATACACTGGATTGCGGTCTCATCAAAAGCTACATAAAGTCATCGTCATCCTCCGTCGATGCAGAGCTCTTGCCCTTCGACGATGCACAGCTGTTGCCCTTCGACGATGCAGAGCTCTTGCCCTTCGTCGATACAAAGCTCTTCCCCTTCGACGATGCGGTGGTCTTGGCCTTGGTGCTCGGCATGAAGATGTCGTCTTCATCCTCGCTGTCGTCTGTCCACCACTGTGTATGTTCTGCTGCAAGCTTCAGGTAAGATTCACTCTTATGCAGTTGCTTCTGCCATCTTCCATGCAACCTGAGAAGTTCTTTGCGTATCTCCTCAAAGGTCCTTGGAGGCCACCCGCTCCTAGCTAATGTGTGAGCCAGCTCATTCAGTACGGTGTCACTACTGATGAGTTCCTCCCATGGAACAATTCTATTGTCTATCTTGAAATTGCTGGCTAAACGCAGAAGACATTGGCACATACCGGGGTGAAAACTACGATCAAAAGGATAATGGGACATCTTGACGAGAGTATGATACACTGGGCTGCTTACCCACCATAGTGTGGAGGGGGTTTTATAGGTTTAGAAGAGCAGAATAGGCGGGAACTCGGCAACGGGAAAATATGGCGGGAAAAAAGGGCAGGATAAATTGGCGGGAACTTTTATGGCGCGAAAAACGGGCGGGAAAAAAGGCGGGACAAATTGGCGGGAAATTATGTGCCGCGGGAAAATAAGACGGGACAAAAGGTCACATTTTATTACAACTGAAATTAACATACATAAATTAAGCAACATTAACATGTTGAAAGTAAGATACAGCTTGCTGCGAATTTTAAGATACAATCACATAAACCTACTGAGTCCAATGTGGATATTTTCCTTTTCCATCAGCAGCTTCTTCTGCTTCCTTGGCCGCACGAGCCCTTTCTTTCTTTCTCTGCCTCTCCGCCTCACGGGCCTCCTGTCGCTGCCGTTGCGCCTCCTCCAAGCGACGTCCCTCTTCCCTGTTTTTCTTCAGCATCTCATCAAAGAAAGACCTCTGCTCCGCATAGTACTCTTTTAACTCTTTCTCTTGCTCTGCTTTCTCCTCTGCCGCCGCCTTTTCGCAGCGCTCTTCCGCGTGCAAACTTGCCCATGCACGACGACTTCTTTCATGAATCTCAGTCACCGCCCAAGCCGGCATGTGCGTGTCAATCCAACGATAGTACATGCACAGAGGCGGAGGGGACTACAACAAAAATATAAATATAAAATCAACAATAACACCAACAACATGTATATTTTTTATGGCTGAAGCATACCGGAGGCTTGTCGTACGGTGAACTAGCTACGGGTGGATCTTCCTCATAATTAGCGCACATGAAAAATTTCATGTCCAACCAATCCAAAATATCCGTCACCTCCTTGACCTTGCAAAGATCGCCGCACCAACAGCGTAGGACTTCCACCCCTGGAGGCAAACTCGCACTCTTCATTTTCCTAGGGCTAATGCTTTGATCCGAGCAAGGAAAACTCATACTCACTACAAAAAGTATGACACACTTAGCGCACTGGTGTTTTCAGGGTGGCTGGACGATGGACGAAGAGAGGTTTTATAGGCTCAGACGGACGTGAAGGCGGGAAAATACGGCGCGAACAGAAGAAATTTTAGGCGGGAATTAAGGAGCGGAATAATCGGTATAGACAGCCTCGGAATCAGCGCCGTCAGCCTCGGAATCAACGCTGCCAGCGCCGCTTTCCGCGCGTGCATGTCGACTGGCCTGCCGCCTGGCGTGGTGGCGGCAGGGCCCACCTTCTTCTCTCTGTTCCGTCGCGAAGGGTGGCCGAAACGGGAAAAGGGCCGGCCGCCTCGTGATTTGGCGGCAGGTGCCCGCCGCCTCGCTCCGTGGCGGCAGGTGACACATGTCACCTGGCGCGCCTGCCGCCAGCTCGGAGGGGGTCTTTTTTAGCAATATGTACCGCAGCTGGTCCTTTGTGGCAATTCTATTCGGCAGCTGGTCCTTTTGGACAAACTTTCTACAAGACAGTCTTGAATCCACCCGTTGTTAAGAAAGTCATATTGGTTCTTGTGAACAAGTCTAAACTTGCACATTGATCCACAACAGGCAAGTCTCAAGAGTCAACACTTGATACGTGTCAGCAACAGCAACCGAACTTGCGCATTGATAGATTATGGAGAAGCTAAAGGCGATTAATTAGATTACCCATGAAGGTAGCAAACCGGATTTGAGTGATCTCCTGGATATAAGAGCATCATATCATATTGGGACATCGATCCAGCAGCACAACACGAGGGTGGGAAACAAAAGTGAAGACAAGGTTGGGCGTAAAGATGATGCGGCTTTGGACTCCATCGGGTCAGCCGGTGATCTGCTTGCTCCCTGTAGGTATTTTTTAATTTAAAACTGAATCAAAGCGCACGGTTCGCTTCTCCGGATAATTTCTAATATGTCGTTTCTTTTCGCAATTCTGATATGTTCAATTGTGTGTATTGGATTCAGAGGCTTGGACCACAGATTTGGTCTTCCAGCATCCAAAAGAGCATCCTTTCTGTTCCAAAATCCAAATTCATTGTCGACATTCTACGATGCACACATGTGATACGTACACACTTTTCTTGCGGGTCTGCTCAAGAAAGCCACGATTCAACACAACTGGTCTGTAGTTCGATCGGGAAAATGTTCCATGGACCCACACTCCACCAACTAATGGTTGTATCATTGCACAGGAGAGAGAGAGATGAACACATTCACAACCACAGACAATTAAAGGGCAAAAGAAAAATAATCAAAAGATTAGTTGGAAGGGATCTGTCATCATCCATGCATGAGTTGGAATCAAGGATAGAGATTGATCTATGCACAAACCTCCTAAGGTGATGTTAACCTGCACGTCAATCCATCATTCACTGCACTACCCGCGGAACTATCACCTGCTTAATTATTCTTTCTTGCTAATTAAGTATTCTATCGCAGGGAAGACTATCTAAATTTTGTTTGCGTTTGCTTTAGACAGTGGATTACATAATTAGGGTTAGGCGTGTATGGACCATTAATTTGTACTTAGTGCATATGGGTACCCACTAATGAAGGTTTCCGTTTCCGACTAGAGATTTCTAGGTGGGATAATCTTCCTGGACATGAATGCAGAGCATCCGCTATAGCTAGCCAGCCAACCTATGGAAATTTTTTATGTCAAAAAAAAAAAGTAAAACTATGGACTGTTGGGAAAGAAAAGAAGATAAAGACAAATATGCAAGCCTCCAATTCTATCCCTCTAAGCACATGCTCTCTACGTAATTGTAATTGTTGGTGCATATACCATCACCTTATCCTACGGTAAAAGAAGTAGAACCAATTACCAATGGTAACGAAATGTACTGGATAGTTGTCTTCCGTTCATTAGTAGTTGAGACTCCATGTTCTACGCACGCATGCATTTTCGCCGGGCTTCAAAAGTTGCTTCTTTTTCTATCGAGCTGCTAAGTTTTTTTTTTTCCTTTTTGTGTGCCTCTGCAATTCAGCATTTTCCGAGTTTTGTTTACAACTTTGCATTTCCAGAGTTGAGTCACTGGTATATCTCGTAGATAATTTTAGTATTTGGAGTTAGCCATTCAGATTTAATCATAACTAGAAGGATTGGATGCACTTTGCTCCGCCATTGGTGTTGTTAAGTTTTCGTAAAAAAAGTTAGTCCCTCTATTTTAAAATATAAGGTGTATTGATTTTTTGAAAATCAATTCTGTTTAAGTTTGACTAAATTTATGGAGAAATATATCAATATTCATAATATCAAATTGGTATCATTGGATTCATCACGAAATGAATTTTTATATTTTATTAACTTAGTATTGTGTATGTCGATTTTTTTGCTCTAAACTTGGTCAAAGTTAAAGAATTTTGAATTTTCAACAAACAAATACACCTTATATTTTGGAACCGAGTGAGTATTTGGTTTAGCGAGTGGGAAAGATAATGGAATGCGTTATTCTTTTCACTTATAATGTGGTGTTTTGGTGGGCCTTTTGTAGTGTGATTATGTGTTATCTGCTAATCAATCCATACTTATGTGGAAAAAAAATCTGCGTCGGTGTCTGCATGTACTATATTTGTGTTACAATATTACACATTGACCCTTTTTTCTAGGTGGTGAGAGGGCGTGGGGGGTCGATAAATTTGTATAGGCCGGTTGTTGCCAATTAATTTGAAAATTGCTGACCCGGTTAAAATCATGAACCGAATTCAAAATTTCATATTTTAATTGAATGGAAAAGGTTCAAAAGGACCATAGTGAATTAAAAAGATTGAATGAGAGAGATCCCTGAGAAATTATTAACCCGGTCAATATCGAATGACTCAATTCTAAACTGAAGATCTCAATTGATTGTGATGCCTTAAAAATTAGGGAGCATAGTGTATTTATAGACGCATAGTGAATTAAAAGAATTGAATGAGAGGAGAAATTGTTGACACCCAATTTCAAATTGGAGATCTCAATTGATTGTTTTTACCCCCAAACGGTAGAACAATAGTTCTACAATATATTTTCATTAATAAGAAAACAACAAGTATGTTACAAGGGGAAGAAAAGAAGAAAGGGAAAAAACTAAGAATAAACAGTGGGGTAAAACTACCCAATGCCAACTCTGGGAAATTTGATCATTGATCTAAAAGTTATTCTCTATCCATTGTGTGAAAGCTTGAGCATGCTTATCTTTTATTTCGAATCTTAGCAATTTAAGGTCCTGCTTCAGATAGTATCTTCATGATTGGATTGATTGCTGTTGTGCTCTGAATATTTTCCCATTCCTTTGAGTCTAGATGTTCCAGCATGCCAAGATAACAATTTCTGCAGCAAAAGGCTTGGGAAACAAATCAATAGCAAAAGGGGTTTCTTCATAGACTGAAGTACCTCTCTTCTTTACAGGAATCATGGTGTTCCAACATTCTCTTGCAAAATTGCAGTCAAAGAGTAGATGCATGATTGTTTCTTCAGCTTGTTGGTTACAATTAGGGAAGTGAGGGTCATCTAGATGCATCCCTTTTCTTGCAAGTAATGCTCTTATGTTGACTATACAGTGAGACACTAGCCAAAAGAATATTTTGTGTCTTAGTCTGCTAGAGCTGCTCCAAATTAACTTAAAGATTGGGTGACCTTCCTTGTCTCTCATTAGTAGCTTGTACATTTGCATGGGAGAGTAACTACTCCTAGAGCCATTGCAAGTCCAAATGTCAGATTCATTTGGGTTGAGCTGTGGCATATTGTCTCTTAATTCCTTGAACTACTCAAAAGCCTCAGCAGACAGAGGCAAATGAAAGTGTTATGTTCCATCCTGAGAGGCAAAGTATTCATGCATTGAAATAGCATCATTGAAGGCAAAAGAATGCAGTTCTGGGAACTTTTGCTGCAATGGATGCCCATCCTAATTATCTTTCCAAGAATAATTGTCAGCCCAGAAATGGCTTTGCAGGTAGTATGTTTCTTTAATTCATTCCACAGTGAAAGGTGAGCTTTCCACCAAAATGAACCTTCTAGCTTGCCTATAGGAATGTTATTTTGATAATATTTTTCCTAAATCAGCTTTATCCATGGAAGCTCTGCTTTATTAAGGAATTGAAGATATTCTTCATGAGTAGGGCCTTATTGTGAGATGCAATGTCTAGTATGCCCAGGCCTCCTTGTGCTTTTGGCTTGTAGACTTTTGATCGGGCTATCAGAGCAGTTCCTCTGCCTTCCATTCCAATTTTTCTCCATAGGAAGTTTCTGAGGTATTTGTTGAGTTGTTCAATTACTCCAACTAGTAATGCCAAAGTGAACATAAAGAAAATGGACAGGGCAAGAAAAACTTATTTAATGAGCAATAGTCTGCCATCATATGAAAGTAATGTGGAACATCCAGATAATCTTCTCTCAACTCTCTGCATGATGGGAGTGAAATCCTCAATTTTCAGTCTGCTAGTACTCATAGGCAATCCTAGGTAAGTGAAAGGGAAAGATCATTGCTTGCAACCTAGAGTAGCAAGCAACTGTTGGATATGTTCTTCATGTACATTAATCTCAATTGATTGTGAGGCCTTAAAAATAATGATGAAAATTTTACTCATGGGCATGGGTACCTGACCCACATGGATAGGGTATGGGCACATTTTTGCACCCATGGGTAGTACCCGAACCCTACCTAGTTAGTCATGGGTAGGGCATGGATAGAATCAAATGCCCATGGGCATGCCCAAACCCGACCCGGTGGTCATACAGGTAGGTAACATGAGTCATAAACCTATCCTACCGAGTCTTTGCATATAAGTTCTAAGAACTTTACATATATGTCGTAGTCCACCACCATCCTATGCTCGTACCCCCACCAATACCCTGCCCCATCCTCTTCACAATTCATCATTTCAACAACCATACAAACCTCTCAGAGGCGCCAACATACCCATCACTTATGTATTAATATGCCCGATGGGTAACCATTGGGCATGGTACCCATAGGGTATGGGCATGGATTTACGCCCGATGGGTAGGGTATGTGTATGATTTCGTGCCAATGAGAAACATGGGTATGGGTATGGGATTATATTACCCGCACCAAACCCTTTCCATTGACATCCTTACTTAAAAATTATGGAGTATAGTAATAGGGAGCATAGTTTACTTATACAAGCATAGTGAATTAAAAGAATTGAATATGAGTAGAAATTATTGACCCGGTCGAAATCGAATGACTGAATTTCAAACTGGACACCTCAATTTATTTTGGGGCCTTACAATTTAGGAAGCACAATGTACTTATAGATTTCATGGAAAGAACAGGGATAGAATGAGCGAGCTATATAGCCCATAAACTTAAAAAATGCAACCATGCCGATAAAAACTACTCAACGGTAACTCGCGAGGTGTCATACCCATGGATCCATAAATTTACAAAGTTTAGGGTATTTTTTGGAATTTAAAAATAATTTTTTATTAAATAAAAAGCAGGAAAATACTTTTAATACACAGTGCACCCTGAAAGGACATATGCTCCCTTGGTGGTTTTGATAATTCATGACAACATACATTGTCTCTTGGACTAACATTTTTACCTAGTGTATTTTAGATAAAAGTCCATAGAGGAAGATGGGTTGGCAAAGGATTGTGAGGAGACCCCAAGATGCAAGGAATGGATTGGCAAAGCTTCAAGCTAGAAGACTCTACATTTTACTTTGTGAAAAATCACTTTGAGCCCATAGGAAAGCCAATATTATCAAAAGGGGGTGAGATATTAATGGTGAATGAAATGCTCAAGTGATCAAGTGTTAGCCACCAAATACACTCTGTTGACACCAGATTTTGGCATGGTCAAAAACATAATTAAGAAGGCCTCAAATGGAAAAGTGCTCAAAGTGAGGAAGTTCCGTATCGTCGAAAGGAGAGACTTTGATATTTGGGCCATAGCCATCCGATCTCATCTCTAAGGCCGAAGTTGTGTTCGAAGTACTGAGATTTTGTATCCAGAACACTATTCGGCTGATTAAGCCCCCAATACGACCTCATATGAGAAAATGATCTACACGTATTGTCTTCGTCTCGTCGAATCGGTCGATTTTGATATGAAAATCGTCTCAATCCGAGATCGTATGCAAAAGTTACAACCGTTATAAGATGCTGCTATAGCAGAGGGCGGTAGTACCGCTCCCATAAGCGATAGTACCGCTCGAGCGTTACTACCGCGCTTCTACTACCGCCCTACTACCGCTTAAAAAACACTTCTGGACACCCGCGCGGAAGTGGCGCGGTACTAATACCCGGAAGTACCGCTTGGGCGGTACTACCGTGCCAAGAAGCGGTACTACCGCTTGCCGTTCACGCAGATTCGGACAGATTTTGAAGAGTCCGAGTTTGGCTAATATTTTTGACCCTTTGGACGGAAATTTGGGTCCGTGTCTTGTACGGGAAGTCCAACCCCCTCTTAAATAGAAGAGGTGATGGCCGATTGAAACAACACACAATCGAACAAACACATCTACATCTTTTTACCCTACTTTTATCCCTCTCCCTTGTATCTTTCTTCTCGTTCTTCGTTCGTTCTTCTTGTTGCAGGACAGCGAACCTCAAGGCCCTAGGGGCGAGCGAATCGACCTAGGGCAGCCCATCGTCCATCCGTGACTCCTGACGGGTTCCATCCCGGAGAAGCGGTGCGTCGGGTTTCAAAAGCGCCCGCCGGATTGCTTGCGTACCGCGCTTCCGGACGGGCCTCCTTCGACGTGAGCTGTGGTGCATCACCCCCGGCGTCGAGGGTACGCGTGACGCATTCGTGTGTCAACACACTTTTTGGCGACTCCGCTGGGGACGAAGCTTTGAACGGTCTCCGGCCCGTTCTTGCTACGAAGAGATCGTCATCTAGGGTTTGCAATCTACAAAGGTAATATGAATACTCAATCCCCTCATGTAGATGCAAATAATTCATATGGTGTTACTAGATCGTTCAATGAGTATGCTCTATCGGCCAACCCTAGTTTTGTCAATTATACATCTAATTATGTGCAAGGGCCGATTCAAAGTAATTTACAAGCTTCAACTTCTTATGATACTAGTAACATGCACCATATGTATTCCAACTCTCATGCATCGGCAACCCCAGAAATCCATATGCCGATGAACAACATGATGAGTTTGGTTAATCAAGTTGAAACACCTCATGTTGGAACTTTCAATAATATGCAAAAAAGTGTTTCACCTTTTTATTCATCGGCACCTAACTTGCAATATGTTAATTCAAATGTGCCGGTGGATAGTGGAATTGGCTATGCTACTGCTAGTTATTCGGCCAATTACCATCAACCATCATATGCTACACCTCATACTAGTAATGTGTCAGCACCGTATGCAACTGTTGATATTCATAATTCGGCTTCACACCTTCATGGTCATAGCCGAATAAGTGATAAATTTGCAGGAGCATACATGCCTTCATCTAATGTTGTAGCATATAATGCATCCTCTACACAATTGCAAAATTTCGGCAACACCTCATTGCCGAAAGAATATGAAAATACTATGGAGCAATTCCTTACAGAAGCTGACGTGGCTTCGTTAAAAAAGAGGCTAGCCCAAAATAACAGGATTAGTGCTCTTTGCCTTGAACAACATGAAAAGGGGTTGTTTCCTGATTATGATGCAATAAAAGCTAGAGTTTTGTATGAAGATGAATCATTGCCAATTGATAGACTATGCGAGGAAAAATATAGTTCTACACCAATGCATATGTCTTCACCTACTGTTGCAGCATGCTATATACCCCCTAAACAATTGCAAAGTTTCGGCAACACTCAAGTTTCATTGCCGAAAGAGTCTCAAAGCATTGGGGGGCAATCTCATGAGGATTGGATAGAAATTGCGATGAAAAAATTTAAAGCTCACCAAGCTGAGATGTGGGCTAAAATTAGACAAGAGCGAGAAGCCTTGCAAATTCAAAAAGAGAAAAGTATTGATTCAGGTAACAAAGTTATTTCGGTTATTGAAAAGGCCGAATCAAACATTACATGTACCGAATCAACTACAAAAGAAGTCTTGCCAATTATAGGAGCCAATGAAAAGAATGATGATTCGAAGAGTGAAAGTTCTTCGGCTGGAAAAGCCGAATCAACTAGTATGTATTCCGAATCCATCAAATCCAAAGAGGCAAGCACCATTGAGAAAGGGCATGGCAAGCACAAAACAGCTGTGCTTGATTCTTCTGAAGTTGAGGGAACCTATTTCCTGCCCTACGAGTTCCGTGCCAAGGAAATTGATGAGCATCAAGAACAAAGTAATATGGCCGAACAAAGTTTGGTTAATGATGAACATCAAGAACACAAGCGTGCAGCTGAGCAAAGTTCACTTGAAGATCATTCGAGTGATGAAGCACGGAATCAAGGAAAAGATGAGGATAAAGCGTTGGAGAGTCATTCAAAAGTGGATCAAAGTATTATTCAAGTGTTACAACCATCATACTCTCCCAACGTGTATGAAGAGGTATGTCTACCAAGTGATTTACCTATTTTTAGATTTGGTCACAACTTTATTGTTGATGCATCTATTGGAAAAATTATCATAAATACTTTTGAAAGACCAATTAAGGAGGGTGATTTACTTGTTAGCAACAAAATTGTTATAAAGCATATTGGTCAACCCATTGCACCATTTATAGAGACCGATAAAGATTTACTATCGCAGTCAAAGTACTTCCCATTGTCTTATTTAAAGTTTATATATGCATGGGTAGCTTTGCTTATTTCATACTTGGCTTGCATTTGGTCTCAAATGAGACATATATGTTATAACAGTTTTGATTTCAGAAACATAAAGCCAAGGTTTGAATCTTTTGAGAAAACCGATGCTATTGCAATATCTTATCCAAAGTCATCGGAGATAGAGTGCGAGACACAATGCATAGCCGAATGGGGTGCCAAATCTGAACCATTCGTTTGCTTAACTCCAAAGCCGTTCTCACAGCAAGATCGGCTAGAAAATAAAAGGTTTACCTTCAATTCAAACATGTGTGATCAGATTTTTGATTTGTTGCTGAAGAATGATTATATTAGAATTCTTGATCACCGTGTAAAGCCATCAATCCAAGGACGAATGTATTGTAAGTTGCATGATTCGTTCAAGCATAATTTTGAGGACTGCAATATGTTTCGTCAAATAGTTAAATCGGCCATTGATAGCGGACGATTGAGACTTGTTAAAACACCAAGGGATGACCAGTCTATTCCTATTGGTCCTGATGGCAAAAAGATTTTGCATCGGCTGCTTCAAGCCGATCCATTTAAAGACAAGAAGGTAAAAGCTGCAGGTGATGGGATCAAGCTTTCAAGTGCAAAAATTATTCATGAGTACAATGATGATATTCTTGAAGGCAATGGTTCTATCAAAGTTACGGTGAAGACGCCAAGCACTGGGGGGCAACAAGAAAATCCAATGATCGATGCAAGCACAACCAAAGAAAGCAAAGGCCGAAGTAAACGCAAAGGTAAAAAGCCGAAAGTCACTTTCGCGCAGCTATTGGAAAAATATCAGAAGATAAGTGAGGAAAAGATTGCTTATCGGCCAAGTAATTCAAAAGCATCAAGATTACCCCCTAGGCGCGAATCTAAAGAACGGTATTGGCAGAAGGGAAATTTCAATGCGTCGTATTCATATCCATATTTTGGGACGTCAATGCCAATGCCATGGATACCTCCCTGTGCTTATACGAATCAATATCCACCACGGGACAGGTATAATTCAAGGGCACATTATTCATCTTATTTTGAACCATCTCATCAAGATTATGCAGCTCCAAGAAGATCAACATTTGATGAACAATTACATAACCAAGACCGTTTCACTCAAAAGGAATCGGTCCGGAGCTCAAGAAAGAAGAAAGAGGTGGTCAGGCAAGTATATCGAGTCAAAAAAGATGGTCGTATGTGTGCCACTTCAGATTTTATTTTAAATGATAAAGAGCCAATTAAAGTGTTAACATTGGCTACTAAAGGCAAAGAAGTCGAGCAAGCAAATGTTCAAAATCAAGATGCCAAATCTGAACAAAAGAAGATGAGAGTGCACAAGGTTAGAAAAGAATTGCCATTGCTTGAACAAGAATCACAGCTGAGGCGCCCACTCGGCTTATCGTATTGGCAAAAGAAGGAATTACAAAAGCTTAGTGCACATGAACTGAGAAAGAAGAACATGGCATGGGTTCCCAAGAAGAGCAGTCAAACAGAAAATAATGTGCAAGCTTCTATTGTAACAAGTACAACAAAAGTGAAGAAGGAGAAAGAATCTCATAAGAAATTAAGCCGAAGGTTTTCGTCCACAAAAAATAATCGTCGGTTAGCACATCATTCATATTCTTCAACCATGCCATTGATACCTTTACCATGGAATTTATCCCCAGGTATGCCGAGTGGATTTCTAATATTGTGCCAGTGGAAAAGAAAGGCTCCGGCAAGTTGAGGGTGTGCATTGATTTCAGAGATTTGAATAGAGCTACGCCCAAAGATGAGTATCCTATGCCTATAGCCGACATGCTTATTAATGATGCTTCTGGACATAAGGTTATTAGCTTTCTTGATGGCAATGCGGGGTATAACCAAATTTTCATGGCCGAAGAGGACATGTCCAAAACGGCTTTTCGGTGCCCCGGTTTCCTTGGATTATTTGAGTGGACAGTGATGACCTTTGGATTGAAGAATGCCGGCGCCACATATCAAAGGGCTATGAATTTGATCTTTCATGATTTACTCGGTGTTATACTTGAAGTCTATATTGATGATATTGTTGTCAAATCGGATGCTTTTGAATCTCACTTAGCCGATTTGCGTTTAGCTTTTGAGAGGATGAAGAAATATGGGCTGAAGATGAATCCTTTGAAGTGTGCGTTTGGCGTGTCGGCTGGTAAGTTTTTGGGTTTCATTATTCATGAAGATGGCATAGAGATTGATCCCAAAAAGATAGAAGCTATACAAAAAGTGGAGGCTCCAACATGCAAGAGAGATATGCAAAAATTCCTTGGCAAGGTCAATTATTTGAGGAGGTTCATAGCTAATTTGTCAGGGAAGGTTGATGCATTTACTCATATCCTTCGGTTGAAGAATGATGTTGATTTTACTTGGGGGGCAAACCAGCAAGAAGCATTTGATATGATTAAGAATTATTTGTGCACTCCTCCGGTGATGAAGGCGCCCAAGCATAGAGAGCCCTTTAGACTTTACATTGCAGCCGAGGAAGGCATTATTGGAGATGTTTTGACTCAAGAAACCGAAGGAAAAGAGCATGCTATCACTTATTTGAGCCGACGCCTATTGGATGCCGAGACAAGGTATACATTTATTGAAAAATTATGCCTATGCTTATACTATGCTTGCACAAAATTGAGACATTATCTAGTACCAAGTGCTTGCATAGTAGCTTGTCAAACCGATGTCATTAAATACATGTTGCATAGACCAATTCTTAGTGGTAGAATTGGTAAATGGGCTTATGCTTTAATTGAGTATGATTTGGCATATGAGTCTCTAAAATCCATGAAAGGCCAAATTGTTGCTAATTTTATCGTTGAGCATCGGATTAATGACAAGCAAGATATTGATATAAACCTTGTCTCGTTAGTACCATGGAGATTATATTTTGATGGTTCAGTTTGTAGCAACGGCCAAGGTGTTGGTATTGCTTATATATCTCCTCATGGTGCTGTTTTTGAAGCCTCATGCCGCTTAGAATATTTTTGCACAAATAATCAAGCCGAATATGAAGCATTGTTATTCGGCTTAGAGATGTTGCTTGCTATAGGTGCTACACATATTGAGGCTTTTGGTGATTCGTTATTAGTAGTACAACAAGTATCCAAAGTTTTTCAATGTTTAGACGAATCACTTAATGTTTATCTTGATAAATGTCTAGATATAATTTCTACTTTGGATCATTTTAGCATTGCTCATATATCTAGACATGATAATTGGAGAGCAAACGAGTTGGCACAACAAGCATCCGGCTATCATGTCGATCATGGCATGTTTAATATCTCTCTAAAGCCGATGTCTTGTCTTGCTAACATAGGAGAGACCGAACCAGAGCCCACTGATTCGGTCACTAACAATAAATCTAGTGCAGATGAAAATCATGACTGGAGGAAGCCCATTATTGATTACTTGTGCAATCCGAGTGGAAGGGTGGACAGAGCTGTTCGGTGGATGGCTTTCAAATATACAATGAGAGACGATGGTCTTTATCGCCGAACGGTTGAAGATGTTCTCTTGAAGTGTTTGGACGAAGACCAAGCGAGAATTGCTATGGGAGAGGTTCATGAAGGAATTTGCGGCACTCATCAGTCGGCCCCCAAGATGAAGTGGTTATTACGACGTGCTGGATTTTATTGGCCGACGATGATCAACGATTGCTTCAGGTATTATAAAGGATGTGAAGCTTGTCAAAAGTTTGGTGATATTCAGTTGGCTCCCGCTGCTATGTTACATCCTATTATCAAGCCGTGGCCTTTTAGAGGTCGGGGATTAGACTTTATTGGAGAAATTCATCCTTCCTCTTCAAAGGGGCATCGGTTCGTGTTGGTGGCAACTGATTATTTTACTAAATGGTCTGAAGCAGTACCTCTCAAGAATATGACACATACGGAGGTAATTCAATTCATAAGTGAGCACATTATTCATAGATTCGGTATTCCGCAAACATTAACTACGGATCAAGGTTCATCTTTCATGTCACATCAAGTTAGAGAATTTGCCTAATCATATAAGATAAAGTTGCTCAATTCCTCCCCGTATTATGCTCAAGCCAATGGATAAGCTGAGTCTAGCAATAAGATATTGATCAAGCTCATCAAGAAGAAGATTGAGGATAATCCAAGAAGATGGCATGAGCTATTGTCCGAGGCTTTGTGGGCGCATAGAATCTCAAGGCATGGTGCAACAAAGGTTGGCGACCTCGTGTGGAAGGTGATTCTACCAATTGGTTCGAAAGACAAAAAATTCGGGAAGTGGTCTCCAAGTTGGGAAGGTCCTTTCGGGATTGCAAGAATAGTTACCGGAAATTCATATTTGGTGGAATCCATACAAGGAACATTGCTGCCTCGAGCTCTTAATGGCAAATATTTGAAGAAGTACCACCCGAGTGTGTGGCAAGAAGCCTAAATAGGCAATGGCCGATATATGATTATCGCCCTAAGAACAAACATGGCCGATATATGATTATCGCCCTAAGAGCAAACATGGCCGATATATGATTATCTCCCTAAGAACATAAATGGCCGATGGAGTGTTGACATCGTCCTTAGAAAAAGCATTGTGCAAGTTATTTTTCGGCACACAAGTTTTGCCGAAAAACAGGGGGGCATGTGTTGACACCAGATTTTGGCATGGTCAAAAACATAATTAAGAAGGCCTCAAATGGAAAAGTGCTCAAAGTGAGGAAGTTCCGTATCGTCTAAAGGAGAGACTTTGATATTTGGGCCATAGCCATCCGATCTCATCTCTAAGGCCGAAGTTGTGTTCGAAGTACTGAGATTTTGTATACAGAACACTATTCGGCTGATTAATCCCACTAGACGACCTCATATGAGAAAATGATCTACACGGATTGTCTTCGTCTCGTCGAATCGGTCGATTTTGATATGAAAATCGTCTCAATCCGAGATCGTATGCAAAAGTTACAGCCGTTATAAGATGCTGCTATAGCAGAGGGCGGTAGTACCGCTCGAGCGGTATTACCGCGCTTCTACTACCGCCCTACTACCACTTAAAAAACACTTCTGGATACCCGTGCGGAAGTGGCGCGGTACTAATACCCGGAAGTACCGCTTGGGCGGTACTACCGTGCCAAGAAGCGGTACTACCGCTTGCCGTTCACGCAGATTCGGACAGATTTTGAAGAGTCCGAGTTTGGCTAGTATTTTTGACCCTTTGGACGGAAATTTGGGTCCGTGTCTTGTACGGGAAGTCCAACCCCCTCTTAAATAGAAGAGGTGATGGCCGATTGAAACAACACACAATCAAACAAACACATCTACATCTTTTTACCCAACTTTTATCCCTCTCCCTTGTATCTTTCTTCTCGTTCTTCGTTCGTTCTTCTTGTTGCAGGACGGCGAACCTCGAGGCCCTAGGGGCGAGCGAATCGACCTAGGGCAGCCCATCGTCCATCCGTGACTCCTGACGGGTTCCATCCCGGAGAAGCGGTGCGTCGGGTTTCAAAAGCGCCCGCCGGATTGCTTGCGTACCGCGCTTCCAGACGGGCCTCCTTCGACATGAGCTGCGGTGCATCACCCCCGGTGTCGAGGGTACACGTGACGCGTTCGTGTGTCAACACACTCACACGCTCTCCCACAAATATTCTGTCTTTAAGCCATCCACTCAAAATCGGTGTCACCAACTATCATATCGGCCACACCGAGTTCCAAGCCAAGACAGAAACCCTAGCCACTTCCCATTCTCGGTACAACCAAGATTCACATCGGTGCAACCAAATTTCGGAGACCAACATTCTGTTGTCGCGATTTATAAAATCGGAATTTCCGAGTTTTGTAAATCGGTGCCACCGAGTTTGGAAACTGCCCTCGGCCACTCATTTCGGTACCACCGAGAATGATATATCGGTTTCACCGAGACTCCTAAAGCTACCACATTTTGAACAAATTGGTACGACCGAGTTTCATATCGGTTTCACCGAGTTGCTCAATAATGTTGTAACGGTTGAATTTTTGGAGATGCCTATATATTCCCCTCCACCACATTCCACTCGCAAGAGAAGCACTCAGAACTATTCCACACTTGCCCCATCCAATTTTCTGAGAGAGAACCACCTACCCTTGTGTTGAGATCAAGATCATCCATTCCAACCATATGGATCTTGATTTCTAGCCTCCCCAAGTTGCTTTCCATCCAATCAATCTCTTCCACCCAAGCCAAATCTGTGAGAGAGAGATTGTGTGTTGAGGAGACTATCATTTGAAACACAAGAGCAAGGAGTTCATCGTTACTATCGAGCCTATTACCTTTTGGAGGGTGGTGCCTCCTAGATTGGTTAGGTGTCGCTTGGGATCCTCCTACTTCGTGTTGTGGAGTTGAACCAAGAAGTTTGTAAAGGCAAGGAGATCGCCTACTTCGTGAAGATCTACCCATAGTGAGGCTAGTCCTTTGTGGATGGAAGTCGTTATGGAATAGTCAAGGTTGCTACTTCGTGGACCCTTATGGGTGGAGCCCTCCGTGGACTCTCGCGACCGTTACCCTCCGTGGGTCGAAGACTCCATAAACGTGGACGTACGATAGCACCACCTATCGGAACCACGGGAAAAATCTTTGCGTCTCCAAATTGCGTTTGATCTTCCTATCTCTACTCTGTCTTACATGTGCTTGTCTTACTTTCCGCTGCCATACTTGTTGACTAGCATGTGTAGGGTGTATTAGACTTGTTATGATTGCTAAATCTGCCCACAAATCAACTTGGGAAAAGGTTAGGTTTTTATTTGGTCAAGTAGTCTAATCACCCCCCTCTATACGTCTCTTCTATCGATCCCTACAAGTGGTATCAGAGCATTGGTCTCCATCGCTTCGGTTTCATCACCGTGGAGGAAGATGGATGTGTCTAGTTTGGGGAGTATTAGTTGTAGAGTGCTCGTTCTTGATGGGGAGTACTATAGTCAATGGAAATATAAGATGCTTGAACTATTCGATGAATTTCATTTAAGCAAGTATGTTAAGAGCCCCTATGTACCTCCCATTGATCCTTTACGTCCCACACACGAAGAGGAAATTGATATGCTATGCAATCTTAGAACTGTAAATCTTATGATTAGAGGATTGCCTAGAATTGTGCTTAATCAAATGAAGAATTTTGAATGTGCCTATACTTTGTGGAGTGATTTGGAGAAACGGTATCCAAATTATTCATTAAGTAATCTTGATGAAATTCTTCATAAAACTATTGTCTTTCACAAAATGATGCCTAGTGATCCTAAGTTTGACGACTATCTATTTGAGCTTAGAGACCTCATGCGTGCTAAAGGAGATGTCATAACTAACAACAACATCATTGTTGAAGCCATTCGCATTCATAATCTTGAACATTGTCATGATCACAACCCTAACGAATATCTTGTTTCTTATGACGAGGATTTCCCACTTGATGATGACAATGTGGAACATGGCTACTATGGTGAAGATGAGTTGTTCGACATCGAGCAAGAGAAGATCATAAAGAATCTAAGTCTCATGGCAAACTTCAAGGATTACATGTCCGGAGGAAAAGAGTGGATTCTCGATAATGGATGCACCGCTCATATGACCGGAGATAGAGACATGTTTGAAGAGATCACACCAAACCACGGACCACAAAGGTATGTATCTTTTGGAGACAACTTCAAGGGTAAGGTACTTGGTCTTGGTAAGGTGGCCATATCCCATGATAGCTCTATTCAAAACTTCATGCTTGTTGAATCCCTTGGCTACGATCTTCTTTCCGTATCTAGACTTGCCGACTTCGGTTTTAATGTGCTATTTACCAAAGTAGATTGCCAAGTGTTTCGTCAAGATAATCATAACATGGTCTTTACCGGTTTCCGTAGAGGTGATCTATATATTGTCGATTTCACTAAGAGATCCAAACCTCATACTTGTCTTATTGCAAAATCTTCTAAAGGTTGGCTTTGGCATAGAAGACTAGGACATGTTGGTATGCGTAATCTTGACAAGCTTATCAAAGGTGATCATATTCTTGGTGTTAAAGATGTTATCTTTGACAAAGATAGACTTTGTAGTGCTTGTCAAGCCGGAAAACAAGTAGGTGGAAGTCATCCCGTAAAGAATATCATGACTACTAGGAGACCACTCGAGATGCTTCATATGGATCTTTTTGGTCCCAACGCTTACAAGAGCCTCGGTGGAAATTCTTTTGGTCTAGTTATAGTTGATGATTTTTCCAGATTTACGTGGGTATTCTTTCTTTATGATAAGTCGCAGGTACAAAAGATCTTCAAGAACTTCGCTCGCAAAGCCCAAAATCAGTTTGAAGTGAAGATCAAGTAAGTTCGGAGCGATAATGGATCAAAGTTCAAGAACACAAATGTGGACACCTTTCTTGACGAAGAAGGGATTCTACATGAGTTCTCGGCTACGTACACACCTCAACAAAATGGAGTTGTTGAGAGGAGGAACCGAACTCTTATTGAGATGGCAAGAACGATGCTAGACGAATACAAGACGCCAAGACACTTTTGGGCAGAAGCCGTGGAAACAGCTTGTCATGCCACGAACCGACTCTATCTTCACAAGCTTCTCGGTAAAACGGCATACGAGCTACTCACCGGTAACAAACCCCAAGTTGGATACTTTCGGGTATTTGGCTCCAAGTGTTACTGTCACGCCCAAGATGCGATCCTATCCTTATTTTGGCACGAGGACCTCGACAGGGATAGAAGCGCATCTCGTCGTTTCGCAAGAATGGATATCATTACAAGTACATGTAAAGAAGAGATGAGTATATGGAATTGGCTTACACTCGCCACAAGCTACATCAATATCACATCAATACAACAACATATCCAAACATCATACAGAAGAGCAGGGTCCGACTACGGACGAAATCAAACGATAAAATGACATCCATCCTTGCTATCCCAGGCTGCTGCCTGGAACCCATCCTACGATCGATGAAGAAGAAGAAGAACTCCAAATCAAACAAAGCATCGCTCTCACGTCAAAGCATCGCATTACCTATACCTGCAACTGTTGTTTTAGTAATCTGTGAGCCACAGGGACTCAGCAATCTCATTTCCAAGGGTATCAAGACTATTAAAGCTTAATGGGTGAGGTATGGTTAAGTGGTGAGGCTGCAGCAAGCACTAAGCATTTATTTGAGTGGCTAACTTACGAGTAGAAGAATAAAGGGGGATGATTGTCGCATAAACGATCGTGAACTAGTAATGATCTCTAAGAGATCCTGAACACCTACTTACGAACAAACATAACCCCACCGTGTTCTCTCTCGGATAAGGACTCACGAGAAGAGACAGTCACGGTTACGCACACGGTTGGTGTATTTTATTTGAGTTTACTTCAAGTTTGCTATGACCGGGTGTTAAACAAAGTTTCGAAGTTGCCACTTAACCGCGGGCACGGCTTTCCGAAAAATTTAACCCTGCAGGGGTGCTCCAACTCATCCATCACAAATTAACCACACGCAGCGGGAATAACCTTGACCACGAATCTCGTGATCTTCCTAGGCAATTCCACTGGAAAACCGCAACCTCGAGATAGCCCGAAGTATTCTCGGAATTCCTCGCACAAGACGTTCGAGAAAGGTAAAACAAGTCCAGCAAGACCGCCCGACGTGTCGACGAACCCGATAGGAGCCGCGTATCTCGTTCTCAGGACACGACCGGATGAACACTACGTACGGCGACCTGATAGAAATCCCTCGAGTTGCCCCGAGGTGGCCCCGCAAGTGGCTCTGTTTTGGACCAACACTCATGAGGAGCACTGGCCTGGGTTGTTGATTAAAGATCCTCGGGTTAATTACTCCCTATGCAGGTTTATTAGTTATTAGGAAAATGTAGTACCAAAGTTGGGCCTTGCCAGACAAGTTTTATCTTAAAACGAAAATCAAGGGGGTGCCCATAACAACCCCGAGCATGTTAGGAGCGCTCAATTATGGAACATAACACCAGTACACAAGTAACTAGGGGCGGCAAGAGTGGAACAAAACACCGAGCAAAAGGCCAAGCCTTCCACCCTTTACCAAGTATATATGTGCATTAAATTAAATAGCAATAATATTGTGATATAACAAAAGGATATCCATGTTGGCACATGGAAACATTGCACCTGCAACTAGCAATGCTATAAGAAGGGCTGAGCAAGCGGTAACATAGCCAAACAATGTTTGCTGGGATGTGGAGGGGTTAGAGGCTTTTCATGGCAATTTGGGAGGCTAGACAACAAGTGGTAGGTAGCGAGACAGCGATTGAAACGAGACAACTAGCATGGCAATGATAGTAATGGTATCCAGGGAAATGATCATCTTGCCTGAGATCCCGCTAGGAAGAAGATCGAGTCCATGAAGAAGACGAACCAACGTAGTCGAACGGATCCTCACACTCCGAAGCGGTTTCGGAACTCTATCGAGAAGAAGCAATCGGAAACAACAATCAACACCACAACATATGCATGACATGTTGCACTAACAAACATGATGCATGTCCGGTTTAATTATGCAAGGCAAGGCAATCACAACAAACAAATACTACGCATTAAGTGAAGCTCAATATGCAACGGGTTGCATATTGACGAAACTCCACGTTCACAACATTTCGTTCACTCTCGTTTATTTACACGGCAAATTTAAATGTTGTTGACATGGCAAGAGGTGAAGCATAATGAAACTACACTATCTAGGCATCTTAAATGAGGCCGAAGACAACTTATAGTGTTTCCGAAACGACCCCATATGCATATTATGAGTTTGGTCCAGATCTGGAACTAATCAGGTTTTATATTTATTAAACAGGGAAATAAAGAGGACCATGTGATTCTACGCGTCATTCTAGTCGATTTACATATATAGATCATATAAAACGGAGCTACGGCCTAAAAGATATGACCAACACAAGGTCCATATGTCACGAATGCAAAATGCATGCGACCAACCACCACAAGCATGTTAAATCATGGATACAGCAAGATATTATGAAACTATATGAAATTCTAGTCAAGTTTCATATCGGACATGCTCAAAACGGAGCTACGGTTCAACCACAATCATCAATGCAAGATTTTATTTAAATCTGCCCAAAACAGCAACATGGCATATTGCACGCATGAAAACAACAAGCTACAAGATTCTAAAATGCACAAACTAAGCATGGGGCAGTAGAATATAACACACACTTCATTTCATCTTCACATATCATACTCAAAAGATTCATGGATCACATGGTAGGAAGCTCACAACATGGCAACAAAATATAGCAGATTAGGACTTAGTGAAAATAATAGTTTTTAGCATAGCAGATATTCATGGAGGCATATTGGCAGCTGTAAAACTATATGCTACGGGGCATATTATGGCATGAAACTTAACAGCATGGTAGTAGACATGATGCACTACAAATCATACCATGATGGCAAGGTCTAATTATGCATAGAATCATGGCTGGCATCATCACAACATGGCATTATGAAGAAAACAGATTCTCAGACTTAGTGAAAATTAGAGTAGACATGAGCAGCAGTTTTTAACAGATTGACATATTGAACAACAGAATTAATTATAATGCTAAACCTATTCATGCAAACTATTGGCACAACATGATAGGCAACAACATGCTTAACAATACATCTCATTGTGGCAACACCAAAAGAGCTATAGATCAATAGCAAACCACATGGCAAGACAACAACAAAATAACACAGATTTCAGACGTTGAAATATTTTGGACCCTCAAAACAGCACATTTTTATGGCATGTTGGCAACAAGAAAATAACACATAAACATGCATTTCTATAGCAACCAAAATGACCAGGGCCTAGCACACATGTTCAAGGGCATATCTCATGTTTTCAACTATTTCAAAATATGCATGGATTAATTCACACAAATTAAACAAAAGGGCATCATAGCTAAAATGACATGCACACAAAAATGCTCAAATGACAAAACTAATTGCGCTGATGAATTCTATGGATTTTTCTACCCCACAAACATATATAATATGCATAGGTTCATGTAGGAAAATATGTCACAATTAATTAGGCAAGTTTATGGCATAAACCTATTAGTAAAGTTATGTATGCAAAATAATGCAACCAACACATGAAATATTTTTAGCATGCATGAAAAAAGGCCTATAAAAATGCTACACATTTTTCATATAGGGTTTGATTAATTCCAATGCACAGTTAAATATGAATGCGCAATGCAAATCCTAACAATTATGCCAATTCACAGAAAATGACATGTTAAACATTTTTATCATTTATGAAAGTGGAATATTGTGAATCTACTCGAAATTCTATATGTATTACATATATAAAGTATTTGGATATGATGCACGGTTATTTAATTAGGAGCATATTAAAATCGTGGGTTTTTCTGCCAATCGGTCAATCCAGAGATAATTAGGAAATTCGCAGCACTAAAAAAAACAACTACGGGCCGAATCTAACGAGCCCAACAGCAGCGACGGATAGCGAAATGGCGCACGAGCGGGATTTAGGGGCGCTCACCACAGTGGGCCAAGCCCATGTCGGCGGCGGCTTGGCTGGGCCCTGGCTTGGGCCAGCTGGGGGCACTGGGCCTCGGGGCAGGCGCGGCCCACGCGGGCGGCAGCGCTCGGGCGAGTGAGTGGCTCGGGCGGGAGCTTCGTCTCCCCCGAGCTGCAGGCCATGGCTGCGGTGGGGAACTCCGGTGACGGCAGGACTGGGGCGGAGGCCGACGGGGATGACCGGATCTGGCCTCCCGCGGCCGGATCCAGGCAACAGCGGCGGCGGATGGAGCTCCGGCGGTGAGCTGCGGCGAGGCCGCCATGGCAGGGACCTCCTGGAGACGAACCGCGGGGAGAGGGAGACGGCGACCCGCGAGGCTGCTCGCCGGCAACGGACGAGGCAACGACGGGGGCTGGCCAGCGTGGGTGTGGCAAGGTCTGGCGGGGCACGGCTCGCCGTCGGGGCAGCGGTTTGGCGTCGGCTCGGGCGTGAGCTCGGGGAGCTCCTCTCCCTGGATCGAGAGCGGATGAGGCGGATGGGCTCGTCCGGGCCCAGATGGGCTCGGGCGGGCCCCGATCTGGGCCAGGAGGGCCGCGCGAGGTGGGAGACAGGGAAGGAGGCGGCGGGAAGCTGGTTGGCTGGGCGCGGATCCCGAGGAGGCTAGGGTTAGGCTAGATTAGGCAGGGATGGGCATCTATTTATAGCAATTGGGGTAGGGTTAGCAATTTCGTCCGAATTCGGACCGTAGGATCGTGATCGGACGGCTCCGGCGATGGTTAGGGGCTAGGCTAGGCTAGTGGGCTGTGTAGAGTGGGTTGGGCTGAGATGAGAGGAAGTTTTGAGGCCCGTGACAGGTTTTCAAACACCGCAAACGTCCAACGAATAAACCGATGACGGTGACGCTACGGTCGACCGTTCGGGTATCAAACGACCTCCGATTGCGGCGAAATTTGGCAGGCGGTCTACCTACAATGTAACAAGACCGCATGCCAACTTTCGACCCAATCCGAGAATATTTCCGTGCGCTTTTAAAAACATTTTTTAAACGATGCCGCGGGCGCGTGTGAGTGTGGTTGGTCTCGAAATGGTCGACGACACGAACGGAGAGAACCGGCAGCTACGAACGGAAGCAAATTTTCGAAAACGAGTGACGATGCTATGCAGATGATGCGATGATGAATGCGACAACCAAACGAATCACACGATGACAATGGAATAAAACGGGAATCTTCTGGAGCGTCGGTCCCCGGCTGTTACAGTTACATTCTTGATAAGCATCGTCGTTCTAAATTTGCTCCTAAATCTCATGAAGGTTTCCTACTCAGTTACGGATCAAACTCTCACACTTACCGTGTCTACAACAACTTCACTCGAAAAGTTGAAGAGACGGTAGATGTGAAGTTTGATGAATCTAATGGTTCGCAAGTCAAACAATTGCCAAATGATGTAGGAGATAAGGAACCTTCGGAAGCTATCCAAGACTTGTCCATTGGCAAGATTCGTCCCATGGAGGTGAAGGAAAGTACTTCGTCAACTCAAGTGGAAGCCCCTACTTCACGTCAAGGTGAACCTCAACACGACATGGAGGCATCCACAAGCGATACACGACAAGATGAAGAGGAGGAAGAAGCTCATCATGACGATCCACCACAACCACCTTCACCACCACCTCAAGGCAACGACACCTTCAACAACAGTGAAGAAGAAGATGATGATTAAGAAGCTCCACCATCCAACAAGCAAAAGCTACCCCGAGTTCGAGCAAGAGTGGACAAAAACAATCCTCTGAATCAAATCTTCGGTGACATACAAATCGGGAGAATAACTCGCTCTAAAACTCGACTAGCTAACTTTTGTGAGCATTATTCATTCATATCTAGTATTGAGCCCTTGAAGGTAGAAGAAGCTCTTCAGGATCCGGATTGGATGAACTCTATGCACGAGGAACTTCACAACTTCGAGAGGAACGAAGTGTGGACACTTGTGGAGAAGCCCAAGGACGAGCAAAACATCATCGGAACCAAATGGATGTTTCGGAACAAACAAGACGAAGACGGTCAAGTCGTACGCAACAAGGCGCGTCTCGTGGATCAAGGCTACACCCAAGTCGAAAGTATGGACTACGGTGAGACCTATGCACCCGTTGCTAGACTTGAAGCTATCCACATTCTTGTTGCTTATGGTAATCACCATGATATCACGCTTTATCAAATGGATATTAAAAGTGCATTCTTAAATGGTGAGATTGAAGAAGAGGTCTATGTTAAACAACCCCCCTGGTTTTGTGTATCCTAAGAAACCTAATCATGTCTACAAGCTTCGTAAAGCTCTTTATGGTCTTAAGCAAGCCCCACGTGCTTGGTATAAATGCTTAACGAAGTTTCTCATTGAAAAGGGTTTTGAAATTGGTAAAATTGACGCAATCTTATTCACTAAGAGAGTTGATGGTGAATTATTTGTGTGCCAAATTTATGTGGATGATATTATCTTTGGATCTACTAACCCACAATTTAGTGAAAGATTTGGAAGGTTGATGTCTGAGAAGTATGAGATGTCCATGATGTGTGAGCTGAAATTTTTCCTTGGTTTGCAAATCAAGCAAACAAGAGAAGGAACTTTCATCTCTCAAACCAAGTATACAAAGGATTTGATCAAGAAGTTCAACATGCAAGAGTGTAAAGGTATGAAAACTCCTATGCCTACTAGTGGACATGTTGATCTTACCAAGGAGGACGAACCGGTTGATCAAAAGGTTTATCGATCTGTGATTGGTTCATTGTTATATCTATGTGCCCCCCGTCCCGACATTATGCTTAGTGTATGCATGTGCGCTAGATATCAAGCTGCTCCTAAAGAGTGTCATCTTAAGGCTGTGAAAAGAATTGTGAGATATTTGATACATACACGAAAAATTTGGCATATGGTATCCCAAGGGATCTTATTTTAATCTTGTTGGCTATTCCGACTCGGACTATGCCAGAGACAAGGTTGATAGAAAATCCACCTTGGGTACTTGCCAATTTCTTGGTAGATCTCTTGTGTCTTGGTCCTCCAAGAAACAAAAGTCGGTATCTCTATCTACTGCCGAAGCAGAATACATTGCCGCTAGATCATGTTGTGCTCAATTGCTTTGGATGACTCAAACTCTTAAGGATTATGGAATACATGTGAGACATGTTCCATTATTGTGTGATAATGAAAGTGCTATTAAAATTGCCCATAATCCCGTGCAACATTCTCGAACTAAGCATATTCAAGTTAGACATCATTTCATTCGTGATCATGTTGCCAAAGGAGATATCAATCTCAAGCATGTTCGTACTGAAAAACAATTGGCTGATATCTTTACTAAGCCACTTGATGAGAAAGTGTTTTGTCACTTGAGGAGTGAGTTGAACATCCTTGATGCTTCAAACTTCAGCTAGACTCACTCGGTTGCATGCAAGGGCATGAGCTTACATGATACTTCCATGATACACTTGACATGTTATCTTATACCATGGAAATATATGCTCCCTTGTATTGCAACTAATCTTTTGTAGGTACTTGGAAGGACTTCATTCCACAAGATTGCCAACAACTCCAATCATAAGCAATCTTGTCATGACCAAGTATCCACAACCCTTCTTGTTGATGGAAGGAAGAAGCCAACTCAACCATATCCTTGACATATATTTGATATGATCACATTTTCTAATTCTCAGTTGATATCATGTCAAATGGATATATCTTGTTCTTCCTTGCAAGACTAACCCATGTAGGTGAAAAGAGAACCAAAACAAACAAGGACTGCTCCCAACTCAAGATGATCTTCATCAACATCGAGCATCCACAACAAGTTCTTCTACATGCTACGTCATCAACATCACTCAAAGGTATGTACTCTTATCCTTGAAAAAGCTTTACTCCAAGTCATGAGATAAACAACTTAAGTGATATGAAAACATCAAAATGCTTAATCAAAAAATGGTAACCCCATTTTGAGCTTAACGATGAGTATGACCTATTATCAAGTATTCTTGCTTGGCTCCTATGTCAATATACTCTAATATAGGTGACCTAGTCACCGACCATCATCTAGATGAAGCTTCCAGTGTGGTTCATCCTATATTTGCAAAATTTCTTGGAACCACTCAAATCTTCTCTAGTTGATGTTTCTTTGTAAAGTCTTTTGCATTTCCTTTGAAGATTCTCTTGACATTTTGTTACAAGTTTTCCAAACTCATTTGCGATTTTCTGAAACATTACCAAGTTTCTGTTTACTCTTCGGAGCCTCCGACTCAAACAACTCGGCTTCACCGATTTAGCAGATAAGCTGCATGACCATAATTCGGTTCCACCGACTCGTTTGTCTCGGAGCCACCGATTTGATTTCTTTTCTGGTTTGTGTTCATATTAGCAAATCTTTATTTCTTCAGTGATTCCTTTGATATTAAAAAAATTGGGGAGAAACTTTATTCAAGGATCCCTAACTCAAAGGAGGAGAAGCCTTAGATACTGTCTATGATTCTCACTTTTCTGTGAACCCTATATTCTATGACTCTTGTTCTCAAGAATCCCTTCTGACTCCATGATCCCTGTGTCTGACCCTGTGTATAGACCTTTTTGGAAATTAATGCCAAAGGGGGAGAAATACCAAAGCTTCAATGCTAAATGGGGAGATACATGCTTCAATACAAAGTGAGAGATATAATCAAGGGGGGAGAATATCAAAGCTTATGCTTACATAGACAAGGGGAGAATACCAAAGTAGGGGGAGAAGTTTCATTGCTTTCCAAAGGAGAGAGAGATTCTCATGTTAGACTTGTCTCACCCTATCCAATCCCAATATCTACAAGTTAAGATTTAGGGGGAGAGGATGATCTACCATTTCACATCTAGGGGAGAAAGTTCTAAATGTTCTTGGAGACATATCAATCTTATGGAATACTATCTTCTATATGTTCTCCACATCTTGGTACTATTGAGTTCTATCGCTTTTTGATTTGAAGAATACTCATGTGTTTCCTAACATTGTTTTCTCAAGTGTGTTTCTACTACTAGAATGCTCAAGAACTCAAGGTAAGTGTATGCATCATATCTTTGATCAAGAAGATCTCTTGCTTCTTGCACATACTGTTTGCAAGAGTGAAGTCTTGAATAAGGATACAACTCATTCATATATATTTGATGCATATAGCCAAGATACACATGACTCATCATATCCCTTCTACTATATGCGTGTCCATGCATTCCAAAGCAACTATCCTCAAAAGGATTGCACACATTTAGGGGGAGCAAGTTTTAGTCATGTGTCTTTCAAAGTCTTCATTTTATCCATGCATATCTTTATTTGAAGCTTTGATTGTATGTTGTCATCAATTACCAAAAAGGGGGAGATTGAAAGCACATATGCTCCCTTGGTGGTTTTGATAATTCATGACAACATACATTGTCTCTTGGACTAACATTTTTACCTAGTGTATTTCAGATAAAAGTCCATAGAGGAAGATGGGTTGGCAAAGGATTGTGAGGAGACCCCAAGATGCAAGGAATGGATTGGCAAAGCTTAAAGCTAGAAGACTCTACATTTTACTTTGTGATAGAGTCCATAGGAAAGCCAATACTATCAAAAGGGGGTGAGATATTAATGGTGAATGAAATGCTCAAGTGATCAAGTGTTAGCCACCAAATACACTCACAAGCTCTCCCACAAATATTCTGTCTTTAAGCCATCCACTCAAAATTGGTGTCACCAACTTTCATATCGGCCACACCGAGTTCCAAGCCAAGACAGAAACCCTAGCCACTTCCCATTCTCGGTACAACCAAGATTCACATCGGTGCAACCGAGTTTCGGTGACCAACATTTTGTTTTCTCGATTTATAAAATTGGAATTTCTGAGTTTTGTAAATCGGTGCCACCGAGTTTGGAAACTGCCCTCGGCCACTCATTTCGGTACCACCAAGAATATATCGGTTTAACCGAGACTCCTAAAGTTACCACATTTTGAACAAATTGGTACGACCGAGTTTCATATCGGTTTCACCGAGTTGCTCAATAATGTTGTAACGATTGGATTTTTGGAGATGCCTATATATACCCCTCCACCACATCCCACTCGCAAGAGAAGCACTCAGAACTATTCCACACTTGCCCCATCTAATTTTCTGAGAGAGAACCACCTACCCTTGTGTTGAGATCAAGATCATCCACTCCAACCATATGGATCTTGATTTCTAGCCTCCCCAAGTTGCTTTCCATCCAATCAATCTCTTCCACCCAAGCCAAATCTGTGAGAGAGAGATTGTGTGTTGAGGAGACTATCATTTGAAACACAAGAGCAAGGAGTTCGTCGTTACTATCGAGCCTATTACCTTTTGGAGGGTGGTGCCTTCTAGATTGGTTAGGTGTCGCTTGGGAGCCTCCTACTTCGTGTTGTGGAGTTGAACCAAGAAGTTTGTAAAGGCAAGGAGACCGCCTACTTCGTGAAGATTTACCCATAGTGAGGCTAGTCCTTCGTGGACGGAAGCCGTTATGGAATAGTCAAGGTTGCTACTTCGTGGACCCTTATGGGTGGAGCCCTCCGTGGACTCCCGCGACCGTTACCCTCTGTGGGTTGAAGACTCCATAAACGTGGACGTACGATAGCACCACCTATCGGAACCACGGGAAAAATCTTTGCGTCTCCAAATTGCGTTTGATATTCCTATCTCTACTCTCTCTTACATGTGCTTGTCTTACTTTCCGCTGCCATACTTGTTGACTAGCATGTGTAGGGTGCATTAGACTTGTTATAATTGCTAAATCTGCCCACAAATCAATTTGGGAAAAGGTTAGGTTTTTATTTGGTCAAGTAGTCTAATCACCACCATGTAGATGTCTCTTCTATCGATCCCTACACACCCGCACTTACTCACTAGTGGGGCCAGTCAATGCTGACTAGGCCTAGTCAAACCTGACACGTGGGGTTGTTAGGATTAGTACTAATCTAAGCAGGAAAATAATGCAATGTTAATTAAAGGATGGGGCTCATATGTCAGTTCGTCAAGGGCTAATTAGTAGAGTAAATTAGTGGTTAGTTAATACGACCATATCAGCATCACCGGAGCTTAACGCTGACGACCTAGAGACGTGGCGATGTGTGCTCGAGAGGCCACGGGAAGACCAGTTGAGCGCACCAAGAGGCGGCTCTCGCTCGCGCGCATCTAATAGACAAACCGGGAGGCCGAGGTGTCGCCGTAATCGAGGACGACGAGGACCTCGTTGGCGGCGCACAACGGGCTTGTTGGGGATGACTCTATGGTGCACCAGAAGGTTGTCTAAGGGGTGTGTTGGCCACCTGGGAACTTCATGAGCACATATGTGTGCTCGGCTTCGTCAGCCTTGAACTCGGTCAACGACGGTGACAAGTGCGGCACCGCGAGCTCTCGGGCACGTCGGCTACCTTATCTACATCATGAAATTGATGGCGGGGACAGAGGGTAATTGTGGCGTTGCTCACAACGGTGATGAGGAGCAACTCAGAAGGTCGGGGAAGCTCGGGGCTTGGCGAACTGATGGCGCCAGTGGTCAGCTTTCGAGGATGAAGGCGACGTCAATGGCGAGGATGTAGGGTGTTCGGGCATGTGTGTGACGGTGGAGAGGTAGGGGTGTCCAGGCGGAGCCGATAGACAAAGCGGTGGGGAGAGGGGAGCATATTGGCTATGACGGTTCACGATGACGCGGCCATGACGCTCGTGGGCATGAGGTGGTGAGGAAACGGGAGAAGGAGAAAGTGACCAGAGAGAGAGAGAGAGAGAGAGAGAGAGAGAGAGAGAGAGAGAGAGAGAGAGAGAGAGATCAGTTGTGGGGGCTCATACACGTCTCTTGGACATGGATTGGGATGAAGGGGAAAACGACAACATGAAGCAGGAGGTGGCGAGGTTGAAGACGGCCGGGAACTAGGCCGGGCATGCTGCTACAGTGTTGGTCATACGTAAGTTTCTCTCTCTCTCTCAAATTTCCTTCTCTTTTTCTTTATTGTTCCAATCCATTTAATTTGGTTTTGAAACCAAATCAGTTTTATCTTCTAGAAATTTATTATGTGGGCTAGGCCAAAGCCACATACAAAGTTTCTCGGGTTTTTGGACTTATAAATCTTTTATAGAGAATTATAACTCCAAATCAAATACCATATTGATTTAATTCAAAGTCAGAAACAATTTCTTAAAAATGTTCATGACTTTTGTTTGAGTCATAATTCTTGTTAAAAATATCAAACGTTAAAGAAGGGCATTTTGGGTTCAATCAAGATTTGGGTTTGGATCTTAAAAAATATCTTCTAGGCTTTGAATTCCCTCAATTCAGGTATAAAGATTGTTCATGCTTAGCTAGCCTAGTACATTATCAGATACTAGTACAGGTCGCGCAGTCACACATCTCAATACGGGTGCTTTTTTCATTTTTCAAAATGAAGGATGACCCCTGACCTTTATATCAGACCAATGAATATAATTATATTATTAATTATTCACCGAGAAACTCCTGACCAAGATGTGCGAGTTATTGAGTCGCTTCTACCCGCCGGAGAGACGATCGGATCGATCGGTCGCTAGGTTAGCTAGCTCTACTAGGCTCGTATGCACGTGAGTTCAAGACATGCCCATGCGCGTGTAAGGTGCACATCCGGCTCTCGACGCTTGAGACCGGCCGCATCCACACGCACGTGTACCCACTCCTATCCCTCCACCTTGACGGCATCAAGAATACGCCTGGGCATGGGCAGCCCGGCCCAGCCGGGCCGGGCCTGATCGTGCCATCGGGCTGGGCTCGGGCCTGGAAAGCGAGCCCGACGAGCAGACCGGGCCGGGCTCGGGCTTGCAAAACACAATTTTTTAGCCTAGATTGGGCTGGGGCGGCCGGGTTTTATCGGGCTTTCCGGGTTCGAGCCCGATTTGTTAGGCCTGAAGGCTGGGCCAGGCCGGGCTCGGGCCCGAGGTTTCCCGTTCGGGCTTTTTCAAGCCCGGCCCGAAACCCGGCCCGGCCCGGGTTATGCCCAAGTTTAATCAAGAAGATGGGGGAGCTCCATCTCTCAGTGCATTTGTCGAGCAGGTCGACGCTGGGCCTGCTCCAGCATACTCACAGCCGCACCTGTCGCCGATGCACTACCACTACCCGATGTCCGTGGTGCAGCAAGAAAGGTTGAGGCGGCAGGCACCGGATGGACCTGCCGCTTAGACCCGGACACGGACAGCCCGAGCCGGCTCAGCTTTTCCGCCCGAAAGCCTAAAAAAAACCAAACAGGGCAAAAGAGCAGCTTCAACCGCAACTTCAACCGGTCGATCAAACAGACGCGTGTTTTGTCTATCTTTTGTTCGTTTGAGCTGGCGTGTCCGTCCCTTTTATGTTTGGGTCGACCGTGCATCCAATGCGCGGACCCAAATACCATCCTTGCAGTCGGCCGCATCCATTTTTTTATCATGTGCACATATTTTTGGTTGGCATTGGCATGCTATTTTTTATTTCACCAAAGACATTTTGATACATACATTTTTTTTATCAATTCTTCGCTATGAGTATAAGATTAAAGAATACAAAAACCATAATTAGACATTTTAAAAGATGTCCAACTTTCATAACTGCTCCTACTAGTTGAACTAATATCTTCTCTATGTCTTCATTGCTGATCTGCAGGTTCTTGAACTTGATGATGTCTTCTTCGATTCTAAAGAAGTAGACGTTGCTTCCTCTTTGGCCTCTTCTTTAGTCTCATCTTTAGCTTCAATTCTAGTAAGAAGTGCACGAACATCTAACAAATTTCATGCGATCAATAGATCGATGTATTCTTCTTTCCACCAAAACTTGCATCCCTTCTACACACAAATTTGAGCAAACAAGCTACCGAAATTGCGTCGAATCGAAGAGCAAAAAGACAAACAAATATCACGTACCCCGTCTTTTTTGCACTTGACGAACACCCAATCGGGATGTTCCAGCGTAGTAGAAACACGGCGGACAAATTGCCGCGGACAGTCGTCGCACTTTATGAGCGGCAATGGTGAGCCAACAAGCCTCTGGGCCAGCGCCGAGCCAGGGCGACGGCCGGCGTCGCTTTGCCGGCGAACTGACGACGGGACAAATCCGAGCGACTAGAGGCAGATTGAGCACCTGCATGCGGCACCGAGGCATTGCCCGGGCTGGGTGGACCGACACCCTGCCAATACATGGCAAGCGCAGTCGCCGGCGCCTGGATTCGGTAAATCCCGCCGCCAGGATGCGCCAAATCCGGCCGCCTCCGCCGAAGATCTACCACTAGGCCTCCCGCATCGGGACGTAGGAGGCACCCCGTCGGTTGATGTGCTGCTGGGTGGAGGAGGGAGGGGCGGAGAGCAAGGTGGCCGGCGAAAATGGGTGCCGACTCAAGGTTTGTGCAGACGGGCGGCGGGTGGGGTAAGGGGATAAAAAAGGGGAGATTGTGAAACCGACGGGCGGGCCAGAGGAAGGAGTACGCGGGCGAGGTGTGTCTCCGCACCGTCGCAAACGTGGCCCAAATTTGGGCTGCAAATAGGTCGCGCGAGGGACATAAAGCGGAGGCGTGTCCATTTGGGTCGGTGCGTTGGGCCATTTTTTGTGTCCGCGTCGACCCAAACGGACACGGACAGACGATTTGGGTCGGCCCGTTGGAGTTGCTCTAAGTGACTATTTTATTACAAATATGGGTATAACATATTATTTAAATATCCTAAATTAGTTATTTTAATTTAAAAAGCATACTATTCATGTACTTCGGGCCGGGTCGGGTCAGGCTTGGGCTTGGGATTTTGAGGTCAGGCATTGCAAAGCCGTGCCCAAACTAGGCCCGGGCCGAAGGATACCCAAGTTTACCGCCGCTCCATCCGGAGTGTGCAGAGTACCTTGGCGAGCTTAGAGGATCTACAACTAGAAGTATCAAATGTGACCCTCTATATATGTGCACACATGTCCGTAGACAGCGACGGACCGATCCCTATATACCCACATCCACAATCACATTCCTCATATCTTAATACCCAAAACCATGCAAATTCATGGTGGACAATCATAAAATACAAAACATCGTATATTTAACGATACAAAGTTAGTGTAGTCTGAATACATTTAGTACGTGCTAAAATAAAATCCAATAGTCATACAAATGAATATATGACTTCAGTCCTGACGTTCACTGATCCTCTTCTTCATGCAAAGCAAACACTTCTTCGCTTCATCATTCAAGAGGTTGATGTGCTATATCATAATCCTCGACTCCTCCACATCTCTTGCAAGCCGCAACCTCTCTTTCACGAGCTCAAGACTATGCAATGTCACTGTTTGTTCAAGCTCCCATTTTTCAACTTTCTCTCGCCTCTTCAATTCAATTTTGTTCTTCTCCAAGATCAACCTCTCCCGATTGAACTCCATCTTCCCCCTTTGCACATCGATGAACATTTTATACCTTTCCTCCTTGTTCACCTCCTTGGCATAAAAAATGCTCGTCCAAGTGGTGGACATTTTGCTTGGCGCCCCCTGACACGCCACCCTCTCCTTCTCCCACTTGTTCTCCATCACTTGGCGGTTTATCTTCGGCACGATTGGTTGCAAGTCTGCCCCACCATTCTCTTCTTCTCCTTCCTCATCAACTCCAATTGATTGAGTGGAGCTTGACCCATCGTTTTTCTTCATCTTCTGCATGGCATTTTTAATATCCTTGAACATGGGTTGCTACTTTGGTTTCCCATTCAATTTAAACCAAATTTTTTAAAAAATGAATGTCTTCTTATTCACTTGATGGTACAATGTCGCCGCCAAAATTGCACGAGTTTGAATTCTGATGTCGCTTTGGTTCTGGCTAACAACTTGCTTAAGATAACCAACAAATTTGCTCACAATTTCTTGGATGAGTGGCCATATATGTTGGAGAGATCATGGGACACGCTTTGTAACAATTGGGTGTCGCTTCACATGGTGTTTTTGCTCATGGAAAAGTTTAGGATTTTTTTCTCAATATTTCTCGCTTTTGTGCTCGGCTCCACATATTGGGTCCATGCTCGTGTTACAACAACTTTCCACAACAAAACATCTTCACATTGTGTGAATGCCGGACCTCTTGGCTTCACTACTTTCGCACCCATTTTATTCTTTGTTTTAGTGTGTGATGTTTGCTCAAATTCAAACATCGAGGAATTGGTATCTGATACATCTCCAATGTATCTATAATTTTTTATTGTTCCATGTTATTATATTATCAATCTAGGATACTGTATATGCAATCATATGTTATTTTATACTCCCTCCATTCTAGAATATAAGGTGTATTGTTTTTCGTGCAAGTCAACCATTTGAATGTTTGACCAAGATTTATAAAATAAACTAACAAATGTTTGCAATATCAAAATAAATAAAATATAAAACTACATTATATGATGTATCAAATGATATAAGTTTTGTATTGTGGATATTGATATATTTTTCTAAAAACTCGGTCAAACATGACCTCGTTTGACTTTTGAAAAAACAAATACACCTTATATAAAGGAACGGAGGGAGTATCATTTTTGGGGACTAACCTATTAACCTAGTGTCTAGTGCCAGTTGCTGTTTTTTGCCTGTTTTTGGTTTTTCAGGAAATCCATACCAAATGAAGTTCAAATGCTACGAAACTTTTTGACGATTTTTTTTCTGGATAAAAGAGAACCTGGAAGCTTCGGGAGGACTCAGGAAGGGAGACGAGGAGATGGAAGGCAATAGGGCGCGCCATGATGCCTTCTGCGACCCTTGTGGCTTCGTCTGACCTAATTCCACCTTCATAAATTCTCTAAAATCGGGAAACCAACAGAGAGCCACCTGAAACACTTTTTCGCTGCCGCAAGCCTGTGTTTCGACGAGAGGCCATCTGGAGACCTTTTTCGATCCTCTGCCGGGGGGGAATCGACCATGGAGGCCATCTACATCAACCCTGCTGCCTCCATGATGATGAGTGAATAGTCCACCACAGACCTACGGGTCCATAGCTAGTACCTAGATGGCTTCTTCTCTCTCTTTGATCTTCAATACCATGTTCACCGCGATTCCCGCAGTGATCTATTCGATGTAATCTTCTTTTGCTGTGTGTTTGTTGGGATCCGATGAATTGTGGGTTTATGATCAGATTATTTATTGAAAGTAATTGAGTCTTTTCTGAATTCTATTATGCATGATTGTTATAGCTTCGTATTTCTCTCCGATCTATCGGTTTGATTTGGCCAACTAGATTGATTTATCTTCAGGAGGAATGGTGCGTTGTAATGGGTTCAATCTTGCGGTGCTCTATATCCCAGTGACAGAAGGGGACAAGACACATATTTGTATTGTTGCCATTAAGGATAGAACGACATGATCTAAAACTATTGCGTGTCTTATTTTGTCTACACCATGTCACCTTGCTCCAAGCATTACTCTGTTTGTTATGAACTTAATACCTAGAGAGGCAAGCATAGAAGGCGCTCCCGAAGTGGAGTACTAGTAGTAGATGGAGAATCTTTTCGGTCTACTTGTTTATGGACGTGATGCCTATATACAAGATCATTGCCGTGAATAACATGTCAGAACTATGCGCAGTTCTGGCAATTGCCCAACAGTAATTTGTCGACCCACCGTATTCAATATTCAAGAGAGAAGCCTCTAGCGAATACTATGGCCCCCGGGTCTACTTAAACATAAATACAAAAAACTAAACATACTTTTCTAACATTTATTTACTTTTATTTTATTTTGTCTTTACAATATCTATTTCTATCAAGATTTAATCCTTGCAAGTAACGAGTTCAAGGTGCTTGACAACCCTCTTGCCCATGTTGGGTGCAAGTGTTTGGTTTTGTGTGTGTAGGTGTTGTTGAAAGGAGTTTGTTTGGTTCTCCTATTGGTTCGATAACCTTGGTTCTCACTGAGGGAAATACTTATCTCTACTGTGTTGCATCTCCTCTCCTCTTCGAGGAAAATCCCAACGCAGCTCACAAGTAGCAGTATCCTCCATGGTAAATGGCAAAGACTCTTGACCATCATCTATCATTCCATGCAATATTTGTTCCTACAATATGCCTTGCAATTTAACTATCATCCTATAAGTTTGAGCCAATGGTATGTGAAATGATTGCAAGTACAAAACGGGCAAAGATTGTACCGAGTCTTGGTTAGGCGTTCTGTCGAACAGGTTGTGTCGATGCCCGAACCCGCCATTGCCCTATGCCCGCCCGATGCAGGAGCTGCGTTGAGTCCGCTGTCGTGGACACGTCAGGGACAGCTTGTGAGAATCTCAAATTTGGGATGCCCGTCCACTGGGAGGGCGGAACGGAGTCGGGCTCCGCCGACAAGTTGTTTTTACCCGCGGCCACGATCTCTAGATTGGTGGCTGTCGCGACATAGTCCATGTCCTCTGCAGTAGACACGAAGGGCATTTCAAGACCGGCCGCCTCCACAATTACCTTTTCCGTGGCCTCACGTGCGTGCTTCCTCCAGCGACGCTCCTTCCGCGCAAGGTTCTCCGCCTTGCAAGGAGCCACTAGGTCGGGGAGCCCGGCCGATTACGCTGAGGAATCATCTGTGGCCATTATTGCGGACTGGGTTTTCGGCAACAACATCCGCAACGACGGATGAGGACGGCAAGATAGGGGGAAGTTGCACGGATGGGCGGAGGCGGGAAATGGAGGACGAGGGCCGGAATGTTTCGGTCGAACGGGACAAGGAGAAGTCAATTTTGAGAGGATTTGGGATGGATCCGGCTTGTCGAATCTGACGTGGCGGCCGTGTCCAAGCGCGTCAGGGAGTCCCCATATCGGCCCCATATGTGGGTCGGGTATGGGGAGTGTCGGTCAGTTCGAACGTTTGGGCGGGATTTGTGAGGTCCGGTTGGTGGCATTTTTTTGACCGGACACTCACTGGGCAGCCTACCCGGACGTTTGGGCTGAATATGGGGGTCCTGTGGTAGATGATCTCATGGGCACCGGTGGAGCATGCAACACAACAAGGCCCATTTCTTTCGCATCATGTCCGTGCCCGGGCCGATGTTTGTTGCGGTTAAGTGGTTTGTCGACGTCTGTGCTACTGGAGGACCCCGGTGACCACGATCGCCATCTACATCATCTATGACATGCTCGTGTTTTTACCCAACCTCACCCTTTCCACCTTCTTCGTACAAGTTCGGGCGTGTGGAACTACCGGTGTCGGCCGAGGCGCCCATGGCCCCTCGAAGGTGTCACATCGAGATGGCATACCTGGACAAGCTCGATAAGAGCTCGACGAGTTCCAGATGGCGTGGTGTAGGATCAAAAGTATGTCTAGAGGGGAGGGTGATTAGACTACTTGACTAGATTAAAACTTAACGTTTTCCCAATTTTATAAGTTGGTAAGTTTTAGAGATTTTGCCAAGTCTAGTACACCCTACACATGCAAGTCTACGAGTATAGCAGCGGAGAGTAATGACACTTCAAGTGTAAGTAAAGTGAGGGATATGAAGATCAAATGCAATGAAGACATAGAGATTTTTGGCGTGGTTCCGATAGGTGGTGCTACCGTGTCCACATTGATGGAGACTTCAACCCACGGAGGGTAACGGTTGCGTGAGTCAACGGAGGGCTCCACCCACGAAGGGTCCACGAAGAAGCAACCTTGTCTATTCCACCATGGCTTACGTCCACGAAGGACTAGCCTCACTCGGGGTAGATCTTCACGAAGTAGGCGATACCCTTGCCCTTACAAACTTCTTAGTTCAACTCCACACGATTCGGAGGCACCCAAGCGACATCAAACCAATCTAGGAGACATCACTCTCCAAAAGGTAATAGATGGTGTATGGATGATGAAGTATTTGCTCTAGTGCTTCAAAAGATAGTCTCCTCAACACTCAATCACTCTCTCACAAAATTTGGCTTGGTAGAAGAGGATGATTGGGTGGAAAGCAACTTGGGGAGGTTTGAAATCAAGATTCATATGGTGGGAATGGAATATCTTGATCTCAACACATGAGTAGGCGGTTCCCTCTCAGAAAATGAATGGTGGGAGTGTTGATTTGTTTTGAGTGCTCTCTTTACGAATGAGAGGGGTGGAGAGGTATATATAGTCATCTCCAAAAATCCAACCATCACAACATTATTGCCCAACTCGGTGGATGATACGTCTCCAACGTATCTATAATTTTTATTGTTCCATGCTATTATATTATCTGTTTTGGATGTTTTATATGCATTAATACGCTATTTTATATTATTTTTGGGACTAACCTATTAATCTAGAGCCTAGTGCCAGTTTCTGTTTTTTCCTTGTTTTTGAGTATTGCAGATAAGGAATATTAAACGGAGTCCAAATGGAATAAAATCTTCGGAATGATTTTTCTTGGACCAGAAGAAACCCAGCAGACTTGGAGATGAAGGCAGGAGACCTGCCGTGGCGTCACAAGCCACCAGGGCGCGCCCTAGGGGGGGGCGCCCCCTGGCTTGTGGCCCCACGGCAGCCCTCCTAACCCTATTCTTCGGCCTATAAATTCCCAAATATTCCCTGGATACCAAAAAGAGCCACGAAAATACTTTTCCGCCGTCGGAAGCCTCTGTTCCCGTGAGATCCAATCTTGGAGCCTTTTCAGGTAATCTGCCGGAGGGGGATTCGATCACGGAGGGCATCTACATCAACTCCATTGCCCCTCCGATGATGCGTGAGTAGTTTACCACAGACCTTCGGGTCCATAGCTAGTAGCTAGATGGCTTCTTCTCTCTCTTTGTTCTTCAATACCATGTTCTTCATGATCTTCATGGAGATCTATCCGATGTAATACTCTTTTGCGGTGTGTTTGTCGAGATCTGATGAATTGTGGGTTTATGATCAGCTTATCTATGAATATTATTTGAATCTTCTCTGAATTCTTATATGCATGATTTCATATCTTTGCAAGTCTCTTCGAGTTATTGGTTTGGTTTGGCCAACTAGATTGGTAATTCTTGCAATGGGAGAAGTGCTTAGTTTTGGGTTCAATCTTGCGGTGTCCTCACCCAGTGACAAAGTAGGGGTAGCGAGGCACGTATTTGTATTGTTGCCATCGAGGATAAAAAGATGGGGTTTTCATCATATTGCTTGAGTTTATCCCTCTACATCATGTCATCTTACCTAATGCGTTACTCTGTTCTTCATGAACTTAATACTCTAGATGCAGGAGGAGTCGGTCGATGTGTGGAGTAATAGTAGTAGATGCAGAATCGTTTCGGTCTACTTGACACGGACGTGATGCCTATATGCATAATCATTGCCTTGGATATCTTCATAATTATTCACTTTTCTATCAATTGCTCGACAGTAATTTGTTCACCCACCGTATTATTTTCCTTCATGAGAGAAGCCTCTAGTGAAACCTATGGCCCCCGGGTCTATTTTCCATATTATACTTTCAGATCTATAAACCAAAAATACCTCGCTGCATTATTTTTACTTTTGTTTTACTTTACGTTCTAGCAATCTTTTATATCTATCTCTATCAGATCTCATCCTTGCAAGTAACCGTGAAGGGATTGACAACCCCTTTATAGCGTTGGGTGCAAGTGTTTGATTATTTGTGTAGGTACATCTATTGGGGACTTGCTTGTATCTCCTACTGGATTGATACCTTGGTTCTCAACAACTGAGGGAAATACTTATCTACTTTGCTGCATCACCCTTTCCTCTTCAAGGGAAAACCAACGCATGCTCAAGAAGTAGCAAGAAGGATTTCTGGCGCCGTTGCCGGGGAGATACATAGCAAGTCAGGACAAGAACTCTCCCATCAACTTGCCGATTTCTAGCACCGTTGCCGGGGAGATCTACATCAAGCCTACCAAGTACCCATCACAAACTCATCTCTTGCATTTACATTATTTGCCATTTGCCTCTCGTTTTCCTCTCCCCCACTTCTAAAACGATTTTCAGAAAAAACCAAAAAGATTTGCCTTTTTATTCGCCCTTCTTCCGTTCGTCTTTCCGTTTGCTTTTCGTTTGCTTGTGTTCTAGATTGCTTGCTTTGTCACGATGACTCAAGAGAATACCAAGTTGTGTGACTTCTCCAATACTAATAATAATGATTTTATTAGTACTCCGATTGCTCCTGCCACTAGTGCGGAATCTTATGAAATTAATGCCGCTTTGCTTAATCTTGTTATGAAAGAACAATTTTCAGGCCTTCCTAGTGAAGATGCCGCATCCCATCTAAATACTTTCGTTGAGTTGTGTGATATGCAAAAGAAGAAAGATGTGGATAATGATATTGTTAAATTGAAGCTATTTCCGTTCTCACTACGAGATCGTGCTAAAACTTGGTTTTCATCTTTGCCTAAAAATAGTATTGATTCATGGAATAAGTGTAAAGATGCTTTTATTTTCAAGTACTTTCCGCCCGCTCAGATCATCTCCCTTTGGAACGATATAATGAATTTTAAGCAACTTGATCATGAGCATGTTGCACAATCATGGGAGAGGATGAAACTAATGATTAGAAATTGCCCCGCGCATGGTTTGAGTTTATGGATGATTATACAAATTTTCTATGCGGGATTGAATTTTGCTTCTAGAAATCTTTTAGATTCTGCCGCGGGTGGTACTTTCATGGAAATCACATTAGGAGAAGCTACTAAACTCCTAGATAATATTATGGCAAATTACTCTCAATGGAATACCGAAAGATCTCCTACTAGTAAAAAAGTGCATGCTATTGAAGAAATAAATACTTTGAGTGAAAAGATGGATGAATTGATGAAATTGCTTGCTAGTAAGAGTGCTCATATTGATCCTAATGATATGCCTTTATCTTCTTTGATTGGAAAAAATAATGAATCTATGGATGTGAATTTTGTTGGTAGGAACAATTTTGGTAATAACGTGTATAGAGGTAATTTCAATCCTAGGCTGTTTCCTAGTAATTCCTCTAATAATTATGGTAATTCCTACAACAATTCTTATGGAAATTATAATAAGATGCCCTCTGATCTTGAGAATAATATTAAAGAATTTATTAGCTCGCAAAAAGGTTTCAATGCTATGATTGAAGAAAAATTGCTCAAGATTGATGATTTGGCTAGGAACGTTGATAGAATTTCTCTTGAGATTGATTCTTTGAAAATTAGATTTATTCCACCCAAGCATGATATTAATGAGTCTTTAAAAGCTATGAGAATTTCTATTGATGAGTGTAAGGAAAGAACCGCTAGAATACGTGCTAAGTGTGAATGGCTTGAAAAAGTGTGTTCTCGTGATAATAATGATAAAGATCTTAAAGTGATTGATGTGACTCCTATTGAATCTTTGTTTTCTAATGTAAATCTTGATAAAGATGGGACTAGAGATAAGTCAACTTTAGTTAAAAGGCGTCCCAATGATTCGGAGTTTATAGATCTTAATGCTAAGATTGATAAAAGTGGGATTGAAGAGGTCAAAACTTTAAATAGCAATGAACCCACTCTTTTGGATTTCAAGGACTTTAATTATGATAGTTGTTCTTTGATTTATTGTATTTTCTTGCTGCAATCCATGTTGAATTGTCCGCATGCTTATAATCAAAATAAAGCTTTTACTAAACATATCGTGGATGCTATGATGAAATCTTTTGAAGAAAAACTTGAGTTGAAAGTTTCTATACCTAGAAAGCTTTATGATGAGTGGGAACCTACTATTAAGATTAAAATTAAAGATTATGAGTGCCATGCTTTGTGTGATTTGGGTGCTAGCGTTTCCACGATTCCAAAAACTTTATGTGATGTGCTAGGTTTCCGTGAATTTGATGATTGCTCTTTAAATTTGCATCTAGCGGATTCCACCATTAAGAAACCTATGGGAAGGATTAATGATGTTCTTATTGTTGCAAATAGGAATTATGTGCCCGTAGATTTCATTGTTCTTGATATAGATTGCAATCCTACATGTCCTATTATTCTTGGTAGACCTTTCCTTAGAACGATTGGTGCAATTATTGATATGAAGGAAGGAAATATTAGATTCCAATTTCCATTAAGGAAAGGCATGGAGCACTTTCCTAGAAATAAAATAAAATTACCTTATGAATCTATTATGAGAGCTACTTATGGATTGCATACCAAAGATGACAATACCTAGATCTATTGTGTTATGCCTAGCTAGGGGCGTTAAACAATAGCGCTTGTTGGGAGGCAACCCAATTTTATTTTTATGCTTTTGTTTTTGCTTCTGTTTTTGAGTGTTTTACACATTATTACCTCTGTAGTAATTGTCTTTTCTTGTTTTAATTAGTGTTTGAGACAAGTAAGACCTTTGGGATGGTCTACGGTGTTTGTGATTTGATTTTGCTGAAAAACAGAAAGTTTTGCTCTCAGTCCAGGAATTTTGTAAATTCACTGGAACGTGATTTTGATCTGAATTTTTTACACAATATTTATATACAAATTTCCCTGATTGTCCTAATGTTTCAGAATTTTTGGAGTTACATAAGTATTCGAAGTCTATAGATTGCTACAGACATAGACAGATTCTGTTTTCTTTGTGTTGTTTGCTTATTTTGATGTATCTATGGGTTGTATCGGGGGGTATGAACCATGGAGAAGTTAGAATACAGTAGATATTACACCAATATAAATAAAGAATGAGTTCACAAAAGTACCTAAAGTGGTGATTTATTTTTCTTATACTAAAGGATCTCATGAGTTTTCTGTTGAGTTTTGTGTTGTGAAGTTTTCAAGTTTTGGGTAAAGATTTGATGGACTATGGAATAAGGAGTGGCAAGAGCCTAAGCTTGGGGATGCCCAAGGCACCCCAAGCCATATTCAAGGATACCAAAAAGCCTAAGCTTGGGGATGCCCCGGAAGGCATCCCCTCTTTCGTCTTCAATCCATCGGTAAATTTACTTGAGGCTATATTTTTATTCACCACATGATATGTGTTTTGCTTGGAGCGTCTTGTATGCTATGAGTCTTTGCTTTTTAGTTTGCCACAATCATCCTTGCTGCACACATCTTTTGAGGGGGACACGCATTAATCGTGAATTTATTAGAATACTCTATGTGCTTCACTTATATCTTTTGAGCTAGGCAATGTTGCTCTAGTACTTCACTTATATCTTTTAGAGCACGGTGGTGTTTTATTTTATAGAAATTATTGAACTCTTGTACCTCACTTATATTATTTTGAGAGTCTTTAAACAGCATGGTAATTGGTTTAGGTTATGAATTTAGTCCTAATATAATGGGCATCCAAGAGGGATATAATAAAAACTTTCATATTAAGTGCATTGGATACTATGAGAAGTTTGATTCCTTGCATATAGTTTTGAGATATGAAGATGGTAATATGAGAGTCATGCTAGTGAGTAATTGTTAATTGGAAGAAATACTTGTGTTAAAGTTTGTGATTCCCGTAGCATGCACGTATGGTGAACCGTTATGTAACGAAGTCGGAGCATGATTTGTTTAATGATTGTCAACCTTTGTGTGAGGGTCGGGAGCGCGCGATGGTTAACTCCTACCAACCTCTCCCCTAGGAGCATGCGTCTAATGCTTTGTTTCGATAACTAATAGACTTTTGCAATAAGTATGTGAGTTCTTTATGACTAATGTCGAGTCCATGGATTATACGCACTCTCACCCTTCCACCTTTGCTAGCCTCTCTAGTACCGCGCAACTTTCGCCGGTGCATCAAACCTACCATCCTCAAAACAGCCACCATACCTACCTATTATGGCATTTCCATAGCCATTCCGAGATATATTGCCATGCAACTTCCACCGTTCCGTTTTTCATGACACGCACCATCACTTTCATATTGCATATAGAGTCATATTTTGTTCTAGGTGTCGAGTTGTAATTTTTGAGTTGTAAGTAAATAAAAGTGTGATGATCTTCATTATTAGAGCATTGTCCCGTGAGAGAAAAGGATGATGGAAGCTATGACTCCCTCACAAGTTGGGATGAGTCTCCGGACATTACAAATAATAAAAGAGGCCAGCGAAGCCCAAATAAAAAAAAAGAGGCCAAAGATGCCCACCAAAATAAAAAAAAGAGGAAAAAATGAGAGAAAGAGAGAAGGAACAATGCTACTATCTTTTTCCACACTTGTGCTTTAAAGTAGCACCATGATCTTCATGATAGAGAGTCTCCTATTTTGTCACTTTCATATAACTAGTGGAATTTTTCATCTTATGCACAACCACTTAGTTTTCTTTTTGAGCTTTCATACACTTATAGCTCTAGTGCATTTGTTGCATGGCAATCCCTACTCACTCACATTGATATCTATTGATGGGCATCTCCATAGCCCGTTGATACGCCTAGTTGATGTGAGACTATCTTCTCCTTTTTCCTTGCAACCTCCACCATATTCTATTCCACCTATAGTGCTATATCCATGGCTCACGCTCATGTATTGCGTGAGAGTTGAAAAGGTTTGAGAACATAAAAAGTGTGAAACAATTGCTTGACTTGTCATCGGGGTTGTACATGATTTAGATACTTTGTGTGGGGAAGATGGAGCATAGCCAGACCATATGATTTTGTAGGGATAACTTTCTAAGGCCATGTTATTTCGAAAGGACGCAATTGCCTTGTTAGTATGCTTGAAGTATTACTGTTTTTATGTCAATATTAGACTTTTGTTTTGAGTCTTATGGATCTGAATATTCATGCCACAATAAAGAATATTACATGGATAAATATGTTAGGTAGCATTCCACATCAAAATTTCTGTTTTTATCATTTACCTACTCGAGGACGAGCAGGAATTAAGCTTGGGGATGCTTGATACGTCTCCAACGTATCTATAATTTTTATTGTTCCATGCTATTATATTATCTGTTTTGGATGTTTTATATGCATTAATATGCTATTTTATATTATTTTTGGGACTAACCTATTAATCTAGAGCCTAGTGCCAGTTTCTGTTTTTTCCTTGTTTTTGAGTATTGCAGATAAGGAATATTAAACGGAGTCCAAATGGAATAAAATCTTCGGAATGATTTTTCTTGGACCAGAAGAAACCCAGCAGACTTGGAGATGAAGGCAGGAGACCTGCCGTGGCGTCACAAGCCACCAGGGCGCGCCCTAGGGGGGGGGCGCCCCCTGGCTTGTGGCCCCACGGCAGCCCTCCTAACCCTATTCTTCGGCCTATAAATTCCCAAATATTCCCTGGATACCAAAAAGAGCCACGAAAATACTTTTCCGCCGTCGGAAGCCTCTGTTCCCGTGAGATCCAATCTTGGAGCCTTTTCAGGTAATCTGCCGGAGGGGGATTCGATCACGGAGGGCATCTACATCAACTCCATTGCCCCTCCGATGATGCGTGAGTAGTTTACCACAGACCTTCGGGTCCATAGCTAGTAGCTAGATGGCTTCTTCTCTCTCTTTGTTCTTCAATACCATGTTCTTCATGATCTTCATGGAGATCTATCCGATGTAATACTCTTTTGCGGTGTGTTTGTCGAGATCTGATGAATTGTGGGTTTATGATCAGCTTATCTATGAATATTATTTGAATCTTCTCTGAATTCTTATATGCATGATTTCATATCTTTGCAAGTCTCTTCGAGTTATTGGTTTGGTTTGGCCAACTAGATTGGTAATTCTTGCAATGGGAGAAGTGCTTAGTTTTGGGTTCAATCTTGCGGTGTCCTCACCCAGTGACAAAGTAGGGGTAGCGAGGCACGTATTTGTATTGTTGTCATCGAGGATAAAAATATGGGGTTTTCATCATATTGCTTGAGTTTATCCCTCTACATCATGTCATCTTACCTAATGCGTTACTCTGTTCTTCATGAACTTAATACTCTAGATGCAGGAGGAGTCGGTCGATGTGTGGAGTAATAGTAGTAGATGCAGAATCGTTTCGGTCTACTTGACACGGACGTGATGCCTATATGCATAATCATTGCCTTGGATATCTTCATAATTATTCACTTTTCTATCAATTGCTCGACAGTAATTTGTTCACCCACCGTATTATTTTCCTTCATGAGAGAAGCCTCTAGTGAAACCTATGGCCCCCGGGTCTATTTTCCATATTATACTTTCAGATCTATAAACCAAAAATACCAAAAATACCTCGCTGCATTATTTTTACTTTTGTTTTACTTTACGTTCTAGCAATCTTTTATATCTATCTCTATCAGATCTCATCCTTGCAAGTAACCGTGAAGGGATTGACAACCCCTTTATAGCGTTGGGTGCAAGTGTTTGATTATTTGTGTAGGTACATCTATTGGGGACTTGCTTGTATCTCCTACTGGATTGATACCTTGGTTCTCAACAACTGAGGGAAATACTTATCTACTTTGCTGCATCACCCTTTCCTCTTCAAGGGAAAACCAACGCATGCTCAAGAATTCAAATGTATCAAAGTGCAAGAGAAGCAACTCAAAATGCAACACACACTCTCTCTCCCTCAAAGCCATATTATCTATACATATTCTCCCCTTTGGCAACAAGTTACAAAAAAGCTTGAATTGTATAGAGCTAAACATCGCTCTGGGATGGATGTCCTCAATGTGGCGATGAAGTGGATGCTCCGGTGGTCGTCGAAGGAGTTGAAAGAAGAGCGTCAGAAAATGCTTCTGTGGATGTCTTCTGGGATGGTGGAGTAGAAACTATAGGTGTTGAATGAGGAACTAAAGAAGTCTCAGCAGGTGCAGACATTGAGGGTCTCGTCTCTGGGGCTGGCACTGCAGAAGACCTAGCCTTAGTCTTTAACTGAGTAGTCACTGGAAGTGTAGGGCCATCGTCATCTGACCTGGATAGACCAACTGCATCTACTTCGTTCTTGAGTGTCTCAACAGTAGTTGCAAGCTCAGTCACCTTGTTCTCAAGAGAATGAAATTTTGTGTCCACAATCCGCTCTAGGCTTTGTTGGTTCTTGAGAATGTTGGCAATATTCTTCTCCATGTTCTGAGTGGCACTGATAAGATAGGCCATCTGATCATTCTTCGTTCTAAACACGGGAACACTACCGGCTCTAGGTGCTGATACGTCTCCAACGTATCGATAATTTATGAAGTATTCATGCCATATTCACCTATGTTTACAATACTTTTATATGGTTTTGATGCACTTTATATTATTTATTTAGAACTAACCCGGACTGACGCTGTTTTCAGCAGAACTACCATGGTGTTGTTTTTGTGCAGAAAAAGAAAGTTCTCGAAATCGCCCAAAACTTTTTGATGATTTTTTTGGAACAAAAGAGGCACTAGACGCTTCGTGGGAGGGCCAGAAGATCCACGAGGTGGGCACAACCCACCAGGGCGTGCCAGGCCCCCCCTGCGCGCCCTGGTGTATTGTGCTCACCTCGTTGCCCACATTCGCATAAAACCAACGCCAAAAATTCCTATAAATATAGAAACCATCATAAATAACCCTAGACTCTCCGCTCCACCGCCGCAACTCTCGGTATAGACGAAAAACCAATCTGGAGACGTTCCAGTACCCTGCCGTGGAGGGGAATCCATCTCCGGTGGCCATCTTCATCATCCCGGCGGAGGCCATGACGAGGAGGGAGTAGTCCACCCTCGGGGCTGAGGGTATGTACCAGTAACTTTGTGTTCAATCTCTCTCTCTCTCGTGTTCTTGAGATGTCACGATCTTGATGTATCACGGGCTTTGTTAATATAGTCGGATCATATGATGTTATTCCCTTGCTATCATGTTGTGATGAATTGAATCTTTCCCTTTGAGATATCGTTATGTTGGATTGAATATTGGATTTGAGAACACTTGATATATGTCTTGCATGTGGATACCCGTGGTGACAATGGGGTGTTCTATTGATTCACTTGATATATGTTTTGGTACTCAACTTGCGGATTCCCGCGGTGACATTGGGGTAATATATGCATAGAGGTTGATACACGTTCTTGTCCTATTTTCTCCGGTAGAAATATTGGGGCACTCTTTGAGGTTCTTTGTTTTGGATTGAGTATTATGAATCTGAAATTGTTTGATGCGTATCGTATAATTAACTCATGGAAACTTGTGGTGACATTGGAGTATCTAGGTGACATTAGAGTTGGTTGATGCGTATCATATGGTGTTATTTTAGTACAAACTCTTGGATAGATCAATCGGAAAGGATAACTTTAAGGTGGTTTCGTACCCTACAAACAATTTCTTCTTATGTTCTCCGCTAGATAAGAACTTTGGAGTGATTCTTCGTTGCACGTTGAGGGATGGTTATGTGATCCAATTATATTAGCATTGTTGAGAGATTGCACTAGTGAAAGTACGGACCCTAGGCCTTGTTTTCAAGCATTGCAATACCGTTTTGTGCTCACTTTTGTTACTTGCTACCCTGCTGTTTTTATATTTCATATTAGAAAAACCTATATCTACCATCCATATTGCACTTGTATCACCATCTCTTCGCCGAACTAGTGCACCTATACAATTTGCCATTGTATTGGGTGTGTTGGGGACACAAGAGATTTCCTGTATTTGATTGCAGGATTGTTTGATAGAGACCATCTTCATCCTACACCTCCCACGGATTGATAAACCTTAGGTCATCCACTTGAGGGAAAATTTGCTACTGTCCTACAAAACTCTGCGCTTGGAGGCCTAACAAAGTCTACAAGAATAAAGTTGCGTAGTAGACATCAAGCTCTTTTCTGGCGCCGTTGCCGGGGAGGTGAGTGCTTGAAGGTATATCTTTAGATTTTGCAATTAAATCTTTTAGTTTCTTGTTTTTCACTAGTTTGGTTTTATAAAAGAAAACTACAACAAAAATGGAGTTTAGGTTGCATCATTGTATCGTCTTTATAATGTGTTTCGTGAAAATAAGGAGTCAGAAAATTGTGCTTAATTGGTAGATGAAGAAATTATGAAAATACTTAATGAGAATTCCTTGAATGATGAGCATGATTGCAATGTTGTTAGTATGAATTCTATGAATATCCAAAATACTAATGATGATTGCACTAGTCATGATAAAAATGTTTCCTATAAGCATGTCAATTTTTGTGGAGTGCATAAAGTTTGTGAAGACGTGCCTTATAGGGATGATAGATTTTGTAAGAAGCATAAACATGGTAGAACCAATTTTTTGCACAAAGTGATAGATGAATTTGCTACAAAATTGTGTTCTCTTTGTCCTATTACTTGTGAACTTTGCAATAAAGTTGGTCATCTTAATTTCCAATGCAAACTTTTTCATGATCAAATCATGACCAAATATTGTAATGACTTGATCACCCTTGAAATTTATAATGAGCTTTCTCTATTTTTGGGGAGTGAAGAATTGACACACAAAAATAGTTGGTTTGAAGTATTCATTCTCACGGACGACATTGATACTAATCTAAAAAATATCTATATGTTTTGCGTGGTAAATTGAAATGAGAATGCTTATATTGCCAACTATAGAAAGATGGGAAAACCAATAGAATATAAAAGGAATACTAATGAAAGGGTAAAGATTTCCACTTTCCCTCCTATTGTCTCTCATGATGAAATAGGTGACGAGGAGAAGCTCCCTATTCAACCAATCTCATCAATAAGAAGCTCAAAAAAAATAATTAAACCCACACATGATGTGGTGAAGAAGAAGAAAAGAAGAAAGAGTAGAGATAAAAAGGTATCTCTCCCAAATGATGTTGCTCCTATTATTGTTGTGCCTCACGAGGATGAATCAAAAATAATTGTGGAAGATGATACACTTGATGATGATTTTATTATGCCTGTTGCTTGTTGTGATGACTATGATTGGGAAGATAATGATACTTCTTATAATCTTGAAAATCTTTTTGGCACCAACTTGGTAAATTATGATGATAATAATTGTTATGCTATTGGTGCTATTCATAATATTAATGATAAGAGTGATTATGCTTATGATATGCCAAGCCACAAGCTTGGGGATGCTATGTTTGATGAGAATGACATGTTTGAGAATTTATTTGCTGCAATTAATGTTTGTCCCAAGCTTGGGGATGTTATGCTTAATGAAGATGATCTTTTTAGTTCCCCTACTTTGAATGATCAAATTTGTTATGATGATTGCATGCCTCCAATTTATGATGATTGTGATATTTATGAAAGTGGGTTTGGGAGAGTGTCAACTTTATATAATTATTATCCCACTATTTTGGAGGGTGTTGAATTTTATTATAATGATAAAAGTGGATTTGGAGAGGTCATGACTTTATTTAGTAATGATTCCACTGTTTCGGAAGAGGTTTCACTTGACTATGATGTGAACAAAGTTGCTACTTATGATGATACTTATGTTATAAAAAGTAGTGATAATTATTTTCATAATTTTGAATATCCTTTTACTGAACATTACTCTTTTAATGGGAAACAATTTATAGTATTCGAGTTTCATTTGATGCTCCCACTTTTATGAATGAGAAGAAATTTGCTTATGAGGAGAGTAATAAAATTTATATGCTTGTAGATCATGAAAAGAATGCTTTATGTGATAGTAATATTGTGAAATTCCTTCATGATGCTACTGAAAATTATAATGAGGGAGGAGCATATGCTTGTAGGAATTGCAATAATATCAAGTTTCCTCTCTATGTGTTCAAAGTTTTGAAGTTATGCTTGTTTTGCCTTCCTATGCTAGTTGATTCTTGCTCCCATAAATTGTTTGCTCACAAAATCCCTATGCATAGGAAGTGGGTTAGACTTAAATGTGCTTTTCATGAGATTCATGATGCTGTTCTGCATGTTTCAGTTATTATTCCTATGTGAGCATCATTGAAATCATCATGACTAGCTAAAAGGCATTAAAGAAAAGCGCTTGTTGGGAGACAACCCAACACTTTTACTTTATGTTTTTATATGTTCACATAATTAAGATACTGTAGTAATCATGTTTTGTGTCTTTTATTTCAATAAAGTGCCAAGTAAAGCCTTTGGGATGACTCACAAGATGAGTAGAATTGATGCTGAACCAAAACAGAAACTTTTGACTCCAGTGCAGGAATTTTCATTTTTTTTACTGGAGCGTGATAATGATCTGAAATTTTTACACAGTGTTTATATACAAATTATTCAGGTTGTCCGAATGTTTCAGAATTTTTAGAGACAGGGAAGTATGGTTACACTACAGATCTTCACAGACTGTTCTGTTTTTTGGCAGATTCTGTTTTGCATGCATATTTTGCTTGTTTTAGTGTTCCCATAACTTATATTCAGAGATATAAATTATGTGAATGGTAGCATACAGTAGGTATCATGTGGTAACAATTATGAATCTTGTCTTGACAGTACCTAAGTGAATGATTTATCTTTATTACACTAACCCTTCTCACGAAGTTTCGTTAAGTTTTGTGTGATTGAAGTTTTCAAGTTTTTGGTGAGATACCGATATGAGGAGAATAAGGAGTGACAAGAACCTAAGCTTGGGGATTACCAACGCACCCCCAAGGTAATATCCAAGGAAGACTCAAGCGCCTAAGCTTGGGGATGCCCCGGAAGGCATCCCCTCTTTGGTCTTCAACATTATCGGTATATCTTACTTAGAGCTATATTTTTATTTGTAAAAAAATATGTGCTTTGCTTGGATTGTCATTATATTTTGTTATTTTCTGTTAGTTGTTATTTATAATCTTGTTTTTCAATAAAAATTTCCAAGAATTGCCTTAAGATGCTTGTATTGCATGTTTGATGTGTGCTGTGTAAAAACAGAACCTTTCTCTGTAGTGTTTGAATTTTCATATTTTACTGGAACTTGGAAAGTTTCTGAAATTTTTACAAAGTGTTGTCATATAAAGTCTTTAGCTTGTCCTAAATTTTCATAATTGTTTGAGTTACAGAAGTACACTGGTTTAATAGATTGCTACAGACTGTTCTGTTTGGACAGATTGCTGTCATAGTTTTGTTATCTACTTATCCTATAGTTTCCATAGCCTATATTGGTAGATATAATTGTGGAAATGATAGTAAACAGTAGATGATGTTTGGAAATTAGTGTGCAACTTGTCTTGGCAGTACATAAAGTGTCGATTTATTCTTGTGTGTACTAACCTATCTCACGAGTTCTTTTCGAGTTTTGTGTGGATGAAGTTTTTGAGAATAGGTGAAACCGGGATATGAGAGGAGTGAATGAGATACAAAAGCTCAAGATTGGGGATGCCCAAGGCACCCCAAGTAAATATTTCAAGAAGTCTCAAGCATCTAAGCTTGGGGATGCTATGCATCCCACCTCTCTTCGTCAACTATCGGTTAGCCTATGTTGAGCATAAATTTTTATTTGTCCACATGATATGTGCTATTCTTGGAATGAATTTTTATTTAGTTTGTTGTTTGAATAAGATAATAAGATCTGAAAACCTTTATTGAGAGAGAGTCATCACATAGCTACTTAATTATTTGCCTACTCATTGATCTTCACTTATATCTTTTGAGAGTAGTTTGATGTTTACTCTTGTGCTTCACTTATATCCGGAGAGTAAATTGTGAATGAATTGAATAACATAAATCTGAAATTATCAATGTGCTTTATGCTTAGTAGTAGTTTCACATCTGGTTTATAAAGTAAAATCTATTGAAGTTTGAGAATCATCAAATTGGTCATCCGAGCAATTCATGAATGATTAGTATAAGAAAGAGAACTTTCACATACAAATATAATATCTTGGACAGCTTGTATGATTGTGAATACCCATTAATTATTTTCAAACTCGAGCAAATTAGTTGAAGTTGGACAACGAAGACAACGTAATGAGTTATGGTTGTGTATATTTGCATAGAATTTATATTGTTATGGATCCTCCAACATGTGGTGCTTGTTTAGAACCTTTTGCTAGCCAAAAATTCGTACTAAGTAGAGATACTACTTGTGCATCCAAAAACCCATAAACCCAGTTTCTTGCCATGAGAGTCCACTATATCTACCTATATGCGGTATTACCCTGTCGTTCCAAGTAAATTTGCATGTGCCACCTCTAAAATTTCAAATGAGCATCTGTTTTGTGTGCATGGACCGCTCATGAAGCGATAGGGGGCAGTCGACATCTTCCATGTTAAGCGGGTTATTCTCATGATGAGTGTTTATTCATTCGTCCTTGCACGAGAGGGGCGGTAATAGGGATTCCCAGTCCCGAAAAAAATTGCAAATAATTAAACAAAACTCCCCCCAGGAATGTTGTTGGTATGGACGGTACCCGTGGATTCGGCTAGCCGTGGAGTGTGTTTGTTGGTGGAGGGGGGTAAACCTTTACTTTTACCGCTTGGGAACCGCCGCTAATGTGTTTAACACAGAAGATATTGATAACTCTTGGTCGTAACGTTGACAGGAAGGGTGCACCTCCCAAAATTATATTTATCTCTGATTTAAACGATGAGCTCTGGCACATATGCAAATCCCTGCTTCCCTCTGCGAAGGGACAATCTATTTACTTTCATGTTATTTACTTTTCATGTTGAGTCAACTTCTTATTCCAACCTACTTCTATTAGTTGGCAAGCATCATGTGGTGGGGAAAGATCTAGGCACATATGGCCAGTCAAATATATTTGATCATGACTTATTATTGTTGACAATTATCTCTATGATAAATGAGTTGGAAGGCGAAACATTAAGCCCCTATCTTTCTATGTGTTCGATGGATATGGTTTGTTCTAAAAATATGCTTTGAGTCCTAGTAATCATAGAAGACTATATGATGATTGAGTATGTGGAGCTCTTACTTAGACTTTGTTGAGAATAAGTTGAATTGCAATTGTTTGGTGACTAAGAACATAGGTTGTTAAGTTTCAAGAGAATTCATTGTTTGAACCATAACATGTGAATTGGTTGCTACTTTATCATGATGAGTTTTATGAGAAAGAGTTGTTGTTATGATGCTAGGAAAAGTGGTTGAAATTATCATTGATCAAACTTATGCACTATACTAGCATTCACACTTCATAAATTATTTCTTTTATCATTTACCTACTCGAGGACGAGTAGGAATTAAGCTTGGGGATGTTGATACGTCTCCAACGTATCGATAATTTATGAAGTATTCATGCCATATTCACCTATGTTTACAATACTTTTATATGGTTTTGATGCACATTATATGATTTATTTAGAACTAACCCGGACTTACGTTGTTTTCAGCAGAACTACCGTGGTGTTGTTTTTGTGCAGAAAATGAAAGTTCTCGGAATCGCACGAAACTTTTTGACGATTTTTTGGAACAAAAGAGACACTAGACGCTTCGTCGGAGGGCCGGAAGAGCCACGAGGTGGGCACAACCCACCAGGGCGCACCAGGCCCCCCCCCGGCGTGCCCTGGTGTATCATGCTCACCTCGTGGCCCACCTTCGTGTAAAACCAACGCCAAAAATTCCTATAAATATAGAAACCATCAGAAATAACCCTAGACTCTTCGCTCCGCCGCCGCAACTCTCTGTATCGACGAATAACCAATCTGGAGACGTTCTAGTACCCTGCCGGAGAGGGGAATCCATCTCTGGTGGCCATCTTCATCATCCCGGCGGAGGCCATGACGAGGAGGGAGTAGTCCACCCTCGGGGCTGAGGGTATGTACCAGTAGCTATGTGTTCAATCTCTCTCTCTCTCTCGTGTTCTTGAGATGTCACGATATTGATGTATCACGGGCTTTGTTAATATAGTCGGATCATATGATGTTATTCCCTTGCTATCATGTTGTGATGAATTGAATCTTTCCCTTTGAGATGTCGTTATGTTGGATTGAATATTGGATTTGAGAACACTTGATATATGCACTGTTCAAAAAATCTTCCGATTCAGCGATTTATCGTCCGATTTATCGCTACTCTTGGGGTGACCGATAAGATTATGCCTTATCTTCATCGTTTATCGATTTGGCCGATTTATCACTATGACAAGTGATTTATCGGGAATCTAACGATAAATCGGGCCTATTCATAGCACTATGTTTGCCAAAAACTATGTTTATTTTTGTTTTATGGACTTGTTACACAATGTGTACTATTGTACTATTTTGTTTATCATTATATGAGGATTGAAAGGCTAGGAATCAAGGTAACACTTCTGTCCAATATTGTTTTGGTGTTGAATATAGCATATTTTACTGTTGGGAACCTAGGATTTGCAAAAAATGTCCGATTAACAATCAACCGATAAAATCGATTAATCGTCCGATTTCCGATTAATCTCTAATCCCCAGCTGACCGAGACGCTAACGATAAGCGATATTCTCAACATTGGATATATGTATTGCATGTGGATACCCGTGGTGACAATGGGGTGTTCTATTAATTCACTTGATATATGTTTTGGTACTCAACTTGCGGATTCCCGCGGTGACATTGGGGTAATCTATGCATAGGGGTGGATACACGTTCTTGCCCTACTTTCTCCGGTAGAAATCTTGGGGCACTCTTTGAGGTTCTTTGTGTTGGATTGAGTATTATGAATCTGAAATTGTTTGATGCGTATCGTATAATTAACTCATGGATACTTGTGGTGACATTGGAGTATCTAGGTGACATTAGAGTTGGTTGATGCGTATCATATGGTGTTATTTTAGTACGAACTCTTGGATAGATCGATCGGAAAGGATAACTTTAAGGTGGTTTCGTACCCTACAAACAATTTCTTCTTATGTTCTCCGCTAGATAAGAACTTTGGAGTGATTCTTCGTTGCACGTTGAGGGATGGTTATGTGATCCAATTATATTAGCATTGTTGAGAGATTGCACTAGTGAAAGTACGGACCCTAGGCCTTGTTTTCAAGCATTGCAATGCCGTTTTGTGCTCACTTTTGTTACTTGCTACCTTGCTGTTTTTATATTTTCATATTACAAAAACCTATATCTACCATCCATATTGCACTTGTATCACCATCTCTTCGCCGAACTAGTGCACCTATACAATTTGCCATTGTATTGGGTGTGTTGGGGACACAAGAGATTTCTTGTATTTGATTGCAGGGTTGTTTGAGAGAGACCATCTTCATCCTACACCTCCCACGGATTGATAAACCTTAGGTCATCCACTTGAGGGAAAATTTGCTACTATCCTACAAAACTCTGCGCTTGGAGGCCCAACAAAATCTACGAGAATAAAGTTGCGTAGTAGACATCAGGTGCCTCTGCCCGGGCCTCAGCCTCGATCTCTACCTGAGCTGTCGATGAGGTAGGATGAGAAGGGTCCATCACTACGACGTTGTCCTCAAACTCTCGCTGGAGTGGTAGGTGGTGACGGTCAAGCAGATATACCTTACTCCCAATCTTGGAGTTGATAAGCATCTGAATATATGGGGCATATCCACATGACCTCTTCTGATCAGCAGGTGTCCTCTTGATGGTCTCAACAATGAGATCCATCACTCTAATCCTGGTGTGTCGATGAACATGGCACAACATATTGATGGAATATCCTCGGATCATCTTGTCATCTCCTGATTTGGGAATCAAAGTGTGCCTCAAAATGGTGTTGGAGGTAGGCAGGCCAGCAAGCAGAAAGTACACAGAGCCAAGCTTGAGTGTCTTCAAGTACTCCTTGGGGATGGCAGTGTACATGTTGGTCATGAAGTTGTGGTTCATCTTAGACTCAGAATAGACATCGAAATCTCGATCCTCCACCTTGGGGGCATCTATGTGTGCTGCCCACTCATCCACCATGGACTGGTATCTGGTTCCCTCGGTCATCCACACAATCCTTCCATCCGGGTAGAAGTGTGTGGAGTAGAAATGCATGATAAGCCCATCATTCCACGCAGTCATCTTAGTCCCAACAAACTTGCGATACCCATTAGCCTGAAGCTCTCATGTGCATGGGGGAAGTAGTCTTCATTCTCCTTGATGTACTCTCAGTCAACATACCTCATATCACTCACTGTCGGGTTCTTGTCCAGGAGCACAGTCTCAAGTCTTGCTGCTCCTTGGTGTGGAAACGATAATCCACGGCAGTATTCTTCCTAATGGAGTAGGGATCCACTACTCTCCACTTTCTCAGTCCTTGATCCTTCATCTCCTTCATGTTCTCTGCAATAGGATGTGTATCATTATGCTCTGGAAGACTGGGTCTGGGCTTCTTCAACACATTAATATCATCATCATCATTAGGAGGTGGTGGTGTCCCTGTCTCAGGCACTGAGGCCTTGTTCTTCTCTGCTGCAGACACATCTCTTGTGGTCTTCCTGGGCTTGGGCGCAGCAGCTAGCTTGGTCTTGGTGGGAGGCTTGCTTGGGATAGCATCAGCCATCAACTTCCTCTGCTTGGAAGGTGGTGGGTTAGCAACAGGTTCTTCCTCCTCTTCCTCCTCATACATAGAGGTAGGTCTACCCACCACATGCACTATCCTCTTCCTATCTTTCTTCTTCCGAGACTTCTTAGGCATAGTCTTGGATTGCTTGGATCCTTCTGGGTTCTCCAAGGAAGTTGAGAGACCCATCTTGGCAGCAATAGATTCAGGATTCCTATCACACCTCTCTCTTTCTGAGCTCCTGCATACTCCTTTCTCACAGTGTTCCTCTTGGAGCTGACTTCTTCTACTTCAAAGTCCTCCTCATCATCATCAGAATTTTTCCTCTTCCTGGCTCTAGTGGCAGCCTTGGGAAGACTTGGAGAGCTCCTCCCTCCCTCATGATAACTTTCCTCAGGACTAGTGCCACTGCTCATGTCATTGTGGTCCTCTGACCTTTTCTGGTTGTCATCAAAAGCAAACATCTTGACACATACCCTGTGAATTAGATATAGAAGAGTGGAGTAGATGAGCATCACAAAATTCAGATGTTTTTGCAAAGTTTTGAACTTGAAGTTTTAGGTTTAGCTTTTCACAATGTGAAATTCAGAATCACCGAGTTTTAGATTTTGGAAACTCCGATGCAACAACAAAAAGTTGGCACACCATTTCGGTTTCACCGAGATTAGCTTCGGTCTCTCCAAAGTTGCTCACTAAGCTCCTAGATCCCAATTCGGTGACACCGATAGGATCTTTCCGGTTTCACCGTAAAGTCCTTTGTGATGTGGCCGTAACCACATCAGTAACTCCGAGTTGTTTTCGCTTGGAGGGTCTGAGTTCACTCATTGTAGAAACCTAACCCTAAATTTTTTCGTTCAAACCTAATCTGTTCAATTTTCTCGAGGATGGAAACTTTCATACGGTGGCAAGAAGTAATGCGGGACCTTCTGCGTAAGATTTCAACAGGGAACCCTAACTTGGCAGAGCTAATCTATGGCGGCAACGGCGGAGGCAAATTCCATTGACGGCGGCGGATTCCAGCGGCGAGAGCGCATCAGAGATCAAGGGCGACATCCGTAGACCTTGGGTGCGGCAACAATGGGGTGCGGGAGCGAGGGTTCTAAAGAAATTTTCAAAGTCCTCGCAGTGCGGATATATATGTATACCCATGTACCGTCAGTGACACCGAGAAGAAAAAGTCGGAGGCTTCGAAGTTCATAACTGCTAAGCAGGGGAACTCAGTGACGCAGAAATTTTCTAATCAATGGTACCGAGATGCAAATATTAGATCAGCCTAAGTTCTTTTTGGTGAATCCAAATGTGCAGGGGTTGGTTGCACCGAAAAAGACTTAGGAGGTTTTGGAGGTCAGCCAAATTCAAATCGGTAGCTCCGAGTGCTCCTCACCCGGAGGGTCCGAAAATGTACTTGTTCAAAGTTTGTGATGAAGCATGAATAGAATTTGAGACAGGATAGAATAGATAGCTGGAGGGGGTACTTAGGCATTCTTGTACATCCAATTGGCCAGAAAAATAAAAGTGAAATGAACTACAATTGGATGTCCTTGAATGGGAAAATTACGCATACCAACATGCTCACACAATAAAATGTCAAATAGAATATGTCAAACATGTAAAGCCACTCTAGTATCTACCAAGCAATTGTCGATGACATAGTCATCTTTATATGAGTATATTGACTTAGGAGCCAAATGAGAAAACTTGATCATAGGTCATACTCATCGTTTAAGCACAAGTGGGGTCACCACTTTTACATAAAGCTTTAATGTGTTCACATCATTAGAGATGCTTTAGCTCAAGTCTTAGAGCAAAGCTCCCTGTGAGACCCCCCGGAGGAATTAACTAACCTTGGTTTTTTTGTTGAAGACTTCATGTAGATTTTGTAGTAGTGGATGCTCATTGTTGATGAAGATCATCTAGAATTGGGAGCAATCCTTGTTGTTTTGGTACTCTTCACACCTACATATGTTAGTCCCACACAAGGAACAATAACAATGATATCTATGGACATGGAGTGAAGTGTTCATGAGATGATGTCCATTGATGCATTGAATACCTTGTTCCTTGCTTACCAACAAGGGGTTTTGTGACTCCATGAACTAGTGCATAAGGTTGGAGTTGATTGCATTAGTCCTTGCCAAGTTATGAATGTGAGTGAAGATTGTTGGCGGAGTCACCCCTCAAGAACTCTCTAGTTCTTCTTCTTTGGGACCCACATCAACTTGATGGGGATCCTTGGAGTTTAAGTAGCACTTGATGAAGTAGAGCTAGTAGTGGCCTTGGGAACCCACTTGACCATGGCTATGGGTGGGTCTTCAAATGAGTCAATCTCCCCTTGAAGCATGTCCTTTCCCTTTAGCTTGTGGTCTTGTGGTGGAAGATCATCTTGAGCTTGTGTTCCCTTGAAGAGAGTAGGATCATACTTCTCTTGTTGAGGAACAAACTTCGTCTTGGGGTATTGATCTTCTTCCCATTCAACTCCATTGGCATTGAACTTTTGTTCAAAACCAACATGTTGGTTCTTCCGATGCCATCCTTGCTTGCGTACAATCTCTTCGAATTGCTTACTTCCGACCAGACTTTTGTTGACACCTTTCTCTATAATTTCTTTCAATAAATTGTTTTCTTGCTCAAGTGTAACTTGGCCAAGAGAATCATTAGTGGAATCAATAGAAGTACTAGGAACAACATCATTTAATTTAGCATTAGTGTTGTTGTTGCTAGATGAAGAACCTATCTTACTCTGGTTACTAGTTTGCTTAGGTTTACGTTGAGGCATAAAAGTGGACAAGAGTAGTCGTTTGGCAAGATAAGAAGAACTCTTCTTTCTAAGATGGTCATTTATAGCTTTAAGAAACTCATGCTCTTGCTCTAAATTTAGCTTCTCGAAGCGTAGCTTCTCATGAGTTCTTAGAAGCTCTCTATGATCTTCTTGAGTAGATTCATGAGCTAACTTAAGAGTGTTTATTTATTTAGTTAAATGCTCAATCTCCTTCTTAGCATCATCAAACGATTGATCTTGACAAGCATGATTATTATCAAGTTCATTTTGACTAACACCACTAGTTTTATCAAACGGCACGTCATCATCTCCTAGTAAGTCATCCTCATCACTATTGAAGTCAATGTATTCGGGGTGTGATACTGTCACACCCAGTGTTTGCCTCATGACTAAGTTAACATGACTCAAAAATTAGGGCCAATTAAAAACTTTTTCTGTGCATATGAATGCTTGACTTATGTGCTATTTGTTTGCTTGTTTGATTGTGCCATGAACTATCATATATCTCCTACACCCCAAACTCATCTCCCTGATCCAAGAACCTTGCCCAATGATCATGCCATGTGTATAGGACATAAAACTATTTTTATAAAATATTCTTTTGACCAAAAAGCATTTATTCAATTTAGGTTTTAAAAAAACTGAATTGAGGTTTGTACTGCAAGTCCTCAAGATAAGGTGGATGTTTTCTCCCAAAGACTTTATTTGGAACCTATTATATATGATACTTCCCAAAAACACCAAATATTAATTTTTAAGATTATTTTCCCATTTTATTTAAGGCCAGGAATGGTCTTTCCTAGGGATAATTATTTTTATGCTTTAAAACTATTTGAGAAAATTTAGGGAAACTCAGTGGACATATATTTTCCATAAATATGAGTTTCAACACATGGTCATGTTCAAAATATGGGAGAAAACCCTCCAAAACCCTTTCTGCCTATTTCAAGCATTTGAAATATTTCTATGGGAAATATTCTCAATTAATTCCAGGAAAATTCTAGCAAGTCACACATGATATATGTGATGTTCTTGCCAAGTTCCATCTCAATCCTAATTGTTTTGGTTCACCAAAATATCCCAAAACCATTCCTGTCCAAATCCAAACTTGATCAACTTTACATTGTCAAGTATCTCCATTTGTGCTCAAACTTTGTGGACATGTTCTAATCCTCTAATAATGCATCCACGCCAAGTGATGCACTAAGGAGAACAGATCCACTTGTCCAAATCCCCCCAAACCCCTTTCTATTGATTTCAAGAATTTGAGTCAAGTTTCCCCATTTGGTCCCAAACTTTTTGGGAATGCTCTAATAGGCTAATGATGACACCACACCAGGTGGTGCATTAGGGAGAGAAAGTTATCTTAGATAGATCTAAACAAAACTACTTCTGCCTATTTCTAGGGTTTATAAAGTTTGCATTGACAACTTTCTTCAAATGGGCTCAAACTTGGTGAACAACCCTATTTTTACCCACCATTTGATCCTGGTAAATCTCATGGCAAGTAGAATCCTTTAGCTATCCCAAACAGCTAACAAGCACCTTCTGCCCATTATTTATACTCAATGATTGAAGGACCAGAAGTGTTCTCCTTGAGCCCATATTTTTACCACAGCCTCTCCTGGTTGCCAGCTACCTCCAGTAACAACCCTAGCACCCAGCTCCATGATTGAGGGGGTGGAATCCCCATTTGCACCCCCTGGACAGCTCCATTTCCACCTCTCTCTCTCTGTCTCTGCTCTCTCTCTCACTCATGGCCGTTTCCAGAGCATCCAATGCTCCCTCCCTCCTATTTTATTCCTTCTGCAGCTAGTAGACGCAAGTGGCCGCGCCAGAGCGCGTGCAGACACGCCCATGCCGGCCAAAAGCCCGCTCTGGAGCGCGCTGCAGCACACTCGAGCGTTGACCCGCGTCCTCTGGCCACCTCGGGCCTCCGCGCGCGCCAGTCGAGCCCCCTTGATGTCCGGGACAGGCCATGAACCTGTCCCCCTCCTCTCTCTCCCTCCTGTTGCCCTCCTTCGCACGCGCGCCGGCCGCCCGAGAGCGCCAATGGGCGACCTCGCACGCGCGAGCCCCTGATGATTCCCCGCTCCCTCCCCTTGCTACCCTGGACGTAGGCCACGTCCACGAGGCCCGTAGACATGCCCTGGTTTGCCCCCACGACCCCTAGGCGCAGCCGTGCCATGGCCGTGGGCGCCGTCCACGGTGGACTCGAGCCCGGCCATATAAGGCCTTCTCGAGCCCCTCTCTCGGCTCCTTTCGCCCCCTCTCACTCCCGCGAATCTCCCGGACCCCCTAGTTCGTCCTCCCATGCCCTCTCCAACCTCCCACGGCCAGCATTGCCGCCTCGGCCACCGCTCGAATTCGAGCTCACCAGTCCCCCTCCTCTCCTCTTAGCTGCACTAGAGCGCCTCCCATATCGCCACGGTCCTCCCCCGTGCTCCATTTCTTTCCCTCCATGGTTGTGTCGCGGTGCCCGTCATCGCTGTTGCCTGTCCCCACCGCGGCCGAAGCCTCGCTCGCTCCAGCGCTCCCCGGCGGAAATGAGACCACCAGGGTGGATGCGGGGCTTACCCCCGAGCACTCCGATGGCCGGGGCGTGGCCGGAGGAGGCCTGTGCCGTCGGAGCAGCGCTGGCGCGCGCTCGGTCTCCCCTCCTCTGCCTCTCCTTGCTCGAGCGGGAGGAGGGGGAAGGACCCGACAGGCGGCCCCACCTGTCAGCGACTAGCCAGTCGGGCCCAGCGTTTAAGTGGAAGCGCCCCGCTGTTTCCCGCCTCCCTGCAGTGGAGGCGTACTCCGCAGAGTACGCCTTCGACGTCACCGCGGCCTCCGATGTGGCTGAGCGACTGTGCCGGCCCAGTTGCCTCCGCTTACCCATCCGGCCCGTTAGGTATAATCTTTTTCTTTTTCTTTTATTTCCAGAGACTAAAACTTTTCCACGGGATTTAATTCAACTCCAAATTTGATGATTCAAAATCCTAGGAGTTTCTAAAATCATTCTCTACCCAAAAATATACCTTACACATTTTTCCTATAAACTTCTATGTAGTGTTAAAATTTATATTCAAATTTGAATTGTCCAAAGCCCAATTTGTAAAATCTCTAAAACATCCAAGTTAGCTCCAAATGGAGTGATTCAAATTTCCAGAGACTCCAAAAATCATGCCCTGTTTATTCAGCCATGGTTAACATTTTTGCTATGCCTAGGCCCTTTTGTGCCAAATAAATAGCTCCCCTTTTCATTATTTCCATCTTAGGAAAAACATAGGAAAACCCCCCCAACTCCAAACCCAGTGAAACCACTTTCTAAATTTCTCTAAAATCATGCCCTATTTGATAGGTGCATTCTCCCATTTTTATGAAAGCATTTTCTGTAGACTTCCTATAGGGTCAATAATGCCTCCATTTCCATCATTCAAAAATCTCTGGTGATCCAAAATCCAGAAGAGCCATTTTTGGTATTTTTCTTATGACCAGAGATGTCCAAGAAAAATAAAACTCCTATTTATGGAACACTTTTATTTTCTTCTTGTTGTGTTGCTTATTATGGTTGTTTCCGATGATAGTTGACGAAGTAGACGGAGTGCTCGGAGTTGGACCAAGAAGCGTGAGAAAACCTCGAAGACTTTGTTGAGCCAGGCAAGCAGCCCTTTGACCATGTTTAAGAAACCATTTTATTGCATGGCATATAGCACTTCATTTTGTTATGTTGATCATGATGATGTGGTGACCACTTTGGTGGATGCCTCTGTTACTTTTCCGTTGATACTTGCATCATGCATGACCCTACCTCCTTATGAGGGTTATGCGGGTGGGAAGTAGTTAGCTTGCTAAAGTAGATGCTACGCAAATGGGATGGGAACATGCATGGTGTCGGAAAGGAAATGATTTCAAAGACCTTTTGAAAACCCCGCCGGGTGCCACTAATGCCCGAGGAAGATGATGATGAGCTAGGTAACCACTTGATAAAGAAGTGGTGTACCGAGGAAAGTGAGTGGGTGTGTTTTCGAAAACGAAGAGATTTAAGATTTGTCGACCGTTCCAACCTTACATGTACGACCACGATACCCCTTATGGGACGGGGCTTTGTTGATTACCTTGGTCGGTACTAGCAGAGAGCCCACATTACTAGTGGCGGGAGTGACGTGGTCACTCTCGATACGGGGTCGTGCCGGGAAGGACGATCATGTGTTGTTTTTACAGACACCGGGCACACCGTTGTGTCCTCTCATGGATGTTACGATCTTGAGCGAGGCTCGTGGGATGTAGGGCTGGGTACCAACGAGTGGACTCTTTGTTTAGTGTCGTCAAGGGAAAGGCATTGTTTGGGTACTTACCTCGGGTATGAATAATACCGCGAGTCGTGGCTTGACACGGAAGTTTCCCGAGTCTTGTTGGTAAAGTGTGCAACCTCTGCAGAGTGTAAAACTATTCGAATAGCCGTGTCCACGGTCAAGGACAGTTGGGTGGTCCTGCTTAAACTACGTCCAATGTTTTCACAAAACTTGGTGAGTGTGTGTGTGAGATAAAAGGCTGGAACTTGAGCTAAGTCGGATGACTTGGCATGATGACTGAACATGAGGTGTTTAGAGGATACTTGAGTTAAGTCAGATGGCTTGGCATGATGATTGAACATGAGATGTTCAACCCCTGTTTATATTGATATCTGTAACCTGTTCATATGGATATCTACAACCTGTTGATGCATGCTTTTACAAGTTGATTGAACATGTCATTGCACTCAAAATTAGCTTTCTGCAACTTACCTACTTAGTGCTATATAATGCATTGTTAAACCCTTTTCCAAACATGGGTTGCTTGCGAGTACATTCAAAGTACTCATTGGTTTGCCACTGGTTATTTTATTGGCCAGGCATGAAAGAACAGGGTACGATGAAGAGTGCCTTGGTGACAAACATGCGAGCTAGGACACTTCCCAGTCAGAATGCCTGTAGGGTTAAGGCAGATGGCATGGGTTCACGCTATCATTGAAGATTTTTGCTGCGAATTTATGAAGACTTGGTCATGAAGGCCATATTTGAGTACAAATGGTACGTAATGGATGTAAGACTCTTGTTATTCAGTTTCTGTGTGTTCAGTGAGCATTGATCTCTGGGATCACTGTGCACGTTCATTCGGTGATCACGACTTATGAGTCGGGGTCCCCACAGATACCTTTGGGACATTAGCCATGAAGCGACTTCCAATCCCTTCATTTGGTGAATCAAATAAATCATAGGAGTTGGAGGATACGAGTGCTAGTCCGGCAACACATTCATCTTGACTATAGTCGGAGTTGGAGTGATAGATTCTCTCGAATTGGTTATAGGATTCGGAGCTGGAAACCCATTCACCAACATGAGCTTGATGTCTTCTTCTTGTGTAGCTCTTGGTGTACTTGTCCTTTCTCTCCGGGTCCTTGCTTCTTCGGAGGGTCTTCGTTCATATCGATCTTCTCTACTCCTTCTCTCTCTTCGAGGTGACTCATATTTTGAGCTTCTTCTCCTTTGTGACTCATCTCTCCTCTTGGAAGGATCTGTGCACTCATTTGAGAAGTGCTCGGGTCTTCCACAATTGTAGCAATTTCGGTCATGACTAGAAGAATGATTATCTTCGTATCTTCAGTTGGAGCTGCTTTCCTTGCCTCTATTCTTGTAGAACTTGTTGAATTTCTTGACCATGAGGCTTATCCCATCATTGCTAACAAGATTGTCACTTGAAGTTGTGGCAGTGTCACTTGTGGCTTTCTATGCATCGCTTGACTTGTTGTGAAGGTCTTCTTTGTCCTTGAGTGACATTTCATGAGCAACAATCCTTCCGATGACTTCCATGGGCTTGAGATCTTTGTAGTTTGGCATCATTTGGATCGATGTGCACACGGTGTCGTCTTTCCATCCAAGGCTCTAAGGATCTTCTTGATGATGAATTTGTCGGTCATGTCTTCACTTCCTAAGCCGGCAATCTCATTTGTGATGAGAGAAAGCCTAGAGTACATTTCCGCGACTCTTTCACCATCCTTCATCTTGAACTTGTCAAGTTGACTCTGTAGCACATCCAACTTAGATTCCCTGACGGATTCGGTTCCTTCGTGCATATCAACCAAAGTATCCCAAATTTCCTTCGAATTGTCAAGACGACTTATCTTGTTGAATTCTTCGGGGCACAGGCAGTTGAATAGAATGTTGCATGATTGAGCGTTGTATTGCAACATCTTCAATTCTTTCGTTGTCGCTTCACGATCCGGTTCATTTCTACCACCAAAGAAACCATCTTGCAATCCAACGCGAACAACAGCCCAAACGGCGGGGTTATGACCAAGAATATGCATTTTCATTTTATGCTTCCAACTAGCAAAGTTTGTACCATCAAAATATGGACCTCTACGGTGGTAATTTCCTTCACTGGATGCCATACTCTCCTAGGTTGTGAAACCAATGCAATGGAGACCAAAACTCTGATACCACTTGTAGGATCGAAAGTATGTCTAGAGGGGGGTGATTAGACTACTTGACCAAATTAAACTTAACCTTTTCCCAGTTTTATAGGTTGGCAAGTTTTAGCAATTTTACCAAGTCTAGCAGACCCTACACATGCAAGTCTACGAGTATAGCAGTGGCAAGTAATGACATTGCAAGTGTAAGTAAAGGCAGGGATAGGAAGATAAAACGCAATGAAGACACTGAGATTTTTGGCGTGGTTACTATAGGTGGTGCTATCGTACATCCACGTTGATGGAGACTTCGACCCACGAAGGGTAACAGCTGCGCGAGTCGACGGAGGGCTCCACCCGCGAAGGGTCCATGAAGAAGCAACCTTGTATATTCCACCATGTCTTACGTCCACAAAGGACTAGCCTCACTTGGGGTAGATCTTCACGAAGTAGGCGATCTTCTTTCCCTTACAAACTTCTTGGTTAAACTCCACACGATCCGGAGGCTCCCAAGCGACACCTAACCAATCTAGGAGACACCACTCTCCAAAAGGTAATAGATGGTGTATGGATAATGAACTCCTTGCTCTAGTGCTCCAAAAGATAGTCTCCTCAAGACTCAATCACTCTCTCACAGAATTTGGCCTGGTAAAAGAGGATGATTGGGTGGAAAGCAACTTGGGGAGGCTAGAAATCAAGATTCATATGGTGGGAATGGAATATCTTGATCTCAACACATGAGTAGATGGTTCTCTCTCAGAAAATAAATGGTGGAAGTGTTGGTTTGTTCTGAGTGCTCTCTCTACGAATGAGAGGGGGTAGAGGGGTATATATAGCCATCTCCAAAAATCCAACCGTTACAACATTATTGCCCAACTCGGTGGAACCGAAGTAAAAACTCGGTTGCACCGACTAGTGCAAAATGTTCTAACTTTCAGCTTTTCGGTGAGACCGACTGATAACAACTCGGTGAGACCGATTTGGTTGGCCTAGAGCAGATCCGCATCTCGGGGGCTCCGAGATATAAAACTCGGAGGTTTCGAAGTAAAATATCTCGTTTCTAGAGGGTTGGCACTGCTTTTCGGTTGTACCGAAACCGATCTTGGAGGTACCGAGGTGCTAGGGTTTTGGCTTGGGTTCTGTCTTGGGCTAACTCGGTGGGGCCGATTCTGAAAAGTTGGTGGCACCGAATTTGGTACTTTAGGTTTTTGATAGAATCTTTTGTGAGAGTTTGGTTAAGGCTTTTGGTGGCAAATCTAAGCACTTTGAGTAACCAGATCATTATCAATACCGCATCCCCTTTTAATAGTATTGGCTTTCCTATGGACTCGATTGTGAGTGCTCACATAAACTAAAATGTAGAGTCTTGAAGCTCTTGCCAATTGGTGTTCATTTCATCTAGGGGATCCATCTCATAGTTCCTAGTCAATCCATTCATTGAACTTCCCTGAAATATATTTGATAGGCTCATTAGCTCAGTGAACTATATGTTGTTGTTAATTATCAAAACCACCTAGGAAGAAGTTGTGCTTTCACACGACCCCATGAGGTGGTGCGCATGTTGCTGGATACATGAGATGGTCCGTGGTGCGGCACTGCTCGGCTCTGGTGGGGTGGGTCCAGGCAGGGCTCGAGCTGGATTGCGGGCAGAGGAGAGATGGCGGTGGAGATGCAGCGGCGCCGGTCGTTGGCGGCTACCAGAGACAGGTGCGGCAGGGGCGATGGGCAAGGTGGCAGCGGTGCTGCTATCAAGGGAGGAGCAAGGGTTCGGGATCAAGACGAGTGAGACAGAGAAAGAACGATCCATTTTTTTCAGTCGTTCCAACCCTAGCTTAGTTTGAAGTGTCCAGTCAACATTTACTCCGGTCATAACTGCTTGACTGACACAAAACCGATACTGGTTTGTGTTAGTATTTCAACCGGTTTCAAAGTTCAGAGTTGTAAATTAAATCAAATTTCAGTTGAAATGGGACTTTTCCTTTGTGAAACACTCTGGACAACCTTGCAGGAGTGTGGTTAAGGTTATAGGCGGCTAAGCGGACAGGATCATCTTCTAGTTCTTCTTAATATGTAATATGTAATTCTGTATTCTGTAGTATGTAATATGTAATTCTGCTCTCTCCATCTTAGTATAAATTGCCAGGAAACACTGGTTGCTTGTTTTTGAAAAACATAAACACTCTGGACAGCATAGAATAAGTTCTTGTCATATGTGTGGTGGAGCACTTTTCGGTAAACACAGACCGCTAAGAATTTCATAGTAGCAGACAATACTGCATATGAATAACTAGGACAATTTTCTTTAAATCATTCGGAAAATAAAGACATTATGGCACTTAGTCTAAAATAACTAGAGATTTTTCCTCAGAGTACCTCTTAGATCTAATAATTATTAAGGTAAATAAGAATTGATGTAATGGATAGACAAACACAGATTTTACGTTAAAAGTAATTGGTGAAATAGACAAAGAAACATAAAGTTAGATGGTGCCACTGCTTGTTCGGAAGGAACAAAACGACCGTCCACACCTCGGACAACGCTACACCTACGTAATTTGTTTTACGTATCCAGCCCGTATTTTGTCAACCTTATTGTATTTTCTTTTATTTTTAGGGATGTCTGTGACAATATAATTGAGACCTTTTTGTAAAAAAAAGTATATATACCCCAAAAAATCATTGGCTTCCCCAGCATGACACGGTCTGTTTTCGTCCTCCCATAAGCAAAGGCTAACACGAATTGGTAAAGTACTGGCCATACACTCTCGAACAGCGGCTTAGATTTGACATGATCCCTCTAGGAATAAAATTCCTCCCGATGCGTGCCACGATCTCGACAAATGCAAAATGGATGGATGATTGCCTCCTGTTAATAACCACTTGGCATGAGTGATAAGCTATATCAAAAAAAAAACTTTTTCTTGTCAAAAAACAAAACAAAAGGTGGCAATTGGAATCACTTTAGTTTATGCAGTAGAAACATGTAATTCGACAGGAATTTCTCCGAAAGTGTTAGGATAGGAACTCTCTAATATGAAACACTTGCTTAGGTTGAGCATGTCTTCTTTCTCTCTTTGTATTTAGCTCTAGATATTACAGGATTTGCTCATATATTTCCCACTACAGTCATAGATTTACAAGGTTTACGTTACCAGTAACCTAATACCGGTGACGTTATTATGCCGTAAGCAAACAATAACAATATACGAAAAATTAATCCCAAAAAAAAGAAGAAAATTCTTCCATGCACAGAGCAGAGCATTAGTTTGGGTTTGGCTTTGCGTCTCCCCGTCACACTCACACACGGTGAAGGAAAGAAACAAGCACCACCACCACAGGCACAGAGGCGCACAGCGGAATCCCACCCCACTAGTACGAGTGCTCCCCGCTCCCCACCACCATCGTCTTCTTCCGCCTGTCTCCTCTTCCTCCCTCCATATATACCACCGTGATCCCTGCGTGCTTCCACCACCTCCCCAGCTCTGCTCCCTTCTAGTTCCCTCGCATATAGACCTGTGATCTGCCACAACCCCCACCGAGAGATGCCGTGTGTGCGGATGACGCAGCTGGTCGCTCCAAGCATGGGAGGATCCATGGGCGTGGTGCGAGCCGTGTGATCGACAACAGTGTGCGTGCACGTAAGGATGTGCTTCGGCTGCCGTGTCCCCGCCAAGCTCTGGTGGTACTGACAGATCCAGGAGAGGCCGCGCACGCACGTACGTGTGATCAGTCTATTCCATACTGCTGTGCCGCCCGTGCCTAGCTTCTTGCCGGCGGTCGACATGTGGGGCGACGTGGTGGCACTCGTCCGGCAGGGCCTGCGGTGGCGGCTGCGGAGGGGGAGGAGATCGACGGCGCGGGTGGTGGACGAGAGCGCGCTCAGCCTCGGCGCGGACGGTGATGCCGGCGCGGCCGCGGTGGCGCCGAGCGTGGGCGGCGCTCTGGCCAGGGCGCTCCTGGCGCTGGCGTGCGCCGTGCGCTTCGATGGCGAGGACGTGCCGACGGAGGAAGCCTGGGCGGCGAGCGTATGGCGGCCACGGGCCGACGAGGTCAGCCACCTCATGGTGCGCGAGAGCATGCGCTATGCCATCTACGCGTAGGATTGTAAGTACGTATGTACGTACGGTTGGGACTACGTATGCATGTCCTTGCTTCATACTAGCCGTATGTTGTATAACTACTGGTAGAGTATTAGAGTGATGTATCCTGGATGTACGTAAAGGTCACCACCACTACTACTGGAGATGCCATGGTGATTGGCTTCTCTTAGCATATGTAGCATTCTCGGTTAATCTCAACTTCTGAAGCCTGAAGGTCACTGCAATTTATACATGTCAACAAAATGTTAATCTCGTCCTCTCTCTCTCTTTTTGACCCTTTGGTTTCCTTCTTCATTCTTTTGACGCTCCGATTTTATTTTGTTTGCTTGTACAACTTTCAAGGGAAATAAACATTTGTCCCTATCTTATCTTTCTTTTTTCCTTTCTGAATGAAGAGTGAGGACTGAGAATGTCTACACTCACGTCGTTCTGTCAGAGTCAGACCACTTATATGACCAACTCTTTCCGGGGAACTACTGCAACGAATCCCTAGTTCTGAAACGCTAAATTCGGTTAACTCTAAATTTGATGAACACCGGACTGATGAATTCAGCACAACAACAGAAGGCTTCAGGCCGCTACTGCCCACTGATCGGAGCAAAGCAATCACAGACCTTGGCAGGCCACCTCTTCCTAACTGAACATAACAACCATACGACGTTACAGTCTTACAGAGACGCGCGGTGCTGTCCGTACATTTAGAAAGCCATTTGTGACATCACAATCATGGTACAAAGAGCTGACCACGGAGAGAAACGAGTGGATGTGCCAAAAAAGCAGGATTTCACTGATACGAGATCAAATTCAGGCCTCAGGGCTGATACTTGAGATCCCAGCCTGGATATATGGGCTGTGAGCCTGTGACCATGATCATGATGGCCGGTGACGGTGAGGATCATGTACGCGTAGTGGTATCCAGATATCCAAGATCGCGCCACTTCACGACAACCTGCCAGCAACCCCGCTTCGGATATGCGACAATGACCATAGCGTGTTTCGTCGAATTTTCACCGATGCGAATCTAAATATGACACTGAAATGAGCGTGTCTGAATCTCTCAGCTTAGTGGTTGTGTTATCACAAGTGGCTAAGCTAGTCATGAGTAGTTTCTAGACTCTAGAGGCATAGATGGAGACGTTCTTGAGCATAATACGAGGAGGAGGAGGAGATATGGAAATCATTTATACAAAAAAAAATATGGATGGTTAGCTCAGTCGTTGTAATTCCAAATTTTGTTTTCTGTCACCCAAGTTGCTTTATCTCTGATACATATCTACTGTATATGACTTGCAGCGTGTCTTTTCCAAACAAACAAAAAATGAGCACGTTTAGGATCAATTAATACTGTACAAACAACACATTCATTTCAACATGGTCTTGATGTACCCTTTCACTTTCAAATCAAATGATATGTTGTGCAGCCACTGCCATTTCTGCGCACCATGATTAATCTGCTTATGTTCGAGCACAAGTCAAAGTAGCGCTGGCTTAATTAGATTGTGCAGCTGAAAGATTAGGACCTACGTACATAAAAGATGCTGGAATTCTGCAGCTGGCTACAGACAGAAAGTAAAAAAGCACGGTGCAGATTAGGTTTTGTTATTTGGGTGGCCAGCTAATTAAACACCGGAGGTCTGCCTCCACTGCTGCAGGCACGGCGCTAATTGATTGCCTGGGCAGGGCTTGAGTTGCCACCTTGTTGATAAGGTCCATCCGGAGTGTAGGTAGGGCACCACCATCCATCGATGATGGATGAAATGTCACGGCAGATCACCTTGTCTTGTTAGGTTGGTGACTTGTGACCTCCGATTTGACGAGATCTCGATAAAGGTCGATAGGCCTCCTGCTGTCAGACTTGAGAGAAAGAAGAATGGAGATAGTCAACCCTTACATTCCTTTTGTCTTTGTCATCATGTCCAAACTACTAGTCGGCAAACGCACATCAGCATTTCGGTGCTAGTTGTTTCTTGAAAAATTGAAGGTGGGGCCAGAGCCCAAGGGTGGCCACTGGCCAGCCAACGATGGCCATAGTCCTGAGGCACCAACTTGCCATTGTTTGAAGGGCATCGGGTGTTAGGGTCAGCAGGGATATGCACAAAAAGCTTGAGCTTTCATTGTCGTGGGTGATGCTGTATAGTTGCCACTTACAATGGAGAAGAATATAATGAAGATGAACGGGGCTAAGCGATCTGTCGAAGCTGTGGGATGTATTACAGTACCTCTCAGTCAAGGGGTCCCTCTCCCTCGTTTCGAAAACAGAATCCAGGAGAAATTTGTGTTTGTTTGCTGAAGCCATATAATCTAAAGTGCTATTGGATATTCCTTCCTCCATTTTGTTAGTAAGCATTTTGCTTCAATTACTACTGATAGGAAATTATTATGTGTAAAAAAGAACAACTAGCAGTAAATTAGAAGATGCTCTGCTGTTCAGCAACCAGCACCCGAGTACATTGATTGGTTTTTCTACTTTTGCTTCAAGCTCCAGCCAAGGAATTCCTCAAGGTGCATTTCTTACTTACGCCACACCTTTGTCCGTGAAGGCTACCGCGTTTCATTACTAGTTGCAGGCAGTATCTTTTCTTGGTCTAGGATTAGATTTCACAGAACAGCGAGAGCAGTGGGCATTCTGATATATCATCCATCTGCAGATTGAAATGGCAGCTTATTTCTCCTTAAAGAAATTGCAACTTATCTCGGGAAAACAGTAACACAAGAACCATGATGAGCTCCGTCAGACAAGCAACAGAAGAGTGAATCAACCTAACATTGATCATCCAATTCTGTCTATTTCAACCATGTGGCGCCATTCACGCATACAAATTACTACGTACATGACGAATATTTTGAGGCGATATGTGGAGCAAGATTCAGTAAACAACACTAGTGCAACAGAAAGGTAGTAGAAGAAAGCAGTCCGGACCACCCCACGATTGCGCCGCCTCATTGGCGGCCTGCTGATCTCAGCGAGTCCAGGACACGTTTTTGTCCTGTCAAGACCTCCACCAGCCCTTGCAGACGAGATCATGTATGCACACAGACAGAGAAAAGATTTGAGATGAAGAAAACAAGATGGCAATGCTGTGCAAGTAAAGCGGCAATTGTGCCAACCGTTGGTGTAGTCTCGGCAGTCGTGGTTCCCGACGACCAGGTCGGTCGGCCACTGCTCGCTGAACCTCTCGGCGGCGTCGGCGGCGCCGTCGTCGCCGAGGCCGACGAACCAGCTCCTCCTGTCCGGGATCCTCCGCAGCCTTCTCTTCCGAACCACCCCTGTCCGTCCGTCGTCGCACACAAGATGATCAGCGTTGCTACTCGTAGTACATAATTCTGCTGGCAAAAAGAAAAAATCCGAACAAAAGGAAAGATCGGCGCCGGCAGTTTAGCTACCAGGTATTTTGCTCCGCGAGAGCACGGAGAAGGCGGCGAGAGCATCCTCCGGGTCGCGAGGCTGGAAATCGAACACCAACAACTCCTGCTCCTGCAACTGCAAGCCAGCCAAGCCAAACGCATGAACGTCTTGCGGAGTCGAAAAGGGTGGACGGATTCCTTCCGGCTGGCCTCACCTGGCCCTGGGTTGGGGTTCGGGCAGGGTCGGGCCGGAGGAGCACCATGAAGTGCTGAAGGTCCCACACACCCAGCGAGTAGCCCGAAGACATCAGGGCCTGGGCCGGACCCTGGGGGGCCCTCAGCGGCACGGCCGCGACGTACACGGCGTACCTCCCCGCCGGCCGCGCCATGGCCGCGGGCGTAGAGGCAGACGCCATTGGAGATTGGAGACAAACCGGGTCGCGGCAGCCGTGGCCACACAAGCAACCGGCGGCTACAGGCGCAATAAGACCATCCCGCCGTCGGATGTCAATCAGACGGCCGCCAGATCTGGTACTCTCTCTGAGTTCCCACATCACTCTGGTTGGTAGGGAACAAACATATCTCACCGCAACTCCAGATTCTTGGGAGCTAAATGCATCAGTTATTTTAACAATCATAGAGTAGTATTTACCAGAATGTTTTAACTAGGGACATGAGTGGCACCATCCAGATCCAGATCCAGATCAAGGCATGAATCATCGTTTAACCTCAACATCCACCACCCCAAATACTTGTACAGCCAAAGCACAAGGAAAAAAATGAATCGCTCGCTACATAGAATAGAACAGGTGGCAAAAAAGAATTGGCTGCTGGTCCTCAGATAAGCAGAGAAGCGCATAGCACCAGCAGCGTCGCGGCAACGGAGACGTCGGTGCGTATTCTGGCGGCGGCGTGGGAGGGCGCTGGAGCTGTGGTGTTGCTCACAGGAGGAAGGGGTGGCTCCGCCACGTCCGAGTCCGTCAGCACCGGCATTGGGGCCATTGTTGGTGGCATTGCTGCTTTATCCTGTATCACCCCAAGGAGGCCGCCGCGCTGGGGAGGCAGCATGTAGTAGGGCGTCTTGTCCCCCATGTTCCTGCACGAGTTCACTGCACAAACACAGGAATTCATTGGGTGGGTTCACAAGATGATGCTACATGGTGAACTGGATGGAAATGCTGGTTACAAAGGCAAGAAGAGCACGCACATTTGTATCTGTGAGCCGTCCCGGGGAAATCGGTGATGAGTCCATCCACCCCACCTCCCTCTCCCCCTTTGTTCACAAGGGCATTGATCTGTGACGTGGCATCTGAGAAGAAGTCATACGGTTGAGAAAAGAACTCGTTCCTGAGCAGATAGACATAGACTGGAAGGCCAGCAGACTGCAGGGACTTGACGAGAGGATTCGTCTGGTTGATCAAGAAATTGCTCGTCTCTGGGAAAACGGACTTGGTGCTGACAGAAACAGCATCGGCAAACTTTTTGATGTCTGCGAGGGAGGAAGGTGCGGCGTCTTTCACGTCTTCGTCGATCTTGTACACAAGGTTATACTTGGCCAGCTGCTTGAACTTCACTAGAGTTGAGCTGTTTGTTGACTGGATCATCACTTTCTGGGCGGTCTGCTTGCTGTAACCCGAGTCATCGACAGCTTTGATAACTGCATCCACCACACCAAACCCAAGTTTCTCTGCCATGAATGAAGCATGCTGCAAAAACCCAATCAATCGGTCAGTACTGTCATTTTCATCAACTAACAACCATCTTTTTGCTAGCCGACTCAACAGGAGATACAGGAAATGGGAAGACTACCTCCACAGTAATCATGATTCCTGACAAATCTTTTCCTTTTGCAAAAGCCAAGAAGTCTGATAATCTCATGAATTTTCCTGCATTCCTGCCTCTGGGATTTCTTGATAGGTTAATCTTGCCAAATGGGTTTGATATCATAGCTGTGAACATGGAAATGTCAGTATTGGAGTAAGTGGTAGATATAGAGTGCAAGGAACTCCATAGATGGACAATCAATTGTTCACCAGGTGATTGATTTATTTTTTTGTACAACAATGAAATGGCATGGCATGATCGTGCATAACTTATTATTATTTTTAGTTAATGGAAGGAAACTGAATCACACATATAACTTAATGTCCAATCAATTTTCTTATCTGCATACGAATACGACTATTACCAGAGTCATGGGATGTCCACTAATTTTGCATGTGTTGTGTTTTTTCATTTCTCAGTTCCCTCCTTATTCCCAGCCTCCCTTGTAACGAAATGATGCACAAGGCTCTTGCCTCTTGCGTTTTCTCGAGAGAGAAAAAATACAGCAATCAGATTTACTAAAAAAGAGTTCAGACTGACTTACGCTTCAGGTTGTTTGCAATATCCTCCCAAGTGAGGTTGAAAGTATAGACTCCAGCAACAGCCTTAAGGCCATTTACGACACCTGCTTGAGAAGAAAATTGTGAGGATGCAACAGTAGTGACATCCATTAGGTCAATGGAACTCATGCATATTGGTATGCCATCTTTTGTCACTTGAACAGCACAGTCAATGACATCTGCACCATCAACAACTGCCTTCTGATAAGCCAGGTCAGTGCAGTCAGAGTAGTCACCACTAGCACCATTGTGGGAGATAACTAGAGGTGCCCCTGCAATGTAAATGTGAAATCTGGAGGTCAATAACAGTACTAAATTGAGGAGTTAAGAATGGATAAAGAAAGGAAGCAGACATACCATGATCTGCCTTGGTCTTGTTCAGGTTACTAAAGCAACCTGCAGCAACAAAACATAGAACAAATAATTAGTCAAGATAAGGGAAGTCATGATCCAAACTAATATTCCAACTTGTTCAAATATATGAATACCAAAAGCTGAAAGTGGATTATTTCATGATTAGAACAGAGTCAATAAAAGATGAAAGATTGTCCTGAGAAAGTGGCCGCTTGGGTGTGTGAGTTTCTTGAAGGAACATTTACAGCAATGTGAAGAAGTGATATAATGTGGACTCACCGATGGCCTCTAATGGAGTGATAGGGAAATCAGTCAAGAGACCATCAACACAGAAGGCACCATTATCGATGAAGCGAAGATATTCTGCTAACGGATCATAGCTGTAGTTGTAGCTGAGCGCAAAGTCGTTGGCAAAATCAGCAGCATAAATTTCTAAGCCTGCTTTATGAGCATCATCCACGACTGAAGTAGGGGGTTGCAGATAATTATCTGCCGTGACAGGCAAGATATAGTGTTTGGGTACAAGTATTCCAGAAGCAAAAGTCTTGATGGATGATAGATTTTTCAGCATTGAGCCATATGTCTGATTTGTAGATGGCTCCACAAGGCCTTCATCAAGAAAACGGAACACAAGCTTTGTTTTCCTGCCAACTCTTCCAAGCAAACTTTTGAGGAAGCTCACTTCAGGGGATGAGATGTAGTCAGCCGTGTATTGCTTTGACATGGACAGGATATAGCTTCTCATGCTCAGATTAAACTGGCTGTAAAAACTGTCATGCTGAGTTTTGCACAAACAAGACAGACTATAAGAGAAGATCACTTAATTTGTAGTGCACTGAAAGTAATCAAAGTTTGATGTACCTGAACATTTAACCAAGAAGCAGGGGCCTTATATTGCGACAGTACGACTTCAACTTGAACCATTGGGAGGCTTCCATCAAACCTATCGGTACGAGACAAGATTCCTCGCAACACTGTAACCAATATTAAGTTTGGGTTAGACAAGCAAAGGCAACAATGCTAATCAAGTAATAGAAAGATGCAATGAAGATGCTCAAAACATTAGAAGTGCAAACTGCATTTGCACTTACAAGTTACAGTGGACAGATCAGTGCTGTTATAGTCCACAGAGAACCACCCTGTCGTAGACACGCCGTTGACACGGTAGGTCTTCTTTCCCTTTGGGAAAAGATTGGATATGGTTGTGCAGTTATCCATTTTTATGTCTGGAAGGCAGATGCCAACGCCATCCTTGGTTAACCGAACATCGCACCACAGGGCTGAATCCTGAGGGCCGGCGGCAAACAAATAAGCATTGTCACTGGAGTCGGGAAATAGTCCCGAGAAACCACCCTTAGCTATGACTGCTGGAGCATCGCCTGAAACAATGAGGTGAGTGTTAGGCTTTGAGAACAGCAAGGAACAGTGGATGGATCATAGCTTCATAAATGTAATTTTTTGTTGAACTAATACTTCATAAATGTATTGCCACAGCAGAAACTCCAAAAAGAATACTTACTACCAGGGTGGTGGTATAAATCTATTTTACATGCATGGCCAATTAAATGTTTGACCATTGTAATTGATGCATCAAGAAGGAAATCACTCATTGAAATTGATATCCACCGAAGTGGGCAAACAATCCCCTGCTCCATAAGCAGTCGATGAACAGAAAACGCCAGCAGCTACTGATTTAACCTAACCTAAGAACAGTCACCCCGTAAGAAGCGTAGACTACGTCATCTGAATTAGTCACAAAGATGTTGCTGTCGTATCCTAACCAAATGGCATTCAGCAGAAGACCGCCGACGGCTGTGCCAAAATTCCATATTATATATAAATAATTTAAAAGGAGGCATCATGGCCGGCCCCCAAGCTTCCAATCAGAAATCTCGAGCCTTGAAACATTCAGCAAGGCCATGTTCTTGAAGAAACAGCAGAAGGTTGAGCAAGACCGGGCACTCGCCCCGTCTTAACCTAAAGATCCAACCCATACATCGAAGCCGATTCAAAAATCGCAAGCAAGATGCGAGCTTATGAACTAAAAATTGCAGAAAAAGTCAACCCAGATCAGAATCAGATCGCAGACGCACAGACTACGCAAATAAACAGGGAACGCAGGCAAGTGCAGCTTGTATACCACTCAGCGTCTTCCAGGTCGAGCCCTTCTGCGCAGCGGCGGAGCCCAGCAGCAGCAGCAGCAGCGGCAGCAGCGACCCGAGAACGGAGCAGGCATGGCCGCTCCTCCCCATTGCAGACCTCCACCGGCAGCAGCTCCAAGAACACTGCTAGGCTAGCTACAGCCTCCCTCCAAGAACGCCCCGGCAAGAGGAGAGGAGAGAAGGAGAAGAAGCGAAGCGAGCCAGCGACTCCTCGGAAGGAAGGAGGCAATGCGCGTACGGCGGCCGCGTTTTAACACCGAGAGAGAGAGAGAGAGAGAGAGACAAAAGAAATGGAGACGGAGGAGGGCTGGGCTGCTGCTGAGCTGTGGGATGAGGCCAACAGGAGAAGGTGGCATCGGGGGCGAAGGTGGTCAAAAAAGTGTGATCCCCTTCCTACAGCATCTCCAACAGATATGAATTTTTTTGAGTATTTAGCGGTTTGTGTCCTCAAAACTACCACTTTTAACTCATGAGATAGAAAACCTACCATTTTTATCATACTTTTTGCAGAAAACTACAGTATAGGTTTGTGTCCCCAAAACTACCACTTTTAACTCATGTTAAAATACCTACCACTTTTATCATGTATTTTTTATGAAACTACCACATACTGCTGACATGGTACAAAAGTCAACTTCGTTAAGTCAGACAGTTAAGTTGACCGTTTATTACAGATTGGACCCACATGTCATCAACCCTCTTCCCTTGAAACTTTTTCTCTCTTGAACATTTCCTCATGCATCTTGTATGTGTGTCGGAGCACGAGTTGCTTGTCCTCGGCTGCCTGCGTCAGTGTGCTAGATCCGCACGGAACAGTGGTCACACGCGCCCGCCATGGTCACGGACCCAGCGTCATGGGTCAAGTTATGAAGACCCTAATGAATAGTAAAATCAAAAATGTGAAATTAATTTGTGGTAAAGTCTGACAAATGGTTTCTGTTCTTGCAAAAATTATTATGAAATGACATTTGTGAAAGTCGTGGCAAAAAAACAAAATCGATGCTCCAAAAATGCAATTTTTGAAAGCATTTTGGAGTGTTGATTTTATTTATTGCCATGACAAAGCATTTTAGAGTTCTAATTTTTTTTCATGACTTGCACGAATGTCATTTCGTGCTGAAAATTGTCAAGCACACAAAACATTTGTCAAAATTTGCCATAGAAAATGAGGATTTTACGAAAAAAATGGATTTTACTGTTCATCCCGAGCTCATTTGAGCTCGAGAACAGAAGAAAACTGGCCCCTCGCGGAGCGCCATGACTATCGCGCGAGCTCTACTAGCTATCATCGCGTTATGTCAAGGTCGCCGCCGCCACATGATCCTCATTGGTCGCCATGGTTAATAGCCTCGACGTCCATTCCGCATGTGCCCCGAGCTACCAGCCTCTGCCATGGCTGCTCTATGTCCGGCGACCGGTACGTCGTGCTCCTGATGACCGTGGGCTTCGCAAGTGTCGGCCCCGGTATATGTTTTGTGGCGGCATAGCATGCTGGTTGGGTAGTCTGGCGAGGCCCTGGAGGTCGGTGGCGGAGGCAACAGATTAGCTCTGGCGGGAGGCCTCCATGGGAAATTTGAAGGAAGGTGATAAACTGCATGTGGGCTCCACATTTCATAATTTCTAGCATACGGTCAAACAAACGTTGTTGACTTTCATTGCCACATGGACCTGACTGGTGGACTCTCTCTCTCTCTCTCTCTCTCTCTCATAACGTGATTAGTTTTGAGAAAAGAGGTCATCATTGCGAAGTGGTGGTATTTTGCAAAGAAAATAGAATAAATATGGTAGTTCTTTTATCATCGATTAAAAGTGGTAATTTTGGGGGACACAATCTTTTTATTTTTGCGCAGAAGACACAAACCTGTAATCTAAGTGGATATGAGGAGTAGCTTTTTGCTAAATACTCTAAAAAAAATGTGGCCATGCCAAAAAAATGTCTTGTAGGGCAACCTATATACCTAAGAGCATTTACAACCGGGCACTGTTGGGGAACGGAGTATGGAAAAATAAAAAATCCCTACAAACACCTAAGATCTATCTATGGAGATGCATAGCAATGAGAGAGAGAGAGAGAGAGAGTGTGTGTGTGTGTGTGTGTCTACGTACCCTTGTAGACCTCTAAGCTGAAGCGTATATAACGCGATTGATGTAATCATACTCTTCACGATCCAATCGCGATTCGATCCAATCTAGCGCCGAACGGACGACACCTCCGCGTTTAGCACACGTGCGGCTCGATGACATCTCCACCTCCTTGATCTAGCAAGCGAGGACGGAGAAGTAGATGATATCTCAACTAGCACGACGACGTGGTGGAGATGGTGGTGGTGCTATCCCAGTGGGGCTTCGCCAAGCACTACTAAGAACGCGATCGGGGGAGAAAACGGGAGAGAGAGAGGGCTGCCGTGGGGCGTGGGGTTTGGTGCGTGGTAGCCCATCTCTCCCCTCCACTATTTATAGGAGGTAAGGGGAGAGGGGCGCCAGCCCTAGCCCCTCCTCCAAGGGAGGGGCCGGTGGCCAAGGGGAGGAGTCATCCTCCCCAAAGCACCTAACGGGGGCGCGCCACTTAGGGTTTCCCCCACCCTTGGCGCATGGGCCCTTGGGGGGAGGGGGCGCCCAGCCCACCAGGGGCTGGTGTTCCTCCCTCTCAGCCCATGTGCCCCCCCGAGGTGGGTGGACCCCCCACCCGGTGAACCCCCGGAACCCTACTCCCGGTAAAAAACCAGTAAAACCCGGAACCTTTCCGGTGGCCCAAATATGACTTCCCATAATATAAATATTTACCTCGGGACCATTCTGGAGCTCCTCGTCACGTCCTGGATCTCATTCGGGACTTCGAATAACATTCGGTCACCAACGTACATATCCCAATACTACTCTAGCGTCACGGAACGTTAAGCGTGCGGACCCTACGGGTTCGAGAATCATGTAGACATGGCCGAGACACCTCTCCGGTCAATAACCAATAGCGGGACCTGGATGCCCATATTGGTTCCTACATATTTCACAAAGATCTTTATCAGTCGAACCACGATGTCAAGGATTCAGTCAATCCCGTATACAGTTCCCTTTGTCCATCGGTATGTAACGTGCCCGAGATTCGATCGTCGGTATCTCCATACCTAGTTCAATCTCGTTATCGGTAAGTCTCTTTACTCGTTCTGTAATACAAGATCCCGTGACTAACCCATTAGTCACATTTCTTGCAAGCTTCTTGTGACGTTGTATTACCGAGAGGGCCCAGAGATACCTCTCCGGCATACGGAGTGACAAATCCCAATCTCGATTCACGCCAACCCAACAGACACCCTCGGAGATACGTGTAGAGCATCTTTATGACCACCCAGTTACGAAGTGACATTTGATATCACACAAGGAATTCCTCCGATGTCAGGGAGTTGCATGATCTCATGGTCTTAGGAACAGATACTTGACATGAACAAAGTAGTAGCAATAAACTTAAGTGACACAATCAAATGCTAAGCTTACGGTTGGGTCTTGTCCATCACATCATTTTCTTAATGATGTGATCTCGTTATCAAATGACAACTCATGTCCTTGGTTAGGAAGCCTTAACCATCTTTGATCAACGAGCTAGTCTAGTAGAGGCTCACTAGGGACACAGTGTTGTCTATGTATCCACATGTGTATCTGAGTTTCCGGTCAATACAATTCTAGCATGGATAACAGACGATTATCATGAACAAGGAAATATGATAATAACCAATTTATTATTGCCTCTAGGGCATATTTCCAACAATCTCCCACTTACACTAGAGTCAATAATCTAGCTTACATTGTAATGTATCTAACACCCATAGAGTTCTGGTGTTGATCATGTTTTTCTCGTGAGAGAGGTTTAGTCAACGGGTCTGCAACATTCAGATCCGTATGTACTTTGCAAATGTCTATGTCTTCATCATTGATGTAATCACGGATGGAGTTGAAACGACGCTTTATATGCTTGGTCTTCTTATGAAACCTAGGCTCCTTGGCAATGGCAATGGCACCAGTGTTGTCACAGAGGAGAGTCATCAGATCCAATGCGCTAGGCACAACTCCTAGATCCGTTATGAACTGCTACATCCAGACTCCTTCCTATGCTGCTTCCGAAGCAGCTATATATTCCACCTCTAGATGCTGCTACCACAGTTTGCTTGGAGCTACTCCAACTGACTGCTCCACCATTTAGAATAAATATGTATCCGGTTTGAGACTTAGAGTCATCCGGATCAGTGTCAAAGCTAGCATCGACGTAACCCTTTAGGACGAGCTCTTGATCACCTGCATATACGAGAAACATTTCCTTAGTCCTCTTCAGGTACTTAAGGATATTTTTACCTTTGTCCAGTGTTCCACTCCTGGATCACCTTGAAAACTTCCGGCCATACTTATGGCAAGGCACACATCCGGTATTATGCACATCATCGCATACATGATAGAGCCTATGCCTGAGGCATAGGGGACGACTCTCATCTTTTCTCTATCTTATGTTGTTGCTGGGCATTGAGTCTTACTCAACTTCACACCTTGCAAAACAGACAAGAACCCCTTCTTTGACTGGTCCATTTTAAACTTCTCCAAAATCTTATCAAGGTATGTACTCTGTGAAAGTCCTATTAAGCGTCTTGATCTATCTCTATAGATCTTGATGCCTAATATGTAAGCAGCCTCTCTGAGGTCTTTCATTGAAGAACTCTTGTTCAAATATTCCTTCACGCTTTTCAAAAGTTCTATATTGTTTCCAATCAACAATATGTCATCCACATATAATATTAGAAACGCTATAGAGCTCCACTCACTTTCTTGTAAATACAAGCTTCTCCATAAACTTGTATGAACCCAAAAGCTTTGATCACCTCATCAAAGCGAAGATTCCAACTCTGAGATTCTTGCACTAGCCCATAAATGGATCGCTGGAGCTTGCACACTTTGCCACCATTTTTAGGATCAACAAAACCTTCCGGTTGCATCATATACATCTCTTCCGTAAGGAAACCGTCAAGGAACGCTGTTTTGACATACATCTGTCAGATTTCATAATCGAAAAATGCAGCTATTGCTAATATAATCCTGACGGATTTAAGCATCGCTACACGTGAGAAAGTCTCATCGTAGTCAACTCCGTGAACTTGTGAAAACCCTTTTGCAACAAGTCGAGCTTTGTAGACGGTGACATTACCGTCAGCGTCCGTCTTTTTCTTAAAGATCCATTTGTTCTGAATGGCCTTACGATCAACGGGTAAGTCCTCCAAAGTCCATACTTTGTTTTCATACATGGATCATATCTCGGATTTCATGGCCTCTAGCCATTTGTCGGAATCCGGGCCCACCATTGTTTCCTCATAGCTCGCAGGTTCACTATTGTCTAACAACATGACCTTCAAGACAGGATTACCGTACCACTCAGGGGCAGTACGTGTCCTTGTCGACCTACGAGGTTCGGTAGTGACTTCATTCGAAGCTTCATGATCATCATCATTAGCTTCCTCTTCAACTAGTGTAGGCATCATAGGAAAATCTTTCTGTGCTGCGGTACTCTCCAATTGAAGTGAAGGTTTGATAACCTCATCAAGCTCTACCTTCCTCCCACTCAATTTTTCGAGAGAAACTCCTTCTCTAGAAAGGATCCATTCTTAGCAACAAAGATCTGGCCTTCGGATCTAAGATAGAAGGTATACCCAATAGTTTCCTTAGGGTATCCTATGAAGACTCACTTCTCCTCTTTGGGTTCGAGCTTATCAGGATGAAGCCACTTGACATAAGCGTCGCAACCCCAAACTTTAAGAAATGACAACTTAGGTTTCTTGCCAAACCATAATTCATATGGTGCCGTCTCAACGGATTTAGATAGTGCCCTATTTAAAGTGGATGCCGCTGTCTCTAATGCATAACCCCAAAACTATAATGGCAAATCGGTAAGCGACATCTTAGAATACATCATATCCAATAGAGTACGATTACGATGTTCGGACACACCATTACGCTGTGGTGTTCCAAGTGGCGTGAGTTGTGAAACAATTCTACATTGTCTTAAATGCATACCAAACTCGTAACTCAGATATTCTCCGCCACGACCAGATCGTAGAAACTTTATCTTCTTGTTACGATGATTCTCAACTTCACTCTGAAATTGCTTGAACTTTTCAAACGTCTCAGACTTGTGTTTCATTACGTAAATATACCCATATCTACTCAAATCATCAGTATGTATTATTTCCAATAAGTCACTTGTCTGCTCCATTGTTCCGGAAAACGGGGTTTTCATCATCTTTCCCATGAGGCATGGTTCACATGTTTCAAATGATTCATAATCAAGTGATTCCAAAAGTCCATCAGCATGGAGCTTCTTCATGCGCTTCACACCAATATGACCTAAGCGGCAGTGCCACAAGTATGTGGTACTATCATCATTAACTTTGCATCTTTTGGCATCAATATTATGAACATGTGTATCACTACGATCGAGATTCAATAAGAATAGACCATTCACATTGGGTGCATGACCATAAAAGATATTACTCGTATAAAGAGAACAACCACTATTCTCTGATTTAAATGAATAAATAAACAAGATCCAGATATAATGTTCATGCTCAACACAGGCACCAAATAACAATTATTTAGGTTTAAAACTAATCCCGAAGGTAATCGAAGAGGGAGCGTGCCGACGGCAATCACATCAACCTTGGAACCATTTCCGACACGCATCATCACCTCGTCCTTAGCCAGTCTCCCTTTATTTTGCAGCTCCTATTTCGAGTTACAAATATTAGCAACTGAACCGGTATCAAATACCCAGGCGCTACTAGGAGCACTGGTAAGGTACACATCAATAACATGCATATCAAATATACCTTTGTTGATGTTTCCATCCTTCTTATCTGCCAAGTACTTGGGGCAGTTCCGCTTCCAGTGGCTAGTTCCCTTGCAATAGAAGCACTCGGTCTCAAGTTTGGGTCGAGCCTTGGGTTTCTTCACGGTAGCGCAACTGGCTTGGCATTCTTCTTGAAGTTTCCCTTCTTTCCCTTGCCTTTCTTGACACTAGTGGTTTTTCTAACCATCTACACTTAATGCTCCTTCTTAATTTCTACTTCCGAGGTCTTAAGCATCACAAATAGCTCAGGGGTCATCTTATCCATCCCTTGCATGTTATAGTTCATCACGAAGCTCTTGTAGCTAGGTGGCAGTGATTGGAGAACTTTGCCAACAATCGTTTTAGGTGGAAGCTCAACCCCCAACTGATTCAAGCGATTGTAGTACCCAAACATTTTGAGTATATGCTCACTGACTGAGTTATTCTCCTCCATCTTGTAGGCAAAGAACTAATCGGAGGTATCATACCTCTCAATGCAGGCATGATCTTGAAATACCAATTTCAGCTCTTGGAACATCTCATATGCTCTGTGGCGTTCAATACGTCTTTGGATCCCCGGTTCTAAACCGTAAAGCATGGCACACTGAACTATCGAGTAGTCATTAGAACGTGCCTGCCAAACGTTCACAACATCCACAGACGACGCTGGAGGGGGTGGCGCACCGAGCGGTGCATCAAGGACATAAGCCTTTTGTGCAGCAGTGAGGATAATCCTTAGATTACAGACCCAGTCTGCATAGTTGCTTCCATCATCTTTCAACTTAGCTTTCTCTAGGAACGCATTAAAATTCAGGGGAACTACTGTGCGAGCTATTGATCTACAACATAATTTGCAAAGGCAACTTTAGACCAAGTTCATACTAATTAGTTCAATTAATCAAATTACTAATGAACTCCCACTTAAATCAACATCCCTCGGGTTGTCTAAGTGTTACATGATCCAAATTCACCAACCCAAGTCCGATCATCACGTGAGATGAGGTGGTTTCAATGGTGAACATCTCCATGTTGATCATATCTACTATCGGACTCATGTTCGACCTTTTGGTCTTCCGTGTTCCGAGGCCATGACTGTACATGCTAAGCTCGTCAAGTTTAACCCAAGTATTCTGCATGTGCAAAAACTGGCTTACACCCATTGTATGTGAATGAAGAGTCTATCGCACCTGATCATCATGAGGTGCTTCGAAACGATGAACTTCCGCAACGGTGCATACTTGGGGAGAACACATTTTATCTTGAAATTTAGTGAAGGGGTCATCTTATAATGCTATCATCGTCCTAAGTAAAATAAAATGCATAAATGATAAATATCACATGCAAAACAATAAGTGACATGATATGGCCATCATCATCTTGTGCTTTTGATCTCCATCTCCAAAGCACCGACATGATCTCCATCGTCACCTGCATGACACGATGATCTCCATCGTCGTGTCGTCACATGGTTGTCTCTTCAACTATTGCTTCTACAACTATTGCTAACGCATAGCTATAAAGTAAAGCAATTACATGGCATTTAATGGTTGACACGTAGGTCATATAATAAATTAAAGACAACCCTATGGCTCCTACCTGTTTCCGTTCTCATCGACATGCAAGCTGTGATAACTATTACAAAACATGATCATCTCATACATCAACATATATCAAATCACACCTTGGCCATATCACATCACAACATGCCCTGCAAAAACAAGTTAGACATCCTCTACTTTGTTGTTGCAAGTTTTACGTGGCTGCTATGGACAATTAGCAAGAACCGTTCTTACCTATGCAAAGCCACAACGGTGATAATCAAGTTGCCTTTTAACCTTCTACAAGGACCGCCTTTGTCAAATCAGATTCAACTAAAGTGGGAGAGACAAACACCCGCCAGCCACCTTATGCAATACAAGTTGCATGTCACTCGGTGGAACCGGTCTCTTGTGCGAGGACAAGTAAAGTTGGTCGGGGCCGCTTCATCCCACAATACCGCCGAATCAAAATAAGACAATGGAGGTAAGCAATCTAAACATCAATGCCCACAACTTCTTTGTGTTCTACTCGTGCATATCATCTACGCATAGACCTAGCTCATGATGCCACTGTTGGGGAACGAAGCATGGAAAACAAAAAAATTCCTACCAACACCCAAGATCTATCTATGGAGATGCACAACAATGAGAGGGGGAGTGTGTCTACATACCCTTGTAGACCTTTAAGCGGAAGCGTCTATAACACGGTTGATGTATTCGTACTCTTCACGACCCGATACGATCTAGCGTCGAATGGACGACACCTCCACGTTTAGCATATGTGCGGCTCGATGACATCTCCGCCTCCTTGGTCCAGCAAATGAGGGATGATTAGTAGATGAGATCTTAACCAGCATGACAACATGGTGGAGATGGTGGTGGTGCTATCCCAGCACGGCTTCGCCAAGCACTACTGAGAACGCGATCGGAGGAGAAAACGGGAGAGAGAGAGAGAGAGAGAAGGCTGCCGCACGGCGTGGGGTTTGGTGTGTGGCAGCCTCTCTCCCCTATAGAGGCAAGGGGAGGGGGTGCCATCCCTAACCCCTCCTCCAAGGGAGGGGTCAGCAGCCAAGGGGGGGAGTCCCTCTTCCCCAAGGCACCTAAGGGGGGCGCCCCACTTAGGGTTTCTCCCACCCTTGGCGCATGGGCCCTTGGGGGAGGGGGCGCCCAGCCCACTAGGGGATGGTGCGCCTTCCTCTCACCCAATGTGCCCCACCAGAGTGGATGGACCCCCGGAACCCTTTCAGCACCCCCGATAAAAAATCGGTAAAACCCGGAACCTTTCCGGTGGCCCAAATATGACTTCTCGTATGTAAATCTTTACCTACAGACCATTCCGGAGCTCCTCGTCATGTCTGGTATCTCATCCAGGACTCCGAACAACATTCAGTACTACTCTAGCGTCACCTAACATTAAGCATGCAGACTCTCACTAGTGCAGAAAAGCCTAGCTATGGCGTGGCAAAAATAGCCTTGCTGGCGTGGACGCCCGATGCCACCAATATGGCGCCACTGTTAAAAAATATTGCTGACGTTGGAGACTACGCCAACAGTATTTGACATGTTAATGTCGTGCCACGTTGCCAACACTAGCAGTAATATACGTTAGTAGTGGCATTGCATGTTAGTGCAACACCAACAATTTCATTTTCAGATTTAAACCAATTCTGTACAGCAGCGCGATCCAACCAAAATGATAGCATAATCAAAGTTTAGAACAATAATTAAATAGTACAATACAAATACCAGAATCTAAGTTCAACAGTATCTATTTATTCAGAAAAGTATCAAAAATAGGCAAGTAACACAAGTACACAAGTTCAACTAAATAGGAGGTGGGAACAACATGAGATATGCCATGCATGCATGCATGCCTACTAGCTAGCTAACTCGACATTTCGACGGACAGAGTCAGGATCATAGTCTGGAGTAAGTGGACCATCATCATCGCTACCAGCAGGCCTGTAGTAGACCATGATCTCGTCACGATCGTAGTCAAGGTAGAACGTGGCTCTCTCCCCAGCTTCCATCTCGTAAGCAGTTGCAAGAGTTGTCCAACCAGGGCAAACGAAATAGGTGCGGTTTGACTCGTTGGTGACAAGACAATTGAAGTGTTGGGCCATCAACATCTTCATGAGGGTGCATTGGAATGTGATGGTTGCATCAAGCGGAAATCGAAACTTCTCTAAGAAGTCACGCCTTGCCCCGCAAGGGATGACCTGAGCAAAATTAAAAAAATTAACTAGTTGGACAATTTCAGCCACAACCGTACCATATGAAACTCAATCAGAACATGTTGAACTAAATTATATATATACCGTCTTAGTGATGAAGTCTTTTGGAAGATCGATGAAGAACTTCCTATCCTTCTGGCATCTCAAAGCACCACAATTCTTACATAGGGCATCCATTTATTGTTGTCAATATCGTTGACCAAAGTAAGCATAGATCATTAAACTAAATAACTAACACATCAAAATAGAACATATACTAGCAATTAAGAAATTCTACAAACGGTGCATGGTTCAAACATATAATAACATGCATAAAGTTAAATAGTCATTCATATACGAAATAGCTAGTGCTACGTCCATCTAGCAAGCTACTGGCCAGAGGGGCCAGCCTCATGATCGTCCCTGGCGGACCTACGACGACGCTGTAGCGTCCAAACCTCCTCCTCCTGTGCCATGAGGTTATCCAAATCTACGGGATCCTCCTCTGCGCTCTTCCTCGCTGCATACCGAAGGAGCATCATCTTGTTGGTCTCTAAGAGTTTGTCATCTCTCGCAAGCTCCGTCACTAATGGGTCGAACAACTGTTGCTTGGCCTGGAGGTTCTCCCTCTCCTCAGCCCTAGTGCATATCCTTATGTTTTCCGGCGCGAGGAACTGCGCGTACTCACGGCAATCAGGGAAGTTCAGAATCGCTTTTTTACCTTATGATACTCAACCGCCTTTGCATCGTAGGCGCGCGCCGCTAACTCTGGGGTGTCCCAGTGTCCAAGGTGGTGGACAACATTGTCCTTTGTGATGGTTGCATAGTACTTAGTCCCCTTCTGTCGCACACCACGAAACTTCGGAGCCATCTGACTATACTTGCAACACCTATATATATATACAATCTAGACAATGTAACTAATTATATATGACAATACAACTCTCAATAGAAAATATACACTACAACTAGAATAAAATTTTATACACTAACTATAACTACAATTACACTACAACTACACCACAAATCCGCACTACAAAACTACACTAAAATCTGAAACTACAATTACACCACAAATCTGCACTACACGGCTACACTAAAATCTGAAACTATAATTATCCTAAAAATCTACACTACACAACTACACTAAAATCTGAAACTATAATTACCCTAAAAATCTGTACTACACAACTACAATAAAATCTAAAACTATAATTACCCTAAAATTCTGCAGTACACAACTACACCAAAATCTGAAACTACAATTACCCTGAAAATCTACAGTACACAATACACTAAAATCTGACACTACACAATTACCCTAAATTTACACACCAACGATGGAGACGACGGGGCTGGTGGGTCCTTGACGGCGGCGGTCGAGGCGGAGATCATGGCTAGGGCGCTGCGGTGGACGCGGAGACCACGACGGCGGAGAAGACGATGGCGGCGGTGGAGGCTACGGGGCTGGCGGGTCCTTGGCGCGACGGCGGTGGAGGCGCGGAGACGGCGGCGGCGGCGATGGAGGTGGAGAAGGAGACAACGACGGTGGAGACAGTGGCGGTGTGGAGTCGAAGATGGCGATGGCGGTCGGGGGCTTGGTCGTTGGTGGCGGCGATGTTGGGTTGGGGATTGATTTGGGGGTGTTGGTGGGTGGGAAATAGATCCGGGTATGTATATGGGTGGTTGGATTTGATGGGCGGTGATGTGTTTGCTAGCGTTGCGTGACCAACGCCATTTGCTATGTACTTTTATTTTAGTTTGTTTTTTTGGTACACATTATTTTGTATTTCTATATCTATGTTTAGTTTATTATTTATTACGTTATTTATTTCATTAATTGTGGTTTTTTATTTTTATTTTTTGTGAATATATATATATATATATACACACACACATATAGAATTAAAATAATAGTTTAAAAAATATACATATTGATGAGAACAATATAGATTTCATTAATTAATCTGGACTGCTTACATACATTACAGAAGGATAATAAACAATAACAATTATAATTTACTACTACGAGATCTACGCTAAGAACATCATCAGTGTGATGACGACCACGAGAAGAAATGCTGCCATCAATCCAACTGGGAGAAATAGGCGAAGCATGCAACCGACTAAAAGTGTATATCGAAGCATCTTGAATTTTTTGATTTGGCCTCACATCACATCGTTCTTGAGTTGCATCTCATCTATCTGTCGTCTCAGTGGTCCAATGGAGTAGTCGAGCAACTAGCTTACGTACTTCTGGACGAGATAAACCCATATCCATGTGAAGCAATATTTTCCCCCTGTTTTCTATGGATCACAATATATATACACATATATTGATGTGAACGGCAGAGTTGAATTGTGCAAATTAGCTGAAAATAGATGAAGATGTATTTTTTGTCATATATGTACCTTTTCATGGTTGGCGCAGATGTAGAACTCTCGCTCTGGATTCCATTCTGTGTGCGACATATGCTTATCAACAGGGCATCGACAGCCGCAAAGCAGCACAGGGCCGGTATCTTCGACGCTAGTGGTTGATGTCTATACGCAACTTTATTCTTGTAGACTCTGTTGGGCCTCCAAGCGTAGAGTTTTGTAGTACAGTAGCAATTTTCCCTCAAGTAGATGACCTAAGGTTTATCAATCCGTGGAAGATGTAGGATGAAAATGGTCTCTCTCAAACAACCATGTAATCAAATACAAAAAAACACTTGTGTCCCCAACACAACCAATACAATGACAAATTGTAGATGTGCACTAGCTCGATGAAGATATGGTGATACAAGTGCAATATGGATAGTAGATATAGGTTTTTGTAATCTGAAAATATAAAAACAGCAAGGTAGCAAGTGGCAAACAGCGATCAAAACGTTGTATAGATGCTTGGAAATAAGGCCTAGGGTTCATACTTTCACTAGTGCAATCTCTCAACAATGCTAATATAATAGAATCATATGATCATCCCTCAACGTGCAATAAAGAATCACTCCAAAGTTCATATCTAGCAGAGAACATTAGATGAAATTGTTGTAGGTAGTAGAACCACCTCAAAGTTACCCTTTTCGGTCAATCTATTGGGCTATTCCTATAGGTGTCAAAAACAGCTCTAGAGTTCGTACCAAAATAACACATATGATACATATCAATCAACCCTAATATTCCCTAGATACTCCAGTGTCACCACAAGTATCCATGGGTTAATTATTCAACATGCATCAAACAATTTCAGCTTCATCATATTCAATCCAACACAAAGAACTTCAAAGAATACCCCAAGATTTCTATCGGAGAATGTAGGACAAGAACGTGCAATCAACCCCTATGCATAGATCCCCAAGGTCACCGGAATCCGCAAGTGGATGCCATAACATATATCAAGTGAACCAATAAAATACCACATTGTCACTACAGGTATCCGCATGCAAGACATACATCAAGTGTTCCAAATCCAATATTCAATCCGACATAACAAAATCTCAAATGGAAAGATTCAATTCATCACAACAAGATAGCAAGGGAAGAACACCATATGATCCAACTATATTAACAGAGCCCGTGATACATCAACATCGTGCCATCTCACGATCACGAGAGAGAGAGAGAGAGAGAGAGAGAGAGAGAGATTAAACACATAGCTACTGGTACATACCCTCAGCCACGAGGGTGAATTACTCCCTCCTCATCATGGCCTCCACCGGCATGATGAAGATGGCCACCGGTGATGATTTTCCCTCTCCGGTAGGGTACTAGAAAGGCTTCAGATGGGTTTTTCTTTGATACAGAGAGTTGCGGCGGCGGAGCGGAAGTTCCAGGTTAACTTTCGAAGGTTTCTGTATATATAGGATTTTTCAGCGTTGGAATCACGCTAGCCAGAGTCACGTGGGCCCCACAAGCCATCAGGGTGCGCCCAGGGGGGTGGGCGCGCCCTGTTGGCTTGTGACCCACAGGTGGCTCCCCTCCGGTGGTTATTCGCTCCGGTATTTCTTATTTTCTCCAGAAAAAAATTATAAAAAAGTTTTGGGCGATTCCGAATACTTTTATTTTCTGCACAAAAAATAACACCACGGTAATTCTGCTGAAAACAACGTCAGTCCGGGTTAGTTGTAAATAAATCATATAAAGTGCATCAAAACCATATACAAGTATTGCAAACATAGGCAAATATGTCATGAATACTTCATAAATTATCGATACGTTGGAGACGTATCAGTGGCGTAGCTTCCGAATTGAACCGAAGTCGCGCTACTGCGGCGGGATGATTCGCTGGACAGGGCCGGCTGCATTGGCCGTGGCGAGCTCATGGCTTAGCCAACAGGGCCAGACGGGAGCTCGTCCAGGGCGGCGGAGTCCCAAACATTCGACACGCTCCGCCGATGTGGGTCCATAACAAAGAGGAGCTAACTAGCTAGGGAGAAGCATTGGAAGTGAATGTATTTTGAGAAATAAAGGGGTTTCCAACACTAGCTTATATAGGCTAAACTTAATGCTGGCGTTCACGAACAGTGAACGCCAACACTACATAATATATCTATGGAATCTCAGGATATCTATGTGTTGTCTATGTATCCACACATGTATCTGAGTTTTCGGTCAATACAATTCTAGCATGGATAATAGAAGATTATCATGAACAAGGAAATATGACAGTAACCAATTTTTTATTGCATGTAGGGAATATCTCCAACAGGCACCCCATATCCGCCTCAAACGCGTGGGCGACATGCCCGGATAGAAAAAACCCAACCAACAGTCCCAAACGCAACCCAAATATTCAGGCTGACCGGCAACCCCCATGCCCACCGCATATGTGGGTGGATATAGGGAGTCGGACGCTTCCAACACATTGGAACAACATGCGGCGGTGCTCCAGGCTAGGCATAAAACCCGATACCCAAAGCTCGAACCTCAAATACCCAACTCCAAACCCACACAACCCAAACCTGGAAAACCAGAGCGCCTGTCTAGTTGGTAACTCCAGAAACCTGAATTTTATTCGAGAAATTGGGGTTCGTACCCCTGGCACTCGATTAACCCAGATTACCTGAAGTAAATTGGAGATTGTAGGATCGGAAGGATCGAGAGTAGTGGTGAATAAACACTAACAAAGGAAAAAGTTGCAATTTTTTGTTTTCTTGTAGGAAGATTTTACCACAAGTTAGGTGACTAGCAATACAATCTACACATGCATATCTAGAGTGTGGGGAACGGATAATAAACAACATGTAAGCACGAGAAAGTTAAGTGGTAGAGTTTGGAGATGCTCAAACACAATGAAAACACGGTGATTTTTGGTGTGGTTCCGATAGGTGGTGCTATTGTACATCCACGTTGATGGAGACTTCAACTCACGAAGGGTCCACGAAGAAGCAACGTTGTTTATGCCATCATAGCTTACGTCCACGAAGGACTAGCCTCACTCGGGTTGATCTTCACAAAGTAGGCGATCTGTTTGCACGTACGAACTCCTTGGTTCAACTCCGCAAGATTTGGAGGCTCCCAAGTGACACCTAACCAATCTGGAAGACATCACTCTCCAAAAGAAAATATATGTTGTTGTTGATGCCGAACTCTTTCCTCTTGTGCTTCAAAAGATAGTCTCCTCAACACTCAATCACTCTCTTACGGATTTGGCTATGTGGTAGGAGAAAGGATTGGAGTGGAAATCAACTTGGGGAGGCTAGAAATCAAGGACCAAAGGTTGGAGTGGAATTCCCATGATTTCCACACCAGTGTAGGTGGTTTTCTCTTAAAAATGGATATGTGAAATGGTAGCTTCCTCCTGCTTGCTCTCTCTGAGATGGTGGAATGGGTGAGGGTATATATGGGCAGCACAAAAAATCTAGTTGTTATACACCTTTATGCACTACTCGGTGGGACCAAACGAAAACAGTCGATGAGACCGACTAGAACAAAAGGTCTAAACTTTAAGCGTTTTAGTGTGACCGGATGGAATAGCTCGGTGAGACTGATGGGTGATGACCTAAACACTTTCCACACTTCGGTAAGACTGATCGATACCACTTGAAATTTCCGTAGTGAAATCTATAGATAATATACGGTTTGCATGTGCACTTCGGTGGGACCGAAGGAACATCTCAGCGGGACTGAGTTCCTAGGGTTGATGGCTTCAATGCAAAATTTCTCAAAGCCTCCTGGAATATTGTGGCTCCTGATTTTTATATACTGATTGAGGACTTCCACTCTGGCACCATCAACATGCAAAGCACAATTGCTCATATATTACCCTAATTCCCAAAAGGACTTTTCATCTTCTCCTAGAGACTACATGCCCATCTCCATTCTCAAATGTACCCTCAAAATCACCACCAAGTTGTTAGCCAACGGACTTGCGAAGATCATTATTTTCCTTGTTCATGAAAATCAATATGGCTTCCTTAATAACATGTGCATCCAAGACTGTTTGGCATTGTCCTTTGGATATATCCACCAATGCCATCAATCAAAAAAAAAGAAATTGTGCTCCTTAAATTGAATTATGAAAATGATTTTGATATGCTGAGTCATGGCACTATTTTGGAAATATTAAAGGCAAAGGGTTTTGGCAATAAGTGACCGGAATTGATTCAAATGATTTATAGCTCAAGGTTATCCTTTGTTTTGCTCAACGATGTTCCGGGGAAACAGTTCCAATTCAAAAGAGGGGCTAGACAAGGTGATCCTCTTTCACCCCTCATATTTGTGCTTCTTCAGATATGTTACAGTACATGCTTAACGAAACTATGCAAACTGATATGATTGAAACTCCACTCCACCATGTCACTTGACATGAATTCCCTATGATCTAGTATGCTGATGAAAAAATTCTTGTCATCCCTGCTGATGATAGATAGATCCACCACATCAAGAACTTTCTTGTCCATTATGCTGAGTACACTGGACTAAATGTCAACTACTCAAAATGATCTCTACCAATACTCCTGATGGCAAAATGCAAGCTCTGTTTGAACTTACGGGGTGTCAGATTGGCGCCCTGCCTACCACCTACCTGGGTTTACCACTAAACCTTACTAAACCAAGGATTAAAGATTTTGTTCCAATGCTTTGTAGAATTTGAAGAAAATCCCTTCTATCATATGGTGACAAACTCATCCTGGTGAAATATGTTTTTGATAGCATGCCTATTTTCTTCATGAGCACCCTGGCTATCCCCAAATCTGTGACTAATCAAATTAATAAGTTCCTTCGACATTGTCTCTAAAAAAGTATATGAAAGTGGTGATCAAGGACCTGCTCTAATTTCATGGGATAAAGTATGCCTTCCAAAAAGCACGGTGGATTGGGAATTTTGGAGACATCTACTCATAATAAAGCTCTACTCATGAAGGTCTTGCATAAATTTCTCGACAAAGACAATATCCTTGAGGTTAAAGTCATTTGGGAAACCTACTACTCTGAAGCAATCCCTGGTGAGAGAATTGTGGGTTCATTTTGGTGGAGAGATATACTCAAACTGTTACACAACTTCAAAAAACACTCATTACGCAAAGCTGGGAAAGGAGACACTATCTATTTCTGGAATGACAGCTGGAACAACCATTGCTTGAGTCTTAAATATCCTAAGCTCTACCCCTTTGCCAATAGAAAAGACATCACACTTTAGCAAATTATGAATATTCAGGATCTTGCATAACACTTTCATAGACCTTTATCCACATAGGCTCATACTCAATTCCTGCAGCTACAAACTGATCTCAATAGCAGAGAGCTCCAAGACCATCATGATATTTGGAGCTTGGCAGGGAACTCCTCACATTTCTCCTCTACGAAGATGTGCAAAGCCATCATTGGCCCATCCATGACTCGTCGCATCTTTCAACACCTATGGAATTGTTCTGCCATGTTGAGACATAAAAAAAAAATTCTGACTCCTACATGATAGAGTCAGCACTAAAAATTTACTGAAGAGGGAAAACATACAGCTTCAATCATATAACTGTGTTTTTTGCTCTGAGAATGTTGAAGAAACACCGGTCCATCTTTTTTGGGAATGTTCATTTGCACTTAATTGCTGGAGACATCTTGTACCTGCTAAAGCAGAGACACATCCAGTTATGATGAAAAATCTGTGTGATAATTCAACTAATCCCAGGTAAGATTGCACTGGATGTCATACCGGTGAACTATTGGAGAATTTGTCTATCAGAAATGATAAGATTTTTCGTCAAGCATCTGTCCACTTTAATGTCAGGACTTTTTATACCTTAAAGAAGGATGGTTTATGGCTGAGATGAGAGCCAAACCAACTAAAGCACTCAAGATCAAGTCTTGGACTGAACAACACTTACCTTAATTGAACCGATGCTTCCCAGAACTGGCATTGGTTGATTGGCATTTTTTAGGTAACTTTGCTTGTGTATACATTTTATTTATATAATAAAAATTACCGTAGAACGATAGTTTTATGGTTCTCCGCTAAAAAAATGCTTCAGCTCTTTTATCCGCATGCAGCATACATATATACCGTGTATTCCTCGGCCGCAGTAATAAAATTAGAGTGGGCTATCCGCACTACACGGTACGATGCCAGTATAAAATGGACCGAAAGTGATGCAAGGAAATATGTTCCGACTGTGAGCCCATGATGGTAATTTACACTCTTCCCCTGTCTCTGGTGCATGTTTCCATGGCTTAGTGGTTAAGAAAGATGGCATGTGGACATGTCGCTGGGATATTAGATACAGTACGCATGATTAACTAAGCTCCGGTAACCGCCGCCAAATCTTGCTCTGATTGATGGGAAGCGCGAGTTCCGTGGACTCGCTCTCAAATCCATCGCTTCCTACTCTACTCCTGCCCAAAGTCAGAGTCAGAGTACGTGCCGTCCGTTGCGCTCCCGGCGCGCACGCATCTCATCCGCCTCGGCCGTTACTACTGTACATGGGAGTTGTTGGCTTGGTGACTGGCGAGCCTTTCCCACTGGATCATTGTTTTCTCCTCTGGAGGGGTCGGCTAGGCCTCGAACGGCGTTTCCACGCACGCGCTCTGACTGGCCTCGTTCCACTCACAAATGTAGCGAGAGACCGGAAGCGCACATGCGACCTGTATACGCGAAAACGATGATACTCCTTCCATTTCCTAGGGAGGAGACGAGTGATAAAAGCGTTTTTCTTATGCTCTCTCCTCCGCAATGTAGCGCGTATAAATTTTGTGAGAAGTTAAATTTTATAGACTTTTTGACCAAGTTTGTAAAGAAAAACATATACATCTAGAATACCAAATACATATCTTTAGATACATCATAAGATGTACTTTCATATTTCATATATCTGGTATTGTAGATATAAATAGGTTTCTATATAAATTTAGTCAAAGTTTGTTTGATTTTTCAGAAAATCTATGTGCACTATATTAAGAAAGGGAGGGAGTACCTTTTCTAAGCGCATCTTCAACGCTGACCTAAACCGGACACCGCATCCGTCCATGCACCGAAGGGATCAGTCCGTGAACACGGATACGATAGCTGGCCATCTAAAACGAGCCGCTAATGACAGGTCATATTTCCGGAGAAATTTAACAAAAGTGAGCAAATTTGATGCAAAATTTAACAAACCGGATGATATTCATTGAAATTTGGATAATTTTTTTACATAAAACTAGACGATATTTCGTCAAAACCTGAAAGAAACTAAACTACCTTATAATTGACGGTGACCACGTAGGTCACGCTGGGCTGGCCGGCGACACCTCCGTGATCGTCGTCCGGCTTCAGACGACAGTAGGGCGTGTGTGTCGCGGCAGGGATTCCCGGATACCGCCTGTCGCTCGCGGATGATCTCCGCTTGCTAATGCGTCGTGCGACGGCGACGACACTTGCTTGTCTCCGTCGTGGTCTTCGACCGGTCAACAACCCAGGCCGTAGCCAGCTCCGGGTCCAGGAGGATGTGTGGCAGCGGGTCGTCGGAGTCCGCGAACTCTGCCCGCGCACGGCCTCACGCCTATCCCGCCTGCGCCGCTCCATATCAGCGCACTCCTCCGCCATAACGGCGCTCCAGGAGGCGGAGCTACTGCCACCGAGGTAGTGACGAATGCGACCGCGTGCCTTCGCGGTGATCACATGGGGCAGACCGCCACCCGCACGGCGTGCCAACGACGAGAGCTGCTTCTTCTTCACTCGGCGTCCGATTTGGATGTCGCGGTTGTGCGAGTGGGGGCGGGAGGGGGAGTGGGCTACGACTTGATGTGGAGGAGTGTCTCCGATAGCGCCGCCGGGTCGGACGTGGAGGAGCGAGCGACACAGCATGAGCTCCATCTATTGCTCGTAGTCGGTGTCCGTCACCGCATACATCGCGTCCTGCGAGAGGATATGCATCGACGGTGGCTGGTCTCCTCGTCTGCGACCAGGGCCAAACGAAAAAATGGTCAACCCACTTCAATGCGACGCAGCGGCTACAATTGGTTTCTCGGGACGTAGCGTCCACATTGAAGCGGCGACACCCGATAGGTCGCGTCGGTCCACACCGCCCTCCCGTTTGGTCACATCTCACGACATCAATATCGGCCCAAGCGTGGTCTGGGCCGACATGAATGCGGTGCAGGATGCGGCGCGTCCGTCAGATAGAAAGCGCGGGAGAAGTGGTTGAGGATTGAGGGGTTTGGGTGGGCCAGGTGACGGTGTCCGGGATTAGGGGTGCGCATCACGTCGGCCCACCATTGTTGGGCTGGGCCGATGTTACCCCGACAACAGAAGAATGGGCCATGCGTGCCCTGACACTTGGCATACTCAAGATGGAATTCTCCGAAGACTTGGCGTACACTTTAAGGCGCGTTTGAATGATCAGCATGTTATCCCTAGTTGTAGCCGGCATATTTGTAACCCCAGATACCCCCAGTGCCTATATAAGCCGAGGGGTTAAGTCCATAAAGGCAAGTTTTTTAGACTAGAACTCGCTCATACAATCTCAAGGTAGATCTGTCTTTAGATCAACGACTGCTACCATTGTCCCCGACCAGCTTTTCTCCTTTGGAGCGTCGTGCTGCACGCCGACTAGGCGGGTCGCCTCGACCAGGTCGAAAATTTCTCCCCCGGTCAGATCGTCACGTTTGGCACGCATGGTGTCAAGACATGGCACATATAGTTCGTGCTATTTTTTGTTTTCCAATTTGAGACAAGTTTTTTTTTTCTAGAGCCAACATTGAGAAACTTGGTTTTCCAATTTGAGTAAAGCCAAAAATCGTAAGAAATTCATGAAATTGAGCATTGTGTCATGATATTGCACAAATATGCTTCAGTATTTTTCATGTCCAATTTGAGAGAAGGCGCACACACTTACATCCAACAAAGGCATTTCGGAACAAATAGTTGTCACGCTATTATTGCAAACGGTTGCATTATTTAAATCTTTGTTGTTCTACTAACCATTTACGTGCCGCCACACGTCCCACTTTTTATTGGATAGGAGGTGTTGTGCGGGCAGCTATTTGAGTAGACGGGAGGCGTGCAAGCAGTTTGCCGCGTAGGGTCACACGGAGGCGTGCGAGCAGTCCACTGCGCAGGCTCAACGGAAGAGAGCCATTTGACTTCCATCCGCAGCCTGCCTCGCTCCCAACTTCTCCATTAATGGCGTCCGAGCCGCTATTTAATAGGCGGACTTACTGCCCGCTCACTCACAATCCTCTCTCTTCGCCTCCCATTCCCCTCTCGACCGCCTCATATCATCCAGACCTCCATCTATGCCATGGAGCACAAGGATCATCTGCCACTACTCTTTCGGTTTGGTAAAGTCAACATCGAGCGGGAGGAGATAGAAAATAAGAAGGAATGGGACCTCAAGGACATGGCCCTAAACAAGCTAGCCACGACGGATGCTACCCCTGATAAGGTCACCTACCACGGGTAGGGTCATAGACCTGACATCTAGGGCCCATTTGGGGGCCCACATTAGCATTAAAGTCCCTGGACTACCGATGCATTTGGATACATCTTCAGGATCCACTCGGATCTGGATGGTCACTCGGACGTCACTTCGTCAGTCGGCCACGATCCAACACTCGGACGAGAAGGAGAGGAGCCAACGTAGGAGTCGTAACGTTCGAGAGACTTGATAACTCACGTGAAGTGATGTGAAGACTAACGTTACCAGTAACGCCTGAGTTAAGACGGTAGTTTCTAGTAACGCCTGTAGTTACTCGCATTTAATGCCTTGTAATGGCGCTTGGCGGGTCCTGGCGCACTCTATATAAGCCTCCCCAAGATCGTGGACAAGGGTTCCGAAATCTCTGTAATCAGACACCCCCCATAAGTAAACACTAAGCCTCAGGGCTCGAGACGTAGGGTCTTTACCACTCCCGAGTGGGGCCCGAACTCGTACATCCGAGTGTTACACCTGTGCCGTAGCTAGGCTCCACTCCCCTTCATTCGTACCCCCAGTACTATTGTCTAGCAAACTCCGGCGCAGGTGGAGATCCAATTTTTCCGGTCATCATGATGGCACTCGGCGGCGAGATCCTCTTCAGTACCCTCCGCTTCATCGCCGACGGCTCGGCATGGTTGCAGGAGGCGCCGCTGGACCCGGACGCGGTCCCCGCCCGCGGTGTGACACATTTCAGCGCGGCGGCACACGGAGTTCTACTTCGACAGCCGTCGGAGCCCTATGGCTCCACACTCATCTGTCCCGTTGCGGGCCGCCGCAAGCGCTCCGGGCGTTCACGGCTGCAGTGATGGATCAAGCACGTCGTGGCGCGTCAGTTCACGACAGGGCAGGTGGCCGTGCTCGACTCCGACGAACCCACCGTCAGCTTGTTCCCCTCTTCGGGCGACGAGTTGTTCGATGGGTGTGTGTGCGAGAGCAGCGGAAACGCTGCAGAGATACTAATGGCCAACACCACCAACCATGGACCTCCTGGGTACTCCGCGGGCTGTTCCCGTGGCCGAGATGGTGGCCGCGACGACGGCAACACCGACGCTTACGTCCCCCAGCCTCTCAGTCGGGAGCAGCGGGAGGAGATGAGGAGGAGGAACGACCAAGTTCTGCTCACTCGACAAGCGACAAGCCACTTTGGCCGAGAGCAAACGGCTCGAGCGACTCCAGCGGTCACTCGACGACCGCGCGGGCAGAGAGCAGCCCAGCTCTAGCCGCAATCGGCGGCAATTGTTCCCGAATGATAGACCGCACAACATTCCAGTGATGCGCACACCGATGCAAAACCTGGCTGCAGCCACATGGATCACTGAATCTATTCAGCTGTTTGATTCTGTGGCTGGAGAGGGCATTCGGCAGATCCAGACTCTGCTGAAGACCGCCCCGAGACAAAATTCAGAGGTGTCGCAGTCGCATCAACGCATACACAGTAAGTCCATTCGGGCTGATACAGTGCAGTCTACTCACAGCCCGCATGCATACGGAAAGCATCGGCATTCTCCTCCTCCTCCGAGGGGCCTGCATGGAGGACGTTGGCGCGATGACCGTGATGTCAGTCCGATGCCCCCTCCGAGGGGTGGTTCATATGACAGACGACCCTACGATGGCGGTCGACCTCATAGTGAAGACCGCGATCGGAGTCCCATTCGGCCCAGGGGCTATGAAGAAGGGGGCCGACGACCTCCACAGCTCAATGCCAGATCCATCATAACACAGAATGTGGTGGACAAGAATAGACATATCAGAGATCGAGCGAGTGGGTGGGGGACTTCAGGTCTCGAGTGCTTCAGTAGGTACATCCGAGAAGCCGAGATCCCCTCCAACTACAGGTTGGCGACGGGAATCGGAAAGTTCAACGGCGAGTCAAAGCCAGAAACCTGGCTCGAAGATTATCGAGTGGCCATCCAGATCGGTGGCGGCGATGATTTTATCGCGATGAAGTATCTTCCTCTCATGCTAGAGGGATCCGCGCGGGCCTGGTTAAACCAGTTGCCCGCTAGCAGCATCTACTACTGGGAAGACCTAGCTCAAGTGTTCGTCAAGACATTTGAGGGTACTTACAAGCGTCCGGGTGGTTTGACGGAGCTGCATCACTGTGTCCAAAAAAGCAATGAAACTCTCCGCGAGTACATTCAGCGCTGGACCACGCTGCACAATACCGTTGAGAATGTTACTGAACATCAAGCCGTCTGCACTTTCAAGGCAGGCACATGATATCGAGAGCTCATCCTGAAGTTCGGCCGAGCTGGGGACCTGTTCCTCAGTCGGGCCATGGAGATCGCCAATCGGTACACCAATGGCGAAGAAGAAGACCGCCTCCTAAGTGGCAAAGGATGAACCAGCGACGCCCCTCAACCGGGGGGTAACGCTGGGAAAAAGCAAAAGCGGAAAGTTGATTCTTCGGGTAAGGCAGAAGTTGCGGCGGTCCCCAGCCAGGGGAAGCCCAAGCCGAAGAAGAAGATGAAAGAATGGGCTAACAAGAAGAAGCCCGAGTTCAGGTCTAACGTATTGGACCAACCCAGTGTTGTCCATACCAAGAAGGATGAAGAGGGCAACTTGGTATACCCCAAGCACATCACTCGGGAGTGCCGAGTGCTCAAGCAGGAGATATTTGGAGAGACCTCTAGAGAGAAGGACAACGACGAGGAAGGTGAGGATGCTCCCGAGTATCCGAACGTCGACAAGGTCCTCATGATTTTTGCTGACGTTGAAAGCAAGAGACGGTGGAAGGTCGTCAATAGGGAGGTCAACATGGCAGCACCGACTGTCGTCAAGTACCTCAACTGGGCGAAGACCCCCGTTACCTTCGACCAGTCGGATCATCCAACCCACATAGCCACCCCTGGGAGGCAGGCGCTGGCTGTTAACCCAGCTGTCAATGGAGTTCGACTGCGCAAGGTCCTGATGGATGGATGCAGCGGGCTCAACATAATCTACGCCAACACGCTCAGGGCAATGGACATTCCGATGTCCCGACTGAGCAAGAGCAACATGCATTTCCATGGGGTCATCCCAGGTAAGAAGGCTGAGTCACTCGGCCAAATCGCTCTGGACGTCGTGTTTGCAGACGAGAAGAATTTCCGAAAGGAATGTCTGATGTTTGAAGTGGTGGACTTTCGCAGCGCCTATCACACCATCCTGGGTAGGCCCTCCTACGCACGTTTCATGGCCCGTCCATGTTATGTGTATCTTAAACTTAAGATGCCCGGGCCGAAAGGAGTGATTACGGTGACTGGTGATCGTATAGTCGCCGAAGAGTGCCTCCAGCAGGGCTCCAAGATTGCTAACTAGCAAGAACTCGCGGTCAAACTTGACGGATCCAAGAAGGTGCTGTCCAATCGGCCGGCTACGGATTCAGCTTTCCAATCGGCCGGTGAGACCAAGAAAGTTCACATTCACCCGCACGATCCGAGTGCCTCCCCCACGAACATCTCGACGTCACTTGGTGACAAATAGGAAGCAGAGCTCATCCGGTTCCTCCGTGAGAACTGGGACATCTTCGCGTGGAAGCCATCTGACATGTCGGGGGTTCCCAGGGAACTGGCTCAGCACCGACTTCGAGTTGACCCGAAGGTCAAGCCAGTCAAAGAGCACTTCCATTGATCCTCCGTCGAGAAGCGCAAGGCGATTGGCGAGGAAGTCGCTCGGCTCCTAGCTGCTGAGTTCATTCGCGAGGTGTATCATTCCGAGTGGCTTGCCAATCCTATCTTGGTGCCTAAGAAGGGCAAGTCTCTCCGGATGTGCATCGACCTCAAGCACCTCAATCGGGCCTGCCTGAAAGATCATTTTCCCCTTCCCCACATAGACCAGATAGTAGATTCTACTGCCGGATGTGAACGCCTGTTGTTCCTGGATGCGTACTCCGGGTACCACCAGATCTGAATGTACATGCCTGATGAAATAAAAACGGCCTTCATCACCCCATTCGGGTGTTTCTGCTACATCACGATGCCATTCGGTCTAAAAAATGCCGGGGCGACTTTCATGCGCATGATCCAGAAATGCGTGCAAAAGCAAATCAGTCGGAACATGGAGGTGTACATGGATGGCATAGTGGTCAAGTCCAGGAAAGGTTCCGACCTCCTGACAGACCTCGCCGAAACCTTCGCGAACCTACGACACTTCCAGATTAAGCTCAACCCGACAAAATGCACATTCGGAGTGCCAGCTGGCAAGCTACTCGGTTTTCTCGTTTCCGAACGTGGAATTGATGCTAATCCTGACAAAATCGGCACTATAGTCCGAATGAAAATACCAGAATGTCTGCATGACATGCAAAAGCTCACGGGATGTCTTGCAGCCTTGAGTAGATTCATCTCTAGACTCGGTGAGAAGGCGTTGCCTCTTTACCGATTGATGAAGAAATCTGATAGCTTTGAGTGGACACCTGAAGCGCAAGCCACATTCAAAGAACTCAAGACCTTGCTGTCCACCCAGCTGGTGTTAGCTGCTCCGAGCAGCCGAGAGCCTTTGCTCTTGTACATCGCGGCTACCAGCCAAGTGGTCAGCACTCTCCTCACTGTGGAGCGCGAGGAATCAGGAAAATCATTCAAAGTGAAAAGACCCATCTATTACATCTCAGAAGTCTGGACCCCCTCCAAGCAAAGGTATCCGCACTACCAGAAGTTGGTTTGTGGTATTCACCTGACCGTTAAAAAGGTGGCTCATTACTTCCAAGAGCACTCGGTCACGGTTATCAGCGATGCCCCCCTGTCGGAAATCCTGCATAACAGAGACGCCACGGGCCGAGTGGCAAAATGGGCAATTGAGCTCCTCCCGTTGGAGATCAAGTTTGAAGCCAAAAAGGCAATCAAGTCTCAAGCACAGGTGGACTTTTTGGCCGAGTGGATAGAACAAGAACAGCCAGCCCCAAGTATCCCTGAACACTGGACGATGTTTTTCGATGGATCCAAGTGCTCCAAGGATCCGGTGACGGGGTGGTTCTCGTCTCCCCCAGGGGAGGCCGATTGAGCTACGTCCTCCAAATCCACTTCAATTCTTCTAACAACGAGGACGAATACGAGGCCCTTCTGTATGGGCTCCGTATGGCCATCTCACTCGGTATCCGACATTTGATGATATTCGGTGATTCGGACCTCGTTGTCAATCAAGTGATGAAAGAATGGGATATCCGGAGCCCGGCCATGACCGGGTACTGTAATGTAGTCAGGAAGCTGGAGAAGAATTTTGAAGGCTTGGAGCTGCACCACATATCTCGAGCGAAGAACCAGGCGGCATGCGACCTGGCTAAGATCAGTTCCACTCGGCGGGTCGTGTCGAAAGGCATATTCCTTGAACACCTGCGTGCTCCCACAATTAAAGAAGATCCTTTCACTGAGGAGCCCTCGCAAAGCAGTCGGACCATCAAATCCGACTGAGGTTGACATTCCAGCCGTTGTGGACCTTGTCCATGAAATGTTGGTAATCACTCCCGAGTGGACTCAACCCTATTTAGCATACTTGCTCCGGCAAGAGCTCCCTGAAGATCAAGAAGAAGCTCGCCAAATCGTTCGGCGATCTAAGTCTTTTGAAGTGATGGGAGATCAGTTGTATAAGAAAATCACTACAAGAGTCGCTCGGAAATGCATTTCCCCAGAGGAAGGACTGCAGATCTTGCATGAGATTCACTCGGGAACTTGCGGCCATCATGCGTCCTCTCGGACGTTGGTCGCCAAAGTGTTCCGAGCGGGTTTTTATTGGCCCCGAACCAATGAGGCAGCAAGAGACTTAGTTGACCTATGTGTTGGGTGTCAGTTCTATAAGAATCAGACGCACAAACCTGCATCCACACTGAAGACCAACCCGCTCACCTAGCTGTTCGCCATGTGGGGTCTCGACATGTTCGGCCCTCTACGGACTTCGAGTGGGTTTACCCACCTGCTAGTGGCGGTGGATAAGTTCACCAAGTGGGTCAAAGCCAAACCCATTAAATACTTGGATGCGAAGACCGCCGTCAGCTTCATTCGACAGATTATCTTCAGATTCGGAGTTCTGCATGATATTATCACTGACAATGGATCTAATTTTGACTCGGATGAATTCCGTGAGTTTTGCTACTCCCAAGGTACTCGGGTTAATTATGCCTCTGTGGCTCACCCGTAGTCAAATGGACAAGCAGAGCGAGCGAATGGAATGATATTACAAGGGTTGAAGCCTCGGCTGATGAAGGATCTAGAGTACGCTGCAGGAGCCTGGGTCGAAGAGCTACCGTCTGTCTTATGGGGTATTCGAACGACCTCGAACCGCTCCACCAAGCGCACTATGTTCTTCATGGTATACGGATCTGAAGCCGTCTTGCCGAGTGACCTGCGTCACAATGCCCCCCCCCCCGAGTTAAACTATACGATGAAGTTGAGGTAGAAGCATCACATAAAGACGATCTGGATCTCCTAGAAGAGGAGAGGGAAATAGCCCTAGTCAGATCATCATTTTATCAGCAAGACCTGAGGCGTTATCACGACAAACAGATCATGGGGTGTGCTTTCCAGGAAGGCGACCTTGTCCTCCGACTGGACCAACAAAAGCCTCACAAGCTAGCGCCTCCATGGCAAGGGTCTTTTGCGGTCTCCAAAGTCCTAAACAACGGGGCCTATCGGCTCTATAAATTCAAAACAGGGGGAGAAGAGCTCCAGACATGGAACGTGGATCCGCTCCGCAAGTTCTATAATTAGAGAAATGAACACTCTTTCATTCCTGTAATGAACACGTGAGTGATTTTGATGAATAAAAGTCTTTACTTTTCTATACTTTGTCAAAAAAAATCCTCTAAATATTTTTCCATTCGCTCCGGTGAATTACCTCATAAACTTCACCCCCACTTGGTGTAAAAACTATTCCAAGTAAGGACATGATCCACTCTCGGGGGCTTATCTGTTATCCAGAAATCACCTAAGTTTAAATTACTCCGAGTGAGGATATCATCCACACTCGGCGGCTTAGCTGCGATCCATAAATCGCCTAAGTTTAAACCTACTTCGAGTGAGGACTTCATCCACACTCGGGAGCTTAGCTGCGATCCAAAAATCGCCTAAGTTTAAACCTACTCCGAGTGAGGACTTCATCCTCACTCGGGGGCATTGCTGTGATCCAGAAATCACCTAAGTTTAAATACTCCGAGTGAGGACTTCATCCACACTCGGGTGCTTAGCTACGATCCAAAAATTGCCTAAGTTTAAACCTACTCCGAGTGAGGACTTCATCCACACTCGGAGGCTTAGCTGCGATCCAGAAATCGCCTAAGTTAAAAAATACTCCGAGTGAGGACTTCATCCACACTCGGGGGCTTAGCCGCGATCCAGAAATCGCCTAAGTTAAAAAATACTCCGACTGAGGACTTCATCCACACTCGGGGGCTTAGCCGCGATCCAGAAATCGCCTAAGTTAAAAATACTCCGAGTGAGGACTTCATCCACACTCGGGGGCTTAGCCGCGATCCAGAAATCGCCTAAGTTAAAAATACTCCGAGTGAGGACTTCATCACACTCGGGGGCTTAGCTGCGATCCAAAAGTCGCCTAAGTTAAAAAACTCTGAGTGAGGACTTCATCCACACTCGAGGGCTTAGCCGTGATCCAGAAATTGCCTAAGTTAAAAATACTCCGAGTGAGGACTTCATCCACACTCGGGGGCTTAGCCGCGATCCAGAAATCGCCTAAGTTAAAAATACTCCGAGTGAGGACTTCATCCACACTCGGGGGCTTAGCCGCGATCCAGAAATCGCCTAAGTTAAAAAATACTCCGAGTGAGGACTTCATCCACACTCAGGGTCTTAGCTGCGATCCAAAAATCGCCTAAGTTTAAATCTACTCCGAGTCAGGACTTCATCCACACTCAGGGACCTAGCTGCGATCCAGAAATCGCCTAAGTTTAAATCTACTCCGAGTGAGGACTTCATCCACACTCGGGGGCTTAGCTGCGATCCACAAATCACCTATTTTTAAAACTATTCCGAGTGAGGACATCATCCTCACTTGGGGGCTTAGCTGCGACCCATAAATCGCCTGAGTTTAAACCTACTCTGAGTGAGGATGTCATCCATAGCCGGGGACTTAGCTGGAATACAGTAATTGCCTAAGTTAAACATTATGCCGAGTGAGGATATCATCCACACTCGGGAGTTTAGCTGCAATCGAGTAATTGCCTAAGTTAAAATACTATTCCGAGTGAGGACGTCAACCACACTCGGAGATTGGGTCAAATGCTCAAAAAGTCAAATGAAGACAAACAAACTGCATATTATTCAAGGCAAAAGTGCAGATAGTCCTGGCCGCTAGGTCACGTTAAATGTACGATTACACAAACCACTCGGCATCCCGAGGCAAATTTAATTCGAAGTTTTTTATCCGAGGATCACTCGGCGATAGTTGGAGCTGCTGCGTCAATGAAGGCGTCGAGGTCGATGCCATCAGCAATCCGAGTGGCGTCCTCGAGGAACGTCTCCATGAAATCTTCTATCTTGGCATTCTTCCTGTTGACGACCTTGAGGGACTTCAGCTTTTCCTCATCCACGCCCTTGCAATGGACACAGACAAGTGAGAGGGCAATGCCAGCTCCACCGCGGGATGTAGATTTCTTCCAAGATTGCACTAGGCAAGGTACGTCTTGCAGACGGTTAATGAGAGCATCCAAGTCGTTCGAGAACTCCTCCCCGGGGGCGACTTCTCGGTCGATATCTTTGACGGCCGTGCGCAAGCAGTTGAGGAAGATAGTCACCTCCCCGATGCGTTCCTCAAGATGGAGGAGACCAAGTGCCAAGCTATCGCGAAGAATGCCCAGGGTCGGATCCAGTTCCTTCTTGATCATGTCTGATTCTTCTTCAGCATCCATGCAGAACTCTGTTGAATAGATGGGAGAAAAAGAGCTATTTGAGGACGAGTGATGAATTAAAGTAACTTGAAACACAATCGGGTCATTGGCATACCTTTGAGCTTCTCATCCATTTCGTTGCCAAAGTCTTTGATGAACTTCTCCATCTCGAGTCTCTTGGATGACACCTGCTTCAACTTTGATTCGGTCTCGGCAGCCTCCTTCGCGGATTTCCTGGCAACGGCCTCCAGTGTCTTCTTCTCCTCCTCCCACTTCTCGAGTGACTTCAACTTGTCCTCGGCCGCTTTCATCTTCCGGTTGGCATCCTTCTGAGCGGACGCCGGCTCGGCGTCTTTCTTCTCCAGGGCCTCCTTCACGGTGTCTATAGAAATGGAAGCCCGGAGCCTCTTAGTAAGTTGAAGATTTTCACTACGAACATCTGATAAAGTAATTTCAGTCGGACAGGGGAGGAAACAAGTTCTTTGGCAGTCGGACGGAACGTGCTTACCTCCAAGTGAACGTTTCTCTTGCTCCAGATGTGTAGTCTTGGCCCTCTCAACCTCCTTCTCCAAGGCTTTGTAAAGAGTCCCGAGCTCGCACACACTCTGCCGACAGAAAACAATGAAACATCAGTGATGACAGTCGGATACTACAAAAAAGTTCATTCGGTTAAACTACAAGACTCTAAGACTCCCGCCGACTGGTTCAGTCGATGGCAGTCTCGGGGACTACACTCAGTGGGTGCGATCAGCGTGCCCCCACTGGAAATTCACTCGGGATGAAGTACTTCCACAAGGTGAGTAACAGGTTCTACACCGCGACGGTCAACATCTAGAGGCTCTGGTCCATGGACCATCACCGCATCCTCTTCGACAAGTATCGCTACACTCGGGATGAAGTACTTCCACAAGCTAAGTAACATGTTCTACACCCCGACGGTCAATGTCGAGAGGCTCTGGTCCATGGAATATCACTGCATCCTCTTCGACAAGTACCACTACACCTATTTCTACAAGCATCATTTGGACTCTAAGACTCCCGCCGACTGCTTCAGTCGACGACAGTCTCGGGGACTACACCCAGTGGGTGCGCTCAGCGCGCCCCCACTGGAACCAGAGAACACCCAGTGGGTGTGCCTGATACTTCCATTTTGCATCATGATTTCCTACTGTTATTTACTTTGTTTTGTTGAATATGCTTTGGGGAATGATTCTAATACATTTTCTCTCATAATATGCAAGGTTTACACAAAGAAGGAGAATACCGGCAGACGGAATTCTGGACCTAAGAAAAGCACATCAGAGATACCTATTCTGCACAACTCCAATGAAGCTGAAATTTTACGGAGATTATTTTTGCATTTAATAAAAAATACTAGAGCAGAAAACTACCGGAGGGGGCCTGCGAGGTGGGCACAACTCACCAGGGCGCGCCCTGATGGGTTGTGGCCACCTCGGCCCACCTCCGGTGCCCATCTTTCGGTATATGGTCACATTTGACCTAGAAAAAAAATCAGAGGAGGACTTTCGGGACGAAGCACCGCCGCCTCGAGGTGGAACTTGGGCAGGAGCACTTTTGCCCTCCGGCGGAGCGATTCCGCCGGGGGAACTTCCCTCCCGGAGGGGAAAATCGAAGCTATTGTCATCACCAACACCCCTCTCATCTTTGGGAGGCCAATCTTCATCAACATCTTTAACAGCACCATCTCCTCTCAATCCCTAGTTCATCTCTTGTGTTCAATCTTTGTACCGGAACCTCAGATTGGTACCTGTGGGTGACTAGTAGCGTTGATTACCTTGCGTAGTTGATTACTATATGGTTTATTTGGTGGAAGATTATATGTTCAGATCCATTATTCTATTCAATACCCCTCTGATCTTGAGCATGATTATTATTTGTGAGTAGTTACCTTTGTTCTTGAGGTCACGGGAGAAGTCATGTTGCAAGTAATCATGTGAATTTGATATGTGTTCGATATTTTGATGATATGTATGTTGTGATTCCCTTAGTGGTGTCATGTGAGCGTCGACTACATGACACTTCACCATTCATGGGCCTAAGGGGATGCATTGTGGAGTAGTTATTAGATGATGGGTTGCTAGAGTGATAGAACCTTAAACCCTAGTTTATGCGCTGCTTCGTAAGGGGTTGATTTGGATCCAAACGTTTAATGCTATGATTAGATTTTATCTTAATACTTTTCTCGTAGTTGCGGATGCTTGCGAGGGGGTTAATCATAAGTGGGAGGTTGTTCGAGTAAGAACAACACCCAAGCACCGGTCCACCAACATATCAAATTATCAAAGTAGCGAACACAAATCAAACCAACATGATAAAAGTGACTAGACGGAATTCCCGTGTACCCTCAAGAACACTTCGCCTATTACTAGAGATTGTTCTGGCCTGTCCTTTGCCTCAAAAGGATTGGGCTACCTTGCCGCACCTTATTTACCGTTAACGTTACTTGCTCGTTACAAATTATCTTGCTATCAAACTATCTGTTACCTACAATTTCAGTGCTTGCAGAGAATACCTTGCTGAAAACCGCTTGTCATTTCCTTCTGCTCCTCGTTGGGTTCGACATTCTTACTTATCGAAAGGACTACGATTGATCCCCTATACTTGTGGGTCATCAAGACTCTTTTCTGGCGCCATTGCCGGGGAGTGAAGCGCTCTTGGTAAGTGGAAATCGGTAAGGAAAAACTTATACTACGTGCTGAAATTTATTGCTACTTGCTACTTTTAAAAACAATCCTTTGAGGGGTTTGTTCGGGGTATCTTCACCTCGACCGGAACCACAATTAGTTGCCCCTCAACCTACAGCACCTACTGAAAATGTTACTTATAAAATTCCTTCGGGTATGTTAGAACAACTGCAAGCTAAACCTTATGTAGGAGATGGAACTGAATATCCTGTTATGCATCTCTTATATGTGAACGAAATATGTGGATTATTTAAGCTTGCAGGTTTACCCGGAGATGAAGTCAAGAAGAAGGTTTTCCCTTTATCTTTGGAGGGAAAAGCATTGACATGGTATAGGCTATGTGATGATCTTGGATCGTGGAACTGGAATCGTTTGCAATTGGAATTCCACCAAAAGTTTTATCCCATGCATCTAGTTCATCGTAATCGGAATTATATATATAATTTTTGGCCTCGTGAAGGAGAAAGTATCGCTCTAGCTTGGGGGAGGCTTAAGTCAATGTTATATTCATGCCCCAATCATGACATTCCGAGAGAAGTTATCATTCAGAATTTTTATGCTCGGCTTTCTCATAATGATCAATCCATGCTCGATACTTCTTGTGATGGTTCTTATATGAAGAAGACTATTGAATTCAAGTGGGATATTTTAGAAAGAATTAAACGCAACTCTAAAGATTGGGAGCTCGACGAAGGTAATGAGTCAGGTATAAAGCTTGAATTTGATTGTGTTAAATCTTTTATGAATACCGATATTTTTGACAAGTTTAGCACTAAATATGGACTTGACTCTGAGATAGTTGCCTCTTTCTGCGAAGCATTTGCTACTCACGTTGATCTCCCTAAGGAGAAGTGGTTTAAATATCACCCCCTATTAAAGAAGAAATTAAAGAACCAGTCATAGCTAAATAAGAAACCATCCTCTACAATGTTGATCCAGTTGTGCCTACCGCTTATATTGAGAAACCACCTTTCCCTGTTAGGATAAAGGAACATGCTAAGGTTTCAACTGTGGTTCGCAAGAGTAATATAAGAGCACCTAAACCCCCTGAGCAAATTAAAGTAGAACCTAGTGTTGCTATGGTTAAAGATCTCTTGGTAGAAAATATTGATGGGCATGTTATCTACTTCTGTGATGAAGCCGCTAGAATAGCTAAACCCGATGAAAAAGATAAGCATAGACCCAGATAAGGCATGCCTGTTGTCTCAGTCAAAATAGGAGATCATTGCTATCATGGTTTATGTGATTTGGGTCCTAGTGTGAGTGCTATCCCTTTTACTCTATACCAAGAAATTATGGATGAAATAGCATCTGCTGAAATGGAAGACATTGATGTTACTATTAAACTTGCTAATAGAGACACTATCACACCACTTGGGATTGTTAGAGATGTTGAAGTCTTGTGCGGGAAGGTAAAATACCCTACTGATTTTCTAGTCGTTGGTTCCCCACAAGATGTCTTTTGTCCCATTATCTTTGGTAGACCTTTCTTGAGCACGTTCAATGCTAAGATAGATTGTAAAAAACAAACTGTCGGTGTTAGTTTTGGTAATGTGTCTCATGAGTTTAATTTTTCCAAGTTTAGTAGACAACCCCATGATAAAGCGTTATCTAGTAAGGATGAAATAATTGGTCTTGCTTCTATTGCTGTGCCTCCTACTTATCCATTAGAACAATATTTGCTCGGCCATGAAAATGATATGCACCTGCGTGAAAGAAATGAGATAGATAAAATTTTCTTTGAACAACAACCTCTCCTGAAACACAATTTGCCTATTGAAACTCTTGGAGGACCTCCTCCACCTAAAGGTGATCCTATGTTTGAATTGAAACAATTGCCTGACACTTTGAAGTATGCTTATCTTGATGAGAAAAAGATATATCCTGTTATTATTAGTGCTAACCTTTCAGAACATGAAGAAGAGAGATTATTGAAAGTTCTAAGGAAGCACCGTGCTGCTATTGGATATACTCTTGATGATCTTAAGGGCATTAGTCCCACTCTATGTCAGCACAAGATTAATATGGAACCTGATGCTAAACCTGTTGTTGATCACCAACGGCGATCGAATCCTAAGATGAAAGAAGTGGTAAGAACTTAAATATTAAAGCTTTTGGAAGCAAGTATAATCTATCCGATAGCTGATAGTAGATGGGTAAGTCCCGTTCATTGTGTCCCTAAGAAAGGAGGTATTACCGTTGTTCCCAATGATAAGAATGAACTCATTCCCCAAATAATTGTCACTGGCTATAGAATGGTAATTGAATTTAGAAAATTAAATAAAGCTACTAGGAAAGATCATTACCCTCTGCCTTTCGTTGATCAAATGCTAGAAAGACTATCTAAGCACACACACTTTTGTTTCCAAGATGGATATTCTGGTTTCTCTCAAATACCTGTGTCACAATCCGATCAAGAGAAAACCACCTTTACTTGCCCTTTTGGAATCAATGCTTATGGACGTATGCCTTTTGGTTTATGCAATGCACCTGCTACCTTTCAAAGATGTATGACTGCTATATTCTCTAATTTCTGTGAAAAGATTGTGGAGGTTTTTATGGATGATTTTTCCGTTTATGGAACTTCTTTTGATGATTGCTTAAGCAACCTTGATCGAGTTTTGCAGAGATGTGAACAAACTAATCTCGTCTTGAATTGGGAGAAGTGCCACTTTATGGTTAATGAAGGCATTGTCTTGGGGCACAAAATATCTGAACGAGGTATTGAGGTGGATAAAGCTAAAGTTGATGCAATTGAGAAAATGCCATGTCCTAAAGATATTAAAGGTATTCGAAGTTTCCTTGGTCATGCTGGTTTTTATAGGAGGTTCATTAAAGACTTCTCTCAAATTTCTAGGCCTCTTACTAATCTTTTACAAAAGGATATTCCTTTTGTTTTTGATGATGATTGTGTGGAAGCCTTTGAAACACTCAAGAAAGCCTTAACCTCTGCACCTATCGTTCAACCACCTGACTGGAACTTGCCTTTTGAAATTATGTGTGATGCTAGTGATTATGCTGTTGGTGTTGTTCTAGGACAAAGAGTTGATAAGAAATTGAATGTTATCCATTATGCTAGTAAAACTCTAGACAGTGCCCAACGAAACTATGCTACTACTGAAAAAGAATTTTTAGCAGTTGTGTTTGCCTGTTATAAATTCAGATCCTATATTGTTGATTCCAAAGTTATTGTTCACACCGATCATGCTGCTATAAAATACCTTATGGAAAAGAAAGATGCCAAACCTAGACTCATTAGGTGGGTTCTCTTGCTCCAAGAATTTGACTTGCATATTGTTGATAGGAAGGGAGCTGAGAACCCCGTAGCTGATAACTTGTCTAGGTTAGAAAATATTCTTGATGACCCACTACCTATTGATGATAGTTTCCCTAACGAACAGTTAGCTGCAATAAGTGTTTCACAAAACACACCTTGGTATGCTGATTATGCTAACTACATTGTCGCTAAATATATACCACCTAGCTTCACATACCAACAAAAAAGAAATTTTTTCTATGACTTGAGACATTACTTTTGGGATGACCCACATCTTTATAAAGAAGGAGTAGATGGTATTATTAGACGTTGTGTACCTGAGCATGAAGAGGAACAAATCCTACGAAAATTTCATTCCGAAGCTTATGGAGGACATCATGCGGGAGATATGACTTCTCATAAGGTATTGCAATCTTGTTTTTAGTGGCCTACTCTCTTCAAGGATGCCCGTAAGTTTGTCTTGTCTTGTGATGAATGTCAAAGAATTGGTAATATCGGTAAGCGTCAGGAAATGCCTATGAATTATTCACTTGTTGTCGAACCATTTGACGTTTGGGGTTTTGACTATATGGGACCTTTTCCTTCCTCCAACGGGAACACTCATATATTGGTTGCGGTTGATTTTGTCACTAAGTGGGTAGAAGCTATTCCAACTAGTAGTGCTGATCACCACACCTCCATTAAAATGCTTAAAGAGGTTATCTTCCCGAGGTTTGGAGTCCCTAGATATTTAATGACCGATGGTGGTTCACATTTTATCCATGGTGCTTTCCGTAAGATGCTTGCTAAATATGATGTTAACCATAGAATTGCATCACCTTATCACCCTCAATCTAGTGGTCAAGTTGAACTTAGCAATAGAGAAATAAAATTAATATTACAAAAAACTGTCAATACTTCTCGTAAGAATTGGTCTAAGAAATTAGATGATGCACTTTGGGCCTATAGAACAGCTTATAAAAATCCTATGGATATGTCTCCATATAAAATGGTATATGGGAAAGCTTGTCATTTGCCTCTAGAATTAGAACACAAAGCATTTTGGGCAATTAAAGAACTCAACTATGATTTCAAACTTGCCAGTGAGAAGAGGCTATTTGATATTAGCTCACTAGATGAATGGAGAACCCAAGCGTATGAAAATGCTAGGCTATTCAAAGAAAAAGTAAAAGATGGCATGACAAAAGAATCCAAAAGCGGGAATTCAAAATAGAAGATTATGTTCTTTTGTTCAACTGTCGTTTAAGATTTTTTGCAGGAAAGCTTCTCTCCAAATGGGAAGGACCATATATTATCGAAGAGGTTTATCGTTTTGGACCTATCATGATTAATAACGCCGAAGGTACTAACCCGAAGGTGGTCAATGGACGAAGAATTAAGCATTATATCTCAGCTACGCCTATTAACGTTGAAAGCAATGTTATCCAAACCATGACACCGGAGGAACACATAAAACAAACCTTCCGGAACACTCCAGAATTCTTAAAAATAGGAGGTACGTGATACGGTAAGTAAACGGACTCCGAAAAATCCGCAAAAATATTTTTTTTCAGTTTTGGAATATTTTAAAATTTTGGAAATAAAGAAATAAACCGGAAGGTGATCGAGGTCAGCATGATACACCAGGGCGCGCCCTGGTGGGTTGTGCCCACCTTGGATGCCTTCCCGACTCCGTTTTCCTTCCATATGCTTGTTTCCCAAGAATAAAAATTTCTATATAAACCCCCGACTGTTTTGACGACCGCATCGCAGAAAAATCCTCTGTTCTTGTTTCTTGCTATTTTTCGATCAGTTCTATCAAGTCAGGCATCATGTCTTCCCCCTCTTCTAACAACGTGGAAGAAGATGCCTGGCTAATGAAGATACAGTTGAAGAGGGAGGAGCTGGAAGAAGTCAACAAGGAAGACAAGGGCAAGGAGGCTATGGTAGATCACCCCCCTGAAGGAGATCAATCCATGCCAGCAAAGGAGGGAGAGGAAGAAGATATCCTTCAACCTTACTACAGTCATCTCACCCCTATTGAAATCGAAGCCTTTAGAGCTTTCGAAGCGGTCCGTGTTCAGAATAAATTTCTCATCCATGAAAATATTTTGCTAGAAGAGAACATAAATAATCTTAGGAGGGTCATCCGCAAATTGGAGCATCTTTTGAAGCTGAAGTGTGACACCGTAACACCACCACCTTCTTCATCACCACCACCAAAGGAGACTTGAGCACATGGGTATGGGCACTCCCCTTGGCTTGAGCCAAGCTTGGGGGAGGTCCCCAGTATCGTATCACCACTACTTTTATTCACCTTTACCTATTTCAGTCCGATCATTAGTTTCCCTTGCTTTAGTTGAATAAAAGTTTAGCATGATCTATTTTCGTGTGTTAGTTTCGTGGCCTATCTATCTATGTAATCGTGTGAAAGTTATATAATAAAGTTTAGTTTGAGATTTTGTCTTTCTACTTTCTTGTTGCAATCAAAATAAAAGGAAAGAAAAATAAATGAAAATAATCATATGCTAATCTTATGGTGAGTAATGACATCACATGAGGAAAAGTATAAGTAGTAAAATTTATTGGAGATTGACAAACATAGCATTGGTCAATGATGCAATTCATGAAAGAATTAATAAGGGAAGAGAAGATTCACATGCAAACACACTATCTTGGACATCTTTTGTGATTGTGAGCCCCCATCAAATATTATATGTCAAAATTGTTGACGTTGGACAAGGAAGACAACGTAATGATTTATGTTTATTCATATTCACATTGAAGTTATATTGTCATAGATCCTTCAACATGTGGTGCTTGCCCAATATCTTTGCTAGCCAAAAATTCCGCACTAAGTAGAGATACTACTTGTGCATCCAAAAACCCAAAACCAAACTCATTTTTAAGAGTCCACCATACCTACCTATGGATCGAGAAAGATCCCTCAAGTAAGTTGTCATCGGTGCAATAAGGCAATAAAAATTGCTTCTAAAAGTGTTTTTATCAATTAGTGTAAGAGAAAATTGAGCGCTATACGAACTTATGATGGCAAAGTAATAAAAGCGACGGACTGCAGAATAAAGGCTAGTATCATAGGGGGCAATATAGCGTAACGTTCTTTTACATTAAGGGATTGGGCATACAAATCAATAAGCGCATGACAACCTCTGCTTCCCTCTGCGAAGGGCCTATCTTTTACTTTCATGTATTTAATTTTATGCAAGAGTCAAAGTATTCTCCCCTATTCCTTTTTACTTTTTCCTTTTGCAAGCATCATGTGGTGAGGAAAGATCTAGACACATATATCCAGTTGGATATGGGTGGCATGAGTTATTATTGTTGACATCACCCTTGAGGTGAGTAAGTTGGGAGGCGAAACTATAAGCCCCTATCTTCCTATGTGTCCGGTTGAAACTTTTTGTTCATGGGTATGCCGTGAGCGTTAGCAATCATAGAAGACTAAATGATGGTTGAGTATGTGGACTTGCCAAAAGGCTCCGACATGATACCCTTCCTGAAAATATGATGAATTGTAGTTGCGAAGTTGACTGAGAACATAGTTTGTTGGTTCCCAATAAGGTTTATGCTTCATACTTGTATGTTGTGATGAATTGTTACTTGTTCATGAGAAGTTATATGATAAAAATGTATTGAAATAAGTTTTTATGATAGAGTTTGTTGCTGTTTTGATAATAAGCATGATGCTACTATGTCCGTATTTTGTTTTTATCGACACCTCTCTCTCAAACCATCTGGACATGCTTTTCAATATCGGCTTTCGCTTGAGGACAAGCGAGGTCTAAGCTTAGGGGAGTTGATACGTCCATTTTGCATCATGATTTCCTACTATTATTTACTTTGTTTTGTTGAATAATAATGCTTTGGTGAGTGATTCTAATGCCTTTTCTCTCATAATATGCAAGGTTTACACAAAGAAGGAGAATACCGGCAGCTGGAATTCTGGACCTAAGAAAAGCACATCAGAGATACCTATTCTGCACAACTCCAATGAAGCTGAAATTTTACGGAGATTATTTTTGCATTTAATGAAAAATACTGGAGCAGAAAACTACCGGAGGGACCTGCTAGGTGGGCACAACCCACTAGGGCGCGCCATGCCCCCCTGGGCGCGCCCTGATGGGTTGTGGCCACCTCGGCCCACCTTCGGTTCCCATCTTCCGGTATATGGTCACATTTGACCTAGAAAAAATAAATCAGAGGAGGACTTTCGGGATGAAGCGCCGCCGCCTCGAGGCGAAACTTGGGCAGGAGCACTTTCGCCCTCCGGCGGAGCGATTTCGCCGGGGAACTTCCCTCCCGGAGGGGGAAATCGAAGCTATCGTCATCACCAACACCCCTCTCATCTTTGGGAGGCCAATCTTCATCAACATCTTCAACAACACCATCTCCTCTCAAACCCTAGTTCATCTCTTGTGTTCAATCTTTGTATCGGAACCTCAGATTCGTACCTGTGGGTGACTAGTAGTGTTGATTACCTTGCGTAGTTGATTACTATATGGTTTATTTGGTGGAAGATTATATGTTCAGATCCATTATTCTATTCAATACCCCTCTGATCTTGATCATGATTATTATTTGTGAGTAGTTACCTTTGTTCTTGAGGTCACGGGAGAAGTCATGTTGCAAGTAATCATGTGAATTTGATATGTGTTCGATATTTTGATGATATGTATGTTGTGATTCCCTTAGTGGTGTCATGTGAACGTCGACTACATGACACTTCACCATTCATGGGCCTAAGGGGATGCATTGTGGAGTAGTTATTAGATGATGGGTTGCTAGAGTGACATAAGCTTAAACCCTAGTTTATGCACTGCTTCGTAAGGGGCTGATTTGGATCCAAACGTTTAATGCTATGGTTAGATTTTATCTTAATACTTTTCTCGTAGTTGCGGATGCTTGCGAGGGGGTTAATCATAAGTGGGAGGTTGTTCAAGTAAGAACAGCACCCATGCAACGGTCCACCCACATATCAAATTATCAAAGTAGCGAACACAAATCAAACCAACATGATAAAAGTGACTAGACGGAATTCCCGTGTAACCTCAAGAACACTTTGCCTATTACTAGAGATTGTTCTGTCATGTCCTTTGCCTCAAAAGGATTGGGCTACCTTGCTGCACCTTATTTACCATTACCGTTACTTTCTCGTTACAAATTATCTTGCTATCAAACTATCTGTTACCTACAATTTCAGTGCTTGCAGAGAATACCTTGCTGAAAACCGCTTTTTATTTCCTTCTACTCCTCGTTGGGTTCGACACTCTTACTTTTCGAAAGGACTATGATTTATCCCCTATACTTGTGGGTCATTAGTGCCCTCGACGCAAACCCACTCGGGACCCAAAGAAACTGCATACAGACAAAAGTCCGACTGAAGATGGTACTTACAAGGGTACTTACTCGGACGTTCTTCTCCAGCGCCTCACTGACATCGTAGGCCTCTTTCAGCCTACCGCTCATCAGCTCCAGCTGGATCAGCGCCTCCTTGCTCGCCCCCACCTGGTCCTCCTGGACGTGGTGTAGTGTGAAGATGTTAGCCACGGGAGGAGTTGTCAAGGTAGATCCGAGTGTGGTCCTGGCCCCCGAAGAAGTTCCCCAAACCAGTGGTGCCTTAGCAGGTGAAGCATCCCGCATCAAGACGTCCGCGTCGGCAGAAGGGTTTGGTGGGTTGACCTTGTCATCCCTGTCAATTTCTATCACTTCGCGCGGCCCTGCAAACACTCAAAGATCATTCGGGAGTAAGCACAAAGGTAAACTGTGGAGTTCAAAAATCATGTCCGAGTGAGTTCAAAGGTTACCTTTTGAAGACGCGGCGTCAACATCAGCCTTGTCCTTCTCCAGTGAAGCGGTTGAAGTGTCAGCTCTGCAATGAAGCCATTCGGAACGTCACATCACTCGGTCATATAACTAAAATGTCAATCGGTGCACAGATGCTTACACTGAGGCCACCGGTACGTTCACTTTAATTCTCGGCAGAACAACCTTTTGGGGTTTGTTGGCAACAACTTTCGGTTGCTTGGCCGTCTTCTTGGGTGACGGTGCAAGCTCGCTGTACCCGCGCTTCGAACTATGAGTGGTAAGTGCAGGCACAGAGGACTTAGCGACACTCGACCCCTTGGTGTTGCCTCCACGGACTCCAGGGTCCTGACGCGCCATGGAGCGGGTCTCGGGCAGGACCTCTTCCGACGAAGAAGATTCCGCCTCGTCCCTTGAGTCCGAGTCCTCTTCCTCCTCGTCGCTCCCACTGTCCTCCACGTACTCCTCTTCGCCGTCCGAGCCCTCCTGGTGCTCGGTGTCGCTCGTCACGTCAGCAGGGGCATGGTTGACGACGAGTATCAGGCTCACCATACCCGTGAAGGCCTGCCAAGTGAAAATTATGTCAGTCAAGATTTTAGTCAGCAAACATTACAATCATTCGGACAACAACAGCAACACACGGAGTTTACCTCATTAGATGAATTCTCAACCGAGAATGGAGACACCAACCTCATCCCCCTGGGGCTGTCGCGAGCCGGAGTGATCGCTTTGAGCTTGTTCTCCACGGCTTCAGCACTGAGTTCCTCTGGGTGCGTGCGCGTGGGATCACTCGGCCCCGAGTACACCCACATGGGATGGGCTCTGTCCTGCAGCGGCTGGATTCTTCTTTGAAAGAAGACCTCGAGCAGGTCCAAGCCATTGATGCCTTGCCTCACCAGGGCCACCAGCGCGATCACAAGGATTTCCACGTCTATGTTCTCCTCTTTGGTCATAGTCAGCTTGGGAAGCCGCCAAATGCACTCAGGCGAATACGGCGGGAGACCCGACTGACCCTCGCCGACTGGAATGTCTTGGCAGTAAAACCAAGAATCTTGCCAATCCTTGACCGAGTCTGGAAAGTTCATTTGTGGGAAACTACCCTTCCCCCTCAGTTGGATGCCTAGCCCTCTACACAATTGAGCTACGTTCGTATTCCCCCCAGCCTGAGCAGACTTCTTGACAATCATCACTCGACATGTAAAAATATGTTTGAGCAATCGCCAGTGCGGATTGCATCCTAGGAAGTTCTCGCAAAGGGAGATGAAAGCCGCTAAGTAAGAAACAACATTGGGAGGAAGATGATGGAGTTGAGCATCATAGAAATCGAGGAAAGAACGGAAGAATGGGTAAGGGGGCAAAGAGAAACATCTCTCGATGTGGGTCGTTGTCAGCGTTCTGGGACCGGGGGTACAAAGACCTGCCTGCCTGCGGCCCGGCGTGTGGCCCACCTCGAAGGCCCGGTACGGCCCTGCCACAAGCCCCCCAAGTCAAGGCCCTCGTGAGAGCCCCCGCCTCGCGAGGAGGACAACGCCAAGACCTCCGGAGGAGTGGCATCCCCCCAGGCTGCCTCCCGAGGAGCGGAGATTCTAACGCAAGTACCCGTCCTCCCGAGGCCGGGGTAACGTGGGTTCTGGCGGCCAAGTCAGGCGGGCGCCAGCGGGCGCAGAAGGAGGACAATTTCCTCTTTTGTGATAAGGAGGCCAGGACGTACACGGGTCCCTAAGGAACCCCCCAAAGGTTTCCTTCCTAGCGCAAGAGGACCGAGACCACGAGCTTGGCAGGACGGATGTCATCACCGAGCCCACCGCTGCATCACACCCGGAAGCTTTGCAGGCAAAGACCACCTTTAGTCAGGATTGGATGTACTTCTTGTCCCCTTTCAAATTTGGCCGTTGTGAGATCTCTTTCCGCCTGTGCGATAAGGGAAGAGGGCCATGGCCCCTATAAAGAGGGACTAGCTCCCATCGTAGAAGGCAGGTTGGACACACCAGTTCATCACGGCTAAGACCTCTTGAGAGGCCATCCAACCATTGTACTAGTTCATCCTCAGCCCCCTCGTGAGGCCAATCCACCCCAAGCAGGAGTAGGGTTTTACACCGCAAGGTGGCCTGAACCTGGGTAAAGACCCTGTGCTTCCGTTTGTTTCACCCAATGAGAGAGCCGCCGGAGAATCACTGAGAAGCTGTGAGGTTGAGCGGGATTGGAGAACGAACACACCCCAGTGTTCGAACCTTGTTGGGTTTTGCGGAGTCCTGATTCCGACATTTGAATCGCCAGGTAGGGGCGCGACCAACCTCGTGGCGGCACAGGAGGCGGCCAGCTTCGGGTGGAAGCTCGGCGCAGGCACGCCCGTGGGATGCGTGCCCAGGACAACGTCACGCTGTTGCCCGGGGAGGTCAGCCTCGGGGCATCCGGCGAGGCACCAGGAGGGAACCCAGGCCCTCACGCCACGGCCCGCGCTCCAGGCGGTGCCGCGACGAACGCCAGCGCCGTGGGCCTCGCACCTGCCGCTGGCACCAGCGCCCTCCCGACGTAGGAGGGCACACCCGGTGCCCCAAGTCAGGCCAAGCCCGGGAGCTTCCACTATGGGAGCACCTGGTCTGGTCGGCGTGACGGAAGGGGCGCTCGGGGTCGCATGGGGGCGCACCACAATGGGCACCCTCGTGAGCGGGGAACACGGCACCGGGTGATGGGGCCTCAGGGGCTCGTCACCCAGAAGATCTGCAAGGCTCGAGTAGTGCGGGCACCCCGCGGCCGGCACCGCGGGGACGCTACACTGGCAGAGTGACGCTGCACGGGGCCTCGCACGCCCCTCGGCTTGGGGAGCGCCGGCGCCGTACACAGGGGGCTGCCGAGGCCTGGTAAGCCTGGGGGCTCGGGAGACCTCGGGGGAGCGGCACGGCTGGCGCCGCGGCGCCCCCCGAGGCAACTGCACCGACACAATACTCCTATGGTCGCGCGGGGTGTGTTGCGCTCATGTTTGGGCCGCGGGAGCGCAATTCCGCAGTCGCGTGGGAAGCAATGCACTCATGTTTGGGCCGTAGGGGCACGCAACCGCGCCAAAATGCGCGGGGTGACTCAAGAACCCGGTCGGGAACTCCAGGGCCTTGCGCCTGGGGAGCCCGCCCAACTATCTCCAACCGTGACACTCTCACGTAAGAATGAGTGGGATGTACATGTCCGGAGCCCCCCGAGGAGCGCCGTACGAGGCCGTGGAGGGGCTCCCACCCACGCCCAAGTGGAAGCCCCATGCTCCGCGTTGGCGGACGACACTGTCTTTCAACGACTATGCCCACGCCCAGTGGAGGCCCTACGCTCCGCGCTGGGGGAAGACGAAGACTAGCTTAGGTGCCGGACGCGGCTGTTCCTCGCTCTTTTTTGTAACCAAATTCGCCACTCTTTCGAATGAAGTTGAAGTTTTTGCATCTTATTTGAGAAAGTGGGAGGGCTTTTTCCCGAGCAGTGTTTGCGTCTTGAGTTTCATTTTTAAGAGGTTGGCATATGCGAGCTCTCTCCCTCCCGCGCACCCCGCGAGCGGTGGCTGGACACGATGTGGACGCCTGAGCCGGCCCAGCGGCATTAAGGTCGGCATTGAGGGCCCCCCGCCTGAGGGCCCAGAACACAATGGCCGCGGGCCTATCCACACCCATGCCTCGCCAAGACTTTGGCGTCAAGTTCTCGTACGACTATCTTGAGTGAGCCTGCACGCGCACGTGGCATGGGGGCTTCGCCGAATATTCGCCCCCAGCTCGGTCGGACGACCGCGGCCCAGCGTGTAGGTAACAACCCGCCCCTCCTCAGGGCCCGCAAGCACACGATAAGCAAGGGAACGCGGCGCAAGGGAGTACAATGTTACTTAGTACATCATAAGGGAGTTTCTTCCAAGGTACATTCACATCCCCGCGGGGTCATGTTCAAAATCTTTACAGGAGAACAGGGAAGGACAGTCTAAGGAGATGCGCCATCGCCCCCATCGCAGTCGCTGTCGCTGTCACAACTATCAAACTCGCGCTCCTCGATAGCGGGTTGGTCCTCGCCTTCAGCGGGGGTGAATTCCGCGATCAAGCCGTCCACATGATCCTGCACCCAGTCCTCCAGGGCACACCGGATCACCTCGGGCACGGAGGCTGTCACGGACTCGAAGTCAAAGTTGGGGTCGAAGCGGAGAAGGTGGCCGAAGAGGTTTCCTTCCTAGTGCAAGAGGACCGAGACCTCGAGCTTGGCAGGACGGATGTCATCACCAAGCCCACCACTGTGTCACACCCGGAAGCTTTGCAAGCGAAGACCACCTTTAGTCAGGATAGGATGTACTTCTTGTCCCCTTTCAAATTTGGCCGTTGTGGGATCTCATCCCGCCTGTGCGATAAGGGAAGAGGGCCGTGGCCCCTATAAAGAGGGACTAGCTCCAATCGTAGAAGGCAGGTTGGACACACCAGTTCATCACGGCCAAGACCTCTCGAGAGGCCATCCAACCATTGTACTAGTTCATCCTCAGCCCCCTTGTGAGGCCAATCCACCCCAAGCAGGAGTAGGGTTTTACACCTCAAGGTGGCCTGAACCTGGGTAAAGACCGCGTGCTTCCGTTTGTTTCACCCACGGAGAGAGCCGCCGGAGAATCACTGAGAAGCTGTGAGGTTCAGCGGGATTGGAAAATGAGCGCACCCCAGTGTTCGAACCTCGTTGGGTTTTGTGGAGCCCTGATTCCGACAGTCGTGAGGAGCACCCGCTCGTCCCCTCGCGGCGCGGGATCGACCTCGCCCGCCTCCGGCGCTCGCCCGCTCCCCGCGACCTGGAGCCTTGGCTCTCCAGTTCCTTCAGCCGGCTGATGGTGGTCCATGGTGGTAGCCAGTCGCCCTGGATGAAACCCGCCGGCACGCCGGTGCTCGATGAAGACCCGCACGACACCTTCTTTTCCCTCTCGGCCTTTGCGGTCACCCCCTTCGTCATCTCCAACAGATTGGGGGTGGGGCGGAGGTGGTCCGGTGGGGAGAGGCTCTCGGCGGAGCGACGGCAAGATTGAGGAGGGGAGAAGTGGGAACTGTCTCTCTCTCCTACCTCACAGGCATGATCTTGGCCATTGATCCGCGGGCGGCGCGATATCTACGGGCAGCGCGAGATCCACCAGATCTTCGGTGCAACATTTCGGGGATGCGTGGCATTAATTGCAGCATGGTTAATAAGGCGCCGCATTCACTTTACCCACTAACGCAGTCGTACCGTCCTGGTGCGCGTGCACGACTCCTACGATTTCAAAATTGACGGAGTTTTCGTCGCGACGTGACGCGAATAGGCTCTGTGCTCATTGATGCGTTCCGACGCGCTTAGGCACTCCGAATGCGTAAGGCAAACCCGTCGAGCACTCGGACAATTTCCTAATCGCTACGAGAATTCCGCAAGGAAACTTGAGAGGTCAACCTCTTTCTTGCATCATCATTCAAAAAACTTTGATGGACATGCACCCGAGCCGTCGGATCGTTTCTCCCGAGAGGTGATCCGACACCAACCGAGTGGCTTGCGTAGTCAAGCTATCTCAGTCATTCGGAAAATACACAACCTGAATCCGTTGCGGTCATAGGCCGAGCGAGAGGCAACCTGGGCCATTTTCCTGACGCCTCCGAGGCGTCGAAGACATTCCCGTGCATCGCCCACTCATCTCCCAAACCTCAACTGATTCGGGGGCTACTGATGAGGTCACCTACCATGGGTAGGGTCATAGACCTGACATCTAGGGCCCACTAGGGTCCACTCGGATCTCGATGGTCACTCGGACGTCACTTCGTCAGTCGGTCACGATCCAACACTCGGACGAGAAGGAGAGGAGCCGACGTAGGAGTCGTAACATTCGAGAGACTTGATAACTCACGTTAAGTGTTGTGAAGACTAATGTTACCAGTAATGCCTTAGTTAAGATGGCAATTTCCAGTAATGCCTGTAGTTACTCGCATTTAATGCCTTGTAATGGCGCTCGGCGGGTCCTGGCGCACTCTATATAAGCCGCCCCGAGCTCCTGGACAAGGGTTCCGAAATCTCTGTAATCAGACGCCCCCATAAGTAAACACTAAGCCTCAAGGCTCGGGACGTAGGGTCTTTACCATTCCCGAGTGGGGCCCGAACTCGTACATCCGAGTGTTACACCTGTGTTGTAGCTAGGCTCCGCTCCCCTTCATTCGTACACCCCAGTACTATTGTCAGACTTATTCCCTCGATAGCCCCCGCGCTCGTCCTAGCTCCCATCCCTGCGCTCGCGCCAACCACCAACCCCGTGGCATTGACCGGCTGGTCGCCGAGCACCATCGCCGCGCTGGAAGCCACGGGCGTGTGCGAGGTCCAAGCAAACCCGCGCGAGCTCATGTACGTGTCAGCATCAGTGTCCACGCATGTGCTCGTGCGCACCCCTGCACTCGACGCACCGGTCCCCATGCGCATGCCTGCACCCGCCGCGCTCATGCATGTGCGCGCGCCTGCAACCGTTGTGCCCCTCAGCGGCATGGGATGCCACCTTCGATCGGTTCCTCGCAGCATCGCAAGTTGATGTCCCCTCACCCCCCCCCCCCCGCCCGTCGACTGTGTGACGACCGGCTCTTTGATGCGAAAGTCTAAAACTGTCCGGGCTAGCTTGAAGACTTGACTAACGGCGTCCTGGAGGATGCCAACACCGGCGCATGACGTCGTCACCACCGCAGTTAGTTTTTTTGTTTAATATAGTATCTCGATCGTATGAATGTAAAGTGATAGTGTGACTGGATGAAACCTGCAGTTTGATCAACTGAGTGTTTTGCTACAAACTTATCAAAGTAAATAAAAAAACATCAAGGTTTTTCTCTAAATAAAACACTCGTCGAGCAACATGTATTACTTCTCATCGCAAATGTTTCAGATTGAATACCTGTGTGTGTTCTAAATAGTATTCATCACATATGCAAAGGAGAGTTTGGTTCCTTCGCCAGTAAGCGAAGAGAAAATTTGGCGCGAAGGATCTATGCATCATACACAGTTTGTTGCTAATACATCTCCAACGTATCTATAATTTTTGATTGTTTCATGACATTATTTTATCAATCTTGTATGCTTTATATGCCATTTTATATCTTTTTTGGGAACTAACCTATTAACCCAATGCCTAGTGCCATTTGCTGTTTTCTATGTGTTTTTGATTTTTCAGAAAATCTGTCCGAAACGGAGTCCAAACGTGATGAAACTTTTTTTGATTTTTTCTGGACCAAAAGAAGACATGGAAGCTTCAGAAGGAGATCAGATACGACACGAGGCAACAATAAGGGCAGGGGGCTCACCCCGGGGGCCTCCGTTGTGGAGCCCCTGTGAGTCTAGTGCACCGCTTGTCGGTCCTATAAATTCACATATATTCCAGAAACCCTGGAGGAGCATCCGAAACAATTTTTTCATTACCGCAAGTCTCTCTTCCTCCGTGATCGCATCTAGAGGCCTTTTTCGATACTCTGTCGGAGGGGGAATCCATCACGGAGGCCGTCTTCATCAACCTTGATGCCTCCCACATAATGTGTGAGTAGTTCCTGCAGGACCTATGGGTCCATAGTTGTATCTAGATGGCTCTCTCTCTCTCATTTGATCTTCAATACAATGATCTGTTCGAAGACATCGATGTAATCTTTATAGTGTGTTTGGGGATCCGATGAATTGTGAGTTCATGTTCAGATTATTCATTGGGAGTAATTGATCCAATCTGAGATTTATTATGTGTGATTTCATATAGCTATGTATGCTTTCTGATCTAAAAGTTTTATTTGGCCATGTAGATGAGTAGATCATCAGAGGGAGTGGTGCATAGTAGTAGGTTCAATCTTACGGTGTCCTCACTCTGTGACAGAAGGAGTAGCGAGGCACGTATGCGTATTGTATCTACTAATTATAAAACGACGGGGTCTAAACTTATTATTTGGTCTTACTTTGTTTATATTATGTCATCTTGCTTAAAGCATTACTCTTTTGTCATGAACTTAATACTATAGATGCATCGATAGCAGCTGATTGGTGGCGCAATAGTAGTAATGCAGAATCGTTTTGGTCTACTTATCACAAAAATAATGCCTATGTATTAATCATGCCATGAATAACGACATACTTATTTGCTTTTCTATCAAGTGCCCAACAATATTTTTTCCACCCACCGCTACTATGCTAATGAGAGAGATGCCTCTAGTGAACGCTATGACCCCTGGGCCATCTTTATATTTTATATATCAAAAACCTACAAAAATATTTGTTCTTATTTATTTTATTTTTATTTGCTTTTTATTTATAATTATCTATCCTTCACTATCAGATTTAATCAATGCAATTAACGAGTACAAGGGGTTTGACACTCCTCTTGCCTGGGTTGGGTGCAAGTATTTGCTTTTGTGTGTGCAGGAACTGTTGATTGTCTGTTCAAATATCTTCCTATTGGCTCTATAACCTTGCTTATTAACTAAGGAAAATACTTTTCGCTACATCACACTTCCTCTTCAGGGAAAACCCAACGCATTTCACAAGTAGCAGCCGCCAACATACGTTTATCATCGCAAACTCTTTGTTTATGATCCGTGTGCTCCTATAGACAATTTGGTAAGATTTGCATCTATCACATTGGATCTATCACCATTTTTCAAATTCAAAACATTGGCATTTGTCAATCTAGTAACATCTCCATTTTTTAACCTTGTAACAGTGCCATGTGTCAAATTTTCCTGCTGAAATTCACTAGTACTGTCTAATTTTGCTACTGAAATTCACTAAACATATATTTAATTCATAATTATACAAACAACTCAACTCGACGGCTGCACTGAACAAAATTTCCCCCAATTGTTGCCAACCACGTAATAAAATAGCAAGTTCAACTATATATACTAGATAATTTTCAATACAGTTCAACCATATGTATAGTGAGACGAACTGAACAAAATAGCCTCTAAATACTACGAATTGGTTTTATACTACTTCCAGCAGCCTCCTCTACTGAGCGCGCTCAGTAAGAGGCAGAGGAGGAGGAGCTATTGACGAGTTGGAAGAGTGGAATCCGGTGCCCTCAGCTGTTGCACGATGAGCGACACGCATCTCGTGTGCCCTCTACTACTCCTGACACGCCTCCTCGAAGTGGCGGGACTCCTCGTAGATCACCGCATTTTGCGCCACTGTCGCGGCCATGGTGGCGGTAACCTTCATTGTGTGCACAACCTAACACTCCTCCTCCTCCCACAGGAAGTTGATGTAGCGCGCAAGGTCGCTAACGCAAATGCCGAGTTGCTAGCCTTCGGTGTTGTTCTTACTTGAACAAGCAACTCACTTATGATTACCCCCGCTCACAAGCATCCGCAACTACGAAAGAAGAATTAAGATAAATCTAACCATAGCATGAAACATATGGATCGAAATCAACCCCTTATGAAATAACGCATAAACTAGGGTTTAAGCTTCTGTCACTCTAGCAACCCATCATCTACTTATTACTCCACAATGCCTTCCTTTCGGCTCAAATATGGTGAAGTGTCATGTAGTCGATGTTCACACGACACCACTAAAGGAAGCAACAACATACATATCATCAAAATATCGAACGAATACCAACTTCACATGAGTACATATAACAAGACTTCTCCCATGTCCCCGGGAACAAAAGTAACTACTCACATATCATCACCATGTTCAATATTAGAGGTATAATAAATATGATTAAGGATATGAACATATTATCTTCCACCAAGTAAACCAACAAGCATAAACTACAATATGTAATCAACACTACCAGTAGCCCCCAGGTACCAATCTGAGGTTTTGAGACAAAGATTGAATACAGGAGATGAACTAGGGTTTGAGATGAGATGGTGCTGGTGAAGAGGTTGGTGAAGATTGGTCCTCCCACGAAGGAGGAAGCATTGGTGACGGGGATATTACCCCCCGGTATAACCCGGCAGACATGCTGACCGGGCAAACAGTACTGACCCGGAGAACAGTACTGACCCGGCAGACATGCTGACCCGGCAAACAGTACAGACCTGGTTACAGTTCTAACCCAGTAGCTACAGTGTCAGGGTGTAACCCGGCAGCTACAGTGTCAGGGTGTAACCCGGCAGCTACAGTGTCAGGGATGGTAACCCGGCTACAGTGTCAGGATGGTAACCCGGCTACAGTGTCAGGAGGCTAACCCGGCTACAGTGTCAGGAGGATAACCCGGATGCTACAGTGCCAGGAGATGAACAGTGTTATCAGACAGTCACGGAGACGAGTCTCTGAAGATAAGCCCTGGTTGTAACCCGCCCGGTGTAAGCCGCCCGGGACGGGTTACAAGCCCAGGACTCGGAAGCCCATGAAGAGAAGCCCGCGATGGGAAGTCATCAATCCGACTTAGACTCTACATGTAAACCGCCCCTTCAGCCTTTATAAGGAGGGGCGGGTCACCCCAAGAGGGTCAGGTTAGACGTCTCATAGACAGGTCTCATAGACAGGTCTCATAGACAGGTCAGAAAGATAGTCAGATTAGAGGGTCTCGAGATTAGAGGTGCTGACTCTGCACCCTTGTAACCGAGATCGTCATCGTCATCAATATAAGACACAAAGCAGGACGTAGGCTTTTACCTCCATCGGAGGGGCCGAACCTGGGTAAAAACTCCGCGTCTCTCGTCCCGCTCAACCCCTCTCAAGCTACCAGTTACGTGCGCCGGACCTCACGACTAAGTCCTTACACTAGGACATCTGCCGTGACAAATCCACGACAGTTGGCGCCCACCGTGGGGCCCACGCACGATGGTGTTGAGTTCTTGGAGGGATCTCTCTCAGGGATCGAGGAGTTAGCAATTTTTTCGGATGAAGAAGAGTCAGCTTGGAAGGATCTACGTCAGCTTCAAATTCATCAGTCTGGATTTGCGATTTTTTGAGATCCGAGGTTAAAGAGAAAAATTAGGGTTGCGGTTGATTCCGTCCTGTTATCTCGCAAGTCGCCGGAATCGTCAGGAAAGTTTTTCGCCACAACCAAAGCATACAGCAATAAATCATCGAAGTCATTAGGAATTTTCTGCTGCAAAAATTGGCAACCAGGCCTGACGGCTGCCATGTCAGCATCAGTTATCATCAAAGATCAAGGTCTCCATATTTACGGATCAGTCAGACACTCCAGGACAGAATAAATCAATTAAAGGAATCTCCTGGGAGTATTTGCAGAGTACTGCATAAAAAAAAAACACAACAGCTCAACCACGATCTGGAGAAGGACCTGAACGTGGGTTGGTCAGAGCCGACCACGACCCGGAAGAAAAACGCAGACGCGGTTTCGTCCAATTGACCGCGACTCAGAAGTAGGCTGCGGTCTCCGCCCCTACGACCCTGCCTCCTACTCTGCCTGGTCGCCGCCTCTCGCCGTTCGCGCTGAACCGCCGGTCGGCGCGCCCGGTGAGCCGCCCCGCCGTTCGTTTCACCTCGCCTTCGGGCCGGCTTGCCCCCGCCGGCTAGCTGGTTCCGGCCGCTTCGCCAAGCCGCCCGGCCATCAAATCGCCGTCGCTCTTACCGGCAAGCCGTCGCGTCAAAGTCGCCGTCGCTCTGCCCGTGAACCGCCATCGCTCTGTCGCCACAGCCGCCGGCGCTCCATGCCGACCCGTGAGCCGCCGTCGCGCGCTCCCCGTGAGCCGCCGTCGCGCGCTCCCCGTGAGCCACCGTCGCGCGCTCCCCGTGACCTGCCGTTGCGCCTCTCCGGCCGAGCCGCCTCCGCCCCGTGCTGCCAAGCCTCTGCCGCACCTGCACCTCGCTTCTAAGTTGCCGGACCGCCTCGAGTAGCCGCCTCCGCCACGGTCTCGCCTCCAAGTCGTCGCTACAGCCGCGGCCGCCCGAGCCGTTTCGCCGCGCCAAGCCGGCCCTGCCTCACCGGCCTCACCCGCCGCTTCTGCAGGCCCCGCCCTTCAAGACGCACTGCCGGCTCCGCCACGCTCGGTCGCCTCCCGCAAACCCGCCGGTTTCGCTACCCGGCCCGGTCGGGTGCTCGCGCCGCCCCGTCGCGCCGCCCCGTCGCGCCGCTCGCCCCTCTGAACCGGCTGCTGCTGAGCCGCCGGCGCGTCGCCGGTGCGCCTCGCTCCGCCCCGTCGCGCCGCTCGCCCCTCTGAACCGGCTGCTGCTGAGCCACCTGCGCGTCGCCGGTGCGCCTAGCTCCGCCCCGAGTTGACCCGGCTCGCAGCTGCGACCCGCCTCGCTCGCTTCCAAGCCGCCGCCGCCCGCTGGCGCTGTCTCCGAGCCGCCGCAGCACCAGAGCCGCGCTTCACGGTTTCTCCAAGCCGCCGGCGCTCCAGTCCCGCCGTGCGGCCGCACCGTCGCCGCCTCTCGTCGTGCTGAGCCGCCCCTCACCGTGCCTCCCGCCGCGGCCGTCTCTGAGTGGTTGTTCCGCCGCTCCTCGCCAGCTCTACTCCGCCCCGGCCGGCGTCACTTTGCCGCTCCGCCCCGCCCGTGCAGCTGCGGCCTACACGCCGGGCCAGCCGGCCGGCTTCATTACACCTCTGCATGACCCGCCACGGTCGTCTCCCCTCACCCGTAGAAGGAGGAGAAGTGGGGATCGGTTTGGATGGATAAGAGGTGGTGGAACTGATTAAAAAAAAAAAAAAAAAAAAAGAAAGAAAGAAAGAAAGGGGAGGACCCGCCTGGTCGACATGCCGCCACGCGAGAGCCGCCCCGGCCCGGCACTGTCTCCGAGCCGCCGTGGCTGCTTTCCTGATCGTGGTCACAACCATGCACTGGCCCACCGCCTGTTGGCCTTTCTGAGCCGCCATGCGCCCGCGACGCTACGGATCATCTGTCAATTCAAGACATCAGGTGATATCCGTCTAAAGACTATTTTATTACCACATATTGTTTTTGTCAAAGAACAATTACGTTGGTCTGTATATTTTTTATATGCAGGACAGTTATTCTCTACAAACGTGGTCTATACCACGTGTACGGAGCACGCGTTGGCAATATCCCACACCAGCGTTCGACCGTGCCACATGACCCGGTGAATGGACGCGCGCAAGCCGCCGCCCTTGCGGCCCAGTTGACATCAACTTGCCGGGATCACGCTTGCCCATTGTTCAATGGGCGTGTGCAAACCGCCGACCCCTTGGTTTCGACTACATCAACAAAACGCCGCGGTGGTCTCTCGCGGCCGCACCGGCTTAACAACGCCGCGGGTGACTTCTACGTCTACATCAACACGTCAGGAGCTGTGTACATCAGTACGAGTCGCCCGACGGGCGGTTCTGGGACGCCGCCCAATGGACGCGCGCAAGACGCCGCCCACAGTCTGATTCACATCAGCGTATCGGTGCAGTTCATCTATACGAGCCACCCAAATGGACAGGCGCACAAGTCGCCGCCACTGCAGTTTGGTTAACTTCAACAACCAGCCGGGACGAACCATCGACCGGATTATTGAAGCAATTCATGCGGGATCATCTATCACCCGCCACGGTCAACCTCAACCTTCAGCGGAGATTCTCATGCCGCCTCTTCGAGTCAACTTAAGAACTCGGGGGCTACAGACATGGTCGACACCCTTGGCCGTTTTCAACGAGAGCCACAGATCATGGCAAGAAAGTTAACCCGATCTCGGGGGATACTACATTATTGGCGGAAGGATTAAAAGTTACTCAAGAAGACGAGTCGCCATGATGCACCGTTCAAACTTGGGGGCTTCTGCTATTTTCTTCATACAAGATGGCGGCTTATAAGATGCTGCCACAATGTTGATACTTCAACAAGGTCGTTTGGGGGCTTTCAATCCGCCGGGTTAAGCTTCAACCCTCTCGGTCAGGCTCTTCAGCCAATATAAGGCGGGTCGTGGACCCAAAAGTTGACTCCGTCAACAAAGATCACTAGGGGTGCAGCGAGTTCTAAAACTTACCTCCTTTTCGATCTGCAAGGCCGGGTTATACCTGCCTGTAAGTAGATGCGCTTTGTCAGGGGTGCAGCGAGTTCTAAAACTCACCCTCTGCAAAGGCCTCTTACAGCGGCGAGGCAAACCCTTACATCCGCAAATCCGAGTTATACCTGCCTGTAAGTTGATGCCGCTTTGTCAGGAGTGCAGCGAGTTCTAAAACTTACCCCCTGCAAGGGCCTCTTACAGCGGCGAGGTAAACTCTCCCACCTGCTGTGTCTCTCTCTGGTTCGTTGCGCTCTTATCAGTTAATCTCGCCTAGAGACCCTGAACCGTTCAAAGGAGTTGACGGTCAATCTCGATAGAGACCCTGCACTGGTATGAGTTCAAGCATCGAGTCCACCCAGAAGAACCATCATATGAATTTTTTGGAAGGCAAAGCAAGAAACATCATACATTGCATTGCATCATACATTACATCATGCATTGCATCATATTTACATATCATGCCGGTTTGCCAAACCGGGTCAGAGCAAGATTGTGAAAGAGGAAGCAAGACTATACGAGATTTTAACATCTCCGGGTTGTGCTTTTTCAAGCCGCCCTTACAACAATGCAGAATATACTCTGTTTTGTTTATTTTTGCAGGTCTTGTCTTATAAGATAAGCCGCCAGAACAAATAGATCTTTAATAGCCAACATGGCTGGATCTTCATCATGGATTTCTCACATACTCGCCGGGTTGCACCGCAACTACGAGCAGGGATTTCATATCAAAGACAAAGGAATTATTCCAGGATATTCATTCCGGGTTATAACCACGGCCAAGGATTCATCCAACAAATTATGACGAGTCATATTATTATCACAATAGTCCCGAGTCGCCGCAGGCAGACGACCCGGCACTTGGGGGCTACAATATTCAAGTCAAGTTTATATCAAGTATGCAAAGTCCCATGTCGCTGCAAGCATGCACCACGGCACTTGGGGGCTAATGCAAGCTGGTTTTCAAAGTATTACATTGTCAACAAGACCCTATTATCTCAAGGAGATGAGCAAGCCTTTCAATATTTTTCTAAGTCCCAGCCCAGTACTTCTTACTGACCTGGCACTTGGGGGCTACACCAGCTGAAGCTTTATAAAGTATAAGACAGTTATAAGTCCCAGGCTGCTGCAGGCAAGACAACCTGGTACTTGGGGGCTACACAATCAAACATATTGTTGCAAAGCGCCAAGTCATCATGGATCAACTTGGAGCTTGGGGGCTACAGGTAATATGAATATATCAAAAATTGGAGAGAGTTTTTCAAGATGTCAATTTCAACTGGAGTCCAGTTATTTGAACCGGCGTCACCAACAATCATAACCTGGCACCATCAATGATTATAACCCGGCGGAGGAGACCCGCCAAGAACATTGAAGGCCGACTCAACGGCATATGGGTGTTGTATTCCCAATATTTTATTTCAAAGGACATATACCTGCAAGATGATGGAGCTTACCATGAATAAATTCAAGCTAACCTGGGGGCTAATGACGGGGATATTACCCCCCGGTATAACCCGGCAGACATGCTGACCGGGCAAACAGTACTGACCCGGAGAACAGTACTGACCCGGCAGACATGCTGACCCGGCAAACAGTACAGACCTGGTTACAGTTCTAACCCGGCAGCTACAGTGTCAGGGTGTAACCCGGCAGCTACAGTGTCAGGGTGTAACCCGGCAGCTACAGTGTCAGGGATGGTAACCCGGCTACAGTGTCAGGATGGTAACCCGGCTACAGTGTCAGGAGGCTAACCCGGCTACAGTGTCAGGAGGATAACCCGGATGCTACAGTGCCAGGAGATGAACAGTGTTATCAGACAGTCACGGAGACGAGTCTCTGAAGATAAGCCCTGGTTGTAACCCGCCCGGTGTAAGCCGCCCGGGACGGGTTACAAGCCCAGGACTCGGAAGCCCATGAAGAGAAGCCCGCGATGGGAAGTCATCAATCCGACTTAGACTCTACATGTAAACCGCCCCTTCAGCCTTTATAAGGAGGGGCGGGTCACCCCAAGAGGGTCAGGTTAGACGTCTCATAGACAGGTCTCATAGACAGGTCTCATAGACAGGTCAGAAAGATAGTCAGATTAGAGGGTCTCGAGATTAGAGGTGCTGACTCTGCACCCTTGTAACCGAGATCGTCATCGTCATCAATATAAGACACAAAGCAGGACGTAGGCTTTTACCTCCATCGGAGGGGCCGAACCTGGGTAAAAACTCCGCGTCTCTCGTCCCGCTCAACCCCTCTCAAGCTACCAGTTACGTGCGCCGGACCTCACGACTAAGTCCTTACACTAGGACATCTGCCGTGACAAATCCACGACAATTGGTAATGACGATGGCTTCGATTTCCCCCTCCCGGAGGGAAGTTTCCCCGACAGAATCTCTCTGCCAAAGATCAAAAGGGCCTCTACCCAGGTTTCCGCCTCGAGACGGGGGCGATTCATCCCGAAAGTATCCTCTCAATTTTTTCTATGTCAAAAACCATCATATAGCAGAAGAGGGGGGGCGGAGGCCGTCTATGGGGCCCCAAGCCATCAGGGAGCGCCTGTGGGGCCCCAAGCCAACAGGTGCCCCCCTATCATATATTTTTACTCCATAAATTCATATATATTCCACAAAAATTCCTCGTGAAGTTTCAGGTCATTTGGAGTCCACTGAATTTTCAGCCTTTTTCTTGGTTTTCAGGTCCAGAATTCCAGTTTCCGGCAATTTCCCTCTTTGTGATGTACCTTGTAAATTTAGAGAGAAATTAATAAGGATTATATCATAAGGTGGAATAATGACCAAGAATAATATAAATATCAATAAGAAATCATGATGCAAAATTGACGTATCAACTCCCCCAAGCTTATACCTCGCTTGTCCTCAAGCGAAAGCCAAACTCGATAATAATGACCACATAATTAGAGATAGAGAGACAAGTGTCAATAAAAAACAGAAAATGGACATGAGAGCATCATGAATATTAACATAGCAGCAAGTTTTTCATCATATAACTTCTCATAAACAAGTAACAATCTATCCACAACATTGAAGTATGAAGTATAACCTTTATTGACAATCAACAAACTATGTTCTTGTTTATTGAGACAATCAAAATTCATCATATTTCAGAGAAGAGTCTATGTAAGAGCTATTCGTTTTAGCAAGTACACATACTCAACCAACATTTAGTCTTCTATGATTGCTGGCACTCAATGCATATTTTTGGAGCAAATGTTTCCATCGGACACATAGGAAGATAGGGGCTTTATTATTTCCGCCACCCAACTTATTTACCTCAAGCATAATGTCAACAATAATGACTCATGGTCACCTACATCCAACTGGATATATGTGCCTGGATATTTCCCCAACACATGATGCTTACCAACTAAAGAATTAATAGGTTGGAATAGGGATAAACATTATTGACTCTTGCATAAAAGTAATTGCATGAAGTACAAGATAGGCCCTTCGCGGAGGGAAGCGGAGGTTGTCATGCACTTTTTGTTTTTGGATGTGCAATCTCTTAATGTAAAGGAACATCACTTTATATTGCCCCTTATGATAGCAACCTTTATTATGCAGTCAGTCGCTTTTATTTCTTTGCCATCACAAGATCGTACAAAGCTTATTTTCCCTTACAATAAAAGATCATACATATTTAGGAGCAATTTTTATTGCTTTTCGCACCGATGACAACTTACCTGAAGGATCTTATTCAATCTATAGGTATATATGGTGGACTCTCATGGCAAGATACTGGGTTTAAGGATTATGGATGCACAAGTAGTATTTCCACTTAGTGCGGATTTTTGGCTAGCAAAAGATCCTAAGCAAGCACCACATGTTAGAGGATCCATGAAAATATAACTTCTATGTGAATGTAAAGAAACATAACTCATTACACTTTCTCCTTGTCTAATATCAACAATTTGATCATTATATAATATTTGATGGGGGCCCACAATCATAAAATATGTCCAAGATAGTATATTTGTATGTGAATATCCTCTACTCTTTCATATTTTTGCATGGATTGTATCAAGGACTAACGCTATGTTTGTTAACTCCCAACAACTTTTATCAAACACACTTCTTTCTATGTGAAGTCAGTACTCCCTATGGGATTAGCATATGATTTCTCTATTTCTTTTATTTCATTGCTATGATTGATGCATGAGAGTAAAGCAAACAAACTCAATTAATCTTTATTATATAACTCTCATACTCGATTACAAGGATAGATAGATAACAAAGCAAACACTCTAAGGAAAGCAATACTAAACTTTTATTTCACTAGATAATGAAATAACTAAGGATCAAACTAAGATAGATGGTAATGGCAAAAGTGATGGTGATATGATACCAGGGCACCTCCCCCAAGCTTGGAACAAGCTAAGGGTTGTGCCCATACCCATGTACTCAAGTTTCCTTCTTGGGTAATGGTGGTGTTGAAGTGGTAGACTTGTCCTCCATATTCCAAGGCATAGGCTCCACATCATAGAAAGATCTCATCTCTGGAATCCTGAAATCGGCAGCGATGCTCATCCTTTTAAACCTGGATTCATACTCACAGTTTTGGTTTTGCAGGTCATAGATTCGAGCTTGGAGTTGCTCGATCCGCTCTTGAAGCTTGAAGAGAGCCCCCCCGCGTTCCTGGTGTCCAGCTTGTTCTCCCGGATGAATTCCATGATAATAGAGTGATTAGCACTCAAACTGTCGAATTTCGGGCTCCGCAAAACCCTAAGGAGTTCGAACCCAAGGGCATGTACAAAGATTCCCCAACAGCTTCACCCCCTCCAAGCTCTCAACACGATAACCCCGCTCGATGGCGAGGAAGAAGATGGCACACAAGAGTTTACCCAGGTTCGGGCCGCTGCGAAGCGTAAAACCCTACTCCTGCTTTTGGTGGATTGCCTCACGAGGAGGTTTGTGGATGAACTAGTACAGTGGTGAGTTGCGTTGCAAGTGCGTTCGTCCGACCCCCCTTCCTCCCAGCAGCCTAGCCTCTCTTTATAGCGGCCCAGGTCCTCTTCCCTTATCGCAAGGGCAGGAAGGAATCCCACAACGGCCAAATTTGAAAGGGGACAGGAGGTACGTCCTATCCTGACGAAAGGCGGTCTCCACCTGCAAAGCAGCCGGTGGTGATGCAGAGGTGGGCTCGGCGATGACGTCTGTTCTGCGGGGCTCGGGGTCTTGGTCTTGTTGCACCAGAAGGGAAACCTTTGGGGGACGCTTTGGGAACCTGCGCTCGTCCTTGTCTCCTTTGCACCAAAGAGGAAACTGTCCCCTCTGGCGCGCTGGTGCCCGCGTGGCCTGGCTGTCGTCATCCTTGACCTCCTGAGGCCTAGCGTGCATAGACATCTCCGCCGCTCGGGAGGAGGCCTGGGGAGGCCTAACCCCCTGCGGGTCTTGACGCTGCTTCCCTCACAAGCTCGGGGTCTCGCGAGGGCCTTGTGTTGAGCGAGGCCACGCTGGGCCATACTCGGTCGTCGAGGTGGGCCACGCCTTGATACGTCTCCGTCGTATCTATAATTTTTGATTGTTTCATGCCAATATTCTACAACTTTCATATACTTTTGGCAACTTTTTATACTATTTTTGGGACTAACATATTGATCCAGTGCCCAGTGCCAGTTCCTGTTTTGTGCATGTTTTTTTATTTCGCAGAAAATCCATATCAAACGAAGTCCACATGGGATAAAAACTTACGGAGATTTTTTTTGGAATATATGTGAATTTTGGAAAGTGGAATCAACAGAAGGCGGTGCCCGAGGAGGCCACAAGCCAGGGGGGCGCGCCCTACCCCCCTAGGCGCGCCAGGCTGGCTTGTGGCCACCCTGTAAGGCGGTTGGTGCCCTTCTTTCGCCACAAGAAAGCTAATATCCGGATAAAAATCATGTTAAAATTTCAGCCTAATCGGAGTTAGGGATCTCCGGGAATATAAGAAACGGTGAAAGGCCAGAATCTGAAGCGCAGAAACAGAAGGAAACAGAGAGAGAGAGATCCAATCTCGGAGGGGCTCTCGCCCCTCCACCGCCATGGAAGCCAAGGACCAGAGGGGAAACCCTCCTCCCATCTAGGGGGGAGTCCAAGGAAGAAGAAGAAGGAGGGGGGCTCTCTCCCCCTCTCTCCCGGTGGCACCGGAACGCCGCCGGGGCCATCATCGTGACGGCGAGCTACTCCAACAACTCCGTCATCTTCACCAACACCTCCATCACCTTCCCCCATCTATCTACAGTGGTCCACTCTCCTGCAACCCGCTGTACCCTCTACTTGAACATGGTGCTTTATGCTTCATATTATTATCCAATGATGTGTTGCCATCCTATGATGTCTGAGTAGATTTTTGTTGTCCTATGGGTTGATTGATGATCATGATTGGTTTGAGTTGCATGTTTTATTATTGGTGCTGTCCTATGGTGCTCTCCGTGTCGCGCAAGCATGAGGGATCCCCGTTGTAGGGTGTTGCAATGTGTTCATGATTTGCCTATGGTGGGTTGCTTGAGTGACAAAGCATAAACCCGAGTAGGTGGGTTGTTGCATATGGGAGTAAAGAGGACTTGATACCTTATAATGCTATGGTTGGGTTTTACCTTAATGATCTTTAGTAGTTGCGGATGCTTGCTAGAGTTCCAATCATAAGTGCATATGATCCAAGTAGAGAAAGTATGTTAGCTTATGCCTCTCCCTCATATAAAATTGCAATAATGATTACCGGTCTAGTTATCGATTGCCTAGGGACAATTCCGCAACTCCTACCACCACTTTTCTACACTCGTTAAACTAACTTAGTTGTTTCTTTATCTAAGCAGCCCCTAGTTTTTATTTACGTGCTCTTTATTATCTTGCAAACCTATCCTATCACACCTACAATGTACTTCTAGTTTCATACTTGTTCTAGGTAAAGCGAACGTTAAGCATGCGTAGAGTTGTATCGGTGGTCGATATAACTTGAGGGAATATTTGTTCTACCTTTATCTCCTCGTTGGGTTCGACACTCTTACTTATCGAGAAAGGCTACAACTGATCCCCTATACTTGTGGGTTATCAAGACCTTTTTCTGGCGCCGTTGCCGGGGAGCAATAGCGTGGGGTGAATATTCCCTCCTAATACCCTCGATGCTCGTTATGTGAAAGATATTATGCACTACTTTAATAATCCTGAGAAAACCCCATTCAATTATATAATGGGAGACACGTTGGATCAACGTGAATACTTTAGGGATTATCGCTTGACTCAAAAAGGGAAACTGTTATGGGATCAAATTTATATGTTGAAATGGTATGCTTGGAATCTATGCCAGAGATATGATATTACTTGTTGCTCTAGGATGAAGGCTAAACACCTTCCCTTTTCATGTAAATTTAATGATAATGAAACCTTGGCTTCTTATGCTAATGGTATATATGATTACTATGATGTGGAACAAATAGAAGAGTTTGTTGCTTTTAAGGGTGCTTATGAAATTGAAGCTTTGTTTGAAAAGTATGAAGATTATGATGATGCTGTTTACCGATCTCAAAATTTGGCTATGCTTTGTTATTGTTATGCCAATTATGAATATAATTCCCATATTGATAAATTTATTGAGAAAGTCTCCGCTATCCAAGAAGAGACTAAAATTTTGCAGGAAACTATGGAAGAAGAAATTCCTGACACTGTGAGCTCATTAGATGAAAAAGATGACGAGGAGAGCGAAGAACAAAAGGAGGAAGAGCGGATTAGCTACCCGTGCCCACCATCTAATGAGAGTAACTCTTCAACTCATACATTGTTTAATTTCCCTTCGTGCTTACCGAAGGATGAATGCTATGTTGATTGCTATGATCCCTTGGATTCATTTGAAATATCCCTTTTTGATGAACTTGATGCTTGCTATGCTTGTGGCCATGATGCCAATATGAAAGATGCTTATGGAGATGAACTTGCTATAGTTCCTTATGTTAAACATGAAATTGTTGCTATTGCACCCACGCATGATAGTCCTATTATCTTTTTGAATTCTCCCAACTACACTATATCGGAGAAGTTTGCTCTTATTAAGGATTATATAGATGGGTTGCCTTTTACTATTACACATGATGATTTTGATAGATATAATATGCATGTGCTTGCTGCTCCTACTTGCAATTATTATGAGAGAGGAACTTCATCTCCGCCTCTCTATGTTTCCAATACGATAAAATTGCAAGAAACTACTTATTCTATGTATTGGCCTTTACTTTGTGTGCATAAATTGTTCTTTTATGACATGCCGATGCATAGGAAGAGAGTTAGACTTCGTTGTTGCATGATATATGTTACTTTGTGCTCACTACTAAATTACAAATCAGTGTTAATTAAAATTGGCTTTGATATACCTTGGGATCCGGGTGGATCAATTACTTGAGCACTTTATGCCTAGCTTAATGGCTTTAAAGAAAGCGCTGCCAGGGAGACAACCCGGAAGTTTTAGAGAGTCATTTTATTCTGTTGTGTGCTTTTATATAGTTTGAAAACAAAAAAAATAAAGAGGGGAACCTAAAACTTTTTCAAAAAGAGAAGTGAAAGTAAGAAGGACGAGCACCGTTGAAGTGGGGGAGCTCCTTGAACTTTGTTCATGCCCATGGAAACTTTGCGAATCTTAATTACAGAAACTTTTCAACAAAAATATTTATCCCCTTGTATATATCCCTTGTATTATAAAAATAATGTGCCAAGATTTGCCTTTAGGATGATTAGATTGCTTGTTTGGTGTGTGCAGTGCAAAAACAGAAACTTTAGCTGTAGTGCGTGAATTTACATTTTTTACTGGAATGTCAAAAGTTTCTGAAATTTTTACACAGTACTTCTATGCAAATTTTTTATTTTATCCTAATTGTTCAGAATTTTTAGAGTTACATAAATATAGTAAATGTTCAGATTGCTACAGACTGTCCTGTTTAAGACAGATTCTGTTTTTGATGCATTGTTTTGCTAGTTTTGATGAAACTATCGATTTTATCGGTGGAATAAGCCATAAAGAAGTTATAATACAGTAGCTACAATGCAAAAATAAAATTTGAATGGGTTTGCAACAGTACTTAAAGTGGTAATTTGCTTTATTATACTAACGGATCTCACGAGGGTTTTGTTAAGTTTTGTGTGATTGAAGTTTTCAAGTTTTGGGTGAGATCACGATGGATGAAGGAATAAGGAGTGGAAAGAGACTAAGATTGGGGATGCCCGAGGCACCCCAAGGTAATATTCAAGGACTCCCAAGAAACTAAGCTTGGGGATGCCCCGGAAGGCATCCCCTCTTTCTTCTAACAACCATCGGTAATTTTACTTGGAGCTATATTTTTATTCGTCACATGATATGCGTAAATCTTGGAGCGTCGTGTGCTTTTTATTTTTCTTTTAATAATGCACCATGCTGGTATGAGAAAGTCCTTGGTTGATTTATAGAAGGCTCTTTGCACCTCACTTGTATCTTTTGAGTATGGCTTTGTAGAATGCTTCATGTGCTTCACTTATATCATTTGAAGTTTGGATTGCCTGTTTCTCTACACATAGAAAACCACCATTTGTAGAATGCTATTTTGCTTCACTTATATTTTTAGAGCATGGGCATATCTTTTGTAGAAAGAATTAAACTCTCATGCTTCACTTATATCTATTTAGAGAGTCAACAGGAATTGGTCATTCACATGGTTAGTCATAAAATCCTACATAAAACTTGTAGATCACTGAATATGATATGTTTGATTCCTTGCAATAGTTTTGCGATATAAAGATGGTGATATTAGAGTTATGCTAGTGAGTAATTGTGGATTAGTAGAAATACTTGTGTTAAGGTTTGTGATTCCCGTAGCATGCACGTATGGTGAACCGTTATGTAACGAAGTCGGAGCATGATTTGTTTAATGATTGTCATCCTTTGTGTGATGGGTCGGGAGCGCGCGATGGTTTACTCCTACCAACCTCTCCCCTAGGGGCATGCGTCTAACACTTTGCTTTGATTACTAATAGACTTTTGCAATAAGTATGTGAGTTCTTTATGACTAATGTGAGTCCATGGATTATATGCACTCTCATCCTTCCACCATTGCTAGCCTCTCTAGTACCGCGCAACTTTTGCCGGTGCATTACACCCACCATATATCCTACCTCAAAACAGCCACCATACCTACCTATTATGGCATTTCCATAGACATTCCGAGATATATTGCCATGCAACTTCCACTGTTCCGTTTATTATGACACGCACCATCATTGTCATATTGCTTTGCATGATCGTAAGACAGCTAGCATGATGTTTTCATGGCTTGTCTATTTTTTGATGTCATTTGCTATGCTAGATCATTGCACATCCCGGTACACTGCCGGAGGCATTCATATAGAGTCATCTTTTGCTCTAAGTTTTTGAGTTGTAAGTAAATAAAAGTGTGATGATTTCCATTATTAGAGCATTGTCCCATGAGAGGAAAGGATGATGGAAGCTATGATTCCCTCAATAGATGGGATGAGTCTCCGGACTTTACAAATAATAAAAGAGGCCAATGAAGCCCAAATAAAAAAAAAGAGGCCAAAGATGCCGACCAAAAAAAAAAGAGAGAAAAGAAAAAAAAAATGAGAGAAAAGAGAGAAGGGACTATGTTACTATCCTTTTCCACACTTGTGCTTCAAGTAGCACCATGATCTTCATGATAGAGAGTCTCCTATTTTGTCACTTTCATATACTAGTGGAATTTTTCATTATATAACTTGGCTTGTATATTCCAATGATGGGCTTCCTCAAAGCGCCCTAGGTCTTCGTGAGCAAGCGAGTTGGATGCACACCCACTTAGTTTCTTTTTGAGCTTTCATACACTTATAGCTCTAGTGCATCCGTTGCATGGCAATCCCTACTCACTCACATTGATATCTATTGATGGGCATCTCCATAGTCCATTGATACGCCTAGTTGATGTGAGACTATCTTCTCCTTTTTCCTCACCACCTCCACCATATTCTATCCCACCTATAGTGCTATATCCATGGCTCACGCTCATGTATTGCGTGAGAGTTGAAAAAGTTTGAGAACATAAAAGGTGTGAAACAATTTCTTGACTTGTCATCGGGGGTGTGCATGATTTAGATACTTTGTGTGGGGAAGATGGAGCATAGCCAGACTATATGATATTGTAGGGATAACTTTCTTTAGCCATGGTATTTTGAAAAGAAACGATTGCTTGTTAGTATGCTTAAAGTATTATTGTCTTAATGTCAAATGATAGAGTATTGCTTTGAATCACTTGTGTCTTAATATTCATGCCATGATTAGATTATATGATCAAGATTATGCTAGGTAGCATTCCACATCAAAAATTATCTTTTTTATCATTTACCTACTCGAGGACGAGCAGGAATTAAGCTTGGGGATGCTGATATGTCTCCGTCGTATCTATAATTTTTGATTGTTTCATACCAATATTCTACAACTTTCATATACTTTTGGCAACTTTTTATACTATTTTTGGGACTAACATATTGATCCAGTGCCCAGTGCCAGTTCCTGTTTGTTGCATGTTTTTTTGTTTCGTAGAAAATCCATATCAAACGAAGTCCAAACGGGATAAAAACTTACGAAGATTTTTTTTGGAATATATGTGAATTTTGGGAAGTGGAATCAACAGAAGGCGGTGCCCGAGGGGGCCACAAGCCAGGGGGGCGCGCCCTACCCCCTGGGCGCGCCAGGCTGGCTTGTGGCCACCCCGTAAGGCGGTTGGTGCCCTTCTTTCTCTGCAAGAAAGCTAATATCCGGATAAAAATCGTGTTAAAATTTCAGCCCAATTGGAGTTACGGATCTCCGGGAATATAAGAAACGGTGAAAGGTCAGAATCTGGAGCGCAGAAACAGAAGGAAATAGAGAGAGAGATCCAATCTCGGAGGGGCTCTCGCCCCTCCGCCGCCATGGAAGCCAAGGACCAGAGGGGAAACCCTCGTCCCATCTAGGGGGGAGGCCAAGGAATAAGAAGAAGGAGGGGGCTCTCTCCCCCGCTCTCCCGGTGGCACCGGAACGCTGCCGGGGCCATCATCGTGACGACGATCTACTCCAACAACTCCGTCATCTTCACCAACACCTCCATCACCTTCCCCCATCTATCTACAGCGGTCCACTCTCCCGCAACCCACTGTACCCTCTACTTGAACATGGTGCTTTATGCTTCATATTATTATCCAATGATGTGTTGCCATCCTATGATGTCTGAGTAGATTTTTGTTGTCCTATGGGTTGATTGATGATCATGATTGGTTTGAGTTGCATGTTTTATTATTGGTGCTGTCCTATGGTGCTCTCCGTGTCGCGCAAGCGTGAGGGATCCCTGCTGTAGGGTGTTGCAATGTGTTCATGATTTGCCTATGGTGGGTTGCTTGAGTGACAGAAGCATAAACCCGAGTAGGTGGGTTGTTGCATATGGGAGTAAAGAGGACTTGATACCTTATAATGCTATGGTTGGGTTTTACCTTAATGATCTTTAGTAGTTGCGGATGCTTGCTAGAGTTCCAATCATAAGTGCATATGATCCAAGTAGAGAAAGTATGTTAGCTTATGCCTCTCCCTCATATAAAATTGCAATAATGATTACCGGTCTAGTTATCGATTGCCTAGGGACAATTCCGCAACTCCTACCACCACTTTTCCACACTCGTTAAACTAACGTAGTTGTTTCTTTATCTAAGCAGCCCCTAGTTTTTATTTACATGCTCTTTATTATCTTGGAAACCTATCCTATCACACCTACAAAGTACTTCTAGTTTCATACTTGTTCTAGGTAAAGCGAACGTTAAGCATGCGTAGAGTTGTATCGGTGGTCGATATAACTTGAGGGAATATTTGTTCTACCTTTAGCTCCTCATTGGGTTCGACAGTCTTACTTATCGAGAAAGGCTACAACTGATCCCCTATACTTGTGGGTTATCACGCCCTGGCCCGCAGGCAGGCAAGTCTGGGTACCCCGGTATCCAGAACGCTGACAGTAGCCCCCGGGCCCGAGGTGCGCTCGAGCTGGCTTCGGGGTGAAGCCACGGAGGATGGCCCGAAGCGCCGTGGGCCCCAATCGCCTGCGGGCCCGACTTGACACGTGGCGCACCATGAGACGTGGGCGTCTCGGCTCCCCGAAGACGTCGGGAACCGCCCTGAGTCGGGCTGACGCGAGGCCTGTGCACCTCCTTGGCCATCATTGCTCTTCTTTGAATGCGGCTGACCCCTTGCGTTCTCCCTCGCCTCGGGCCACGCAGGTGTGATCCGACGGGAGCAGAGGAAGCGACATGAGGCAGGATATCACGCCGATCGAGTCTGGCACGCGTCGCTCAAGGTGCGTGGCGACTCCACTTCCCACGATGCATCGGCAACCGCTCTGTCTGGCCTTCAATCGTCGCATGTTGCGGGGCCATCAATACCCGGGAATGGGAAAACGCCGGTTGGTCTCCATCCGGCTATAAATGGGCGGGGGGAGACTGAGCCCCCAGCCCATCCCTACTTCTTGCTACCCCACCTTCGTCTTTCGTCTACCCCATCATGACGCCAGTGAGGAGGTTCTCCGCCGCCAAGAAGGGAAAGGCCTGCCAGGTGGCGCCGGGCCAACAACCTCCCAAGAGGAGTAGGGGTCGCCCCCGCAAGTACGCTGGGACGTCTCCGGCGGCACCCCGTGGACGAGGGCGCCCCTCCGCGGGGCCCGGCGTTTCCGCCGGCACAGCCGGAGGCGGCGGGCGCGGTGGCCGTGGCAGGGGGGAGAGACTTGCAGTCGGTGCCCGGCCACCGCGTCCGCAAGCCTGCTCGGCCGACGCGGGCCTGGAGTTCCTGGTGCCGGTGAAGAGGGCAGCGAGCTCCTGGTTGCAGCTCCCACGCTCCTTCGCAGAGACGTTGCTGGCTGTCGCGCCCGCGGGCCTATGGCTGCAGGCCGACGGGTGTTGCAGTGGTGCGTTGTGGGTGGAGGTTGAGGTCACACCTGCAGGCAACGCCTTCTTGGGCCGCGGGTGGCAGATCTTCGCCCGCGCCCACGGCCTGGAGGGGAGGCCCACGCTCCACTTCAAGCACGGCGGCGCCGCGACGCTTTTCGTCAAGATCTTTGGTGAGGATGGCAGGCGTTTGGAGTGCTGCCCGGAGGGCGGCGGCAGCGGCGATCTTGGAGGTGAGCTTGCCCTTGGCGACGGCCGCCATGTTTCTAGCAGCAGCGATTCATCCTCCGAGGAGAGCCCGAGCGACGACAGCTATGACGCCCCGCCACGCCAGCGCACCCGAACTTCTGGAGGAAGCCAGTCGTGGCGGCGCCGCTCCCCCGCCCGGGAAGCGGCCCCGCCGACGTGCCACCACGGCGCCATCAAGGAGGGGAGGACTCCGACTGAGCGCTGGCGCGCCAAGGCCGGGGGCCTCAGGAGCGGCGGCCCCCGGGGTGGGGGCTGCTTCGCCTTCTTTTCTTTTCTTCTGCATGTAATCAAAATCATGGGGGGCCCTTTCGGGTGTATGACGAACTTTGGCGCTTGCGCCCTCTTATTAGCACTCTCGTTAAGCATTACGGTCATGGCGTTACTGTTAACTGAGGCCTCCCTTTGATCGTAGTTAGAGTGCTTAGCTTGATGCGTCCGTGGCGGGCTTCTGCGTCGTGAGGTTTAGCAGCGGCGCCCAGTGAGCTAGTAGCACTTGGAGAGCTTGGGGAGGTTCCTCCTTCCTGCGAATGAGGCGACTTGGGGGGGGGCCTTTCGGCACTCTACGTCTGCAGGGCCCGATCCTGTGCACGCCCCGCCACCGTTGGGGCGTCCGGATCACCAGGACGAGACCAAAGGGGGCGAGGCCTCGATTGCCATTGGGGCATCCGGATCACCAGGACGAGACCAATAGCGAGCGAGTAGCCACGCGATCAGTGAGGCTCCTGAGGCGTAGTGCTCAGGAGCCCCCTTTTGATGCTCAAGCGGCACTCTACGTCGGCGGGGCCCGATCCCGTGCATGCCTCGACCACCATTGGGCATCTGGATCACCAGGACGAGACCAAAGGGGCGAGGCCTCGCCCGTCATTAGGGCGTCCGGATCACCAGGACGAGACCAAATAGCGAGCGAGTAGCCACGCGATCGGTGAGACTCCTGAGGCGCAGTGCTCAGGAGCCTCCCTTGACATTCAAGTGGCGACCAATCCTTTCTGCCGGTTCTTGTCCCCAGGGGGCGTGAGCCTCATGGGGTTTTTAAGACAGCGCACCGAGCCGCGGCGGAGCCCCCGAGCGAGGGTGAGGCGGCGCGCGCCTGCTAGCTTGCTCGAGAGTGCCACGCGAGGACTAGGATGCCAAGGCCACGCGGGGACCAGGACGCCGAGGCCTTGGCGAGGTGTGCGCACCGTGCCAGTAGCCCCCGCTCGCGGGGCGCAGGAGGGAGAGGCTGGCAGGCATTATCCCGAAGAAAGAAATTTCAAGAGAGAGGACTGCAAGAAGAAGAAGAAAAATCCCGCCCCTTTTCCTTTAAATAGAGTCAACAAAAAGTCTCGGACTTCGTTCCAGGAAAAAGCCAAATTCGAACACAAGAAAGGCAGAGAACAGCCGCGTCCGGCACCTAGGCTAGTCTTCGTCTTCCCCAGTGCGAAACATAGGGCATCCACGTTGCGTGGGCATAGTCATTGGAGGACAGTGTTGTCCGCCAGCGCGGAGCATGGGGCTTCCACTTGGGCGTGGGTGGGAACCCCTCCGCGTCCTTGGGGGGCTCCGGGCGTATACAGCCCACTCACTATTACGTGAGAGTGTCACGGGTAGAACTTGCGGAGGTGCTGGAAGTTCCAGGCATTCTGGATGGGAACTCCGTCTTGAGTCTCCAGACGCACGGCGCCAGGTCTGGAGACCCGGGCGACCTTGAACGGGTCCTCCCACATGGGCGAGAACTTGTGCAAGCCTTCCCTGGAGAGGACCCGCCTCAGGACGAGGTCTCCAACTTCGAGGGTCCTGGAGCGGATGTTACGGCAATGGTAGCGCCGCAGCGCCTGCTGGTACCTCGCAACTCAGAGCGAGGCTCGATGCCGGGCCTCCTCCCCGAGCACGAGATCCGTCCTACGCGAGGTATCCTGATGCTCCTCGTCAAATGCCAAAACCCGTGAGGAGCAGTGCTTGACTTCATGCGGGAGGACGGCCTCGGCTGTGTAGACGAGGAAGAACGGGGTCTCGCCGATGGGCTTAGTCGCGGTGGTGCGGATAGACCACAACACGGACTGAAGCTCGTCGACACAACCCTTGCCGCAGACCTCAAGCTTCTTCTTGAAGCTCCTTGCCTTGAGGCCCCGTAGGACCTCCGGGTTGGTGCGCTCTGCCTGACCGTTGCATCGGGGGTGCACCACTGAGGCGTAGCATATCTGCGTTGCAAGGTTAGCGCAATAGGTCCTGAAGAGGTTACTTGTGAACTGCGAACCGTTATCGGTGATGATGCGGTTGGGGACGCCGAAGCGGCTCACGATGCCCTTGATGAACATGACGGCTGATCTGGCGGGGATGGTGCGGACGGACTCCACCTCTGCCCACTTGGTGAACTTGTCGATGGCGACGTAGAGGTAGCGGTACCTGCCTGCTCCCCATGGAAAGGGCCCCAGTATATCCAGCCCCCAGACCGCAAAGGGCCAGGAAAGCGGGATGGTCTGGAGGCCCTGCGCGGGCTGATGAATTTGCTTGGCGTGGAACTGACAGGCCTCACAAGACCGTACCAGCTCGGTGGCGTCGTTGAGCGCCGTGGGCCAGTAGAAGCTAGTGCGGAACGCCTTTCCTACAAGGGTGCGTGACGAGGAGTGATGCCCGCAGTCTCCCCCATGGATGTCAGCCAGCAGCTCGCACCCCTGCTCCCTGGATACACACCGTAACACGACGTCGTTCGGGCGTCTGCGGTATAGCTCGTCGTCCTGCAGACAATAAGCCGTGACCTGTCGTACCACACGCTCCGCGTCTTCCTCCTTTTCGGGTAATGTGCCATGAAGCAGGTATGCCTTGAACTCCTGTGTCCAGTCATCGACTTGGGGCTCCAGCGCCAGGAGCAGTCGGGCTCCTGAGGTCGGACCACAAGTTGGAGCTCCTCAGGGTGGCGCTGGGGGTAGTTCTTCACTCCGCGACGCCTGATCCCCACTTGGTGGTGTCGCGGATGACTTGAAGAGCCGCTCCTCGAAGACGCCCGGCTCTTGAGGCTCACGGCGCGATGCCCTCTTGGCAATGTCATCGGCCTCCTTGTTCGCGCCGCGCGGGATGTGCTGCAACTCCAAGCCCTGGAAACATTTTTCAATCTTACGTACCTCTGCCAAGTATGCCTACATGTGCTCGTCCTTAGGCATGTACTCCTTGTTGGAGAAGTTGACGAGGAGCTGGGAGTCGCCCTTGATGGTGAGGCGTTGAATCCCCAATGCGGCTGCGGCCCGCAGGCCGGCGATTAAGCCCTCGTACTCCGCAATGTTGTTGGAGACCTTTTGACCATGCTGGAAATAGAGTTGCACGGCGTAGTAGAGCTTGTCCCCGGTCGGGGAGATGAGCACGACTCCGGCCCCTGCTCCCCTGCACCCGAAGGCCCCATCGAAGTGCATGACCCAATCCTCAGGCACCTCGTCGCCGGGGGCGAGGGACTGGCCCTCACCCAGCCCCCGGTCGGGAGCGTCCGTCCATTCGGCTACAAAGTCCACCAGGGCCACCCCCTTGATGACCCTGGTCGTGCTGAACTCTATATTGAAGGCCTGCAGCTCTATGTTCCATTCTGCCACCCTCCCTACTGCGTTGGGGTTGCACAACACCTTCTCCAAGGGGTACGCAGAGACGACCCTGATGGGATGCCCCTGGAAGTAATGACGCAGTTTCCTTGAGGCGACAAGGAGTGCGAGCGAGAGCTTTTGCTGCATAGGGTAGCGCGAGCACGCGTCCCGCAGCACGGTGCTGACGTAGTACACTGGATGTTCGACGAGGGAGAGGCCTTTCGCGCCGCCTCTCTCCACTGCGGGCTCTCGAGGCCCGGGTGCCTCGGGGGTCGCCGTGACGGCTGGGGCCTCGGGTGCGTTGTCTCGAGGGGATGGAGGTTTCTTGGCGTCCGGCGTGTCGCTCTGCCCCCCGCCTGGGGGCCCGCCCGTGCCTGAAGGCGCAACGTGCTTGTCAGCATGCTCCTCCGTGACCGCCACAAGCGCAGCACTGGCGGATTGCGGGGTGGCAGCCAGGTACAGCACCAAGGGCTCCCGAGGGCGAGGTGCCACCATTACTGGTGGGCTCGTGAGGTACTGCTTGAGGTCCTCGAATGCCGCGTTTGCCTCCGGAGTCCACTCAAAGGGGCCCTTCCTCTTCATGAGCTTGAAGAACGGCAGGGCCCACTCGCCAAGCTTCGAGATGAAGCGCCCCAAGGAGGTCACGCAGCCCGCCAGCTTCTGCATCTCCTTGAGTGTCTGAGGCGGACTCATCTTGCTTATAGCCTTGACCTTCTCCGGGTTCGCCTCGATCCCCCGGTGCGACACCAAGAAACCGAGCAGTTTGCCCGACGGGACCCCGAAGACACACTTCTCGGGGTTGAGCCTCAGGTTCACCCGCCTCAGGCTGGCGAACGTCTCCTCCAGGTCCTCGATCAAGGTCTTGGCTTCTCGCGACTTGACCACGATGTCATCGACGTAGGCTTCCGCGTTCCTCCCGAGCTGCGGCCCCAGGGCGATGTGCATCAACCACTGGAAGGTCGCGCCCGCGTTCCGCAGCCCGAAGGGCATGCACGTGTAGCAGAACACACCGCACGTGGTGAGGAAGGCTGTCTTCTCAACGTCTTCCACCGCCATCTTGATCTGATGGTAGCCCGAGAAGGCATCCAGGAAGCACAGGAGGTCGCATTCGGCGGTGGAGTCCACGATCTGGTCGATGCACGGCAGCAGGAATGGGTCCTGAGGGCAGGCCTTGTTGAGGTTTGTGAAGTCGACACACATGCGCTCCTTCCCGCACTTCTTTGGGACGACTACCGGGTTGGCGAGCCATTCCGGGTACTGCACCTCCCGGATGACTCCTGCCTCTTTCAGTTTGCCAACCTCTTGGGCGATGAACGCCTACTTTTCTTGAGCCTGCCTCCTAGCCTTTTGCTTCACTGGACGCACATTGGGACACACCATGAGGTGGTGCTCGATCACATCCCTTGTGACCCCCACCAGGTCAGAAGCGTTCCACGCGAACGCATCCTTGTTCGCGCGGAGGAAGGCTACCAACGCCTCTTCCTGCTCCCGAGGCAGGCCGGCGCCGATAGTGAAGGTAAGGCCAGGATTCTCGTCGCCTACAGGCACCTGCTTCGTCTCAGCCCAGCTCTGAGAGAACGGCTGCTTCTTCTTCACTAGCGCGATGTTGGCGACGTTCTCAACGCCCTCCGAGGCCTGCGCGGTGCAGCCCGTGCTGGGGCGCGCCGCGGCCGTAGCTTTGTAGGGGAGCTTGAGTGCGCGAGTTGCGTCCTTGGTGTCTCCGGCGACGGAGAGGACGCCACCGCTCCCGGGCATCTTGATGACGTTGTAGCCCGGGTGCATTGCCGCCATGAACTGGGCGAGGGCGGGGTAGCCAAGTATCGCGTTGTAAGGGAGGTGGATGTGGGCGACGTCGAAGTCGATCTGCTCGGTGCGGTAGTTGGAGCGGGTGCCGAAGGTGACGGGGAGGCGCACCCACCCCAAGGGGGCGACGGAGCCCCTAGCCACCCCGGAGAAAGGTCTTGAAGGTGCGAGCTGGCCTTGGGGCACCTGCAGCACGTTGAAGGTCTCCACGGAGAGGACGTTGAGGCTGGCCCCGCCGTCTATGAGGGTCCTAGTGACGGCCACACTGTTTATGGTTGGTGTGCACAGCATGGGGAGCGCACCGGCGGCAGCCGTTGTTCTGGGGTGATCGTCGGGGCCGAAGGTGATGTCGATCTCCGGCCACGCTCGGTGCTGCGGGGTCTCGGACCGTGGCCGGATCGCGCCTGCCTGGCGGAGGAACAGCTTGACCTGGCGGTTGGAGGCGTGTGCCTGCGATCCGCCGAGGATGCAAGCGACCGCCGGGCTGACCCTGCGAGCCGAGGCGCCACCGCGCGCCAAGCGCTGCCCGGCCTCAGGGGTTGCGTCGACCATCGACACGACGGGGCGGAGAAGAAGCGAAGCTTGCTGAAGACTCCGACACGCCCCCTACCTGGCATGCCAAATGTCGGATTTCGTGCTCCGCAAAACCCTATGGAGTTCGAACCCAAGGGCGTGTACGAAGATTCCTCAACAGCTTCGCCCCCTCCAAGCTCTCAACACGATAACCCCGCTCGATGGCGAGGAAGAAGATGGCACACAAGAGTTTACCCAGGTTTGGGCCGCTACAAAGCGTAAAACCCTACTCCTGCTTTTGGTGGATTGCCTCACGAGGAGGTTTGTGGATGAACTAGTATAGTAGTGAGTTGCGTCACAAGTGCGTTCGTCCGACCCCCCTTCCTCCAAGCAGCCTAGCCTCTCTTTATAGCGGCCCGGGTCCTCTTCCCTTATCGCAAGGGCAGGAAGGAATCCCACAACGGCCAAATTTGAAAGGGGACAGGAGGTACGTCCTATCCTGACGAAAGGCGGTCCCCGCCTGCAAAGCAGCCGGTGGTGATGACGTCTGTTCTGCGGGGCTCGGGGTCTTGGTCTTGTTGCACCAGAAGGGAAACCTTTGGGGGGTGCTTTGGGAACCTGCGCTTGTCCTTGTCTCCTTTGCACCAAAGAGGAAACTGTCCCCTCTAGCACGCTGGCGCCCGCCTGGCCTGGCTCTCGTTATCCTTGACCTCCTGAGGCCTAGCGTGCATCGAGATCTCCGCCGCTCGGGAGGAGGCCTGGGGAGGCCTAACCCCCTGCGGGTCTTGATGCTGCTTCCCTCGCGAGATCGGGGTCTCGTGAGGGCCTTGTGTTGAGCGAGGCCGTGCTGGGCCATACTCGGTCGTCGAGGTGGGCCACGCCCTGGCCCGCAGGCAGGCAAGTCTGGGTACCCCGGTATCTAGAACACCGACACAAACCACGTTCAACCATCCCTTGGCACTTGAAGATTTCCTGCTCCACCGCTGCAAGCCTGGCCTTCTCGCCTCCCTCCTTCTTTGGACCTTGGACATCCTGGATGTGTAGAACCCCCTCACGCATATCAATGGCTTGAGGGTGCTTCATCACCTCCGAAAGGTAGGGGTTGATAATGTTCTCGAAGAACTTGTCCTTGGAGGAGCTTGACGACGCCATGGCGATCTAGATTTATCAGAAAAACAGCCTGAAACAAGAACAGAGGAGAAACTTGCGATGCGGTGGTCAAAACATACGGGAGAATATATATAATGAATTTTTCTAGCTCAGAATACGTGTCCAGGAAGAAAACAGAGTCCGGGAGGCACACGAAGTGCTCCCAAGCCATCAAGGCGCGCCCAGGGGGTGGTCGTGCCTGATACGTCCATCTTGCATCATGCTTTTATATCGATATTTATTGCATTATGGGCTGTTATTACACATTATGGTACAATACTTATGCCTTTTCTCTCTTATTTTACAAGGTTTACATGAAGAGGGAGAATGCCGGCAACTAGAATTCTGGACTGGAAAAGGAGCAAATCTGAGATACCTATTCTGCACAACTCCAAAAGTCCTGAAAATCTACGGGGAATTATTTTGGAATATATAAAAAATATTGGGCGGAAGAAATACATCAGGGGGCCCACCAGGCAGTCACAAGCCAGGGGGGCGCGCCCTACCCCCCTGGGCGCGCCCCTGTGGCTTGTGGCCCACCTGGCAGCCCTCCGGTGCCCATCTTCTGCTATATGGAGGGTTTTGACCTGGAAAAAATCATAACAGAGCTTTCGGGGCGAAGCACCGCCGTCTCGAGGCGGAACTTGGGCAGAACCAATCTAGGGCTCCTGCGGAGCTGTTCTGCCGGGGAAACTTCCCTCCCGGAGGGGGAAATCGAAGCCATCGTCATCACCAACGATCCTCTCATCAAGAGGGGGTCAATCTCCATCAACATCTTCACCAGCACCATCTCCTCTCAAACCCTAGTTCATCTCTTGTATCCGATCTTTGTCTCAAAACCTCAGATTGGTACCTGTGGGTTGCTAGTAGTGTTGATTACTCCTTGTAGTTTATGCTAGTTGGTTTACTTGGTGGAAGATCATATGTTCAGATCTTTGATCATCATTAATAATCCTCTGATTATGAACATGAATATGCTTTGTGAGTAGTTACGTTTGTTCCTGAGGACATGGGATAAGTCTTGTTATAAGTAATCATGTGAATTTGGTATTCGTTCGATATTTTGATGAGATGTATGTTGTCTCTCCTCTAGTGGTGTTATGTGAATGTCGACTACATGACACTTCACCATTGTTTGGGCCTAGAGGAAGGCATTGGGAAGTAATAAGTAGATGATGGGTTGCTAGAGTGATAGAAGCTTAAACCCTAGTTTATGCGTTGCTTCGTAAGGGGCTGATTTGGATCCACACGTTTCATGCTATGGTTAGATTTATCTTAATTCTTCTTTCGTAGTTGCGGATGCTTGCGAGAGTGGTTAATCATAAGTGGGATGCTTGTCCAAGTAAGGGCAGTACCCAAGCACCGGTCCACCCACATATCAAATTATCAAAGTAACGAACGCGAATCATATGAGCATGATGAAAACTAGCTTGACAGTAATTCCCATGTGTCCTCGGGAGCGCTTTGCTTTATATAAGAGTTTGTCCAGGCTTGTCCCTTGCTACAAAAGGGATTGGGCCACCTTGCTGCACCTTTATTACAATTGTTACTTGCTACCCGTTACGAATTATCTTATCACAAAACTATCTGTTACCGATAATTTCAGTGCTTGCAGAGAATACCTTATTGAAAACCGTTTGTCATTTCCTTCTGCTCCTCGTTGGGTTCAACACTCTTACTTATCGAAAGGACTACGATAGATCCCCTATACTTGTGGGTCATCAGTGCCCTGTTGGCTTGGGACCCCCTCGTGGGTCCCCCGGGCTGGTTTTTATTATTATAATTTTTCTAATATTCCAAAACCAACAGAAAATATTTTTATGGAATTTTTGGAGTCGGTTTACTTACCGTATCACATACCTACCCCCTTTTCAGGATTCTGGAGTGTTCCAAAAGGTCTCTCTTATTTGTTCTTCCGGTGTAATTACTTGAATAACATTAATTTCAATATTAATGGATGTACCTGAGATATAATGTTTAATTATGTGCCCATTGACCACTCTCGGATTTGTGCCTTCGGCAATATTGATCTTAATGGCTCCCGAGCGATAAACTTCTTCGATGATATAGGGTCCTTCCCATTTGGAGAGAAGTTTTCCTACAAAAAATTTGAAATGACAATTGTACAAAAGAACTAGATCACCAATTTTAAATTCTCGCTTTTGGATTCTTTTGTCATGCCATCTTTTAACTTTTTCATTAAATAGCTTGGCATTTTCATAGGCTTGTGTCCTCCATTCATCTAGAGAGCTAATGTCGAATAACCTCTTTTCACCCGCAAGTATGGAAACATAATGAAGTACTTTAATTGCCCAATAATTTTTGTGTTCTAACTCAAGAGGTAAATGACATGCTTTCATATAGACCATTTTATATGGGGACATTCCCATAGGATTTTCATAAGAAGTTCTATAAGCCCATAATGCATCGTCAAGTTTCTTAGACCAATCATTTCTAGATCTATTAATAGTCTTTTGCAAGATCAATTTTATTTCTAGATTACTCCACTCAACCTGACCGCTAGAACGATGGTGATAAGGCGATGCAATTCTATGGTTAACATCATATTTAGCTAGAAATTTACGGAAAGCACCATGAATAAATTGTGAACCACCATCAGTCATTAAATATCTGGGGACTCCAAACCTCGGGAAAATAACTTCTTTAAGCATTTTAATAGACATGTTGTGATCAACACTACTAGTTGGAATAGTTTTTACCCACTTAATAACGTACTCAACAGCAACTAAAATATGAGTGTACCCATCGGAGGAAGGAAACGGTCCCATATATTCAAAACACCAAACATCAAATGGTTCCATTGCAAGTGAATAATTAATAGGCATTTCCTAACGTCTACCAATGTTACCAATTCTTTGACAATCATCACAGGAAAGGACATATTTATGAGCATCCTTAAAAAGAGTAGGCCAATAAAAACCAGACTGTAATACCTTGTGTGCAGTTCTGTCACCCGCGTGGTGCCCTCCGTAGGCCTCAGAATGACACTTTCGTAGGATCTGTTCCTGTTCATGCTTAGGTACACAACGTCTAATAACACCATCTACTCCTTCTTTATATAGATGTGGGTCATCCCAAAAGTAATGTCTTAAATCAAAGAAGAACTTTTTCTTTTGTTGGTAAGTAACATTAGGTGGTATATATTTAGCAACGATGTAATTAGCATAATCTGCATACCAAGGAGTGCTACGGGAAGCATTTATAACAACTAATTGGTCATCAGGAAAATTATCATCAGTAGGCAGAGGGTCATCAAGAACATTTTTCATTCTAGACAAGTTATCTGCTACTGGGTTTTCAGCTCCTTTTCTATCAACGATATGCAAATCAAACTCTTGAAGTAAAAGCACCCACCTAATTAGTCTAGGCTTAGCATATTTCTTTTCCTTCAGATATTAATAGCATCATGATTAGTGTGAATAGTAACTTTAGAATCAACAATACAAGGTCTAAACTTATCACATGCAAACACAACCGCTAAGAATTCTTTTTCAATAGTAGCATAATTGCGTTGAGCATTATCTAGAGTCTTACTAGCATAATGAATGACATTCAATTTCTTGTCCACTCTTTGCCCTAGAAGAACACCAACAACATAATCACTAGCATCACATAAAATTTCAAATGGTAGATTCCAATCGGGTGGTTGAACAATAGGTGTAGAAATTAAGGCTTTCTTAAGTATTTCAAAGGCTTCTACACAATCATCATAAAAAACAAATGGAGTATATTTTTGAAGAAGATTAGTTAATGGCCTAGAAATCTTCGAGAAATCTTTAATAAAACTCCTATAGAAACCAGCATGACCAAGGAAACTTATTATACCTTTAATATCTTTAGGACATGACATTTTCTCTATTGCATCAACTTTAGTTTTGCCTACCTTAATACCTCATTCGGAAATTTTATGCCTAAGTACGATACCTTCATTCATCGTAAAGCGACACTTCTCCCCATTCAAGACAAGATTAGTTTCTTCACATCTCAAGGTTTCTCAAGCAATCATCAAAAGAAGTCCCATAAACGAAAAAATCATCCATGAATATCCCAACAATCTTTTCACAAAAATCAGAGAATATAGCAGTCATACATCTATGAAAGGTAGCAGGTGCATTACATAAAATAAAAGGCATACGTCTATAACCATAGGCTCCAAACAAACAAGTAAAAGTAATTTTCTCTTGATCTTCTTTCGACACAGGTATTTGAGAAAACCAGAATATCCATCAAGAAAACAAAAATGTGTATTATTAGATAATCTTTCTAACATTTGATCAATAAAAGGCAAGGGGTAATGATCTTTTCTAGTAGCTTTGTTTGATTTCCTGAAATCAATTACCATCCTATATCCAGTTACTATCCTTTGTGGAATGAGTTCATTTCTATCATTAGGAACAACAATTATTCCTCCTTTCTTAGGAACACAATGAACGGGGCTTACCCATCTACTATCAGCTATGGGATAGATTATACCTGCCTCCAGAAGCTTTAATATTTCAGTTCTTACCACTTCTTTCATTTTAGGATTCAAGCGGCGTTGATGATGAACAATAGGTTTAGCATCCGGTTCCATACTAATCTTGTGCTGACATAGAGTGGGACTAATACCCTTAAGATCATCAGGAGTATAACCAATAGCAGCTCGGTGCTTCTTCAGAGTTTTGAGTAATCTCTTTTGTTCATGCTCTGAAAGGTTAGCACTAATAATAACATGATATACCTTCTTTTCATCAAGATAAGCATATTTCGGTGTATCGAGTAATTTCTTTAGCTCAAACACGTGATCTCCCTTTTGGTGCGGAGCATCCTACGGACATCACCATGACAAGAGTCCATTTGGCAAGTGACACGTGCCACAACAACTTCACATACATAAAGGTGAATCATCTCCTTTACACGTGTTCACTTCACACCTTCGAGAATGGTATACTACTTGACACTCCTCTCGTGTGCATGCATAGGTATTGTCGGAGCTTCACGGATGACGAGGAGGAGTGCAAGCGCCAAGGTACACCTACACTGTCCGCGAGGGAAGCTTGGAAGAGAAGGAAGAAGAAACAAGGACAGCTTCTGGAAGGCCCAGACCTTCCGACCTCCGGTGACCAGAGCAGCTCTCAGATGTGCCAACTCTTTGGATAGCCCGGACCCTGTCCGAACCTCGCCCGGAACCTCCGGACTCCGGACCTTCCGGCCTCAGCGCACCCCAGGGGTGCCAACTCTCTGGGTAGCCCAGAACCCGGCCGGAACCTGCCCAGAACTTCCGGCGCCCGGAACCTCCGGCCCAGCCCAGAACTTCCGGCCTGCGTGCGGGCATCCACTCGGGCCCGAGGCCCATGTACCCCTTTCTCACCCCACTTCGCCCGAGACTATATATACTCCTCCACCTCCTCCATTTTAGGGTCAGCAATGATTTAGTTCATAGATAGATGAGCCTTTGCTCCTTCCACTACCTCTTCCATGGAGTAGATGCCTCTATGAGAGAAGACCCCTAGTGGATGTCAAGGCCCCTTGCGAGGGAAGATCCCTAGTGGATTCAAGGCCCCATCTCCCCATGGGATTTGGGATGAACTCTACCATGTATCCTTCTTTCCCTTTGTTGTTCTTGTACCTTGTGGATCTTGTGTGGTTTTGAGCATAGCGGATGTGTGATTGGACTTGTTCTTGAGTGTTTCTCTTGTGATTTCCCCCTCGTGTTCTTCGTGTTCATTCACAAATCCACCTCCAATTCATGAATGATCGACACACACGGGTGTGCCCCGTACCATATTGGTATCAAGAGCCACGTTTCTCACGAATTTGGAGTCCTCCACTTCGTTTTCTAGCCTAATTTTGTGTGTTTTTGTCCCAATTCGAAAATCCCCACCAAAAATAGCCTCCCCAAATTTTTTGCAATTTGTTGGTTCTTGTGAGATTTTGTTGATTTTGATCCATGGAATTCGTGTTTGGCAAGTGGATTTAGCTTTCCCACCACGAAATCCCCCCAAATTTTCTTTTCCCCCATCAATTTTGACCCACGAAATCGAGTTTTTCCGCCCCCGTTCTTAGATCTGGAAACTAGTGTTTGTCCCAGAGTTGTTTTCGCGACCCCCGGAACTTTCGGCATCACCCGAAACTTCCGGCCTAGGCCCGGAACTTCCGGCCTAACCAGAAAGTTTCCACCAAAAATCCCCGGTTTACCCCACACTTTCCTGTGACCCCCGGAACTTCCGGTAGACCCCCAGAACTTCCGGCCCTAGGCCCGGAACTTCCGGCCTAACCAGAAACTATGCACAGATTTCAGCTTCACCCTTTTTACCATTTTGGCCATAACTAATTCATCTGGAGTCCGATTTTGACGTTCTTTAGCTCGTTTTGTAGCTATTGACAACCTCCATCCCAAAAAATTACTTCCAAAACCATTTGAATCCATAAATTTTTTCCCATTTTGGCATCTTTGCCTAGGCTACCACCATAACTTCCGCATAGCGTTCCCACCATAAACTTTCGTCATTCTAACCCAATTTTGTTTGAGATTTTGAGTTGCAGTTTCCGTTTCCTAAGGTGTTTCGGCTAATTAGGGACGGTTCTACATCGACAACACCGCCGCTCATCATTGCCTCGGCCTCGACATCGACATCGGCCACTTCGCATTTTGGCACCCCAACCGTAAGCAAGGACGGTAACCTCGACGACATTCATTGTCCATTTCCTTGCCATTGCATTGATTGATTAGAGCCTATTGCGTACCTTACCCATTGAGACTAGTGAGTTGATAATTGTCAGCCAACGTTACTTGTGCACCGTAGTGGTACTCTTATGCCGCATAGCTAGTTTAGCATGCAAATATCTTGTTATCTACATTGTGCCATAAGTCTCTCCCATGCATATCCATCATACTTGTCTCATATCTTGGTTCGAGCATCAAGCATAGCGAAAAAAGAGCAAAAGAAGAAAAAGCTTTTAAGCAAAAGAGGAGATACAAAAGAGCTTAAGCAATAGAAATAGCATTAAGCCATTTTGCATAGTTCATACTCTTGGATCATACATACATAACATACTTGGGATTGGAGACGACATGTTTACTTTTTTAGGTTGGTGCACAAGCACGTATCTAGCCCATTTGAGCAATCGAGCTATTGTATCTTCTAATATTCGTGCAACACGAGCTTTTCCTGGGTCTCTCACATTTTGTGCTCATTACTTGGTTGCGCGGATCCCATTTATCTATCCGTGTGTGTGTTCCTAGTGCCACCATAGCTATTGTTCTATTTGCTTTGCATTGCAATTTTGTGAATCTCCCTCAACATTTTCGATATCTTGGATTAACATTTGCTTGAATTTTGTGCCACTTGTCCTAACCAAGCCACTCGATAAGCTTTACATTGTAGGTGTGAGTGAACAAGTCCGGTACCAATTCCCCTATTCTTTCATTCCACATTGAGTGAAATGGGATACATCCTCAACTTTGGGAACGGTATATTGGTATTGTTTATCTCATTTCCCACTCACCCTTGCTCGAGTCTTGTGATGGATAGGCAAAGCACATCATATTCTTCGGTCTACAACAACAACGACGAGTTCGATGCCATGAAGAAAACCATCGACGCCAAGTTGGATGCTCAAATGGAGGAGCTCAAGGTCCTCATCAACATCAACAAGAGGTCTTCCTCATCTTCGAGAAGATGCTCAAGTGCACATGCTTCCGAGCTTCCATCTTCGGCAAGACCTCACCGGCATCGACACCATCAAAGACATGAAGACATAACGACGCCAATATCAAGGCGTATAACAAAGAACAAGTGTGAAGGTCACGAGCTCGACATCAACCACCGCTCGATGACTTCCCCACTTACCTTGGCATCTTCGCCAAGTGACTTCAAGGCATCTTTGCCTTTGGATATGCAGCGTCTTCGCTGACAAGAACCTCAAGAGAAGCTCCACAAGCTCAAGACCGCGACTTCCATGAGCTACTACGACTTCGACATTCCATTCTATGGGACTCATGACCCCGAAGAGTACCTCGAGTGGGAGTGCAAGATGGACACCTACCTCAAGCTACTTCAAGTCCCTTACAAAGATCAAGTGAAGTGCGCCACAAGAAACTTCCATGACTACGCGTCAACATGGTGGCTTCACACACCTTCGAAGAGCTTAGACATGAGTTGGTCCAAGACGAAGAAAGCGTTGTGGCGAGAGTTTGTGCCTTATACATACATGGAACATCTTCAACGCCAATTGGAGGACACCATACAAGGATCCAAGTCCCTCGACGAGTACTTCATGAAGATGAAGAAAGCCTTGTGACGAGCCGGTGTGGACGGCCCCATTTGGATGAAGTTCCACTTCATGATGGGATTGAACAACTACATCGCCAAGACTATCTTCAACAACACCTACAAGTCTCTCGATGACCTCTACATTGGTGCTCTCAAGGCGGTTCAAGAACTCAAGAAGGCCAAGGCTTCTCCACCCCAAGCACACTTCGCGATAACCAAGCTCCACAACTACGAGCATCAGGATGGCACCACCAAGATGTCCAAGCCCGACGAGCTCCAAGACGGTGCGACGACGACCACAACTACGGAGCCACTCAAGGAGCATGCTTTGGAGGTGAGCGGCAAGGTGGTGAGCAAGGATGATGCTTCCATCTTCGGAGGCGAGAGTGATGATGTGTCATCTTCGGACTTCATCCACGGCGACGGTGACGAGTTGGTTGAGCATGGGATTTTCCCTTCGACCACGGCGGCGTTTGGTGATGAGTTGAGAGACGTATGCCACCATATTGAGAGTGAGAGTGACTTCACCACTAGCTCCATATATGATGAGTTGCCTCAATTCCCATGTGAGGATAACCACAAACCCCACCACTTGAGTGAGATGAGTGACTCCACCATATGTGAGTTTGAGTACACCTACCTTGAGGGAGTGTGTGAGCCACCACATAGATAGAGTGAGTTAGTTGATGAGGCATGTGAGGCCATTTCGATTTCTAACAACTTAACCTCTACTCCTATTGTGTCTTCCTCTTTGGTGCTAGGTCCCCTACATGATGACATACCTACCCTCGACGATTCCATCCCTCCATTGGGAATGACGATGGCCATGGTGGAATATGATGCACCCCCCACATGGTTCCATCCTGATGTCGACCATGAGTTGGTACTTCCCGCCTCACCTACATCACATGAGCGGAGCTCTAAAGGTAACATAGGTGAAGGTTCTTTGCTTGTCCCACTAGTGGACTATCTTTCCATTGATTGCTTGCATGATGTTGATCACCTTATGGACACACCACATGCTCTGTCTTCTTCATGCTTAGATGTGCCACCAATTTTTGATGAATATGACGATGAGCATGTTGACTTGCCTAGTTGTGATGCTATACTCCATTGGATATCATGTGAAAATTCTATTGGTCACATCATGTTTGATAATCCAATTGACTTGTCATATGCTATGCGTGAAATTTCCCATATTGCATCTCTGCAATCTCACCGTAGCGACTATGCATATACCATAAAAATTCATCCCATTTGCTCATATGGCATAGATGACAAACCCATGGTTATTGGCATTTGCTTTTCTTGTGATGATATTGCCATGCTTCCTTTGCATCATTTGCGCAATAATTCTCATATGCCATGCCATGATCTCCATGATTTGGAAATGCATTGTTTTGGATGTTGTCCATACTCTCCGCATTATGCTTCCGCTATTACACATGAGGAGACCCCAATAGTTTCCTCATACATGTTAGGAGATTGTGTTCCATCCCATCCATTGCATGATTCCACCCATTGTGTGCACCATTCGCATATCATGAATAACAATGTTCTCGATATTCCAAGTGATGCACTACATATTTCTAGTCTCCATTATGCTATACATAAAAACAAACCTTTCATGATGGATGACATGTTCTTATATCATGCATCTCACTTATTTGAGCATTGGATACTTCGTGCTAACGAACACAAGCACATGCACATCCTCACAGATGATGTATACATATACCACGCGCACACAATTTTCCCTTTGCCTTTGTTGTGTGTAGGTACTCATGATTACTCGTCAACCTCACAATCCCATGAGTTGACGAAACAAGCTCTTGAGAGCACCGATGCTTTGGGATTCACCGGAATGTGTCTCCAACCATTCCCCTTGCACAAGGACTTCACGCATTTCTTCTACATGGCTCTCACATGGCTATGGCTTATTTCCCATTACAGTTATTATGCCCATATTGCCATGTTCACTTTGCATGATATGTTCATTTCTATGCCTTTGCCATGCATTTGTGACCCATGCTTTGCATCTCACATGACACTTGATTATATGACTCGTATGTGTATTTGCAGACTTGGTGGAGATATTGATCGCTATTGCCATGTTTGCTTTGGGCCCCATGCCTATAATGATACTTTGCTCATGTTTTGTTTCCGTGCTTGCGATATGTCATGTGCATTGTCTATGCCTACTATTTGCTCATCTGACATGATTGCCATGATTTCATCTAGTATGTTGCATCTTTGCACTACGAGTTTGCAAGACATGATCACTATGCTTGCTTGTGTTGCATCACCGATGTGCTCCTTTTATGCGGTTGATGACAACCATTGCCATACTTCGCACATGATTGCTATTGTTTGCTGTCATATGTCTCCATGTGTTGCCTCTCCCTTGTTAGATGATTTGCCATGTATTTAGTGCAACAATGCCATTAATTTTGCTAATGAGATTGCCCCCATAGCTTTCTCTCATATTATTAGATATTTTGACATCTTTCATGTGAAGCATGCTTGCCTTCCTTCTTTGCACCATATGCCTAGTACCATGAATATAGACATTGTTGCATCATATTATTCACGCACTTTTGCTTCTAATTGTTATGTGCAAGAGAAGAGAACCATCATGTTGGATGATGTGTTTGTCTACCATGCACATACATTGTTTCCTTTGTTGTGTGTGTGTGTAGGATACTTCGACCACATGTCAACTTCCACTTCACGTGAGTTGACGATTCGAGCTTTTGAGAGCGAGCCTAGCTACACTGACGCGATTCTACATCGCACTTGCTTGCGCATCGACATTGTGAAGGACGGACAAGGACAAGTTTTCAAGGTGACATCCTTCTTGAGCATGGATATTGTGGCTCACCCTACTTGAGTTGCTTGTACCATGACATATATTGGTCATCTTGGACCACTTACTTGTACACATGTTAGTGATATTGCTTTTCTTCACGATTGCCACATTGCCATGCCTCTAGACATATATGCCTTGTGTGTTGCATCCAACTTGTGCATTGTTTGCTCTTATCATATGCTTGGTTGCAACAAAGTCCATTCTTCACATTTCCCATGCCACCTTGCTTGCTACATGCTTGACTTGATTGCCTCACACATGATGACCAATTGCTCTTTCTATTGTGTTGAGTGCCTCACTATCTTCACTACACCATATTCACATTATGCTTGGATTGTCTTGCACTTTGGATTGCACCATGTGTTTAGACACTTTGAATTACTTGGTGTTGTGAATGATTCCTATGCCAATCATAGACCATTTGTTGATTGCTTTGTGCATGCTTTCTATGACCTTGAGGTAAATGCTTGTTCTATTGTCATACATTTTAGCATCCCTACCTCAACTTTGCATACTTGTTCCCATGATGAATTCGCTTGTGCTCAAATTATATGCATACATGCCATGACACAATCCCTTGTCACACTTGTTCGGTGATTCACCACTTGAATGCTTGGTTTTGCACTAACGCTAACCACATTTGTTTTTCCAAGTGTTTGTCGTGTTTGCTCCTTTTGAAGGAATTACTAGTTGGTGCGACATTGGAGAGTGCCCATTTCAAGATTGATGATGATGAGTGCTTGTTGATCGTCCACTTCTACATGGCGACGCCATCTCTTTCCCATGGTGATTTGGATTTTGATCCGAGGACGGATCTTTCCCAAGGGGGAGGGGATGATGCGGAGCATCCTACGGACATCACCATGACAAGAGTCCGTTTGGCAAGTGACACGTGCCACAACTACTTCACATACATAAAGGTGAATCATCTCCTTTACACATGTTCACTCGACACCTTCGAGGATGGTATACTACTTGACACTCCTCTCGTGTGCATGCATAGGTATTGTCGGAGCTTCATGGATGATGAGGAGGAGTCTAAGCGCCAAGGTACACCTACATTGTCCGCGAGGGAAGCTCGGAAGAGAAGGAAGAAGAAGAAAGGACAGCTTCCGGAAGGCCCGGACCTTCCAGCCTTCCCAGAACCTCCGGACCCCGGACCTTCCGGCCTCCGGCGACCAGAGCAGCTCCCACATGTGCCAACTCTTTGGATAGCCCGGACCCTGTCCGGACCTCGCCCGGAACCTCTGGACCCCGGACCTTCTGGCCTGCCCGGAACTTCCGGCCTCAGCGCACCCCAGGCGTGCCAACTCTCTGGGTAGCCCGGAACCCGGACGGAACCTGCCCAGAACTTCCGGCGCCGGGAACCTCTGGCCCAGCCCGGAACTTCCGGCCTGCGTGCGGGCATCCTCTCGGGCCCGAGGCCCATGTACCCCTTTCTCACCCCACTTCGCCCTAGACTATATATACTCCTCCACCTCCTCCATTTTAGGATTAGCAATGATTTAGCTCATAGATAGATGAGCCTTTGCTCCTTCCACTACCTTTCGATGGAGTAGATGCCTCTATGAGAGAAGACCCCTAGTGGAAGTCAGGGCCCCTTGCGAGGGAAGATCCCTAGTGGATTCAAGGCCCCATTTCCCCATGGGATTTGGGATGAACTCTACAATGTATCCTTCTTTCCCTCTGTGGTTCTTGTACCTTGTGGATCTTGTGTGGTTTTGAGCATAGTGGATGTGTGATTGGACTTGTTCTTGAGTGTTTCTCTTGTGATTTCCCGCTCATGTTCTTCGTGTTCTTCGTTCTCATTCACAAATCCACCTCCAACTCGTGAAAGATCGACACACACCGGTGTGCCCCGTATCACCTTTGGTGGGGGAGGATCCCCTAAAATGTCAATAGGAAAGTTGTGTTTAAGAATAGGTGTTTGTCTAAAGATTATCTCATTTATTTCATTTCTCTCATTCATATGCATACCATTCTCATGGTCTAGCAAATATTGTTCTAACGGATCAGTAGGAGGCACAACAATAGAGGCTAGACCAATAATTTCATATTTACTAGATAGTTCTTTCTCATGTGGTTGTCTACCAAACTTAGAGAAGTTATATTCATGAGACTTATCACCAAAGCTTACTTTAACCTTCTCTGTGACATAAGTAATTTCAGCATTAACGGTATTCAAGAAAGGTCTACCAAATATAATGGGACAAAAAATTATCTTGTTGTGAACCAAGTACTATGAAATCAGTGTGGTACTTAATCTTTCCACACAAGACTTCAACATCTCTAAAAATCCCAAGTGGTGAAATAGTGTCTCTGTGTGCAAGTTTAATAGTGACTTCAATATCTTCAAGCTCAGAGGGTGCTATGCCATTCATAATTTCTTGATATAATGTGAAAGGTATAGCGCTAACACTGGCACCTATGTCACACAAGCCATGATAACAATGATCTCCAATTTTCACAGAAACAATAGGCAAGCCCACAACTGGTTTATTTTTATCTAACTCATCTGACTTGTTTCTAACAGGTTTTGCAATTCTAGCGGCCTCATCACAAAAGTAAATAACCTTACCATCAATGTTATCAACTAAGAGATCTTTAACCATAGCAATGTTAGGTTCTACATGTATTTGTTCAGAAGGTTTGGGTGTTCTAATATGACTTTTATTAACCACAGTTGTAGCCTTAGCATGTTCCTTAATCCTCACAGGAAAAGGTGGGTTTTCAATATAAGTAGTGGGCACAAATGGATCAATATTATAAAAAATTGTTTCTTGTTTAGCAATGGTTGGTTCCTTTAACAGTACTTCAATGGGTGGATGGCATTTAAACCATTTCTCCTTAGGGAGATCAACATGGGCAGCAAAGGTTTCACAAAAGGAAGCTACTATCTCAGAGTCAAGTCCATATTTAGCACTAAACTTATGAAAAGCATCCGTTTCCATAAAAGATTTACGTAATCAAACTTAAGCTTTATACCTGACTCTTTACCTTTGTCGAGTTCCCAATTTTTAGAGTGGCGCTTAATTCTTTCCAGAAGATCCCATTTGAATTCAATAGTTCTCTTCATGTAGGAACCGGTGGAAGAAGAATCGAGTATTAATTGATCATCATGAGAAACTCGAGCATAAAAGTTTTGTATAATCATTTCTCTTGAGAGATTATGGTTGGGGCAAGTGTGCATCATAGATTTAAGCCTCCTCCAAGCTTGAGCGATGCTTTCTCCTTCGCGAAGCCAAAAACTATATATATAATTCCGATCACGATGAACTGGATGCATAGGATAAAACTTCTAATGAAATTCCAGTTTCAAGCGATTCCAGTCCCATGATCCAACATAATCCAATAGCCTATAACAAAACAATGCTTTTCCCTCCAAATATAAAGGGAAAACCTTCTTCTTAACCTTGTCCTCGGATAAACCTGCAAGCTTAAATAAAACACAAATCTCATCTACATATATCAAGTGTAAATCAGGATGAGTTGTTCCATCTCCTGCATATGGATTAGCTAGCAGTTTCTCTAACATAGCCAAAGGAATATCATAATAAATTTATCAGTAGGTTCAGTAGGTTGGGAAGCAGATTTTGACACTTCCGTTCCAGGCGAAGATACCCCAAACAAACCTCTCAAAGGATAACTATCCATAGTGACAAGCAACAGTAAATTTCAGCACGTACCAAAAATGTTTCCTTACCAAATTCCACTCACCAGAGACGCTTCACTCCCCGGCAACGGCACCAGAAAAGAGTCTTGATGACCCACGAGTATAGGGGATCAATCATAGTCCTTTTGATAAGTAAAAGTGTCGAACCCAACAAGGAGCAAAAGGAAATGATGAGCAGTTTTCAGCAAGGTATTCTCTGCAAGTGTTGTGAGTAACAATGATAGATAGTTTTGTAGCAAGATAATTCGTAACAAGTGACAAGTAGCAAAAGTAACAAGTGTGCAGCAAGATAGCCCAATCCTTTTTATAGCAATGGGTAGGCCTGAGAGTACTCTTATATAAGGCAAACGCTCCCGAGGACACATGTGAATTTCCATTTAGGCATGTTCATCATGTTTAGTTGATTCGCGTTCGTTACTTTGATAATTTGATTTGTGGGTGGACAGGTGATAAGGTGTTGTTCTTACTTGAACAAGAAACCTACTTGTGATTACCCCCTCTCGCAAGCATCCGCTACTACGAAAGAAGAATTAAGATAAATCTAACCATAGTATGAAACATGTGGATCCAAATCAGCCCCTTATGAAATAACGCATAAACTAGGGTTTAAGCTTTTATGACTCTAGCAACCCATCATCTACTTATTACTCCACAATGCCTTCCTTTAGGCCCAAATATGGTGAAGTGTCATGTAGTCGACGTTCACACGACACCACTAAAGGAAGCAACAACATACATATCATCAAAATATCGAACGAATACCAACTTCACATGATTACTTATAACAAGACTTCTCCCATGTCCTCGAGAACAAAAGTAACTACTCATAAATCATCACCATGTTCAATATCATAGGTATAATAAATATGATTAAAGATCTGAACATATTATCTTCCACCAAGTAAACCAACAAGCATCAACTACAAGATGTAATCAACACTACTAGTAGCCCCCAGGTACAGATCTGAGGTTTTGAGACAAAGATTGAATACAAGAGATAAACTAGGGTTTGATATGAGATGGTTTTGGTGAAGAGGTTGGTGAAGATTGGTCCTCCCACGATGGAGGAAGCGTTGGTGATGACGATGGCTTCGATTTCCCCCTCCCGGAGGGAAGTTTCCCCGACAGAATCTCTCCGTCGGAGATCAAAAGGGCCTCTGCCCAGGTTTACACCTCGAGATGGCGGCGCTTTATCCTGTAAGTATCCTCTAGATTTTTTTTCTAGGTAAAAACCCATCATATAGCAAAAGACGGGGCCCATAGGCCGCCTGTGGGGCCCCAAGCCATCAGGATGGGTGCGCCCTGTTGGCTTGGCACCAACAGGTGGCCCCCCTTTGGTATATTTCTGCTCCATAAATACAGATATATTCTATGAAAATTGCTCATGAAGTTTCAGGTCATTTGGAGTCCAGTGAATTTTCAGCATTTTTCTTGCTTTTCAGGTCCATCCAATTTTCGGCAATTTCCCTCTTTGTGATGTACCTTGTAAATTCAGAGAGAAAAGGCATAAGAATTGTATCATAAAGTGGAATAATGACCTAGAATAATATAAATATCAATAAGAAATCATGATGCAAAATGGACGTATCACTTATTATGCCCTAGAACGCCGATCGGATCACGCCGGAATTTCGTCGCTCGAAGCTTCTGCCACCGTCAATTCCAGCGCCACGCGAGGGTTTCTACACCTCCTCTTGCCCCGATTCGATTCACCTCGATCTTCCTATCACCCTGATCTTCTATCTCGAGCAAGGGGACACCAATACGATGCATCCCACCATGAACTGAAGAATGCCGCTGGCACCGAAGTTCCAACACCACTGCATCGCTAACCGAGGACACCCCCTCGCTTCTGACACCACCAAACTCACCGTTGTTGAGAGTCGCATCCCTTCATCATTTCTACTTCACCGGAAACCCGCCGTGGCCATTGCCCGCATCATCATCGAGCCGCTCGCGTCATCATCTCCTCCAACTCCGGCAGCCACCTTGCCTCTGTTCACCGGTGAGCACCCACGTCCGTCCGATCTAGTTTGCTCTGCCCATATTAGATCATGTTTTTATATACTTTTGAACCGGTATGCACTAGTATTCAGCCGTCCATCGGTTAAGCCTCACGGCAAACAGCTTCCAGCCAATCACAATGCACCACATAGCGATGATTTTGTTTTAAAGGGAAAAATGGCAGATTTGTTCATGTTTTTCAAACCTTCACCAGTTTTGCATCGTTTATCAAAATTTGATGAAACCAACGCCAAATTCTTCATCATGATCCCTATCTAGTACACCTATCAAATCTAAATTTTGAAACTTTCAAATTGAATTTGATCAGATTTCAAATTAACCTTCCGGAGGCTATATCTTTCAAACTGTCCATTCAATTTAGTTAATTCTTTTTGCGTTGTCATTATATTAGCATGTAGATGATTTGTAGCTGCTGATATGCTTGTGTGGTTTGGAATTTTTTTTGATTCTTTGTTGTTGGTGTTTCATGTTAATTGAGTGATTGCTTATTTATCGATGTTTTGTTGAAACGTATAGATTGTCCGGAGTGCGACGCAAAATATTGTGAAGAGTGTGAATTTGAGAACCAGGAATAAGGCAAGTTACACCTTTGATCATACTGCTTCCTATTATTTTCTATGCATGGAGTTCTATATCACATTATTATATTATGCACGTGTAGGATTATTGTGTTATGCTAAACCCAGATAGGATAGCCATATGCTTAGTCTAATCCTGATAATCCTTGTCGCCATGCTGGGTATAGTTATATTGTAGTTATTGCTTAAACTTGCTATGTTAGACGTGGATTGGGTTTATATGTGATACATGGAAGTTGTGAGCGAAATTTAAGTAATGAATAAAGTAACAACATGCATTTTATTGTATCCTCCGGGAGGATCTGCAATATTAATTTTTTAATTAATGAATCATCTCGACAGAATGGTTTGTCGGGACCAGTAGGCAAGTATGTATCCTCCGGGAGGCTCTACATTACTCAAGAACGGTGGGGAATGCCGCCAAGGTTTCGAAAGGTTGGACATGTTTCATATCAAGTAGTTTCCAGCGCAACCACTAGCTATATGGGCTCTGGCTTAGTTGAGTAGGTTGTTGGAGCCTCGCCTGGGCAATGCTAAGCAGATGTAGATATGAGTAGGTGTAGCGGCTGCCGTTGGGTGGAGGTGACTGCTTCTGAAAGGCTCATCTCAATCTTCGGGTTGAGTAGTGGGTAAAGTGCGCAAACCTTGGCAGAGTGTAAAAACTAATCATGATTAGCCGTGTCCCCGGTTATGGACAATTTTGAGCAACTTGACTTGAAACCTCTCGAAGATCTTATCATCTCAAAATAATTAAATGTGAAGTGGGCTTAATTATACCTATGATCCTAGGAGCCTCTCATAGGCGGATTAAATTGGAGGCGGTCCAGTTTGACAATGTATCAATTAGAGTACAATAAATATTAAATACTTGACTAGTAGGTAGAAGCAAGACAAAATCAGCTTTCTGCAAAAGAAAACCATAAGCCTTTCCTTTTGTCATATCCTTGCATATAGATATGCTAGGTTTGTTATAACATTTTGGGTGTGATTTGCCAATACGTTCAAAGTATTGACCCTTTGTGGCTGCAATGTTTCATATTGCAGGATTTACTACGACGAGTGCTTGATGCGATATAGGGTTACGATGTCTATACTTGACATTTGCTTGTGGTGTTGATGGATTCCATGAAGTTTTTATTTGCTTTTCCACTGTATTTGATTTGTATGCGAGCTTTGAGCTATCAAGTATGTAACATTGTAATTATGGATCCACGATGTAATACCATGACATGTGGTTTATTCTTGATATTACATCATGTACTGTGCGTACTAGCTATTGATCCAAGGACTACCACAGTGAGCACAGAGACTCCGATCTTATCACGTTATGTCATTACAGATGGTATCAAAGTCCACGTTGACTATAGGTTGTGACCCAAGAATATGGAGTAGGGAAAAGCCATAGGAGTAAAAAATATATTTTACAACCTTACTCTACATGATAGTTCCTACTCTCCTACTCATACCTTTTCTTTTCAAATGTAGATCCCCCTTGTAGTTATATTAGCATCATCTGAGGAGTTTTAGTTGGCAGACCACCACTACTGTGTTGAGTTTGATAAACGATTCACGTGTAGTATGATGAGATTATATCTCTTGTGGATATAACCTTACCTGTAGTTTTTTTTGTGTGGTGTGATTTGTTTGTTTGTTTGTTTGTTTTGGAGTTTTGTGATATCGTGAGGGTATGAGTAGTGTTTCTCTTAGAGCATCTCTAGTAGATCCCGTAAAAGTCTGGAGATCTTGTTTTTTAGGCCATTTTAAGGGACGAGGCTATTTGACGACCGAAATAGATACCTGAAACAAGGCCTGACCCATAATTTTTTTATGGGAGTCCCGCAAACCGCCCCTGCATCCGGTATATATGCTGGTGCCGGGGCGTTTTAGGGTATGCGTCCCATTTTTCCCCTCTCATCCTCTGCTGCAATTTCTTCTCTCCGGCGAGAAATATTCTCCTCTCTGAAAGAGATTTGCCGTGTTCTGCGATGGCCGAACTCGGCGGCGATGGTGTCTGCGGGTACAAGGCATGGTGGTGGCAGGGGGTTCGGCGACCACCCCTGCTTCGGGTTCCTCAGGTGGCTCGATGGCTACAGCGGCTTCGCCGGCCGCAAGCGGCGCAACAATGTCGAGGCCTCTGCCTCCGGTCTCCACCCCCTATGTCGGACAAGAAGCGGGAGGCAGCATGCAAGCGTGGAGCGTGGTCCCGCAACGCTAGATCTAGGTCGGATGCGTGGAAGAGCTTCCCCCGCTGCAGCCTGCTACTTGTAAACTGCATTGTGTTTTTCCCTGAAGAGGAGAGGAGATGCATCAAAATAGTGATAAGTATTTACCTTAGTGAGAACCAAGGTTATCGAACCAATAGGAGAATCACACAAACTCCCATCGTCAGCACCTACACACACATAATCAAACACTTGCACCCAACGCGGGCAAGAGGGTTGTCAAGCCCTTTGAAGTTGTTAATTGTAAGGATTAAATCTTGATAGAGATAGATATTGCAAATAATTAAAGTAAAGATAAATATAAAAATTCAGCGAGGTATTTTTTAGGGTTTTAGTATTTATGTTTAAGTAGACCCGGGGGCCATATTGTTCGCTAGAGGCTTCTCTCTCAAAGAAAGCATACGGTGGGTAGACAAATTATTGTTGGGCGATTGATAGAATCGCGCATAGTTAGGGCATGTTATTCAAGGCAATGGTCATGTATATAGGAATCACATCCATAAACAAGTCGACCGACTTCTGCCTGCATCTACTACTATTACTCCACTCATCGATCGCTATCCAACATGCATCTAGAGTATTAACTATGAAACAGAGTAATGCTTTGAGCAAGATGACATGATGTAGACAAAGTAAACTCAACTAATATGAATTAACCCCATTGTTTTATCCTTAATGGCAGTAATACAATACGTGTCTTGACCCCTTCTGTCACGAGGATAGAGCATCGCAAGATTAAACCCATCACAACACACCACTCCCACTAAATATAAATCAATCTAGTTGGCCAAACCAAACCGATAGATCAAAGAGAAATACGAAGCTATAACAATCATGCATAAAAGAATTCAGAGAAGAATCAAGTAATATTCATGAATAATCTGATCATAAACCCACAATTCATCGGATCCCAACAAACACACCAGAAATAAGATTACACCGAATAGATCACTGCGGGAATTGCGGTGAAATTTGGATTGAAGATCAAAGAGAGAGATAAAGCCATCTAGGTACTAGCTATGGAACCGTAGGTTTGTGGTGAGCTACTCACACATCATCATGGGAGCAACAAGGTTGATGTAGAGGCCCTCCATGATCGATCCCCCCTCCGGCAGGGCACCATAACATGGCTCCAAATGGGCACACGGCGGAACACAGACTTGCGGCGACGGAAAAAGGGTTTCAGATGCCTCTGGTTATTTTTCCGATTTTAGAGAATATATAGAGCGGTGTTAGGACAACTGGATCCACGAGGCAGTCCCAAGGCAAGGGGCGCACCCTGTTGCCTCGGCACCGCCTCGTGCGGCCTCCGGACTCCCTCCGAAGCTTTCAAGTCTTATTTTTGTCCAGAAAAAAATCATCAAAAAGTTTCGTGTCATTTGGACTTCGTTTGGTACTGGTTTCCTGAAAGGCCAAAAGCAAGCAAAAAAACAACAACTGACACTGGGCACTAGGTTAATAGGTTAGTTCACAAAAATCATATAAAATAGCATATAAATGCATATAAAGTATCCTAAAACGATAATATAATAGCATGGAACAATCAAAAATTATAGATACGTTGGAGACGTATCAGAATCCCCAAGCTTAATTCCTGCTCGTCCTTGAGTAGGTAAATGATAAAAACAATTTTTTTGATTCGACATGCTACCCAACATGTAATCTCTTTTAGGTATGATCTTTGAGAAACTATGAACTAATAAACATCAACATAATAATATCCATAAACGTAAGTAACATAATCATTAATTTTCAAAATATACGATCCTTAAAGAACGTTACTCCCCACTCATTTTATCATATTAGCATGGCATGACTCCGTGTTCACCACATAAGTACAAATCATGAGCACCAAGGTGTCAAGTCAGGCAACTGGATCATACTTCTAACGTGCTTCAAAATTTTCAACGTCACTCAATACATGAGCGTGAACCATGGATATAGCATATGGCTGGAATAGAGTATGGTGGTAAGGATCAAAAGGAGTCAAAGTGGAAACAAAGTCTCGCATCAGTTAGGCGTATCAATGGGCTATGGAGATGCCCATCAATAGATATCAATGCGAGGAGTAGGGACTGCCATGCAATGGATGTACTAGAGCTATAAGTGTATGAAAGCTCAACGGAAGCTAAGTGGGTGTGCATCCAACTTGCTTGCTCATGAAGACCTTGGGCATGTGAGGAAGCCCGTCATCAGAATATGCAAGCCAAGTTCTATAATGAAAAATTCCCACTAGCATATGAAAATGACAACTCAGGAGACTCTCTATATCAAGAACATGGTGCCACTTTGAGGCACAAGTGTGGTAAAGGATAGTAGCAAAGTCCCTTCTCTCTTTTTCTCTCTTTTTTTTCTTTCTTCCTTTTTCTTTCTTTTTACATTTCTCTGTTTTCTCTCTTTCTTTTTTTTCCTTTTTATTTTCTCTTTTTTTCTTGGTGTGCTCATTTGGCCTCCCACATTTCTTATTTTTCGCCCGGAGCTCATCCCGACTTGTGGGGGAATCATTTACTCCATCATCCTTTCCTCACTAGGACAATTCTCTAATAATTATGATCATCACACTTTTATTTACTTACAACTCGATATAACAACTCAACATAAAACAATTATGACTCTATATGAATGCCTCTGGCAGTGTACCAGGATGTGCAATGATCTAGCGTAACATGTAAACAATGATGAACGGTGGCTTTGCTACAAATACTATGTCAGCTATATGATCATGCAAAGCAATATGATGATGAACACACAAGTCATGTGTCCCTTCTCTCTTATTCTCTCTTTTTCCTTCTTTTTTTCTTTTTTTTCTTTTCTCTCTTTTTCTCTCTTTCCTTTTCTTTTCCTTTTTCTATTCTATTTTTTTCATGGTGTGCTCATTTGGCCTCCAACATTTCTCATTTTTCGCCCAGAGATCATCCCAACTTGTGGGGGGATCATGGTCTCCATCATCCTTTCCTCACTAGGACAATTCTCTAATAATGATGGTCATCACACTTTTATTTACTTACAACTCGATATAACAACTCAACAAAAAACAATTATGACTCTTTATGAATGCCTCTGGCAGTGTACCAGGATGTGCAATGATCTAGCGTAACATGTAAACAATGATGAACGGTGGCTTTGCCACAAATACTATGTCAGCTATATGATCATGTAAAGCAATATGATGATGAACACACAAGTCATGTGATGTAATGGTGGAAGTTGCATGGCAATATATCTCGGAATGGCTATGGACGTGCCATAATAGGTAGGTATGGTGGCTGTTTTGAGGAAGATATAAGGAGGCTTATGTGTGATAGAGCATATCGTATCACGGGGTTTGGATGCACCGATGGAAGCTGCACCGATCCTTGAGGTGAGAATGGGCAATGCATGGTACCGAAGAGGCTAGCAATATACAGAAAGGTGAGTGTGCGTACATCCATGGATTCACATTAGTCATGAAGGACTCATACACTTATTGCAAAGCCTTATTAGCTCTATCGATTCAAAGTACTACGGCATGCCCCTAGGGAGGGGGTTTGGAGGAGTTAACCATCACGCTCCCCCGACTCGAACAACACTAGGATTTCAACGAGGAATAAGAATGCTCACACATCATCACCATGCCAAAACCAATATTTATATGAGCTAAAAGTAAAAAACTTTAACTACCCATATTTATACTAACCAAAAATCATGAACTCATGCCTTTTCATATTACTACACCACATCATTAACCCACATTTTCTTCTTATAGTGAGCTACATGAAGGTTTTATTATACACTCCTTGAATACCTATCCTTTTGGGACTAGTCTTATAACCTTTGCAAATTAATGTTACTATTTATTTAGAATCTCAAACAAATTTAAGTGAAGCACGAGAGTTCAATTACTTCAATAAAATCTATACGCCACTCTGCTCTAAAAGATATAAGTGAAGCACTAGAGCAACTGCTAAGCTCAAAAGATATAAGTGAAGCACATAGAGTATTCTAACAAATTATAATCAACATATGTCTCTCTCAAATGGGTGTCTGCAGCAAACAATGATTGTGGCAAACTAAAAATAAAGCAAACTATAATACACGACACTCCAAGCAAAACACATATCATGTGATGAATAAAAATATAGCTCCAACTGACATACCGGTGGAATGGAGACGAAAGAGGGGATGCCTTCTGAGGCATCCCCAAACTTAGATGATTGAGTCTTCCTAGAATTTTACCTTGGGGTGCCTTGGGCATCCCAAGCTTAGGGTCTTTCTGGTCCTTATTCCTTCATCCATTGTGGTCTCACCCAAAACTTGAAAACTTCAGCACACAAAACTCAACAAAACCTCGTGAGATCCGTTAGTATAATAAACATATAAAATACTTTAGGTACTGTTATAAATTGATTCATATTTCTTTATTGCATAAGGTACTGTATTCTAAATTCTCCATGGCTTATACCCCCCGATACAATCCATAGCATGATCAAAACAAGCAAACTATGCAAGCAAAAAAAGAATCTGTCTAAAACAGAACAGTCTGTAAAGATCTGTAGAGAAACTATACTTATGTAACTTCTAAAATTCTGAAAATTAGGAAAACTGGGAAATTTGTATATCAATACTGTGTAACAATTTCAGATCAAAAAGGCATTCCAGTAAAATCAGAGAAATTCTGCACTTGACGCAAAAGTTTCTATTTTTGCACTGTATCAATTCTATTATCTTCCAAATCATCCCAAAGGCTTTACTTGGCACAAACACTAATTTAAACTTAAAAACACAATCATTACAGACGCAATAATCATGTCAACATGCAAAAACAGAAAGCAAGATAAAAAATTAAAGATAATTATTGGGTTGCCTCCCAACAAGCGCTATTGTTTTATGCCCCTAGCTAGGCATAATGCAAAGTATCAGCTGTTGTCATAATAGATTCATAAGGAGGTTTATTTGTCTTCCTAGGGAATTTTTCCATCCCTTTCTTTAATGGGAATTGGAATCTAATGTTTCCCTCCTTCATATCAATAATAGCACCTATAATTCGTAGGAATGGCTTACCAAGTATTATTGGACAAGACAAATTGCATTAAATATTTAGCACAATGAAATCAATGGGCACATAATTTCAATTAGCAAGAATAAGCACATCATTTATTCTACCCAATGATTTCTTAATAGTAGAATCCGCTAATTGTAAGTTAAGGGAACCTTCATTTATATCGGTGCGACCTAGCACATCACATAGAGATTTAGGTATATAGTAGAAACACTAGCACCAAGGTCACACAAATTATTGTATTCATAATCTTTCATCTCAATTTTAATAGTAGGTTACCATTCATCATGTAATTTTCTAGGTATTGAAACCTCTAACTCAAGTTTCTCCTCATAAGCGTTCACCATAGCTTCTACAATATGTTTAGTCAAAGCTTTATTTTGTTCATATGCCTTAGGTGAGCTAATCCTGGATTGCAACAAGGAAATACATTCTACTAAAGAGAAATTTTCATAATTGAAGTCCTTGTAATCCAAAGTAGTGGGTGTATCACTATTTAAAGATTTGACCTCTCCAAACCCACTTTTTTCATTTTTAATATTAAGATCGTCACCCTCCGAACAAACAGACGCCTTCTACTTAAAGTTGACTCATATCCAGTCCCTTTATCATCAACTTTCAGATTAGTAAATACAGATTCAATAGGAGAAACACCAATCATTTTAACATCTTCATCATGATTATGATAAAAACGGGAGGAAGGTCCTTTTCTAGGAATTCTCGCTTAGCTCTCAACCTAGATGTTCTCTCCTTATGTCGGTGCACTAGAACATACCCAGTGCCCCTAACTTATGCACAGGCAGTAGTAGCCAAACCCTTTGGGAAGGCCACAACGCCGCCAAGCAAGTATTCGAAAACCAGCGCCCGGTAGCAACAGCCTATAGAAGGTCAAGCAAACGCCAGCAACACCAGCACGACGGCCCAAGAGGGGCCCAAGACGCACCGCCCCCGGAGGCCGCCGGGGACCAAGGCACTCACGTCTCCAGAAGACCCGGCAGGCCGTCCCCCGGCAAGCACAAACTAACCAGCCACCGCTCCATCTCATCGCTACACCAGTCACCTATCGATGTGGTGTCGAGCCCTCAAGCGGTTAATCAGCTCTCGCTAAGCACGTGTCGGCGCACCGGAATGCAAGTTATGCCCAGTTGACCCGCCCTGCAGCGTGTCAGGACCATAAGCAATGGCTAGCCAAGCGGTGGCAAGAGCCTACCAGGGATGCACCCCCGAGCGCCACCTAGACTAGTAATCATGGTATTTTGTCCTAAATGGCAGAGTTAGGTATGATAGCTCTGCTAAGCTATCTAATCGATAGATAATGTCTGTTTTGCCATTGTGGTAACCCCTTGCACTATAAAAGGAGGCCCAAGGAAACCTAGCGCCAGATTCGGACCTTTGGACACTTGTACTCGCGTAGTAGCTCACTCCGATAGCAGCTCTTGTCGGGGTTAAGCGTTGTGTGTTCTTCGTGTTCCTCTGATCAATCCACCAAAAGCAGGAGTAGGGTTTTACGCTTAGTAGCGGCCCGAACCTGGGTAAAATGCCAGTGTTCAGATCGTCGCGCCGTCCCACGCTCTCCGCTCTCTGTGCAACGTGACCCCCCTTGCCGAACCGCAAAGGGGCCTCTGGTCCCATAGGTGATCATGAGCATCCGTGCCCCGACATCTTTGGCGCGCCAGGTAGGGGGCGTGCATCATTTGCACGAACCCGAGTTCGTGAACGGCGAATCGATCTTCATCGTCATCTTCTTCATCCATGGCTCCCAAGAAGAAGCCCAGCGCGATTGCGCATCCCTCCGCTTTGAAGGCTCCCTCGCATGCAGCCGCGGGCGCGGCGGGCGTCACGGCGGCTACGAGTGGGGAAGGAGTCATGGGCGATGCGGCTGGCGCAGGCGGAGCCGCCGTCGCGTCCCCCACAGCCGAGGTCGGAGCCGGGAACGCAGGAGAAGAGCAACAGCAACAACACCCTGGCGAGAGCGCCCCTAGCACCGCGAACGGAGGGGACGACCGATCACCACCTCCCCGTCGTGCGGATGGCCATGCTCATCATGGCGGCACGCAATCCGGAGCAATCCTTGACCCCTCGTCCGCGCCCGTTACTAGCGCGCCTACTGGGCGCACGCCTCGTCCAAAACAAGATGGAGCGCCGAGCAGAGCCGCGAACCCGCGAGCTCGGGCACCCCCATGTCGGACTGCCCCGGCAAGCGGCACACGGCATCAAGAGCACGGTGACACCCCTCTCGGTTCCACCAGGAGCCACGCGACGTCGCGATCCGCCTCTTTTGCCATGCCGGACACAGCGTCGGAAGCAATGGCATGAGCCCAGCTCTTGCTTAACTTCCCGCCGGCGGCCGACAAGATGGATGAGTGGAGAGCTACCATCTAGAGTCTTATATATTTTGTCGAAGCCAATAAATCTCAGCGTGCGGAGGCATCGCAGCATGCGCGTACGGCCACAGCGGCTCGGGCCGGCGATCGTGTCGAGGGCGGTTACACCAACAGTGCAGTCCCCTCCGCGACAGCAAACCCAAGAGCAACCACGGCGAGCTTCACGTGCTGACGAGTTTGACGAAGCATCTATGGCCTCATCCGGCCCACGCGATCGCCGGGACCAGCGACGTGTCCTGGATGACCGGCAGAAGGAAGACGCGCGCATCACCATCGAGCGGCATCGAGAAGCGCACCGTCAGTCTGACAGGCGCAATGGCCCAGACGCTGGCGACCACGCGCCCAGTGATGGCGGGTACCTGCCTTACGAGCTGGGATGCCCTGCCTTCACTCGCGAGCTGCGACAGGTCCGCTGGCCGTCGGTCCGAGCCTTCAAACCAGATCTGACGGAGAAGTACGATGGGAAGCTGAATTCGGCGGAGTTCCTGGGCATCTATACGATAGTTGTTCACGCTGCCGGGGGAAGAGATGAGAAAGTGCTCGCCAACTACTTCCCTTTGGCACTTAAGCCAAACATGAGGTCATGGCTGATGCAACTGTCAGAAAACTCCATCTCATCCTGGGCTGATCTGTGCAACAAGTTCATCAGTGCCTTCACAAGCGGCCATCAGGAGCCAGGACAGCCCAGCGATTTACTAGTCCTGCCGCAAAAGGAAGGAGAAACCTTGCGGAAGTACATTCAGAGATTCAGTCGAGTGCATCGCAACATCCCAGAAATACACCCCGCAGCCGTGATTGCCGCGTTCCATTCGAACGTGCGCAATAGGAGGATGCGGGCCAAGATGAATGTGAAACCCCCCAAGACTGTCAACGAGCTGTACACCATGGTGGACAAATGTGCCCATGCTAAAGAAGGAAGGCGACTCCCTAGGGAGGAGGCTAGCGTCGGAGTCGACTCAGACGACGACGACAACGCCCCCAACTCGAAGGGGAGGAACCGAAAGTGCAACAATAAACGCAAGGGAAAGGCGATATTGGCTGTGGAGGGCTCTGGTAATCTCACTGCCGGCAAGAAGGCCAAATCCTAGACCCCGGCAAGGAAGCTGCCGCGTGCGCTGATTGCCGGGAGGCCGCAGCAGCGGAGAAAACTGGGAAGTCCAATGGGCCATACTGCAAGATCCACCGCACCAAGGGTCATGACCTCCAAGAGTGTCGCCAGGTTGAATAGCTTGTTGAGAGGCAGAAGGTGGAGTACGAGAAGCGTGATAAGGAGAAGAGCCAAGACGCTACTGCCGGGAAGGGCCATGGCGGCAGAGGAGGCCGCCGTGGCAAGACCCCGTAGCAGAAAGAGAGGCCAGCCAGAGGCCGTGAGAAGAAAGAAACAGAGGATATGAGTGAGGATGAGGATGACGAGGAGGATTCCAGTGACCGGGAGTTCCAGAGGGCAACCGAAGCCATGCGTGTTGCCGGGGGTGCATCTTTGCACTCCTCTCACCGGCAGCTCAAGCAGTGGGCACGTGAGGACAACGCGGTGGAACCCGCCGTAGAGTCCAAAAAGCCACTCAGATGGTCCCGCACGCCTATCATCTTTGATGAAGAGTATCACCCTAATCGCACCACCGCGGCCGGGTGTTTGCCGTTGTTGGTCTCTCCAATGATCCGCAACCTCAAAGTCACCAAGATGCTAGTTGATGGCGAGGCAAGTTTGAACTTGATCTCCCCAAAGGTGATCAAGAGGTTGCAAATCCCTGACGAGGAGCTCAAGACTACGGGAACTTTCCAAGAAGTTAACCCCGGCAGGAGCCGACCCAAGGGGAAGATCACTTTGCTTGTGATGTTTGGCGGGGAATTGAACTACCGGACCGAAAAAGTGGTGTTCGATGTGGTTGAACTTCCCCTGCCTTACAACGGAATTCTTGGTCGCCCAGCCCTTTCAAAATTCATGGCAGCATCCCACTATGCTTATAACACCTTGAAGATGCCAGGACCCATTGGAATCATCTTTGTCCCTTCCGACAAGAAAGACGCAGTCATATGCGTAGATAAGATGTATCGGGACGCGGTAGCAGCTGAAGTTGCGGAAGCGCCGGCTCCCGCCAAGGAATCAAGGAAAGAAAGGAAGTCTAGCAGAGACACCGGCAAGGACTCCGGGAAGCGTGCCTCTTCGGAGGGTGTCGCGCTCGTCGAGGATCTGCCGGAGAGCTCCACCAGCAAGAAAGCCAAGGTCACCTATCCTGAGACGAAGAAGGTCCCGGCAGGGCAGGATGGCGCTGGTGGCACGTTCACCATCAGTGCCACCCTTACTGACCAATAGGAAAGAGCGATCGTTGCCTTCTTGCGGGCAAATGTCGATGTGTTTGCCTGGCAACCATCTGACATCCCCGGTGTTCCCAGGGAGGTAATCGAGCACCACCTTGCTGTCTGCCCCCACACCAGGCCCGTCAAGCAAAAGGTTAGGAAGCAAGCCTTGGAGCGGCAGCAGTTCATTGCCGAAGAGATCAAGAAACTTGAAGCAGCTGGTTTGGTCAGAGGAGTGTTGCACCCAACTTGGTTAGCCAACCCGGTGGTGGCGCGCAAGGTGAATGGGAAATGGAGGCTTTGCATAGATTCACCGACCTGAACAAAGCATGCCCGAAGGACCCTTTTCCCTTGCCACGCATCGACCAGATTGTTGATTCCACTTCCGGGTGTGACCTACTTTCCTTCTTGGATGCTTACTCCGGATACCACCAGATCTTTATGGCTAAGGAAGATGAGGAGAAGACCATGTTCATAACCCCATGCGGCACGTACTGCTTTGTACGGATGCCCTTCGGGCTAAAGAGCGCTGGTTCTACCTTTGCCAGAGCCGTGCAGATCAGACTTGGACCACAGTTGCACAAGAATATAGAATCTTACATGGACGACATAGTTGTCAAGACCAAGGATGAAGGAAATCTCATACAAGACTTGGAAGAAACTTTTGCAAACCTGTGCAAGATCAACTTGAAGCTCAACCCTGAAAAATTTGTATTTGGCGTCCCATCCGGCAAGCTACTTGGGTTCTTTGTATCTCAGCGGGGGATAGAAGCAAATCCCGACAAGATCAAGGCAATTGAATAGTTACAGGCACCCAAGACCATCACAGATATCAGACGTTTGACTGGGTGCGTTGCCGCACTAAGTAGGTTCATCTCCAAGTCCGCCAAGCGCGTGCTACCGTTCTTCAAGATCCTGAAGAAGGCAGGCCCAGTAAGGTGGACCCCGGAAGCGGAAGCTGCGCTGCAAGATCTGAAGGCTTACCTTTCTTCTGTTCCCACCTTGTTCGCTCCTAAACCACAAGAGCCGTTGCTGCTATACTTGGCAGCAATGAATCAAGTGGTTAGCGCAGCGCTGGTGGCACAGCGAGAAGTGGATGAGGATGCAGCCGCTGCGGCCGATGCTGCCGGGGATAAAACAAAAGCTCCTGCGGCGGGACCCAATGCACAACCAGAGGGATCTCGGCAAACTGACGAAGGCGGTTCCAAGAAAATGGCAAAAAGGAAAGTGGTGCAACGACCGGTGTACTTTGTCAGCTCCCTATTGCAGGGGGCTAGGTCAAGGTACTCTGGGGTGCAAAAGCTGATCTTCGGCCTCGTCATGGCCTCAAGGAAATTGCACCACTACTTCCAAGCCCATGAGATCACCGTCGTCACTCGCTTCCCGTTGCAGCGCATATTGAGAAACCACGAAGCAACCGGCAGGATAGTTGAGTGGGCCCTTGAGCTATCAAGTTTCGGCTTAAAGTATGGGAGCACTTCCACAGTTCAGAGCAGAGCATTGGTGGAGATCATTGCAGAATGGACACCCACACCAGATGAAGAAACCCCGGAGACGGTCCTCTCCGGCAAAGAAGCACCCAAAGAGTGGGTCATGTACTTTGACGGTGCTTTGTCGCTTCAGGGTGCTGGAGCAGGCGTGCTCCTCGTCGCCCCCACCGGAGAACACCTCAAGTATGTGGTTCAGATGCACTTTTCCCGGGAGGAAGCCACCAACAACACTGCTGAATATGAGGGGCTTCTTGCCGGACTCAGAATCGTGGTGGAGTTGGGAATCAGAAGACTAATCATCCGAGGAGATTCACAGCTCGTGGTGAAACAAGTCAACAAAGACTATCAGAGCCCGTTGATGGAGGCATACGTGGAAGAGGTGAGGAAACTGGAGGAGCGCTTTGATGGGTTGCAAGCAGAGCATGTGCCCCACGCGGAAAATACCATCGCTGATCATCTGTCAAAGTGCGCTGCACAAAAGTTCCCTGTGGAACCAGGAACCTTTATCCTCCACCTCACTCAACCTTCGGTATCCCCTTCAACGATGGCCAGGAAAAGAAGAAAAGTAAACTCCAACAAGCATTTCCCAGCAGAGCGTCCCGAAGCCGTTGGTAGAGAGACTGCCGGAGACAATTTCTTTCCGCATGGTGAGCAGCTGTCTCCTGCGGAACCCCAGGTTCTTATGGTCGAGACAAGCGCTCCCACGGACGAGGAGATGCCTTTAGTCCTAGTTGTTGAGCCCCAGGCTCCAACTTGGGCACAACACATAGTTCGTTTCCTTCAAACAGGAGAACTCCTCGAAGAGCAAGAAGAAGCCGAAAAAGTAGCCCGTCAGTCAAGCATGTACCAGTTTGTCAATGACACTCTGTACAGAAAAAGACCCAACGGCGTGAAATTGAAGTGCATTTTCTCGGGAGGACGGACTAGGGCTGTTGGCGGAGATTCACGGAGGTGTATGTGGCTCGCACATTGGATCTAGAGCCCTTGCCGGAAAAGCCTTCCGGCAGGGTTTCTATTGGCCCACTGCCCTCCAAGATGCAACTAAATTGGTCACCAAGTGCGAAGCCTGCCAGTTCCACTCCAAGAACATCCATCAACCGGCGCAAGCTCTCTAGACGATCCCTTTATCCTGACCCTTCTCGGTCTGGGGGCTCGATATTTTGGGCCCCTTCCCCCGTGCTGTCAGGGGCTTTGAGTTCTTGTTCGTGGCGACCGACAAGTTCACAAAGTGGCCAGAGGTGGAACCGGTGAGGAAGGTGACCGCGCGGGAAGCTATCAAGTTCATGAAAGGGCTGATGTGTCGTTTTGGAAAACCCAACAGAGTGATAACCGACAACGGCACCCAGTTGACGAGCCGCGCCTTCATGCAATACATCCAAAGCCTTGGAAGCAAGGTCTCCTTCGCCTCTGTTGCCCATCCAAGGAGCAACGGGTAAGTCGAGAGGATGAATGCTGAAGTGTTGCGAGGACTCAAGACAAGAACTTTCGATAGGCTGCGGAGAAACGGCAAGCGCTGGATAGATGAGCTGCCGGCGGTTCTTTGGTCCCTCAGGATGACACCAAATCGAGCTACCGGCCAGACTCTCTTCTCCCTGGTTTACGGGGCAGAAGCAGTGCTCCCCACGGAACTCATATATGGGTCACCTCGAGTACTTGCCTACGACGAAGTAGAGCAAGAGCAGCTGCGGCATGACGATGCCACGCTCCTCGAGGAAGATCGTCTCCGGGCTGCTGTGCGTGCTGCACGCTACCAGCAAGCCCTGCGCCGCTATCATAGCCGCAGGGTACATCCCTGGAGCCTTGAGGAAGGCGACCTTGTCTTTAGGCGCGTTCAGTCCGCCAAGGGTACCAACAAGATGACGCCGAAGTGGGAAGGCCCTTACCGGGTAGCACGAGTCACCAGACCTGGCGCAGTCCGTCTGGAGACCGAAGATGGCACCAAGGTGCTTAACTCATGGAATATTGAGCATCTTCATAAGTTCTACCCGTAAGGCGCGGCAGTCGGGCGCAGTCCCCGGCAGCCACCTTTTGTACAAGCCTTGCCGAAGCTGCATGTAACCCTTTGTACAAAGCTAGGCGCAGACCCTGAGCAGCAATAATAAAGCTAGGCATTGCATCATATCATTGCATCGCATAATCATCCTGCATCCTTTATGATTGCAATGTCATTGCTTATTTGCTAAAGATTTACTAGAGTACTTGCTGAGTCTATAATCCTTGTTGCTGCACTCTCCCCTCAAGGGATAGAGGCCTCTTGCCCTGTGTGTTTTGGCACGAGGTAAAAAACGAAGGAACGAGGATGGTGGCCCGGCGTACTCCGGAAGGGGATACTGCCTAAAGCGAGATAAGTCTAAATCACGTATCCCAAGTTTATGCTCCCTGAAAGGAATCCTTACCCTCTTTTTCAAACGTGTTCGGTGGAGTTCCCCTCACATGGTAAAAGCCTTTGTCGGGACGAACTGCTCCTCAGCTTCTGGTACTTATCAGCTCTGAGGAGCGGCGCCGATACGAACGAAGACCCTTGCCGGAGAACAACACTAGCTTGCTGCCGGGGGCTCACCCCCCTTTCTGGTGCTCGCGGTTAAAAGTGTCCCGGCAGGCGATCCCGTGTGAAGAGGACAAACGCATTAACACAGTAAAAAGAGAAAAGGATAGTACTCAGGGGAGTAAAATAACATTCATTCATTCGTTTGTTAATACAAATCAGATGAGAATTACATTACGATTAACTAAAACTCGGCAAGTGCCTACATATTTTGACTTATAAAAAGATAAGTGCCCCGTAATGCCTTTCTTGTCCCTCTCCTCCTAGGGGATAGGTGGAGAAGAAGTAGAAGGCAAAAGGAGCGCCTGGCTGGGATTCGGCACTTCCCCGCCAGGACCAGAGGGACGCGTCCAACGAGTAGAAGGGCCCCATCCCCAGGCAGGCGGACGAAACCGACAGAGCGGACAAGACCGATAAGGGGAAAGAAGGCGGAAGGCAGGTGCAGATGGTGGCGCTTCCAGAGCCCAGCTGGTGATGATGGTGCTATCGGGGAACGCGACGCGTCGGAGACCTCATCCACACTCGTGATGCGTCGTGGGTCCCCAACCGCCATCGTCTTCCTCATCGCCACCGCCCGAGAAAACGCCTCCGCCATCGCCCAAGCTCCCGATGCGGCAGCCCGGGGACCCTACAGAGAGCATGGTCGTCCCCGGTGGCCAAAGGCGGGGAATTTCCCCCGCCTTTAAGAAGCACGCACCGATGAAGAACTCCCTCCCGTACGCGCCATCCAAGACGCTGCGGGCGGAGGGCTTCGCCACGCTAAACGGCAACCCACGGCTGCAACCACCCGCACACCAGCGGTGGCCGTGCGGACATTTTTTCTCCATCACCTTGAAGAAGGAATGCGGCAACCACGATCCACCGTGATGCTACGTCTCCGATACAGACTCGGGTGCGATGTCGACCACGCGGCGTTCTATCAAGGCTAAGGAAGCGGGCGACGCAGCAGCAGGCGTACCGTCGTGGCTGTCCCTGACGCGGCCACCATGCCGCCCGCTCCCCCATCCGAGACTCCTCCGGCGAGCCTTCAGCTCAGAGTCGTCGACCCAGAGCGGGGACCAGGTGCGGACGCAAGGGGAAGGCCCTGCGAACATGCTCGCCGGCCCTTCCCCCTAAGCATCAGGGAGGAAAGGACGACTCAAGGATGAACCAGAAGTGAAGGACGAGCAGTGAGGACTTGGGTGTAAGGAGGAGATGGAGCTGGATGAGCATCGCCACCGTGACCCCCTAATTTATAGGGGAGAGCACGGGGGTTGGCTTTCCCCCGCTCCAGAGTGGCCGTCCATCTCCACCAATCCCACTACCCATGACTCACGGGCGAACAGGTAACCGCCCCATTGCTCCAATCCATGGCGCTGCGGTTTCTGCCACAATCAGGTCTTTAAGTCATGAGCGCCCACCGCAAGCTCCTCGCCCTGCATGCGGCGCGCGTGGCGGAAACGGCCTGAGGTGGTGGGGCAGTGCTGACTAGTAAATTGGCAGTTACCTCCTCACATTGCGCGCCTTTGCATAAATGTTGGGCCTGACCCAATGACACTAAGTGAGCGCGTGTGAGCCAGGCCCGGGGGCTCCTGTCGATGCACTAGAACAGGGGTACCCAGTGCCCCTAACTTATGCACATGCAGTAGTAGCAAAACCCTTTGGGAAGGCCACAACGCCGCCAAGCAAGTATTCGAAAACCAGCGCCCGGCAGCAACAAACTACAGAAGTCCAAGCAAACGCCAGCAACACCAGCACGACGGCCCAGGAGGGGCCCAAGACGCGCCAACCACGCCCCCGGAGGCCGCCGGGTACCAAGGCACTCACGTCTCCAGAAGACCCGGCAAGCCATCCCCTGGCAAACATGAGCTAACCAGCCACCGCTCCACCGCATCGCTACACCAGTCACCTATCGATGCGGTGTCGAGCCCTCAAGCGGCTAATCAGCTCTCGCTAAGCATGTGGCGGCGCACCGGAATGCAAGTTATGCCTAGTTGACACCCGCCCTGCAGCGTGTGAGGACCATAAGCAACGGCTAGCCAAGCGGTGGCAAGAGCCTGCCGGGGATGCACCCCCGAGCGCCACCTAGACTAGTAATCATGGTATTTTGTCCTAAATGGCAGAGTTAGGTATGATAGCTCTGCTAAGCTATATAATCGATAGATAATGTCTGTTTTGCCATTGTGGTAACCCCTTGCACTATAAAAGGAGGCCCAAGGCAACCTAGCACCAGATTCGGACCTTTGAACACTTGTACTCGCGTAGTAGCTCACTCCGACAACAGCTCTTGCCGGAGTTAAGCGCTGTGTGTTCTTCGTGTTCCTCTGATCAATCCACCAAAAGTAGGAGTAGGGTTTTACGCATAGCAGCGGCCCAAACCTGGGTAAAATGCCAGTGTCCAGATCATCGCGCCATCCCACGCTCTCCGCTCTTTGTGCAACGTGACCCCCCTTGCCGAACCACAAAGGGGCCTCTGGTCCCTGATGACCCACAAGAATAGGGGATCAATTGTAGTCCTTTCGATAAGTAAGAGTGTCGAACCCAACGAGGAGCAGAAGGAAATGACAAGCGGTTTTCAGCAATGTAATTTCTGCAAGCACTGAAATTGTAGGTAACAGATAGTTTGATATCAAGGTAATTGTAACGAGCAAGTAACGGTAACGGTAAACAAGGTGCAGCAAGGTAGCCCAATCCTTTTGAGGCAAAGGGTAGGCCAGAACAATCACTAGTAATAGGCGAAGTGTTCTTGAGGGTACACGGGAATTTCGTCTAGTCACTTCTATCATGTTGGTTTGATTCGTGTTCGCTACTTTGATAATTTGATATGTGGGTGGACCGGTGCTAAGGTGCTGTTCTTACTTGAACTAACAACCTACTTATGATTAACCCCCTCGCAAGCATCCGCAACTATGAGAAAAGTATTAAGACAAAGTCTAACCATCGCATTAAACATGTGGATCCAAATCAGCCCCTTACGAAGTAGCGCATAAACTAGGGTTTAAGCTTCTATCACTCTAGCAACCCATCATCTAATAACTACTCCACAATGCATTCCCTTAGGCCCATGAATGGTGAAGTGTCATGTAGTCGACGTTCACATGACACCACTAAGGGAATCACAACATACATATCATCAAAATATCGAACACATATCAAATTCACATGATTACTCGCAACATGACTTCTCCCGTGACCTCAAGAACAAAGGTAACTACTCACAAATAATAATCATGCTCAAGATCAGAGGTGTAATGAATAGCATAATGGATCTGAACATATAATCTTCCACCAAATAAACCATATAGTAATCAACTACACGAGGTAATCAACACTACTAGTCACCCACAGGTACCAATCTGAGTTTCTGGTACAAAGATTGAACACAAGAGATGAACTAGGGTTTGAGAGGAGATGCTGCTGTTGAAGATGTTGATGAAGATTGGCCTCCCAAAGAAGAGAGGGGTGTTGGTGATGACAATAGCTTCGATTTCCCCCTCCTGGAGAGAAGTTCCCTCGGCGGAATCGCTCCGCCGGAGGGCAAAAGTGCTCCTGCCCAAGTTCTGCCTCGAGGCGGTGGCGCTTCATCCCGAAAGTCTTCCTCCTAATTTTTTTAGTTTTTTGGGAATTTATACCAGAAGATGGCTACCGGAAGCGGGCCAGGCTGGGCACAACGCATCAGGGAGCGCCCAGGGGGGCCTGACGCGCCCTGGTGGGTTGTGCCCACCTGGGAGGCCTCCTCCGGTAGTTTTCAGGTCCAGTATTTTTATTAAATGTAAAAATAATCTCTGTAAAATTTCAGCTTCATTGGAGTTGCGTAGAAAAGGTATCTCTGACGTGCTTTTCTTGGGTCCAGAATTCCAGCTGCCGGTATTCTCCCTCTTTGTGTAAACCTTGCATATTATGAGAGAAAAGGCATTAGAATCACTCCCCAAAGCATTATTATTCAACAAAACAAAGTAAATAACAGTAGGAAATCATGATGCAAAATGGACGCATCAGTCCCATAGGTGATCGTGAGCATCCGTGCCCTGGCACCTTACTTTAATTAATAGATATTCAGATGGATGTAATTGACTCATTAATATCATGCTCGGGTGGCAAAGTTTATTTAACAGTTTCCTAATCATGAGCAATCCTATCCATGTTTCTAGCCATATCGTCAACTTTATGTAGTTTTTCTTCTACCATAGTGTTGAAAATCTTTTGGGAACTAATAAATTATTTAATGGTGTTCTCAAGATCAGAGAGTATCCTATTATTGTTAATATTATTAGTATTATTATTATAAGTAGTAGTAGTATTAGATGATAGATGAATCTCCATAGGAATTACCATAATTATTGCTATAATTATTAGAGGAATTACCGGGGTACGACCTAGCATTGAAATTACCTCTATAAGCATTATTGTTGAAATTATTTTGAGAGACAAAGTTCACATCAATAGCATCATTATTTTTCCCAATCAAAGGAGATAATGGAACATCATTGGGATCAACTTGCGCATTCTTATTTGCAACCATATTCATGAGAGACTCCATCTTATCACTCAAAGTAGAGATTTCTTCAACAGAATTTACCTTCTTAGCAGTTGGAGCTCGTTCGGTGTGCCATTGAGAATAATTTGCCATGATATTATACACTAATTTAGTAACATCTCCCAATGTAATCTCCATAAAGGTACCACCTACAGCAGAGTCTAGAAGAATTCTCGACACAAATTTTAGTCCCGCATAGAAATTTAGTATTACCATCCATAAATTTAAACCATGAGTGGGACAATTTCTAATCATCATTTTCATTATCTCCCATGATTGTGCAACATGTTATTGCTCATGTTGTTTAAAATTCATAATTTGGTTTTGGAGAGATATAATTTAAGTGGGAGGAAAATACTTAGCAATAAAAGCATCCTTACACTTATCCCATGTTCCAATACTATTGTGAGGCAAGGATGAAAACCAAGTTTAACTTTATCTCCTGGTGAAAAAGGAAATAATTTCAATTTAACCACATCATTATCCACATCCTTTTTCTTTTTCATATCACATAATTCAACAAAGGTATTAAGATGAGAAGCGGGATCCTCATTAGGACTCCCCGAAACTTGTTCTTTCATAACAAGATTTAGCAAGGCGGCATTAATATCAAAAGCTTTCGCACTAATGGCGGATGGTATTGGAGTACTAATAGAATCATTATTATTAGTATTTGAGAAGTCACACAATTTGGTAGTATCTTGAGACATAGTGGCAAAGCAAGTAAACTAGCAAGCAAACGAGTAGACTAGATAGTAAACTAGATAACTAAGCAAACAGAAATATTTTTGTTTTTTTGTTTTTTTATAAGCAAGAAAATATAACAACAAATAAAAAGTAGAACAAGTGAATGACAATTTATGCGAAGGAACCTGATGAGAATTTGATGATGTCTCCTCGGCAACGGCGCCAGAAATTCTTCCTGCTACTTGTAAACTGCGTTGGGTTTTTCCCCGAAGAGGAGAGGAGATGTAGCACAATAGAGATAAGTATTACCAAGGTTATCTAACCAATAGGAGAATCATACAAAATCCCGCCGTCAGCAGCTACACACACAGAATCAAACACTTGCACCCAACGCGGGCAAGAGGGTTGTCAAGCCCCATGAACTCGTTACTTGCAAGGATTAAATCTTGATAGAGATAGATATTGCAAATAATTAAAGTAAACATAAATATAAAAAGTTAGCATGGTATTTTTAGGGTTTTAGTATTTATGTTTAAGTAGACCCGGGGGCCATAGTGTTTGCTATAGGCTTCTCTCTCGAAGAAAGCATACGGTGGGTAGTCAAATTACTGATGCGCAATTGATAGAATCCTGCATAGTTATGACATGTTATTCAAGGCAATGATCATGTATATAGGCATCACGTCCATAAACAAGTCGACCGACTCCTGCCTGCATCTACTAATATTACTCCACTCATCGACCGCTATCCATGAAGCTATAACAATCATGCATCAAAGAATTCAGAGAAGACTCAATTAATATTCATGAATAATCAGAGCATAAACCCACAAGTCATCGAATCCCAACAAACACACCGCAAAGAAGATTACATCGAATAGATCACCGCGGGAATCATAGTGAACTTTGTATTGAAGATCAAAGAGAGAGAGAGAGAGAAAGCCATATACGTACTAGCTATGGACATGTTGGTCTATGGTGAACTACTCACACATCATCATGGGAGCAGCAAGGTTGATGTAGAGGCCCTCCATGATCAATCCCCCCCGGCAGGGCACCGGAACAGGGCTCCAGATGGGCACACGGCGGAAAGGACACTTGCGGCGGCGGAAAAAGTGTTCGTGGCTGTGGTTATTTTTCCGATTTTGGAGAATGTATAGAGGCGGAGTTAGGTCAAACGGAGTCACGAGGTGGTCCCAAGGCAAGGGGGCGCGCCGTGTTTCCTTGGCACCGCCTCGTGCGGCCTCCGGACTCCCTTCAAAGCTTACATGTCTTATTTTTGTCCAGAAAAAATCGTCAAAAAGTTTTGGGTCATTTGGACTTCGTTTGGTACTGGTTTCCTGAAAGGCAAAAAAAACAAGCAGAAACCAACAACTGGCACTGGGCACTAGGTTAATAGGTTAGTTCACAAAAATGATATAAAATAGCATATAAACGCATATAAAGTATCCTAGAACGATAATATGATAGCATGGAACAATCAAAAATTATAGATACGTTGGAGACGTATCACAACCGAATGTTCGACCCGGCTCTTGAGCGGCAACGTGTGACCGAGCGTGCCTTCGTAGAGGCAAGGGGCGCCGCCGCCGAAGGAGATGCCGTTGTCACTGCGCAACTGCTGATGCTCCATGAGGAGTACCAGCGGCAAACCCGCCTCTCCGGTTAGCTCATATACAACACCCTGCACAGAGGCGGACTGCTGCCTCCGAGGTCATCTCCATCGACGACGACGAGGAGGGCGACGACAACGGCAAGGAGTAGACGGCGGTTTCGGCTAGTTATCTAAGTTTTTAATCTATGTTTAATTAATTTTTATGTAGTTGTGTGTATGAACTCCGACGACGAATGTGGCGCGAAACTATCTAGTTTTAAATTTGCGGCATGTGAATACGAGATCTGTTCTGCGCGAGGCGGGGATTTCCCGCAAATTGGTTTTACAAGATCCCGCAAACACGTTTTGTGGGACGCACGGATGCGGGATCTGCTAGGGATGCTCTTAGACCTTGTCCTCTCTATATCCTATCTGTGCTACATCCCGATGATGAGTTCAAGTTAACCCCAAGCACCAGGATCCGCCAAGAAGAAAGCACAATCTTGCTAAAGGAAGAACTTTGGAGGAGGCTACATTTCATCAGTAGACGTTTTATAGTAGTTAACGCAACCCCGAGAATTGAAAGGAACGATAGATTATTTTGTTGGCATGCAGAACAAATGGATTTAACTAGGCCTATTCCATGAGTAAGAGGAGTTTCTACAATGCTTGTGAGGATGCCCGAGTGTTTGAACGCGAGATTCACTAAACCATGTACAAGGTAGTGATTTGGGTGCGAAATGGATTGATCACCATGCCGACTTACTCTTATTATTCGCTCTTACAATGTAGGATGGTAACTCTAGAGTGACTTACCTATAGTAGAGAGACAGTGATGTTAAGCCTAAACCTTAGACTAGTATGATGTATGACCCTTGTAGAAGGCAATCGTTGCCAGAAGTAGGATATACGGTGAGAGTGAACCAAGACCCGTTTCTGCACAAATCATTCTTAATGACCGCGAAGAGAGAAATGATAGTTGTTTGGTAATGCCGCAAGACCTGTTAGGCATGGAGGTTCAATATTTGGACAACCCGTCTATTGGTAAGGAATTCAAGAATTCAAAGGAGTGTAGTGCATATGACAGAAGGCTGTCATCGCAGGAGTAAGATTTTTGTAGATCCATGACTCTGATTCTAAGGGTGGTAGCACTCGAGGCTCTTAGATGATCAATGATGTTCAAGGAGAACCCCGACCCTAGCCTTTTCTTTCTAGGCTTTTCGAATATCGAGGACGAGATTCATTTTAAGGGTGGTAGATTTGTAACATCCTAAAATTCTAAATTTTGGAATGTTAATTATTTAAAATATGATTAATTAAAACCTTGATTGTGTCGATTGATCTTAGCTAAATTTGACTAGGATTTAAACTTTTAGAGTTTATTGAATAATCAAATGAGAGGGAATAAATGACTTTCCCAATTGTTCATTTGAATCTTGTTTTGGGTTTGAGGATATTCAAAATATTTCCAATTAAAATATTAGAGAGGATGACATGACTTCCTCAATAATTAAATTGGAAAGTAATCATATTCTTTTATTTGGATTTCAATATTTGACACAAGGCTAACTCAAGAATAAAATAGTATGAGAGAAGCTAATATGACTCTTTTAATATAAAAGATTTGGTGATGTTTTTAAATGTTATTTGGATATTTCTCTTTAGTTTAAAACATTTTAGGGAGTATTTATAAATCCCAAAATAAAATTTATAAAAATGGTATGCGTATTTATTACACATTTTGACTTAAACAAATTGTTCATCGTGTTCTATATTAGTACTGATTGCTTACTGTAAGTTTTGGTAATTTTTGGATTATTTCTGGTATTTTGCTTTGGCCATTTAAACTTTTGTAGTAAATAGGAAATTCCGCGGAGTTGTTGTTCATTGGGCCACACGCGTAACCTAGTTTATCCGGCGGGCACCCGCACAAGCCAGCGCATCGCAGTAGCCCACTTCAGTCCACCCCTCAACTCTGTTTTTTTCTTTTTTTTCCTATGTGTCGCCGACCATTATGGCCCGCATGTCATCTCCAACCTCCAGTCCGTGTCGTGTTCATGCACGACAGCAGCCGATCCAAATCCTCGTCGATCCACTCGAATCCTTGCCCTTATGCCACGACAACCACTCTATAATTATTCGAAGGTTCCTCCTCGTTCGATTTTCGCAAAAATCACAGCCTACTGTGCCCTAGAACCTCGATCGGATCTCGCCGGAATTCCGTCGCTCAAAGCTTCTGCCACCGTCAATTCCAGCGCCACCCGAGGGTTCCTGCAGCTCCTCTTCCCTGATTCGGTTCACCTCGATCTCCCTATCTCCCTGATCTTCTATCTCGAGCAAGGGGACACCAGGACAATGAACGCCACCACGAACTGAAGATTACCGTTGTCGCCTAAGCTCCAATACTGCTGCATCACTAACCGAGGACGCCCCATCGCTTCTGACGCCACCAAATTCACTGCTGTTGAGCATCGCATCCCTCCATTGTTTATGCATCGCCGGAAACCCACCTTGGCCGTCGCCCGCATCACCAACGAGCCGCTCGCGTCACCATCTCCTCCAACTCCGGCAGCCACCTTGCCTCTGTTCACCGGTGAGCACCCCTGTCCGTCCGATCTAGTTTGGAACGCCCAGATTAGATCCTGTTTTTTTATATACTTTCGAACCGGTATACACTAGTATTTGGCCGTCCGTCGGTTAAGCCTCACGGCGAATAGCTTCCAGCCAATCACAATGCGCCACGTAGTGAGGATTTTGTTTTAAATAGAAAAATGGCAGATTTGTTCCTGTTTTTCAAACCTTCACAATTTTTGCATCGTTTATCAAAATTTTATGAAACCAACGCCAAATTCTTCATCATGATCCCCTCTATCCAATACATCTATCAAATCTAATTTTTGAAACATTCAAATTGAATTTGATCAGATTTAAAATTAACCTTCCGGAGGCCATATCTTTCAAACTATCCATTCAATTTAGTTTATTCTTTTTGCGTTGTGATTCTATTAGCATGCAGATGATTTGTACCTACTGATATGCTTATGTGGTTTGAAATTTTGTTTGTTGTTGGTGTTAAGTGAGTGATTGTTTATTTATCGATTTTTTGTTAAAATGTATAGATTGTTCGGAGTGCGACGCAAATTATTGATAAGAGTGCGAATTTCAGAACCAGGAATAAGGCAAGTTACGCCTTTGATCATACTTCATCATATTATTTTCTACGCGTGTAGTTCTATAACACATTATTATATTATGCATGTGTAGGATTATTGTGTTTTGCTAAACCCAGATAGGATAGTGATACGTCTCCAACGTATCTTTAATTTATGAAGTATTCATGCCATATTTGCCTATGTTTACAATACTTTTACATGGTTTTGATGCACTTTATATGATTTATTTAGAACAAACCCGGATTGACGTTGTTTTCAGCAGAATTACCATGGTGTTGTTTTTGTGCAGAAAATAAAAGTTCTCGGAATCACCCGAAACTTTTTTATGATTTTTTCTGGAGAAAATAAGAAATACCGGAGCGAAGAACCACCGGAGGGGAGCCACCTGTGGGCCACAAGCCAACAGGTGCGCCCACCCCCCTGGGCGCGCCCTGTTAGCTAGTGGGGCCCACGTGGCTTCGGTTGACGTGATTCCAACGCTAAAAATTCCTATAAATCCAGAAACCCCCGAAAGTTAACCCAAAACTTCTGCTTCGCCGCCACAACTCCCTGTATCAAAGAAAAACCGATCTGGAGCCTTTCCGGTACCCTGCCGGAGGGGGAAATCATCACCGGTGGCCATATTCATCATCCTGGCGGAGGCCATGATGAGGAAGGAGTAGTTCACCCTCGGGGCTGAGGGTATGTACCAGTAGCTATGTGTTTCATCTCTCTCTCTCTCTCTCTCTCTCGTGTTCTTGAGATGGCATGATCTTGATGTATCGCGGGCTTTGTTAATATAGTTGGATCACATGGTGTTCTTCCCTTGCCATCTTGTTGTGATGAATTGAATCTTTCCCTTTGAGATTTTGTTATGTCAGATTGAATATTGGATTTGAGATCACTTGATGTATGTCTTGCATGTGGATACTCGTGGTGACAATGAGGTGTTCTATTGATTCACTTGACATATGTTTTGGTACTCAACTTGCGGATTCGGGTGACCTTGGGGGATCCATGCATAGGGGTTGATACACATTCTTGTCCTACTTTCTCCGATAGAAATCTTGGGGTACTCTTGGAAGTTCTTTGTGTTGGATTGAATATGATGAATCTGAAATTGTTTGATGCATGTCGAATAATTAACCCACAAATACTTGGGGTGACATTGGAGTATCTAGGTGATATTAGGGTTGATTGATTTGTATCATAGGTGTTATTTTACTATGAACCCTAGGGTTGTTTGTGACACTTATAGGAATAGCTCAAAAGATTGATCGTAAAGAATAATTTGAGGTGGTTCTACTACCTACACCAATTCCATCTTATGTTCTACGCTACTTATGAACTTTGGAGTGATTCTTTGTTGCACGTTGAGGGATGATCATATGATTCTATTATGTTAGCATTGTTCAGAGATTGCACTAGTGAAAGTATGAACCCTAGGCCTTATTTCCAAGCATCAATATACCGTTTTGCTCATTGTTTACTACTTTTTACCTTGCTGTTTTATATTTTTAGATTACAAAAAACCTATATCTACCATCCATATTGCACTTGTATCACCATCCCTTCATCGAACTAGTGCACCTATACAATTTTCCATTGTATTGGGTGTGTTGGGGACACAAGAGATTTCTTGTATTTGATTGCAGGGTTGTTTGAGAGAGACCATCTTCATCCTATACCTCCCACGGATTGATAAACCTTAGGTCATCCACTTGAGGGAAAATTGCTACTGTCCTACAAAACTCTGCGCTTGGAGGTCCAACAGAGTCTACAAGAATAAAGTTGTGTAGTAGACATCAAGCTATTTTCTGGCGCCGTTGCCGGGGAGGTGAGTGCTTGAAGGTATATCTTTAGATCTTGCAATTAAATCTTTTAGTTTCTTGTTTTTCACTAGTTTGGGTTAATAAAAGAAAACTACAAAAAATGGAATTTAGGTTGCCTCAATTGCTTCGCCTTTTTAATGTCTTTCGTGAAAATGATGTTTCGGAAAATTGTGCTCAGTTGTTAGAGGAAGAATTTATAAAAATGCTTAATGTGAAATCCTTGAATGATGAGCATGATAGCAATATTGTCAGTATGAATTCTATGAATATCCATGATGCTAATGATATGCAAAGGCACAAGCTTGGGGATGCTATTTTTGATGAAGCTGATATTTTTAGTCCTCCAAGTTTTGATGAGCAAATTTATTATGATGATAGCATGCCTCCTATTTATGATGATTATATTGATGAAAGTGGGTTTAGAACAGTGTCAACTCTAGGTACTAATGATCCCACTATTTGGAGGGTTTTCAGTCTTATTGTAATAATGATAAGAGTGGATTTTGACAGGTCATGACTTTATTTAGTGACGAGTCCGCTATTTTGGAAGAGGTTTCAATTGACTATGACAACAAAAGTTGCTATCTATGATGATTATGGTGATGACATGTATGCTATAAGAGTAATAATAACCATTAAACTTGTCATCATGATTTTAATATTCAATTTGGTTATGTCAATCAAGTGTCTCATGATAGTTATCTTGTTGAGTGTGCTCCCACTATTATGAATGAGAAGGAATTTGCTTATGGGGAGAGTAATAAATTTTCTATGCTTGTGCAATCATGAAAAGAATGCTTTATGTGATAGTTATATTGTTGAATTCCTTCATGATGCTACTGAAAATTATTAGGCTTGAACAAATAAGGAATAAAACTAGCGTTTAATATGTCAAGCACAAAACCTAAAACAACTAGGCTCGCCTATGTGCACCAACAACTTATGCTAAGCAAGATAGACAACTAAGTGATAGCAAGATATATAACTAGAAACAATATGGCTATCATAAAGTAAAGTGCATAAGTAAAGGGCTCGGGTAAGAGATAACCGAGGTACGTGGAGACGACGATGTATCCCGAAGTTCACACCCTTGCAGATGCTAATCTCCGTTTGGAGCGGTGTGGAGGCACAATGCTCCCCAAGAAGCCACTAGGGCCACAGTAATCTCCTCACACCCTCGCACAATGCAAGATGATGTGATTCCACTAAGGGACCCTTGAGGGCGGTCACCGAACCCATACAAATGGCAACCTTTGGGGGCGGTCACCGAACCCGTAGATTTTGGCATCCCTTGGGGCGGTCACCCGTACTCGTACAAATTGCTCGGGGCAATCTCCACAACCTAATTGGAGACCCCGACGCTTGCCCGAAGCTTTACACCACAATGATTGAGCTCTGAGACACCACCAACCGTCTAGGGAGCCATGGCACCCAAGAGGAACAAGCTCTAGGATGATCAAACACCCAAGAGTAATAAGCTTCTCAAACTTCACTTCCACGTATCACCGTGGAGAACACAAACCTATGCACCAAATGAAATGGCAAGGGCACACGGAGTGCCCAAGTCCTTCTCTCCCAAATCCCACCACAACAACTAATGCTATGGAAGAAAATGAGAGGAAGAACGAAGAAGAACACGAAGATCTCCAAGATCTAGATCCAAGGGGTTCCCCTCACATAGAGGAGAAAGTGATTGGTAGAAATGTGGATCTAGATCTCCTCTCTCTTTTCCCTCAAGAACTAGCAAGAATCATTGGAGGGATCGAGAGATAGCAAGCTCGAAGAAGGTCAACAATGGGGACAAACTCGATATAAAAGGATAAGAACCATTGGGGAAGAATACCCCCTTAAATAGGCCTCCCCAAATCCAACTGTTATGTGCACAGGTCGTGCACAAGCAGTACTACCACTCGGCTGAGCGCTACTACCGCTCGGTGTGGTAGTTCCACAAAAAGCATGCAACCGGCAGAAACCTTGAGACGGTAGTGCCGATGAAGCGGTACTAACGCTCCTTCCCGTGGTATTACCGCTTAGAACCGCTCTACTTCCACTCGGGTGGCGCGGGGCATCAGACCAGGTGTCTGGTGGCTGACGCGGACGCCTGAACCACCTGAACGGTACTACCGCTCCATAGCAACGGTACTTCCGCTCAACAAGGGCAAAGGCACCAGAAGAATAAATTAAGTGGTGGTAGTAGCGGTAGTACATAGCGGAAGTACTGCCTAAGCGATAATACCGTGGTACCGAGCGGTACTACCGCTTGATCAGAGAAAAACTGTCGTGGCACTGAAACTGCCATAACTTTCGCATACGAGCTCCGAATTGAGCAAACTCAAGCTTGTTGGATTCAGGACGACAAGAGCTATCCAACGACGATGATATAGAGATGTGAAACCTCTAAAAATGAAGAACTGGCAAAAACTCCAACATCGAAAACATCATAGAAGATGCATATGGACTCCGTTTTCGATGAACTCGAGCTTGTCATGAAGATGACCACAAGCTCTAAAACTCAGAAAGAGAAACACCAAACAAGAACCAAGAAAGATGATGCAAGGATGCAAATGGTTTGAGCTCTCAACGAAAGATATGATCAAGCTACTCACTTGAGAGCCCCCCTTGATAGTACGGCAATCGATCCTATAACCCGGTCTCCCAACTACCACCATGAGACCGGTAGAATAGAAAACCTATCAAGGGAAAACCTATACCTTGCACATAGTCCACTTGCGCTAGATGATGACGATCTTGACTTCCTCAAGATGGAACACCTTCCTTGATTGCGTTGGCTCGATGAAGACTAGTTGATTGCTCCCCCATACTCCATTATGGGTGAGCCACTCTTCGACATATCTTCACAAGTCCATTGTCACCATAATGGACAGCAAGCTTCAAGCATTATCTCTTTGTGATGCTCCACTTGAACTTGCACACCGCAATCTTGATGACGATCACCACTTGATGTCATCCTCCATGGGTTGTATGAGATCTTCCTCTTGACGCAAGCCCATGGAAACATAACTAACCCCACATAGAATCTCACGTTGACCATGGGTTAGTACACAAAGTGTAATGTACAATGCTTACCATACCATGGGATCACTTGATCTCTCTCGGTACATCTTGTATGCTTTGTATGTTGATCAACTTGATTCACTCTTTGACTTAGTCTTGATCAACCTTGTATCTTATCTTCTCTCTTCATAAAGATGATGTCTTGAAGGTAAACATGAATGCTCACACAATCTTCTTCTTCAAGACATGCTTGTAATAATCTCAACTCTCACATGACCAATCTTTGGATAAAACCTTGAATACCACCTTGGTCACCATATAAACTCCTTGAAACCAACACATGTACTTCAAGAAGTGACAAATCCTTCGAATATAACTCAAGGCAACCATTAGTCCATAGGAATTGTCATCAATTACCAAAACCACACATGGATAAATGTGCTCTTACAATATGCTTGTAGGTATTGCAATAATATCAAGTTTCCTCCCTATGTGTTCAAAGTTTTGAAGTCATGCTTGTTTTGTTTTCCAAGTTGATTCTTGCTATTGTTTGCTTGCAAAATCCCTATGCATAGGAAGTGGGTTAGACTTAAATGTGCTTGCCATGTGATTCATGATGCTCTCTTTCATATTTCAAGCATTATTCTTATGTGAGAATCATTGAAATCATCATGCCTAGCTAAAAGGCTTTAAAGAAAAGCGCTTGTTGGGAGACAACCCAACAGTTATACTTTCTGTTTTTGTGTGTTCACATGATTAAGCTACTGTATTAATCATGTACTATGTCTTTCATTTCAATAAAGTGCCAAGTAAAGCCTTTGAGACAGTGTGGATACTTGTTAGTTTGATTCTGTGTAAAAAAAGAAACTTGTACGTCCAGTGCAGAATTTCTCTAATTTTACTGGAGAGGCAAAAAATTCTGAAATTTTATACAGTTTTATTATGCAAATTCTCCGCGCTTTCCTAATTTGTCAGAATTTTTAGAGATGGGTAAATATGGATTTCATTCAGATCTTCACAGACTGTTCTGTTTTTGACAGATTCTATTTTGCATGCATAGTTTGCTTGTTTTAGTGTTTCCATAGCTTATATTTAGTGGTATAAATTATGGGAATGATATAATACAGTAGGTTTTATGTGATAACAATTATGAATCTTGTCTTGACAGTACCTGTCGGCGTCCTGGGAATGGGGGTACCCAGAACTGCCAGCCTGCGACCCAGGGTGTGGCCCATTACAGAGACTCGGTACGGCCCAATGCGGCCCGGCTCAAGACAAGGCCCTCGCGAGAGCCCCGTGCTCGCGAGGGAGACGGCGCCAAGGCCTCCAGAGGGAAGAGGTCTCCCCAGGCCCTCTCCTGAGCAGTGGAGATCTCTATGCAACGTGCGGCCTCGGGAGGTCTAGGGTGATGCAAGCCAGGCCAGGCGGTCACCAGCGCGCCAGAGGAGACAGTTTCCTCTTTGATGCAAAGGAGGCAGGGATGAGCGCAGGTTCCCAAGGCGCCCCGCCAAAGGTTTCCATTCCAGTGCAACGAGAATAGGCCAGCGGGAACGACAGGATGGATGTCACCAGCGAGCCCACCACCGCGTCACCACCAGCTACTTTGCAGGCGAAGACCACCTTTCGTCAGGATAAGATGTACCTCGTGTCCCCTTTCGAATTCGGCCGTTGTGGGATTCCTTCCCGCCATTGCGATAAGGGAAGAGGACCCGGGCCACTATAAATAGAGGCCGGACTGCCCCGTAAAGGAGAGAGATCCAACACCGCCCAAGCGCCCTCGCGAGGAAACTCACCGCTGTACTAGTTCATCCACAAACCTCCTCGTGAGGCAATCCACCAAAAGCAGGAGTAGGGTTTTACGCTTCGTAGCGGCCCGAACCTGGGTAAATCCTTGTGTGCTAGTCTCTTTCTTCCTGAGAGTGTGCGAGTTTGTTTGGCTAGATCGTCAAGCTGAGAGCTAGAGGTTGAAGCTGCTGGGGATCTTCGCACACGCCCATGTGTTCGAACTTCTTTGGGTTTTGTGGAGCCGGAAATCCGACATTTGGCGCGCCAGGTAGGGGGCGTGTCGAAGCTTCCCCATCCGCGGCTGCAGTCGGGCCCTGATTCACCAGCTCCATGGCCGATGTGACCTCCGAGGCCAGGCAAGCCTTGGCGCACGGCGGCGCCGCGGCTCGCCAGGCCGACCCTGCGGTCGCATGCATCCTTGGCGGGTCGCAGGCGCCCGCCTCCAACCGCTAGGTCAAGCAGTTCCTCCGCCGGGCGAGCGCGATTCGGCCACGGTCCGAGACCCCGCAGCCTCGAACGTGGCCGGAGGTCGACATCACCTTCGGCCCCGACGACCATCCCAGAACAACGGCGGCCGCCGGTACGCTCCCCATGCTGTGCACACCAAACATAAGCAGCATGGCCGTCACCAGGACCCTCATAGACGGCGGGGCCGGCCTCAACGTCCTCTCCGTGGACACCTTCAATGCGCTGCAGGTGCCCTACGACCAGCTCGCACCCTCAAGGCCTTTCTCCGGGGTGGTCGGGGGCTCCGTCGCCCCCTTGGGGCGGGTGCGCCTCCCCGTCACCTTTGGCACCCGCTACAACTACCGCACCGAGTAGATCGACTTCGACGTCGCCCACATCCACCTCCCTTACAACGCGATACTTGGCTACCCCGCCCTCGCCCAGTTCATGGCGGCAACGCACCAGGGCTACAACATCATCAAGATGCCTGGGAGCAACGGCATCCTCTCCGTCGTCGGAGACGCCAAGGACATAGTCCGCGCGCTCAAGCTCACCTACAAGGCGGCGGCTGTGGCGCGCCACAACGCTGGGGATGCCGCGCAGGCCTCGGAGGGCACTGGGGACGTCGTCGACGCCGCACCAGTAAAGAAGAAGCAGTTGTTCTCTCAGAACCGGGCTGAGACGAAGCAGGTGCCTGTAGACGACGAGAATCCTGGCCTCACCTTCACCATCGGCGCTGGCCTCCCTCCGGAGCAGGAAGAGGCGTTGGTAGCCTTCCTCCGCGCGAACAAGGATGCGTTTGCGTGGAACGCAACCGACCTGGTGGGGGTCTCGAGGGATGTGATCGAGCACCACCTCATGGTGTGCCCTAATGCACGCCCAGTAAAGCAAAAGGCGAGGAGGCAGGCTCAAGAGAAGCAGACGTTCATCGCCCAGGAGGTTGGCAAGCTGAAGGAGGCCGGAGTTATCCGGGAGGTGCGATACCCGGAGTGGCTAGTCAATCTGGTAGTCGTCCCGAAGAAGTGCGGGAAGGAGCGCATGTGCGTCGACTTCACGAACCTCAACAAAGCTTGCCCCCAAGACCCGTTCCCGCTGCCGCGCATCGACCAGATCGTGGACTCCCCCGCCGAGTGCGACCTCCTATGCTTCCTGGATGCTTTCTCTGGGTACCATCAGATCAAGATGGCGGTGGAAGACGTCGAGAAGACGGCCTTCCTCACCACGTGCGGTGTGTTCTGCTACACGTGCATGTCCTTCGGGCTATGGAATGCTGGCGCAGCCTTCCAGTGGCTGATGCACATCGCCCTGGGGCAGCAGCTCGAGTGGAATGCAGAGGCCTACGTCGATGACATCGTGGTCAAGTCGCGAGAAGCCAAGACCCTGATCGAGGATCTGGAGGAGACGTTCGCCAGCCTGCGGCGGGTGAGCCTGAGGCTGAACCCCGAGAAGTGTGTCTTCGGGGTCCCTTCGGGCAAACTGCTCGGTTTCCTGGTGTCGCACCGAGGGATCGAGGCAAACCCGGAGAAGGTCAGGGCTATGAGCAAGATGAGTCCGCCTCAGACCCTCAAGGAAATGCAGAAGCTGGCGGGCTGCGTGACCTCCTTGGGACGCTTCATCTCCAAGCTGGGTGAGCGCGCCCTGCCGTTCTTCAAGCTCATGAAGAGGAAGGGCCCCTTTGAATGGACTTCGGAGGCAGACGCGGCATTCGAGGACCTCAAGCGGTACCTCACGAGTCCACCAGTAATGGTGGCACCCCGCCTCCGGGAGACCCTACTTCTATACCTGGCTGCCACCCCGCACTCCGCCAGTGCTGCGCTCGTGGCGGTCAGGGAGGAGTGTGCCGGCGGGCGCGCTACACCCTCAGGCGCAAGCGGGCCCCCGGGCATGAAGCAAGGTGACTCACAGGATGCCCTGAAGCCCTCACCTCTTCAAGACGACGCTCTCGAGGCCTCAGCCGCACCGGCGACCCTCGAGGCAACTGGGCCTCATGAGCCCGCTACGGAGCGGGGCGACGCGGAAGGCCTCTCCCTCGTCGAGCACCCGGTTTACTACGTCAGTACCGTACTGCGGGACGCGCGCTCGCGTTACCCTATGCAGCAGAAGCTCTTGCTCGCACTTCTCGTCGCTTCAAGGAAACTGCGCCATTACTTTCACGGGCACGCCATCAAGGTCATCTCTGCGCATCCCTTGGAGGAAGTGCTGCGCAACCCCAATGCAGCAGGAAGGGTCGCAGAATGGAACATCGACCTGCAGGCCTTCGATTTAGAGTTCAGCACGACCAGGGTCATCAAGGGGGCAGCCCTAGCAGATTTTTTATTCGAATGGACGGACGCTCCCGACCGAGGGCTGGGCGAGGGCCAGTCCCTCACCCCCGGCGATGAGGCGCCTGATGGTTGGATCATGCACTTCGATGGGGCCTTCGCGCGCAGGGGAGCAGGGGCCGGAGTTGTGCTCATCTCCCCGACCGGGGAAAAGCTTTACTACGCCGTGCAACTTTGCTTCCAGCATGGTGAGAAGGTCTCCAACAACATCGCGGAGTACGAGGGCTTAATCGCCGGCCTCAAGGCCGCAGCCGCCTTGGGGATTCAGCGCCTCACCATCAAGGGCGACTCCCAGCTCCTCGTCAACTTCTCCAACAAGGAGTATACGCTCAAGGACGAGCACATGGAGGCATACTTGGAAGAGGTACGTAAGATTGAAAAACGTTTCCAGGGCTTGGAATTGCAGCACATCCCGCGCGGCGCGAACAAGGAGGCCGATGACAACGCCAAGAGGGCATCACGTCGCGAGCCTCAGGAGCCGGGCGTCTTCGAGGAACGGCTCTTCAAGCCATCCGCGGCACCCCCAACCGCAGATCAGGCGCCTCGGAGTGAAGAGCTACCCCCAGCACCGCCCTCGGGGGCTCCAACTTGTGGTCTGGCCTCAGGAGCCCGACTGCTCCTGGCGCTGGAGCCCCAAATCGACGACCGGACACAGGAGTTCAGGACGTACCTGCTCCATGGCACACTACCGGAAAAGGAGGAAGACGCAGAGCATGTGGTATGACAGGCCACAGCCTATTGTTTGCGGGACGGCGAGCTGTACCGCAGGCGCCCGAACAACGTCGCATTGCGATGCGTGTCCAGAGAACAAGGGTGCGAGATGCTGGCAGACATCCATGGAGGAGACTGCGGACACCACTCCTCATCACGCACCCTTGTAGGGAAGGCGTTCCGCACTGGCTTCTACTAGCCCACGATGCTCAACGACGCCACCGAGCTGGTCCGGTCCTGCGAGGCTTGCCAGTTCCATGCCAAGCAGATTCATCAGCCCGCGCAGGGCCTCCAGACCATCCCGCTCTCCTGGCCCTTCGCGGTTTGGGGGCTGGATATACTGGGGCCCTTTCCGCGAGCGGCCGGCGGGTACCGCTACCTCTACGTCGACATCAACAAGTTCACCAAGTGGGCGGAGGTGGAGCCCGTCCGCACCATCCCCGCCGGGTCGGCCGTCAAGTTTATCAAGGGCATCGTGAGTCGCTTCGGCGTCCCCAACCGCATCATCACCGATAACGGTTCACAGTTCACAAGCAACCTTTTCAGGATCTATTGCGCTAACCTTGGAACACAGATATGCTACGCCTCAGTGGCGCACCCACGAAGCAACGGTCGAGCAGAGCACGCCAACACGGAGGTTCTGCGGGGCCTCAAGGCAAGGAGCTTCAAGAAGAAGCTCGAGGCCTGCGGTAGGGGTTGGGTCGATGAGCTTCAGTCCGTGTTGTGGTCCATCCGCACCACTGCGACTAAGCCCACCGGAGAGACCCCATTCTTCCTCGTCTACGGAGCCGAAGCCGTCCTTCCACACGAGGTCAAGCACCGATCCCCGCGGGTCTTTGCATTCGACGAGGAGCGTCAGGATGCCTCGCGGGGGATAGACCTCATGCTCGGGGAGGAGGCCTGTCGTCAAGCCTCGCTCCGAGCTGCAAGGTACTAGCACGCGCTGCGGCTTTACCATTGTCGTAACGTCCGCTCCAGGACCCTCGAAGTCGGAGACCTCGTCCTGAGGTGGGTCCTTTCCAGGGAGGGCTTGCACAAGCTCTTGCCCATGTGGGAGGGCCCGTTCAAGGTCGCCCGTGTCTCTAGGCCTGGCGCCGTGCGCCTGGAGACTCAGGGCGGGGTCCCAATCCAGAATGCCTGGAACATCCAGCACCTCTGCAAGTTCTACCCGTGACACTCTCATGTAATAATGAGTGGGCTGTATACGCCCGGAGCCCCCCGAGGACGCGGAGGGGTTCCCACCCACGCCCAAGTGGAAGCCCCATGCTCCGCGCTGGTGGACAACACTGTCCTCCAATGACTATGCCCACGCAACGTGGATGCCCTATGTTCCGCGCTGGGGGAAGACGAAGACTAGCCTAGGTGCCGGACGCGGCTGTTCTTTGCTTTTCTTGTATTCGAACTTGCTATTTTCCTGGAATGAAACTCGAGGCCTTTTGACTCTATTTAAAAAAAAGGGGCGGGAATTTTTTCTCCTTGCAGTTTTCTATCTTGAAGTTTCTTTCTCTGGGTTAACGCCTGCCAGCCTCTCCCTCTCACGCCCCGCGAGCAGGGGCTACTGGCACGGTGCGCATGCCTCGCCAAGGCCTTGGCGTCCTGGTCCCCGCGTGGCCTTGGTGTCCTGGTCCTCGCGTGGCGCTCTCGAGTGAGCTAGCAGGCGCGTGCCGCCTCATCCTCGCTCGGGGGCTCCGCCGCGGCCCGGAGCACTGTCTTAAAGCCTCTGGAGGCTCACGCCCCCTGGGGCAAGAACTAGCGGAAAGGAATGGTCGTCGTTTGAACGTCAAAAGGGAGCTCCTGAGCATCGCGCCTCAGGAGCCTCACCGATCGCGTGGCTCCTCGCCCCTTGGTCTCGTCCTGGTGATCCGGACGCCCCAACGGTGGTCGGGGCATGCGCGGGATCGGGCCCCGTAGACGTAGAGCGCCGCTTGAGCGTCAAGGGGGCTCCTGAGCATCACGCCTCAGGAGCCTCACTGATCGCGTGGCTCCTCGCCCCTTGGTCTCGTCCTGGTGATCCGGACGCCCCAACGGCGGTCGAGGCCTCGCCCCTTGGTCTCGTCCTGGTGATCCGGACGCCCCAACGGTGGTCGGGGCATGCACGGGATTGGGCCCCGCAAACATAGAGTGCCGAAAGGGGCCCCCCAAACCGACTCACTCGCAGGAAGAAGGAACCTCCCAAGCTCCCCAGGTGCCAAAACCTCCTCAGGTGCCACTGCCAGACCTCACGACGCGGAGAACCGCCGCGGCCGCACCGAGCTAAGTACCCTAACCACGACCAACAGGAAGTCTCGATTAACAGTAACGCGGCGACCGCAATACATGATGAGAATGCTGATAAAAGGGCGCAAGCGCCCAAGTTCATTACACGCCCAGAAGGGGCCCCCCATAATTTTTTGGTTGTAGGGAAAGGAAAAGAAAAGGAAGGCGAAGGACCCCCCGGGGGCTACCACTCCTGAGGCCCTGGCTCCAGCGCGCCGACGCTCAGTCGGAGTCCTCCTCCTCCTTGACGGGGCCGCGGTGGCACGCCGACGTAGCCATTTCCCTAGCGGGGGATCGTCGCCGTCGCGCTTGGCTACCCATCGAAGCCCGAGCGCGCCGGCGCGGCAGGGAGTCGTAGCGGTCGTCGCGTGGACCCTCCTCCTCGGAGGTGTCGCTGCTGCTGGAAGCATGGCGGCTGTCGCCAAGGGCAAGCTCACCTCCAAGATCGCCACCGCCGCCGCCCTCCAGGCAACACCCAAGCGCCTACCGTCCTCCCCGAAGATCTTGACGAAAAGCGCCGCGACGCCGTCGTGCTTGAAATGGAGCGTGGGCCTTCCCTCCGGGCCGTGGTCGTGGGCGAAGGTCTGCCACCCACGGCTTAAGAAGGCGTTGCCTGCAGGGGTAACCTCGACCTCCACCCACAACGCGCCGCTGCAACAACCAGCTAATTTTTTTAAAATATTACTTTTTTTAATTAAATTCGTCACAAATTATGTCGGTTCAAAATATTGCAAACATGTAATCCAATCGGCCTTGGGGAAGCCGACTACTTCCAGTCGGCCACGAGAGAGCCGACAGGTACACGTCGGCCACGTGGAAGCCGATAAGTGGCCACTCGGCCACATGGCGGCCAATAAGTGGGTGGAACACCTCACTCGGCCCGGCCCCCTCCCGTCGGCTTGGGCGCAGCCGACAGGGCCCAATCGGCTTCGCCATAGCCGACTGGAGCCCCTCGTCCCCCGCGCCGGTCATCTTCTTCCTCCTCTCATTTTCTCTTCTTCCTCACTTCTCTCTCAACCCGAACAACACCCGATTTTCCACGTATATTGAGCCGATTTCTTCCCCGTTTTCCACCATAGGTTGATTCTAGAGGGTTAGGGGAGGCGAGGGAAACCTCGATCTCTTGATGTGGTAGCTCATAGTGGTGGTTGTGGAGGTGGAGGTGGACGACGAGGTGGAGGTGGAGCTGGAGGTGGTGGTGGTGGTGGAGGTGGAGCTGGAGGTGGACGGCAAGGTGGAAGTGGTGGTGGTGTAGGTGGTGGAGTTGGAGGTGGAGGTTGTCGTCGTCTGTTTCCGTGCTTGAAGGCCGGCGTTCGTCGTTTCTTCACACGCTTCAAGGGTAAGATTCAACGTCCGTTGCCATAGTATTATTTTAGTTGATCCGGTAGCTTTGTGTAATATATTTAGGACTGTTAATTTATAGTTGGTTCGGTACAATAAGTAGTTGTCAAATATTTTTAGTTTATTCGGTAGCTTTGGGTAATATTAGGGTAGATGTGGTAATTTTAGTTGGTTCGGTAAAATTATTAGTTTGCCTTTTGCTTAATATTTATCCCTGATGAATTTTTTTTAGGTCAACAAATATGTCTGATTTAGTGACGTTAATTTTTTACTACGGCCCTGGTAATGTGCAAATAACTGAGACATGAGCTGATCTGAGTGAATTTGAGCACATTGAAGTGCCAATGACTGCCCCTGAAACATGGTCTGTTAGTCAGTTGACAGACTGGATAACCGGGTCTTTAGGGTTAAATACTGAAACACACACCGTGGGTGTTCATGCATTATGGACCCGGTCCAGTTCGAATATTTTCTTTTATTTGAAGGAAATAGCGCGGGACGATCAGTGGGTGCGCTGGTTACAAGCTTGCTCGAGCAGGGGAGTTAATCCTGTCGCTTTAGTGCTTCCCGTCGTGAAGCAGATGAGTGCAACTGAAGCCGACGGTGGTTACGATTATGGCCAGAGCAGTGAAGGAATGCATGATTCAATGTCAAATTATGCGTCCCATGCTGCAGATGAAGTTTACGAATCAGGGCAGAGCAGTCATGCAGAAGGAGGTAATGTCGATGATTATGCTAGTGGCGAGGCGGATGCTGACGAGGTAGATGGACACTTGCAAAACCAGATGGAAAATGAAGATAGAGATGGTGATATTGCTGATGATTCTGATGAGTCAGACGAAGAAGAGAACGTCCAGCAGGTGCCTAATCATGCATCATGGAATCAGGACTTCTCAACTGCAATGACCGTGAATGATGGTCATGATTCTGCCTGGCAATATCACCAGAACAACATTGCGACGGGTGCCATGTATCCAAACAATAAAGCTCTGAAAGATGCAATAATTAGTTGGGCAATGTCCATGCAAAGGGTTTTTGTAGCAGATGGGTCAAGTCCGAAAAACTTGACAATGGTATGCAAGAACACTGGTTGTCCAGCGGGGGTGCATGGCTATCTCCCTAAGTATGGCATAAACTGGCTAATCAGTGACTTAGTTCATCACACTTGGGTTATTCCCTGCATCCCTCAAGATCATCCTAACCTTACGTCCACCCTCATTGCTCGGTTGGTTTATAGCGAGATAGTGGAGGGCAAAGCGATGGAAGTGAAGGCTATCCAGACAAAAGTCTTCGTCAGGTTCAAGTGCAAAATATCTTATGGCAAGGCTTGGAGGGCTAAGAAGAGGGCACTTAAGAGCAGATTTGGTTCATACTTTGATGCATATGACTCTGTTGTCCGGCTCCTCCACACACTGCAGGACGGGAATCCGGGCACCTATGTCAATATTCAAGACTTCTTCATGCCAGAGTTCCCAAATGTGAAGGTGTTGCATCGATTGTTCTTCTCTTTCGGTGTGTGCATTGAATCTTTCAGACATTGTCGTCCAGTGATATGTGTGGATGGCACTTTTCTCACAGGGAAGTACAAGGATCAGATCCTGACCGCCATTGGTCAAGATGGGCAAAATCAAGTCGTTCCTCTGGCATTTGCTTTTGTGGAAAGCGAGAACATTGAAAGTTGGACATGGTTCTTCAGGCATTTGAAAATAGCTGTTGTGCAGGATAAGCCGAATGTGTGCATTCTTCATGACAGACATGTAGGTATACTCAGTGCGATAAAGACATTGTCAAACCCTGGTCCTGAGGAACAAACTCCATGGCAGGACTTGCAGAGCCGTTGGTGCATGCGCCATCTTGGGGCCAATTTATTTTCGTTGTTCAGAAATAAGAACCTCATGAATCTATTCAAGAAACTCTGCAAGCAGAACCAGCTATGGAAGTACACTTTGATACATGACAGACTAAATACTTGCACGAAGAGACATGTTAGGGACAGGAGAGCTGCACGAGATGCAGCTGTGAGGGCACATGTTGAAGCAGTAGTTGCACAGTTAGCAACAGGATCAGCAGCCATGGAGGAGGAGCCTGTTGGGCTTTGTGACTTGCCAGGATTTGATCCACCTGGCACTAGGAGAAGGCTTGGAAGGACAATTAAAACCTTTGATCAGTGGATAGAGCATGAGTCTCTTGAGAGGTGGTCTTTGCTGCATGACACACATGGAGCAAGGTACGGTGTCGTGACTACCAACCTCGCTGAAACATATAACTTTGTCCTCAGAGGAAATCGGGCTTTGCCCCTTACAGCTATTGTTGAGGGAATTTTCTATGGTACGGTGAAGTATTTCAGAGATAGACGTCAAAGTGCCGCCCTGCATATCACTAACAACCCGAACACACGTTACTGTGAAAGGGTTATGAAGTACATGAATAAAAAGATGGAAAAAGCCTGGTCACACACTGTTGTTGCCATCGGAAATCAAGAGCGAAGGTATGAGGTCCGGTTAGCTAACAACAAATTCGGATGTGCAAATGTGTCGAGGACACACAAGGTGAAAATTGGAAACGAAGTCCGGCCAACTTGTGAGTGCACATGCAACAAACCGAAGTTGCTTCACCTACCTTGCTCGCATGTACTTGCTGCTTGCGGCAGTTAGGACTGGATGCAATCTCATTCGTATCTCCATACTTTCTGAAAGAGTCCGTCCTCAATACCTGGACAGGTGAGTTGGTTGGTTTTCGATCAATGGGTAACTTCAACACCGTCGACCCTGTTGAACGGAGATACATTCCACACCCTAAGTTTATGCGTACAAGTAGAGGTAGACGACAGTGTCAGCGCATCCGGAATGATATGGATGAATCTGATGCTGGAGGGCGCACCATGCAATGCATTCTATGCAATGAATTTGGACATAGGGACATTGAATGTCCCATGTTCGTCACTACCAGGGGGGCGCAAGGCGTGGACGAGGCAGTCGTGGACGAAAAGGAGGAAGAGGGAGAGCAAGATGAAGAAGCTAGGCACTATGTTTCAAATTTGTATGTTGTGTGGCACTATGTTTCAAATTTGTATTAAGTGTGGCACTATGTTTTAAATTTGTATTGTGTGTGGCACTATGTTTTAAATTTGTATTGTGTGTTGCACTATGTTTTAAATTTGTATTACATGTGGAACTATCTTTTAAATGCACTATTGTAGAATGGAGGTACCGTCGTTGCTAAATCCGGAGATTGATAGTAAGCATCGTGCCGCGCTATTATGTGAGCGCAAGATCGACCCCCTTCGCACTCGCACTTCTAAGGTGGACTGGAAGATACATCCGCATTGGGTTGACAGGTACGTGTTTTACTTATTTATTTATTTCAAGATGGATTTAATGTGTCACACTAAATGAATTGTTATGCTTTCTAATATGCAGGTTGAAATGGGCTGGACATTTACCTTTTGCGCGTCTAGTAGAGGACACTGACACCTCCAGACGCGTCGCCATTGACTCATCTCTGCTCACCTGCTTAGTGGACCGATGGAGGCCTGAGACCCACACATTCCACTTCCGCTGGGGAGAGATGGCTCCTACTCTAGAGGATGTCTCGATGCTGCTGGGCCTACCCTTGGCGGGTCGTGCCATAGGACCGTTGGATGCACCGCCTGGTTGGGAGGCATCTATGACACAACGTTTCTTGGGTGTTTATGATGGGGCTCCGGTTCTTGCGTCGGAGCCTCACGGACCTAAGTATGATTGGCTGCATCATTTCAGTGTTAGTTCCTCAGCCACATATCTTTCATTGGTCGTGCATCTGGTTTTACAATTAAATTTGTTGTTTATTAATACGTTCTCTTTACTCAATACAGATCCAGAATTTCCCGGGGTATCCAAATGTCCCTCAGAATGCGACACAGATCACTCGTAGCCTGGAGGCGTACCTACTGTGGCTTCTCGGGAAGGTTATGTTCACAGAGAACCATGTCACCACTGTAAGTGCATGCTACATCCCTATTGCACTAGAGATCGCGAGAGCTGAGATGCCGAATCAGATCACACCTAGGAGTTGGGGATCGGCGGTCTTAGCAGCTACATACCGAGGTATGTGCAACGGATGCCAGCTTGCCGCGGATAAGTCAGCCCTTCTTGGATGCCCTCTATTTTTACAGCTGTGGTCCTGGGAGAGGTTCTCTATAGGACGGCCGAACATAGATGTCCAGGAGGGTTATCCTGCGGGCCACTTGTTCGATGCTAACGGAATCGACATGCCTACTTTCGGTCTGTGCTGGACGCGTCACAAGGTATGTCTCGTGTTATAATTTAATGCATGTTCTTTGCCTACACTACTGCTGAAAACTCACTTATAATCTGTGCAGAGACGCTATGCTGCTGAGGAGACTAGGCGAGCGTACACGGCATTAAACGAGTAGTTCGATACGTACACCAGGGTGATTTGGCAGCCGTACACGCAAGCAACCATACATGCCAGGTACCCCGGCGGTATTTCTCAGCTATGCAAAAGAGATCGGGGTTACTGGATGACGAAATCGAAGATTATCTTCGATATCTGTGTCGAGGAGATGGCGCAGCAGCGGGTTATGAGGCAATTTGGTCTTCGGCAGATGGTCAACCCCCCCCCCCCTATAGAGAACCCACTGTCAGCAGTAGTCCACAGGTATTGTATACTTATTCAATGTTTCATTGTCATTCACATTTGTTCATAGTGAATCATTAGTTAATTGTTACACACACACCTCAATTGCAGGAACACAAGGAAGGGGATAAGCAGGACACAGGAGCAATGGCTCCAAAGGCTTTAGTAGTACATGGTAGACTGGGATACTGCGACGACACGTCTCTGGCAGGAGGATGGCATGTTTGATCTCGGTGAATTCAATGCCTATTTGCATCGGTACATGGGGGGACAAGGTTACGCATCGTTCAACACCCTCATCCAGAGGAGATACCGGACCCCGTTACGTCTGATACATACCCGAGCTATGATACTTCGGGCCCTAGGAAGTACGTGGTAACATTTATTGTCTTTATCTAATTCATCTTCTAGTTACATACTTTGCCGTCCATAAATAATAATCATCGTGACAATTTCAGGCTGAGCTGGCATACGATCTTCATAGTGAGGTCAGGGACTATACACGATCGCTGTCGTCTGCACCTCTTATGGTTCCCACATCTTAGCTCCGGCCATGGTTCGCGCGCCTGAAGCAGAAGCTACGATCTGTCTACACGGCTATCACGTGCACCCGCACTTCGGACGTTGTTCCCCACCACCAACAGCAGCAGCACCACCACCACCACCAGCAGCAGCAGCACCACCACCACCAGTAGCAGCACCAGCAGCCGCAGCCATCCACGCAATGACAACAACCACGTCCTCGCCTAACACAGCAACCGACGCCCCCTCCACCACCTCCTGACCAGGCTGGCAGTTCGGCGTGGCAGCACCCAGAGCAGCATTATCCCTCGTCCAGCTTCGCGTTTGAACCTTCACCACAACAGCAAAGTCCCACATCGGGTTTCATGTTTCAGCCACATCCATATCAGCAGGGGTCGGCGTCCGGATCAGCGTTGGGGAGTGAGGGTGAGCCACTATCACAGCTGCACACGTGGATGGACATATTTTCGATTCCTCCACCAGGACCCACCCAGGATACATAGGATGACCAGGACGGGTCTGAGGTTCCTCTTCGTCACATTAGGCCACCCAACAGGTTTGGCTGGAGTACGCCTAGCACACCGCCTGAGCGCCGAGGCAGGCGTCGTCATTGACGGTTCCATCGTTCGGTAGAGACATGACTATCTAATTATGTATGAGACATATGTCTATTTTATGTATGGGACAAATTACTATCTACTTATGTATGAGACATATTCATGTTCTATTTCAGTGGTCAATTAGTTTAGAGGGGATAACACTTATACTGCAAACTAAATGCATCCAACGCCGCACTTTACATAAAATGTAATGCCCACAAAACAAGACAATACACAAAGATAATATAAAATACAGCTGAATTAAACAATACAACTGAAATTACAAAATATAGCTAAAAAACTATATGAATGCGTCATCGTCCTCCTCCGTCCATGCAGAGCTCTTGCCCTTTGTCAATGCAGAGCTCTTGCCCTTTATCAATGCAGAGCTCTTGCCCTTCGTCGATGCAGAGCTCTTGTCCTTCGACGATGCGGTAGTCTTGACCGTGGTGCTCAGCATGAAGAGGTCGTTTTCGTCCTCCTCCGTCGATGCAGATCTCTTGCCCTTCGTCGATGTAGAGCTCTTGCCCTTCGACGATGCGGTAGTCTTGACTTTGGTGCTCGGCATGAAGAGGTCGTCTTCGTCCTCACTGTCTGCTGACCATAAATCTGAATTATTTACAGCAATCCTGAGGTAAGATTCACCCTTATGCAGTTGCTTCTACCATCTGCCATGCAACCTGAGAAGTTCTTTCCGTATCTCCTCAAATGTCCTGGGAGGCCACCAACTCCTAGCTAATGAGTGAGCCAACTCATTCATTATGATGTCACTACTGATGAGTTCCTCCCATCGAACTACTCTATCGTCGATCTTGAAATTGGCGGCTAGACGGAGAAGACGATCGGACATACCAGAGTGAAAACTACGATCAAAAGGATAATGGGACATCTCCACGAAACTACGATACTATACTGGACAACTTACCCAACTTAGTGTGGAAGGGGTTTTATAGGTTTAGAAGAGAAGAATAGGCAGGAACTCATAAGAGGGAGACAATGGCGGGAGATATTGGCGGGAACTAAGAAGCTGGGAAACGATGGCGGGAGATATTGGCGGGAACTCAGAAGCGGGAAACGATGGCGGGAGATATTGGCGGGACTCAGAAGCGGGAAAAGATGGCAGGAACTAAGAAGCGGGAAACGATGTCGGGAGGGGTTATTGTGTCATTTTGTACAACACAAAATGTTAGTTATGCATCAAAATATGAGGAACATGCACCTATTGGTTTTGTCACGGACGATTGGTACTAATTGGTCACGGCTAGGCCAATTAGTACTAATCAGTCATGGCTAGGCCGATAAGACCTAATCGGTCCAGGAGCTCTTTCTGCGTGGCCGACTGCCCTATCGGCCTATTAGAAGCCGACTGGGACTAATCGGCTATGGCAAAGCCGACTGGATCCAGTCGGCTTCCTCCTGGCCGACTGAATCACAATTCTGTAAATTTTGCCAACGACGTTATATGTGAGAAAATTAATAAAAAAAGATAATATTTAAAAAAAATATCCAACAACCATCGGCCTGCAGCCATAGACCTGTGGGCTCGATAACCCGCAACGTCTCCGCGAAGAAGCGTGGGAGCTGCAACTAGGTGCTCGTCGGCCTCTCCACCAGCACCAAGAACTCCAGGGGCGTGTCGGCCGTGCGGGCTTGCGGGCGCGGTGGCTGAGCACCAACTGCGGGTCTCCTTCCCCGGCCACGGCCGCCGCGCCCGCCGCCTCCGGCTGCGCCAGCAGAAGCACCGGTCCCCGCGGAGGGACGCCCACGCCCACGGGGCGCCACCACCGATGCCTCAGTATACTTGCGAGGACGACCCCGGCTCCTCTTGGGAGGCTGTTGGTCCGGCACCCCCCTGGCAGGCTTTCCCCTTCTCGGCGGCGGAAAACCTCCTCACCGATGTCATGACAGAGGAGGCGAAGGACGAAGGCGGGGGTGCAAGGAGTAGGAATGGGCTGGGGGCTCCGTTCCCACCGCCCATTTATAGCTGGGTGGAGGCCAACTGGCGCCTTCCCCCATCCCGGGAAATGATGGCCCTGCGACGTGCGCCGGTTGCTGGTCAGACGGAGCGGTTGCCAAAGCGCCATGGGGAAGTGGAGGCGTCCGTGCATCATTGTTTACCATGCGACAGGCTGGGCTCGCAGGCCTTTGGGGCCCGTGGCGCTTCGGGCCATCTTCTCCGGCTTCGCCCCGAGGCCGGCCCGAGCGCGCCTAGGGCCCGGGGGCTACTGTCGGCATCCTGGGAACGGGGGTACCCAGAACTGCCAGCCTGTGACCCAGGGTGTGGCCCACTACAGAGACTCGGTACGGACCAACGCGGCCCGGCTCAAGACAAGGCCCTCGCGAGAGCCCCGTGCTCGCGAGGGAGACGGCGCCAAGGCCTCCAGAGGGAAGAGGTCTCCCCAGGCCCTCTCCTGAGCAGTGGAGATCTCTATGCAACGCGCGGCCTCGGGAGGTCAAGGGTGATGCAAGCCAGGCCAGGCGGTCACCAGCACGCCAGAGGAGACAGTTTCCTCTTTGATGCAAAGAAGGCAGGGACGAGCGCAGTTCCCGAGGCACCCCGCCAAAGGTTTCCATTCCGGTGCAACGAGACCAGGCCAGCGGGAACGGCAGGACGGATGTCACCAGCGAGCCCACCACCGCGTCACCACTAGCTACTTTGCAGGCGAAGACCACCTTTCGTCAGGATAAGATGTACCTCCTGTCCCCTTTCGAATTCGGCCGTTGTGGGATTCCTTCCCGCCATTGCGATAAGGGAAGAGGACCCGGACCACTATAAATAGAGGCCAGACTACCCCATAGAGGAGAGAGATCCAACACCACCCGAGGGCCCTCGCGAGGCAACTCACCACTGTACTAGTTCATCCACAAACCTCCTCGTGAGGCAATCCACCAAAAGCAGGAGTAGGGTTTTATGCTTCGCAGCGGCCCGAACCTGGGTAAATCCTTGTGTGCTAGTCTCTTTCTTCCTGAGAGTGTGCGAGTTTGTTTGGCTAGATCATCGAGCTGAGACCTAGAGGTTGAAGCTGTTGGGGATCTTCGCACACGCCCCTATGTTCGAACTTCTTTGGGTTTTGCGGAGCCCGAAATCCGACAGTACCTAAGTGAATGATCTATCTTTATTACACTAACCCATCTCACAAAGTTCCGTTAAGTTCTGTGTGATTGAAGTTTTCAAGTTTTGGGTGAGACACCGATATGAGGAGAATAAGGAGTGGTAGGACCCTAAGATTGGGGATGCCCAAGGCACCCCCAAGGTAATATCCAAGGAAAACTCAAGCGTCTAATCTTGGGGATGCCCTGGAAGGTATCCCCTCTTTCGTCTTCAACACTATCGGTATATCTTACTTAGAGGCTTAGAGCTATCTTTTTATTCGTCACATAATATGATTTTTGCTTGGAGCGTCATTTTATTTTGTTAAAATTTGCTTGCTGTTATTTATAATATTGTTTTCCAATAAAAATTTCCAAGAATTGCCTTCTAGGATGTTTGAATTACATGTTTGATGTGTGCTGTGTAAAAACAGACACTTTTCTGTACTGTTTGAATTTTCATATTTTACTGGAACATGGAAAGTTTCTGAAATTTTTACATAGTATTGTCATATATTTTTATCATTTCCTAAGTTTTCAGAATTTTTGGAGTTACATAAGTGCACTTTGTAAATTAATTACTACAGACTGTCCTGTTTAGACAGATTGTTGTCATAGTTTTGTTATCTACTTCTCCTATAGTTTTCATGACTTATATTGGTAGATATAAATTGTGGAAATGATAGTATACAGTAGATAATGTTTGGAAATTATTATGCAACTTGTCTTGGCAGTACTTAAAGAGTTCATTTATTCTTATGTGCACTAACCTATCTCACAAGTTCTTTTCAAGTTTTGTATGGATGAAGTTTTTTGAGACCTAGGTGATACCGTGATATGAGAGGAATTAACGAAACACAATATCTCAATCTTGGGGATGCCCAAGGCTCCCCAATTCAATATTACAAGAAGTCTCAAGCATCTAAGCTTGGGGATGCTACGCATCCCACCTCTCTTCATCAACAAATATCGGTTAGCCTATGTTGAGCCCAAGTTTTTTTTTGTTCACATGATATGTGATGTTCTTGGAGTGTCTTTTGTTCTGCTTGTTGTTTGAATAAAATTCTCAGATCTGAAAGTCTTTATTGATAGAGAGTCCTCACATAGCTACTTAATTGTTTTACTACTCATTGATCTTCACTTGTTTATTTTGAGAGTAGTTTGATGTTTACTCGTGTGCTTCACTTATATCCTAAGAGTAAATTGTTAATGAATGAAATATCATAAATATGAAATTATCAATGTTCTTTATGCTTAGTAGTAGTTTCACATTTGGTTTAGAAAGAAAAATATATTGAAGTTTAACAATCACATTATTGGTCATACAAGCAATTCATGAATGATTAGTATAAGAAAGAGAACTTTCACATACAAATATATTATCTTGAACATATTTTATGATTGTGAATACCCATTAATTATTTTCAACCTTGATCAAATAGTTGATGTTGGACAAGGAAGACAACGTAATGGTTATGTTTGGCTATATTTGCATACAAGTTATATTGTTAGGGATCCTCCAACATGTCGTGCTTGTTTAGAACCTTTTGCTAGCCAAAACTTCGTACTAAGTAGAGATACTACTTGTGCATCCAAATCTTGGAGCCAAGTTTCTTCCATGAGAGTCCATCATACCTACCTATATATGGTATTTCACTACCATTCCAAGTAAATTTGCATGTGCCACCTCTAGACATTCAAATAAACATCTGTTTTGTGTGCTCGTACCGCTCATGGAACGACGGGGCGGTCATTACCTTCCATGATAAGCGGATTATTCTTAAGATGAGTGTTTATTCACTTGTCATTGCTCGAGAGAGGCTGGTAAAAAGGATGCCCAGTCCTGCATAATACAAAAATAAATAAACAAGAACCCCCCTAGAAAGTTGCTTGTTTGGATGGCTGATACGTCTCCGTCGTATCTATAATTTTTGATTGTTTCATGCCAATATTCTACAACTTTCATATACTTTTGGCAACTTTTTATACTATTTTTGGGACTAACATATTGATCCAGTGCCCAGTGCCAGTTCCTGTTTGTTGCATGTTTTTTGTTTCGCAGAATATCCATACCAAACGAAGTCCAAACACGATAAAAACTTACGCAGATTTTTTTTGGAATATATGTGATTTTTGGGAAAAAGAATCAACGCGAGACGATGCCCGAGGGGTCCACAAGCCATAGGGGCGCGCCCTAGGGGGTAGGGCGCGTCCTGGACCCTTGTGGTCACCCCGTAAGGCAGTTGGTGCACTTCTTTATCCGCAAGAAAGCTAATATCCGGATAAAAATCGTGTTAAAATTTCAGCCCAATCGGAGTTACGGATCTCCGGGAATTTAAGAAACGGTGAAAGGCCAAAATCTGGGAAGGCAGAAACAGAAGGAAACAGAGAGAGAGATCCAATCTCGGAGGGGCTCCCGCCTCTCCGCTGCCATGGAGGCCAAGGACCAGAGGGGAAACCCTCCTCCCATCCAGGGGGGGAGGTCAAGGAAGAAGAAGAAGGAGGGGGGACTCTCTCCCCCTCTCTCCCGGTGGCACCGGAACGCCGCCGGGGCCATCATCGTGACGGCGATCTACACCAACAACTTTGCCGCCGTCATCACCAACTCTCTCCCCCTCTATGCAGCGATGTAACACCCCTTTGCCCCACTATAATCTCTACTTAAACATGGTGCGCAACGCTATATATTATTTCCCAATGATGTATGGCTATCCTATGATGTTTGAGTAGATCCGTTTTGTCCTATGGGTTGATTGATGATCATGATTGGTTTGAGTTGCATGCTTTATTATTGGTGTTGTCCTATGGTGCTCTCCGTGTCGTGCAAGTGTGAGGGATCCCCGCTGTAGGGTTTGCAATATGTTCACGATTCGCTTATGGTGGGTGGCGTGAGTGACAGAAGCACAAACCCAAGTAAGTATGTTGTTTGCGTATGGGAATAAAGAGGACTTGATACCTTATAATGCTATGGTTGGGTTTTACCTTAATGATCTTTTGTAGTTGCGGATGCTTGCTAGATTTCAGATTATAAGTGCATATGATCCAAGTAGAGAAAGTATGTTAGCTTATGCCTCTCCCTCATATAAAATTGCAATAATGATTACCGGTCTAGTTATCGATTGCCTAGGGACAAATAACTTTCTTGTGACAAAAAGCTCTCTACTAAGACTAACTTAGTTGTTTCTTTGTCTAAACAGCCCCTAGTTTTTATTTACGTGCTCTTTATTTTCTTGCAAACCTATCCTATCACACCTACAAAGTACTTCTAGTTTCATACTTGTTCTAGGTAAAGCGAACGTTAAGCGTGCGTAGAGTTGTATCGGTGGTCGATAGAACTTGAGGGAATATTTGTTCTACCTTTAGCTCCTCGTTGGGTTCGACACTCTTACTTATCGAGAAAGGCTACAATTGATCCCCCATACTTGTGGGTTATCAAGACCTTTTTCTGGTGCCGTTGCCGGGGAGCAATAGCGTGGGGTGAATATTCTCGTGTGTGCTTGTTTGCTTTATCACTAAGTACATTTTATTTGCTATTCTAAGTTGTTCTCTATCCTTTATGGGTATGGAACACGAAATACCAAAAAAATTAGGTGTACTTGCTACTCATGGAGATGGGGAACCTCCTAAAACCCTCGATGCTCATTATGTGAAAGATATTATGCACTACTTTAATAATCCTGAGAAAACCCCATTCAATTATATAATGGGGGACACGTTGGATCAACGTGAATACTTTAGGAATTCTCGCTTGACTCAAAAAGGGAAACTGTTATGGAATCAAATTCATATGTTGAAATGGTATATTTGGAATCTATGCTTGAGATATGATATTACTTGTTGCTCTAGGATGAAGGCTAAACACCTTCCCTTTTCATGTAAATTTAATGATAATGAAACCTTGGCTTCTTATGCTAATGGTATATATGATTACTATGATGTGGAACAAATAGAAGAGTTTGTTGCTTTTAAGGGTGCTTATGAAATTGAAGCTTTGTTTGAAAAGTATGAAGATTATGATGATGCTGTTTACCGATCTCAAAATTTGGCTATGCTTCGTTATTTTTATGCCAATTATGAATATAATGCCCATATTGATCAATTTATTGAGAAAGTCTCCGCTATCCAAGAAGAGACTAATATTTTGCAGGAATCTATGGAAGAAGAAATTGATGACACTGTGAGCTCATTGGATGAAAAAGATGAGGAGGAGAGCGAAGAACAAAAGGAGGAAGAGCGGATTAGCTACCCGTGCCCACCTTCTAATGAGAGTAACTCTTCAACTCATACATTGTTTAATTTCCCTTCGTTCTTACCGAAGGATGAATGCTATGATGATTGCTATGATCCCTTGGATTCTTTTGAAATATGCCTTTTTGATGAAATTGATGCTTGCTATGCTTGTGGCCACGATGCCAATATGAATTATGCTTATGGAGATGAACTTGCTATAGTTCCTTATGTTAAGAATGAAATTGTTGCTATTGCACCCACGCATGATAGTCCTATTATCTTTTTGAATTCTCCCAACTACACTATATCGGAGAAGTTTGCGCTTATTAAGGATTATATTGATTGGTTGCGTTTTACCATTACACATGATGATTTTGATGAGTATAATATGCATGTGCTTGCTGCTCCTACTTGTAATTATTATGAGAGAGGAACTACACCTCCACCTCTCTATGTTTCCAATACGATAAAATTGCAAGAAACTGCTTATGCTATGTATCGACCTTTACTTTGTGTGCATGAATTGTTCTTTTATGACATGCCGATGCATAGGAAGAGAGTTAGACTTCGTCATTGCATGATATATATTACTTTGTGCTCAATACTAAATTAAAAATCATTGTTAATTAAAATTGGCTTTGATATACCTTGGGATCCGGGTGGATCCGTTACTTGAGCACTTTATGCCTAGCTTAATGGCTTTAAAGAAAGCGCTGCCAGGGAGACAACCCAGAAGTTTTAGAGAGTCATTTTATTCTGTTGTGTGCTTTTATATAGTTTAAAAACAAAAAAATAAAGTGGGGAACCTAAAACTTTTCCAAAAGGGAAGTGAAAGTAAGAAAGACGAGCACCGTTGAAGTGGGGGTGCTCCTTGAACTTTTGTCATGCTCACGGAAACTTTGTGAATCTTAATTACAGAAAATTTTCAACAAAAATAATTATCTCCTTGTATAAATCCCTTGTATTATAAAAATAATGTGCCAAGATTTGCCTTTAGGATGATTAGATTGCTTGTTTGGTGTGTGCAGTGCAAAAACAGAAACTTTGGCTGTAGGTCGTGAATTTACATTTTTTACTGGAATGTCAAAAGTTTCTGAAATTTTTACACAGTAATGCTATGCAAATTGTTTATTTTTTCCTAATTGTTAAGAATTTTTAGAGTTACAGAAGTATAGTAGATGTTCAGATTACTACAGACTGTTCTGTTTTTGACAGATTCTGTTTTCTATGCATTGTTCTCTTATTTTGATGGATCTATGGGTAGTATCGGGGGGTATGAACCATGGTGAAGTTGGACTACAGTAGATATAATGCTAATATGAATTTGTAATGAGTTCACAACAGTACTTAATGTGATGATTTGTTTTATTATACTAACGTATCTCACGAGGGTTTTGTTAAGTTTTGTGTGATTGAAGTTTTCAAGTTTTGGGTGAGATCACGATGGATGAAGGAATAAGGAGTGGCAAGATCCTAAGCTTGGGGATGCCCGAGGCACCCCAAGGTAATATTCAAGGACTCCCAAGAAACTAAGCTTGGGGATGCCCCGGAAGGCATCCCCTCTTTCTTCTAACAACCATCGGTAATTTTACTTGGAACTATATTTTTATTCGTCACATGATATGCGTAAATCTTGGAGCGTCGTGTGCTTTTTTATTTTTATTTTAATAATGCATCATGCTGGTATGAGATAGTCCTTGGTTGATTTATAGAATGCTTCATGCACTTCACTTATATTTTTTGAGTGTGGCTTTATAGAATGCTTCATGTGCTTCACTTATATCATTTGAAGTTTGGATTGTCTGTTTCTCTACACATAGAAAACCGCCATTTGTAGAATGCTATTTTGCTTCACTTATATTTGTTAGAGCGTGGGCATATCTTTTGTAGAAAGAATTAAACTCTCATGCTTCACTTATATCTATTTAGAGAGCCAACAGGAATTGGTCATTCACATGGTTAGTCATAAAATCCTACATAAAACTTGTAGATCACTGAATATGATATGTTTGATTCCTTGCAATAGTTTTGCGATATAAAGATGGTGGTACTAGAGTCATGCTAGTGAGTAATTGTGGATTGGTAGAAATACTTGTGTTAAAGTTTGTGATTCCCGTAGCATGCACGTATGGTGAACCGTTATGTGATGAAGTCGGAGCATGATTTATTTATTGATAGTCATCCTTTGTGTGGAGGTCGGGATCGCGCGATGGTTAACTCCTACCAACCCTTCCCCTAGGAGCATGCGTGTAGTACCTTGTTTCGATGACTAATAATTTTTTGCAATAAGTATGTGAGTTCTTTATGACTAATGTTGAGTCCATGGATTTTACGCACTCTCACCCTTCCACCATTGCTAGCCTCTCTAGTACCGCGCAACTTTCGCCGGTGCATTAAACCCACCATATTCTCTTCCTCAAAACAGCCACCATACCTACCTATTATGGCATTTCCATATCCATTCCGAGATATATTGCCATGCAACTTCCACCGTTCCGTTTATTATGACACGCACCATCATTGTCATATTGCTTTGCATGATCGTAAGATAGCTAGCATGATGTTTTCATGGCTTGTCCGTTTTTTGATGTCATTGCTACGCTAGATCATTGCACATCCCGGTACACCGCCGGAGGCATTCATATAGAGTCATATTTTGTTCTAGTATCGAGTTATAATTCTTGAGTTGTAAGTAAATAAAAGTGTGATGATCATCATTATAGAGCATTGTCCCATGTGAGGAAAGGATGATGGAAGCTATGATTCCCTCACAAGTTGGGATAAGTCTCCGGACTTTACAAATAAATAAAAGAGGCCAAAGAAGCCCAAATAAAAAAAGAGGCCAAAGAAGCCCACCAAAAAAATGAGAGAAAAGAGAGAAGGGGCAATGCTACTATTCCTTTTTCCACACTTGTGCTTCAAAGTAGCACCATGATCTTCATGATAGAGAGTCTCCTATATTGTCACTTTCATATACTAGTGGGAATTTTTCATTATAGAACTTGGCTTGTATATTCCAATGATGGGCTTCCTCAAATTGCCCTAGGTCTTCGTGAGCAAGCGAGTTGGATGCACACCCACTTAGTTTCTTTTTGAGCTTTCATACACTTATAGCTCTAGTGCATCCGTTGCATGGCAATCCCTACTCACTCACATTGATATCTATTGATGGGCATCTCCATAGCCCGTTAATACGCCTAGTTGATGTGAGACTATCTCCTTCTTTTTGTCTTCTCCACAACCACCATATTCTATTCCACCTATAGTGCTATATCCATGGCTCACGCTCATGTATTGCGTGAAAGTTGAAAAGGTTTGAGAATACTAAAGTATGAAACAATTGCTTGGCTAAAACCGGGGTTGTGCATGATTTAATACTTTGTGTGATGAAGATGGAGCATAGCCAGACTATATGATTTTGTAGGGATAACTTTCTTTTAGCCATGATATTTTGAGAAGACATGATTGCTTTATTAGTATGCTTGAAGTATTATTGTCTTAATGTCAAATGATAGACTATTGCTTTGAATCACTCGTGTATTAATATTCATGCCATGATTAGATTATATGATCAAGATTATGCTAGGTAGCATTCCACATCAAAAATTATCTTTTTTATCATTTACCTACTCGAGGACGAGCAGGAATTAAGCTTGGGGATGCTGATACGTCTCCGTCGTATCTATAATTTTTGATTGTTTCATGCCAATATTCTATAACTTACATATACTTTTGGCAACTTTTTATACTATTTTTGGGACTAACATATCGATCCAGTGCCCAGTGCTAGTTCCTGTTTGTTGCATGTTTTTTGTTTCGCAGAATATCCATACCAAACGAAGTCCAAACACGATAAAAACTTACGCAGATTTTTTTTGGAATATATGTGATTTTTGGGAAAAAGAATCAACGCGAGACAATGCCCGAGGGGTCCACAAGCCATAGGGGCAGCGCCCCAGGGGGTAGGGCGCGCCCTGGACCCTTGTGGTCACTCCGTAAGGCGGTTGGTGCCCTTCTTTCTCCGCAAGAAAGCTAATATCCGGATAAAAATCGTGTTAAAATTTCAGCCCAATCGGAGTTACGGATCTCCGGGAATTTAAGAAACGGTGAAAGGCCAGAATCTGGGAAGGCAGAAACAGAAGGAAACAGAGAGAGAGATCCAATCTCGGAGGGGCTCCCGCCCCTCCGCTGCCATGGAGGCCAAGGACCAGAGGGGACACCCTCCTACCATCTAGGGGGGAGGTCAAGTAAGAAGAAGAAGGATGGGGGCTCTCTCCCCCTCTCTCCCGGTGGCACCGGAACGCCGCCGGGGCCATCATCGTGACGGCGATCTACACCAACAACTTCGCCGCCGTCATCACCAACTCTCTCCCCCTCTATGCAGCGGTGTAACACCCCTTCTCCCCACTGTAATCTCTACTTAAACATGGTGCTCAACGCTATATATTATTTCCCAATGATGTATGGCTATCCTATGATGTTTGAGTAGATCCGTTTTGTCCTATGGGTTGATTGATGATCATGATTGGTTTGAGTTGCATGTTTTATTATTGGTGTTGTCCTATGGTGCTCTCCGTGTCGCGCAAGCGTGAGGGATCCCCGCTGTAGGGTTTGCAATATATTCATGATTCGCTTATGGTGGGTGGCGTGAGTGACAGAAGCACAGACCCGAGTAAGTAGGTTGTTTGCGTATGGGAATAAAGAGGACTTGATACGTTATAATGCTATGGTTGGGTTTTACCTTAATGATCTTTAGTAGTTGCGGATGCTTGCTAGAGTTCCAATCATAAGTGCATATGATCCAAGTAGATAAAGTATGTTAGCTTATGCCTCTCCCTCATATAAAATTGCAGTAATGATTACCGGTCTAGTTATCGATTGCCTAGGGACAAATAACTTTCTTGTGACAAAAAACTCTCTACTAAGACTAACTTAGTTGTTTCTTTATCTAAACAGCCCCTAGTTTTTATTTACGTGCTCTTTATTTTCTTGCAAACCTATCCTATCACACCTACAAAGTACTTCTAGTTTCATACTTGTTCTAGGTAAAGCGAACGTTAAGCGTGCGTAGAGTTGTATCGGTGGTCGATAGAACTTGAGGAAATATTTGTTCTACCTTTAGCTCCTCGTTGGGTTCGACACTCTTACTTATCGAGAAAGGCTACAATTGATCGCCTATACTTGTGGGTTATCAATGGCACCCGTGGATTCGGTCAGCCATGGAATGTGTTTGAATGGTGGAGGGGGAGTAAAATTTCAATTCTGTTTGGGAACCGCCAATAATGTGTTTAGCATGGAAGATATTGAAAACTCTGTTGTGACATTGACAGGAAAAGTATACCACTCAAAATTACATATTCATCTCTTTTTTAAACAATGAGCTCTGGCACCTTTGCAAATCCCTGCTTCCCTCTACATAGGGACAATCTATTTACTTTTATGTTATTTACTTTTCATGTCGAGTCAACTTCTTATTCTAACCTCAGTCTATTAGTTGGCAAGCATCATGTGGTGGAGAAAGATCCAAACACATATATCCAGTCAAATATATTTGATCATGATTAATTATTGTTGACAATTATCTTCATGATCAGTACGTTGGGAGGCGAAACATTAAGCCCCTATCTTTCTTCGTGTTTGATGGATGTTGTTTGTTCTATAAATATGATTTGAGTATTAGCAATCATGGAAGACTATATGATAATTGAGTATGTGAAGCTCTCACTTAGAATTTGCTCAAAATATGGTGCATTGAAATTGTTTGGTGACTAAGAACATAGGTTGTTAAGTTTCAAGAGAATGCATTGTTGGAACCATGACATGTGAATTGATTGCTACTCTATCATGATGATTTTTATGAGAAACAATTGTTGGTTATGATCCTAGAAAAGTGACTGGAAAATTATCGATGATCAAAATTATTCACTATGCTAGCATTCACACTTCATAAATTACTTCTTTTATCATTTACCTACTCGAGGACGAGTAGGAATTAAGTTTGGGGATGTTGATACGTCTCCAATGTATCGATAATTTATGAAGTATTCATGCCATATTTGCCTATGTTTACAATACTTTTATTTGGTTTTGATTCACTTATATGATTTATTTAGAACTAACCCGGACTGACGCTGTTTTCAGGATCATTACCGTGGTGTTGTTTTTGTGTAGAAAATAAAAGTTCTCGGAATCGCCCGAAACTTTTTTATGATTTTTTCTGGAGAAAATAAGAAATATCGGAGCAAAGAACCACCGGAGGGGAGCCACCTGTGGGCCACAAGCCAATAGGCACGCCCACCCCCTGGACACGCCCTGTTAGCTTGTGGGGCCCACGTGGCTCCGGTTGACGTGATTCCAACGCTGAAAATTCCTATAAATCCAGAAACCTCCGAAAGTTAACCCAGAACTTCCGCTCCACCGCCGCAACTCTCTGTATCAAATCAAAACCCATCTGGAGCCTTTCCGGTACCCTGCCGGAGGGGGAAATCATCACCGGTGGCCATATTCATCATCCTGGCGGAAGCCGTGACGAGGAGGGAGTAGTTCACCCTCGGGGCTAAGGGTATGTACCAGTAGCTATGTGTTTAATCTCTCTCTCTCTCTCTCTCTCTCTCTCTCTCTCTCTCTCGTGTTCTTGAGATGGCATGATCTTGATGTATCGCGTGCTTTGTTAATATAGTTGGATCATATGGTGTTCTTCCCTTGCTATCTTGTTGTGAGAATTGAATCTTTCCCTTTGAGAATTTTTTATGTCGGATTGAATATTAAATTTGAGATCACTTGTTGTATGTCTTGCATGTGGATACTCGTGGTGAAAATGGGTTGTTCTATTGATTCACTTGACATATGTTTTGGTACTCAACTTGCGGATTCCGGTGACCTTGGGGGATCTATGCATAGGGGTTGATACATGTTCTTGTCCTACTTTCTCTGATATAAATCTTGGGGTACTCTTGGAAGTTCTTTGTGTTGGATTGAATATGATGAATCTAAAATTGTTTGATGCATGCAAATAATTAACCCACGGATACTTGAGGTGACATTGGAGTATCTAGGTGACATTAGGGTTGATTGATATGTATCATAGGTGTTATTTTACTACGAACTCTAGGGCTGTTTGTGACACTAATAGGAATAGCTCAAAAGATAGATCAGAAAGAATAACTTTGAGGTGGTTCTAGTACCTACACCAGTTTCATCTTATGTGCTCTACTACTTATGAACTTTGGAGTGATTCTTTGTTGCACGTTGAGGGGTGATCATATGATTCTATTATGTTAGATTGTTGAGAGATTGCACTAGTGAAAGTATGAACCCTAGGCCTTATTTCTGTAGGATCGAAAGTATGTCTAGAGGGGGGTGATTAGACTACTTGACCAAATAAAAATTCTACCTTTAGTTGTGGGCAGAATTTAGCAGTGATAGCAAGTCAAGCACACCCTACACATGCATTTCTAAGAGTATAGCAGCGGAAAGTAAAGACAAGCACATATAATAGAGGGTAGGATAGGAAGATCAAACGTAATTGTAGACATGAAGATTTTTCCCGTGGTTCCGATAGGTGGCGCTATCGTACATCCACGTTTATGGAGTCTTCAACCCACTGAGGGTAGCGGTCGCGAGAGTCCACGAAGGGCTCCACCCATAAGGGTCCACGAAGTAGCAACCTTGACTATTCCATAACGGCTTCCGTCCACAAAGGACTAGCCTCACTATGGGTAGATCTTCATGAAGTAGGCGATCTACTTGCCCCTACAAACTTCTTGGTTCAACTCCACAACACGAAGTAGGAGGCTCCCAAGCAACACCTAACCAATCTAGGAGGCACCACCCTCCAAAAGGTAATAGGCTTGATAGTGATGATGAACTCCTTGCTCTTGTGCTTCAAGATGATAGACTCCTCAACACACAATCACTCTCTCACAGATTTGGCTTGGTCGAAGAGATTGATTGGGTGGAAAGCAACTTGGGGAGGCTCGGTTGTACCGATCTGTTCAAAATGTGGCAACTTTCGGAATCTCGGTGACACCGATATAGGAATCTCGGTGGTACCAAAACGAGTGGCCGAGGGTAGTTTCCACACTCGGTGGCACTGATCCATAAAACTCGGAAATTCCAATTTTATAAACTAGGTCACCAGAAAGTTGGTCACCGAAACTCAGTTGCACCGATGCAGTCTCGGTTGTACTGAAATGTTAGGGTTTGGCTAGGGTTCTGTCTTGGGTAGAAAATCGATAGGGCCACATGAAAACTTGGTGGCACCGATTTTGTGGATTAGGGTTTTGATAGAGTATTCTTGTGGGAGAGCTTGTGGGTCTTTTTTGGTGGCTAGCACTTGTGCATGTGGAGCAATTTGTTCACCAACAATACCTTACCCGCTTTGAATAGTATTGGCTTTCCTATGGACTCAAAGTGATTTCTCACAAAGCAAAAGGAGAGTCTTCTAGCTTGAAGCTTTGCCAATCCATTCCTTGCATCTTGGGGTATCTCCTCACAATTTATAGCCATCCCATCATTGGACTTTTCCTGAAATATACTTAGTGGAAACATGAGTCCAATGACATATGTTGTTATTAATTACCAAAACCACCAAGGGAGCAAATGTGCTTTCAATGTCCCCCTTTTTGGTAATTGATGACAACGTATAGATCAAAGCTTCGACATATGATATAATCAATAAATAGAGTCATCGCTTTGAGAAGTAAGTGGTAAGCAAGAGCTCCCCCTAAATTTGTGCACTATTTTGAATTTGTGTTTGAATGCAAATGCACAATCGATTAGGTTCATGGGGCACTCTTCCATGTCACATACAACTTGGTGGTGTGCGAGAATAATATGAGTGAACAACATAGCACAACACATCAAGCAAGAAGTGAATGATCATCTCATAAGCATCTCAAAAGATAAGACATAGTAGCAACACATAAGAAGTGCATGATCAAACACCAACAAGTTTAACACAAACGAACAACCAAAGGATTTTAAAGTTTTGGAGAAGGATAAAAAGCAACACTCTCTCTCTCTCTCTCTCGAAGCCCTAATGATCTATACAACTTCTCCCCCTTTGACAACAAGTTACCAAAAAGTTCAAAGGTATAGGACTAATCGTCTCTCTGGGGCTGATATCCTCCGGTTGTTGATGTAGGAGTCGAGGGAACCGCATCTGCGAAGATTTCTTCCGATGTCATGGAAGGGGTTGGAGTAGACACTGGAGGTGCTGATGGAGCTGGTGGGACTGAAGGAGCTACAGCAGGTGCTGATGAGGATGGTCTCAACTCTGAAGCTGGCACTGTTGCAGATCTAGCTTTGGTCTTGAACTGAGTGCTGGTCCTGAGAGGGTGACTGTCATCCTCATCCTGATCATCATCATCCTTTGAGGTGTGGGGAAGGGGTACTGAGTCCACCTCCTTCTTGAGCTCATCAACTGTCTTAGTCAGCCCATCTACCTCGTTGTTCAAAGTATGAAGCTTGTCTTCAACAACCCTTTCCAGGCTCTTTTGGTTCTTCAGAATCTCAGTGATGTCATTCTGCATGCCTTGGATAGAGCTAACGACGAGGTCCATCTGCTCATTCCTTGTCCTTGGCACTGGAGCACTACTGACTCTGGCTGCCTCAGCTGCTGCCTGTGCAGTAGATGAAGTGGGATGATCTGGATCCATCACCACAACATTGTCCTCGAACTCAGGCTGTAGAGGCATATGTGGTCGATCAAGTGCATATACATTCTTTTCAAGCTTGGAGTTGATAAGCATTTGAATGTATGGAGCATATCCACATGATCTCTTCTGATCAGCAGCAGTCCTCTTCACAGTCTCTACTATCAAGTCCATGACCCTGAATCTGGTATGAAGGTCAATGTGATGCAGCATGTTGATGGAGTATCCTTGGATCATCTTGTCATCTCCTGACTTGGGCATCAAAGTATACCTCATGATGGTGTTGGTGGTGGTCAGTCCTGCCTGCAGATAGTATACTAAGCCAAACTTATGTGAATGCACATAGTCGGCAGGAATCTCCTTGTACATCGTTGCCATGCAATTATGATTCATCTTGGCCTCAGAGTACACATCCAAATCACCATCTTATACCTGTGGGGCTCCTAAGATGGTAGCCCACTCTTCAACTGTGGATTCATACCTGACACCTTCTATCATCCAAACAATTCTACCATCTCCATAAAAATGAACTGTGGAGTAGAATTGCATGATCATCTCATCATTCCAAGGGGTAAACTCTCTACCAACAAATGCATCAATGTCAATGGCCTTGAAGTTCTCTTGAACGTGGGGAAAATAATCTTCATTCTTCTTAATGTAGTCCCAGTCTGCATATCTCATATCACTGACAGCTGGGCTCTTGTGTAGCAAGACGGTCTAATAAAAATCTTGCTGCTCCTTGGTATGAAATCTAGGATCAACAACAGTCCTTCTCCTGGAGGCATAAGGGCCATTTGCTCTCCATAGCCTCAGCCCTGAGTCTTTCCTCTTCTTCATGTCCTCAGCTATAGGATGAGTATCATCATGAGCTGGCAGATGGGGTCTGAGCTTCCTTAACACAGAAACTTCTTCCTCTTCATCCATAGTGGAAGATCTCTTGTTCTTGGCAGCAAGAGGGATATCTCTGGTGGTCCTCTTGGGCTTCTTGGGTGTTGAAGGCTTCTTGGGAGCAGACTTGGTGCTCTTAGCTGGTGCATCCTTGGGCATAGCATCTGCCAACAATTTCTTCTTCTTCTTGGGAGGAGCCTTGGCAGCTGGCTCTTCCTCTTCTTCAGCTTCTTCTGGATCTTCATACATGGAAGTAGGTATTCCAACAACATGAACAATTCTGTTCCTGCTTCCCTTCTTCTCAGCTGGCTTCTTGGGTATAGAGCTCCTGGCTGGCTCTATGGACATGGTTGCCCTAGCACTCTCTGGTGCTCTCACAGCCTCAAAACTGGCATACTCCTTCCTGACAGGCCTCCTAGATGAGGTGGCCTCAGATGCAGACTTCTTGGCAGCTTTGTCTGCTTTGTCTTGCCTTTGCTTGGCAAGAACCTCTTCTGGCACAAAATCAGAGTCCTCTTCATCTGAGTTCAATTTCCTCCTAGCTCTTGTAGCAGCCTTGGGCAACCCATGAGAACTTGGGGTGCCTGGATCTTCTGAAGATGAGCTAGGCTCAGGACTAGTGACTAGATTTGCATCAATGCTAGGCTCTCTGGAGTCATTCTGACTATCACCTGAAGCTGACATACTGTCTCTGTGAATGGAGCATAGAAGAGCAGAAAGGTTGAGCATCACAGAAGCACAGACATTTTCCAAAATATTTAAACTCAGAAACTTTGGGTATGAACTACTACAAAATATATTTCGGTACCACCGGGTTGAAATTTTCGGAGTCACCGAGACTGACCACTTGCTTAACAGAAACTTGGGTAGCCTTTTCGGTGTAACCGAAAAGAACTACTCAGTCTCACCAAAGTGGTTCTCAGAAACCCTGAAAACTGAATCGGTGGAACCGATTCTATCAACTCGGTGTCACCGAGATGCATGTTGCGGGAGTTCAGATCCAGAATCTCCTCGTTTTCTAATCTATGGATGATTCTTGTGGAATAGAAAGATTGCACACTATGGATTGTAGATGTAAGTAACCTAATGCGCATGAATCGGATAGAGGAGCGCACAAGGGGCCGGATTCATACCCTAGCTTGGTGATGAATCCGCTAGGCGACGGCGGTGGTGATTTCCGTCGACGGCGTGGATCCCAACGGCGAAGGCGCTCAGGGAGGCAAGGGCGACGACCAAAGGGTCCTGGTGCGGCAGCTTAGGGTTGGGGACTTGGCGTTTGAAGATTAAATTTCAAAACGTCGGGTCCGCCGGATTAAGCACCCTTCACTGTCGGTGTCAGCGATACTAAAATTTTGGTGTCACCGAGTTCCTCTACTGTCAGTTGATAGGGAAACTCGGTGAAGCCGAGATTATGGTGTCAGTGGTACCGAGGTGCAAAGACAGATCAACCCTAGGCATTCGGTGGAACCGATATTTTCTGGTTGGTTACACCGAGTTGCACTTTAGGGAGGTTTTGGAGGTCAGCCTTGACGAAACGGTACTCCGAGTGCTCCTCACACAGAGGGTTCGACAAGTGCTTGTTCAAGTTTTTGTGATGTAGCATGAATAGAACTTGAGGTGACAAAGCATAGATAGCTAGAGAGGGGTCCTAGGCATTCTTGTATATCCAATTGGCAAAAGAAGAACAAAAGCCAAATAGCTACAGTTGGATATCCTCGAATGAATAAAGATATGCATACCAACATGCTCACACAATAAGATATCAAATGAAATCATGGCAAACATGCACAAACATTCTAGCATCTATCAAGCACTTGGGCGAGGACGTAGTCATCTATATATGAGTATATTGACTTAGGAGCCAAGTAAGAATACTTGATCATAGGTCATAGGTCATACTCATCGTTTAAGCACAAGTGGGGTTGCCACTTTTACATAAAGCATTTAATGTTGTCACATTCTAAGAGATGCTTTAACTCAAGTCTTAGAGTAAAGCTCCCCCTTGATGTGACATCCCCCCTAAGAGGGATAAACTAACCTTGGGTTTTGTCGTAGAAGACTTCATGTGAGTGATGTAGTGGTGGATGCTCATAGTTGATGAAGATCATCTTGAGTTGGGAGAAATCCTTTTTCTTTCTTACTCTCCTCGCCTACACGGGTTAGTCCCAAACACAAGAGACAAATACAAGGATATCTATGGACATGGAGTGCAAAGCATACATGATGATGTCCATGGATTCATTAATTACCTTGTCCCTTGCTTACCTTGAGGGATGTGTGACTCCTTGAACTATTGCATAATGTTGATGTTGATTGCAACTAGTCTTTGCCAATAATAAATGTGAGTGAATTTCATTGGCGGAGTCACCCCTCAAGAACTTCTCTAGTTCTTCTTCTTGGGGACCCACATCAAGTTGATGGGAATCCTCGGTGTTGAAGTGGCACTGGTAGAAGTTGAGCTTGTAGAAGCCTTGGGAACCCACTTGACCAAAGCTTGGGATTCATCTTCATATGAGTCAATCTCCTCTTGAATCTTGTCCTTGCCCTTGAGCTTGTGATCTTGTGGTGGAAGGTCATCTTGACATTTTGTTCCCTTGGGAAGAGTATGTTCATACTTCTCCCTTTGAGAAACAAACTTGGGCTTGGGGTATGGACCTTCTTCCCATTCAACTCCATTTGCGTTGAACTAGCCAATGCCATGGTTCTTCCGGTATCCTCCGTACTTGCGTACAATTTCCTCAAATTGCTTACATCCCGCAAGACTTTTGTATATACCTTTCTCTATAATCCCTTTCAAAAGATCATTTTCTTGCTCAAGTGTAACTTGGCTAAGAGAGTCGTTAGTGGGATCAATAGAAGTACTAGAAGCAATATCATTGGATTTATCATTTTTATTGCTACTAGTTGAAGAACCTTTCTTGCCTTTGTTACTAGATTGCTTAGTCTAAACTTGTGGAATAAATGTAGACAAGAGTAGTCGTTTGGCTAGATAAGAAGAAGTCTTCTTTCGGAGATCGTCATTGATTGCTTTAAGAAACTCATGCTCTTGCTCCAAATTGAGCTTCTCGAAGCGTAGCTTCTCATGAGTCCTTACAAGCTCTCTATGATCTTCTAAAGTAGATTCATGAGCTAACTTAAGAGTGTTTAATTCTTTAGTTAGTCATTCTATTTCCTTCTTATCATCATCACACGACTTATCTTGACTAGCATGATCATTGTCTAGCTCATTTTGACTAATATCACTAGTTTTGTCAAATAGCAAGTCATCATCTCCAAGTAGGTCATCTTCATCACTATTAAAATCAAGAAACTCGGGGTGTGATACCTTGGGGCCTTTAGCCATGAAGCAACTTCCACTCCCTTCATTTGGTGAATCAAATATGTCGTAGGAGTTGGAGGAAACGAGTGCAAGTCCGGCAACACCTTCATCTTGACTATAGTTGGAGTCGGAGTGATAGCTTCTCTCGGAGTGGTCGTCGGAATCGGATCCGGAAACCCATTCACCAACATGAGCTTGATGTCTTCTTCTTGAGTAGCTCTTGGTGTATTTGTCCTTCTTCTCCGAATCCCTACTTCTCCTTGAGGGTCTTCGTTCATAACGATCATCTCTACTCCTTCTCTCTCTTCGTGGTGACTCATCTCTTGAGCTCTTCCTTGTAGGTGACTCTTCCCTTCTTTTGTGGGGGGGGGTGCACTCATGGAGTAGTGTCCGAGCCTTCCACAATTGTAACAATTCCGATCACGACTAGATGAACGTTTTTCTTCATATCTTGAGCTGGAGATCCACTCTTTGCCTCTACTCTTGTAGAACTTGTTGAATTTCTTGATCATGAGGCTTATCTCTTCATTGGTAACAAGGTTGTCGCTTGAAGAAGCGGGAGCATCACTTGTGGCTTTGTAAGCACCGCTAGACTTGTTGTGAAGTTCTTCCTTGTCTTTAAGTGACATCTCATGAGCAACAATTCTACCAATGAGTTTCGTAGGCTTGAGATCTTTGTAGTTTGGCATCATTTGGATCAATGTGCATACGGTGTCATACTTTCCATCCAAAGCTCTAAGTATCTTCTTGATGATGAATTTGTCGGTCATTTCTTCGCTTCCTAAGCCGGCAATCTCATTGGTGATGAGAGCAAGCCTAGAGTTCATCTTCGCGACTCCTTCACCATCCTTCATCTTGAACTTGTCAAGTTGACTTTGAAGCACATCCAACTTAGATTCTATGATGGAATCGGTACCTTCGTGCATATCAACCAAAGTATCCCAAATTTCCTTTGCATTCTCAAGACGGCTGATTTTGTTGAATTCTTCAGGGCATAGGCAGTTGAAAAGAATGTCACATGCTTGAGCATTGTATTGCAACATCTTCAATTCATCCGCGGTCGCTTCACGATCCAGTTCCTTTCCATCACCAAAGAATTCACCTTGCAAGCCAACATGAACAACAGCCCAAACGACGGGGTTATGACCAAGAATATGCATTTTCATCTTATGCTTCCAAGTAGCAAAATTAGTACCATCAAAGTACGGACCTCTATGGTGGTAACTTCCCTCACTAGAGGCCATACTCTCCTAGGTTGTGAAACCAATGCAATGGAGACCAATGCTCTGATACCACTTGTAGGATCGAAAGTATGTCTAGAGGGGGGGTGATTAGACTACTTGACCAAATAAAAATTCTACCTTTTCCCAATTTTAGTTGTGGGCAGATTTTAGTAGTGATAGCAAGTCAAGCACACCCCACACATGCATGTCTAAGAGTATAGCAGCGGAAAGTAAAGACACGCACATATAATAGAGGGTAGGATAGGAAGATCAAACGCAATTGTAGACATGAAGATTTTTCCCGTGATTCCGATAGGTGGCGCTATCGTACATCCACGTTCATGGAGTCTTCAACCCACGGAGGGTAGCGGTCGCGAGAGTCCACGAAGGGCTCCACCCATAAGGGTCCACGAAGTAGCAACCTTGACTATTCCATAATGGCTTCCGTCCATGAAGGACTAGCCTCACTATGGGTAGATCTTCACGAAGTAGGCGATCTCCTTGCCCGTACAAACTTCTTGGTTCAACTCCACAACACGAAGTAGGAGGATCCCAAGAAACACCTAACCAATCTAGGAGGCACCACCCTCCAAAAAGTAATAGGCTTGATAGTGATGATGAACTCCTTGCTCTTGTGCTTCAAGATGATAGACTCCTCAACACACAATCACTCTCTCACAGATTTGGCTTGGTAGAAGAGATTGATTGGGTGGAAAGCAACTTGGGGAGGCTAGAAAACAAGATCCATATGGTTAGAGTGGATGATCTTGATCTTAACACAGGGGTAGGTGGTTCTCTCTCAGAAATTTGAATATGGGAAGTGTTGAACTGTTCTGAGTGCTTCTCTTATGAGTGGGATGTGGTGGAGGGGTATATATAGGCATCTCCAAAAATCCAACCGTTACAACATTATTGACCATCTCGGTGAAACCGAAGCAAAATTCGGTTGTACCGATCTGTTCAAAATGTGGCAACTTTCGGAATCTCGGTGAGACCGATATAGGAATCTCGGTGGTACCGAAACGAGTGGCCGAGGGTAGTTTCCAAACTCGGTGGCACCAATCCATAAAACTCGGAAATTTCAATTTTATAAACTGGGTCACCAGAAAGTTGGTCGCCGAAACTCGGTTGCACCGATGCAGTCTCGGTTGTACCGAAATGTTAGGGTTTGGCTAGGGTTCTGTCTTGGGTAGAAAATCGGTAGGGCCGGATGAAAACTTGGTGGCACCGATTTTGTGGATTAGGGTTTTGACAGAGTATTCTTGTGGGAGAGCTTGTGGGTGTTTTTTGGTGGCTAGCACTTGTACACGTGGAGCAATTTGTTCACCAACAATACCTTACCCCCTTTTAATATTATTGGCTTTCCTATGGACTCAAAGTGATTTCTCACAAAGCAAAAGGAGAGTCTTCTAGCTTGAAGTTTTGCCAATCCATTCCTTGCATCTTGGGGTATCTCCTCACAATTTATAGCCATCCCATCATTGAACTTTTCCTGAAATATACTTAGTGGAAACATGAGTCCAATGACATATATGTTGTTATTAATTACCAAAACCACCAAGGGAGCAAATGTGCTTTCAATTTCCAAGCATTAATATACAATTTTTCTTGTTGTTTACTATTTGTTACCTTGCTGTTTTTATATTTTCAGATTACAAAAACCTATATATACCATCCATATTGCACTTGTATCACCATCTCTTCGCCGAACTAGTGCACCTATGCAATTTTCCATTGTATTGGGTGTGTTAGGGACACAAGAGATTTCTTGGATTTGATTGCAGGGTTGTTTGAGAGAGACCATCTTCATCCTACACCTCCCACGGATTGATAAACCTTAGGTCATCCACTTGAGGGAAAATTGCTACTGTCCTACAAAACTCTGCGCTTGGAGGCCCAACAGAGCCTACAAGAATAAAGTTGTGTAGTAGACATCAGATAGCCATATGCTTAGTCTGATAATCGTTGTCACCATGTTGGGTACCGTTATATTGTAGTTATTGCTTAGCCTTGCTATGGTAGACGTGGATTGAGTTTTTGTGTGATACATGGAAGTTGTGAGCGAAATTTAAGTACTGAATAAAGTAACTGCATGCATTTTATTGTATCCTCCGGGAGGCTCTGCAATATTAATGTTTAATTAATGAATCATCTGGGCGAAATGGTTTGTTGGGACCAGTCGGCAAGTATGTATCCTCTGGGAGGCTCTACATTACTCAGGAACGATGGGGAATGCCGCCCAGGTTTAAAAAGGTTAAACATGTTTTATATCAAGTGGCTTCCATGCGCAACCACTAGCTATATGGAGTATGTCTTAGTTGAGTAGGTTGTGGGAGCCTCGCCTGGGCATAGCTAGAATATGTAGATATGAGTAGGTGTACCGGCTGCAGTTGGGTGGAGGTGTCTGCTTCTGAAAGGCTTTGTCTCAATTCGGGTTGAGTCTAGTGGGCAAAGTGTGCAAACTCTACAGAGTGTAAAAGCTAATCATGATTAGTCGTGTCCCCTGTTATAGATAATTTTGAGCAACTGTACTTGAAACCTCTCGAAGATCTTATCATCTCAAGATACTTAAATGTGAAGTGGGCTTAATTATACCTATGATCCTCGGAGCATCTCATAGGCGGGTTAAATTGGAGGCGGTATAGTTTAACTATATATCAATTAGAGTGTAGTAAATGTTAAATACTTTCTTTTGTCCTACCCTCCCGTGGCATCATGGTCCTAATGAAAACTAAGGGTAGTTAAGACGCTCCTTTTAATAGAGCATTGGAACAAAGCATTAACACACAGTGATACATGAACTCCTCAAATTGCAGTCATCCCCGTAAAGTATTCGAATTATTGTCTCCTTGGGGTCTAGGGTTTAGAATAATAACAGGTGCATAATAGGTTCAGATCTGAAATCATGACACTCGGGCCCTAGTGACAAGCATTAAGCATAACAAAATTATAGCAGCATCAATCTCAGAACATAGTGGATACTAGGGATCAAGGCCTAACACATTGACAATGATTACATATGAAATCTCATCTACCTCCAGTATGCCTACAAAGGAATTATTTGCACATGGATGTGAGCATCATGACGACAGCTATTCCTCTTTCTGGAGCCACGAACGGACTCCAGATTAGGGATCTCGACGAAAAACAAGAGGTGGCGTCGGCTCCGTATGGTAAAACACGATGCAACTTTCTCTCTGATTTTTTTTCGGGAGGATGTGAATTTATAGTGCTGGAATGAGGTCGAGACAAAGTTCCGGAGGCCCACAATCTCAGGTGGCGCGGCCGGGGGGTTGCCGTGCCCCTGCCCTTGTGTGTCTTCTGCAGTATTTCTTTGATCCAATATTTTTGATTTATTCCAAAACAAATCTTCAAAAATCCCGTCCAATTTCGAGAACTTTGTTTCTGCACAAAAACAACACCATGTCAGTTCTGTTGAAAACAACATTAGTTCGTGTTAGTTTCACTCAAATCATGCAAATTAGAAGTCAAAACAAGAGCAAAATATTTTGAAAAAGTAAATGCGTTGGAGACGTATCAGTTCAAAAAATAGTTAGTGATATTATACAAAACACTCTTCAATCAAAATGAAAAAATGCAATCAACCCCATGTTGATGCCTGCCTCTTCTCTCCTCCCTAACTCCCCAAGAGGTGGTGGCCGTGCAACCTGTCATGGGTGAAGCTCCGGGAGGACCTCGCCATATCGGCTCGAGCAGAAGCAGCAGGTGCGGTGAGCCGCAACGTCTGTGGTGAAGCTTTGAGCAGTAGCAGGTGTGGAGGTCCATCGTCCGTTTGGGAGGCAGGGCGTTGATCCGCTGGCATCAGTTTGGCTGTGCGCGACGTGTGTAGGCGCTCGAGGGACCTTACTCCTAGCCACGCTGCGTGTGCAGTTGATGGAGCTCGCGGTCGTGTTTGGCGACCCAAGTGCGGTTGCGGTTTACGACCCAACCCCACACCCCTAAGGAGGTGAACCCGACCTTCTCAAGCAAGGATGCACGAGGGGAGCGTCCACCGAGCACCAAGGGCAACTGCGACCACGCCGGAGCAACAGTCGGGCAGGGACGAATCTCAACGAATCTGGTGTTGCGCGGGGCAGGTGAGGCAAGTGTCACTGAATCCAGTGCGGGGCACCACGACGGCGGCGGGAGGACCAAGGAGGCGGTGACGGCGTTGGAAGAGAGGGGAAACGCGCGTGGGTTGTATTTTAGGATTTTTTTTCAGGTGGGAGTTTTAAGCAAAAAATAACCACTCTAACACAGTTTCTAGGCGACATTACGCCACGTAAGCAGAAAACGGGACCCACCTGTCATAAACACGTTCAAACGAGCCTAATTCGTCGTTCAATGTTATTTGCCGAAAGATTATGCGAGACATGGTACTTTCTATCGAAAAATTGTAAACATGTGTTTTCTGATAATTTAGCCTTTTAATGTGATGTGTTCTTGCAATTAATTTGTGCATTCTTTTTTTATGGGGTAATTAATTCTTGCATTCGCTTGTAACATTGAATTTATAAGTGTTTGTAGATATGTGCATCGAAATTAAAATTCATAATGCATGCTCGGTCAGATGTAACCCTGTAGGGAAAAAGGTCACGATACAGAATAATGCGTGCCACCTTCAATATTTTGTACTGGCAAAAGAAGCAACCGAGGCTTCAAAAGGTCATGACACGCCGGTACCACACAGGATCACCAGTTTCTGCCTGGGCTAGACTAGAAATGCTGCTGCTACACTTGATTCCAGCCTCTCATCGTAATGCGGCACTAGTGCAGTAGCCTCCTTTTTACTGGCGTCCAGTTTTTGCTCTTTTTTCTTGGACGGAGAAAGAAGAAAAGAAGGGAACGGAATAGCGAAACTGCATACAGCTCATTCATGCCATATGGGCAGCTGGGCGTGGGCGAGGCAGATGCCGGCACGGCAGCCTCATCCCACATGACGCCCATGTTCGAGGGCCCCACCTCCGCGTAGTCTATTCTGATGTCTCCTGGCCTCCATCAGTCCCCATCTGGATGCCTACCTGCCGGTGGCGCCGCGTAAGCAAGCGCTGCGTGGTTTTGGCTGTTCGGCCGCTCTGGACCGCGACTGCGCGGGCGTGGTCGAACCCACGCGTCTCCGCGCACCAGGTGCTGCGAGCCCGCGCCGCAGGAATGTGGCGTGGGACCCACGCTGCAGTGAACGAGTCGCCACGCGGATGGTCCGGCCGCCGACTCTCCGGCGAGGCGGTCCATCCAATCCATGGGCCGCACAAGCAAGTACAGCGCTATAATGACGGGCCTTTGTGCTGCTTGCTGGCTTGCACTTCGCTAAAAACCGCGTGCTAGCTACGTTGACGGTTCCTTGATTCCTTCCACCGCGTACGGTATTTTTTGCTACCCGACGAAGCAGTCGCATTTCATTTTTCTCTACGTGTTGCGGCTCATTCTCCTCGTGTACACAACGATGACGTACAAGCTTTTTCAAGGGCTTCAAACATAATTCCACGATGAAAAACGGAAATGCTAACGAACTGACGGTCTCTGTTGTTTTTTTCCCTAGGGAATGCTCACTAGTATGTTCGAACTGGTGTGTGAATCTCAAAGCAGGGACGTAGCAATTTTTGTTATTTCTCATGTATACTTTTCAAAGGAACAATTCAAACATTCGCTCACATACACCATCTAGAGATTATGGCTATGTGTAGCTTGGCACCATACCATGTAGCATGGAAATTTACGTATAAGTATGTATGGCAACTCTTCTGTGTAGCATAACAATTCGGCTGTTGCAGCATGCCAAAATTTTGAACATATGCGCAAATCTTCCTTTTTCTTTAGTCCGTCAACTCTCTCTGCTGCGTCATGACAAATTTCTAAAACACACGGCAATTTACTTTACCGCATCATGATAAATTCTTAACAATTACTCTCTCCGTTTATTTTTAGTCTGCATATAAGGTTTGGTCAAAATCAAACTTCATAAACTTTGACTAACTTTATAGGACAAAATATCAACATTCACAATATGAAATCAATATTACTAGATGAGACACGATGTTAATTTTCATAGCATATCGCTTTGGTATTGTAGATGTTGATAACTTTTGATATAAATTTGGTCAAACTTTGTATTGCTTGACTTTGATTAAATTTTATATGCACACTAAAAAGAAACGGAGGAAGTATTTCTTCTAGCATGACAATTTTTCTCTCTCACATGGCAAATCTTTACAAATATATTTGTTATAGCATGATAATTCATGGAAAAATATACGTGACATTTTTGAAAAATGTTACACGATGCAAAGAAAATGCTCATGGAATTCACCAAAGAAAAAATTACCATTCAAAAAAGTGCACGTTATACCTAAAACAAATGTTCACACGTTCCAAAATATATTTATGACATTTTAAAATGATTTTTTAACACAACAAAGACGCAGACGCTCATACATACGCACACACCCTCATTCCTATGTATGTATGCATGCACATCCTACTCCTATGAGCACATCTAAGAGACCGAGCCGACACATCATCTTGAGATTGACGAAGTTGTCATAGACACCTTCGTAGTCGACGGGAACGTCTCCTGCCACTGAACGCACGTCGACATTTTAGATAAACTTTTATACAATGTAAATAAATATTTGCATAGATTAAAAAAATGTTCCGTATCATCTAAAAAAATCCATGTGTATTTAAAAAAGTTTAACACATAATCGAAAACCCTGCAAAAAAGCACATATAAAAAAGTTCATAATATGTATTGAAAAATGTTAAACGTATAAAAAACGTCTTAAACAAATAAAAAATGAACAAATGTCTATTAAACAAATAAAAATAAAAACATATGTTTGAAAAAATGTTAATAATGTATTTAAAAATGTTAAACATGTATAAAACATTTCTTGACGTGTATACAAAAAATATGCAATGTGTATGCAAAAAAAATAGACATGCATTGAAAAAATAAAAAAAGGAAAAAGGAAAAGAAACAAAGAAAACCAAAGAAGAAAAAAACAATGCAAAACAGTGAAGGAACCAATAAAAATATCTTGCGCAACTATAGTATTGGGTTGGCCGAGTAGCTCCCATGGTGAACAGAAGTCAGAGAAAAGTATGGGGCCATCCAAGCCCATGAAAGAGGAGCATGTTGGCGAGAGAGAGAGAGATATAGGGCTCCACCGTCATCTCCAAGGAAAAAGAGGGAGGTTGTTTCACAAAAAAAAGGAAAAAGAGGGAGGAGGATGCAGTGAGTCTGTGGTCTTCACGTTCTAAGATTGGTTATCTACTTTTCTATTCTAGGCATATGCGGGAGGCCGAAAAAGGAGCCACCATTTTAGCTTCTCCCTTTTTCTTACTACTATCCTATGGCTCTCTACAATTCAACCACACATTCGCTTCCTCATAGTTCTCGCGGTTCGCTTCAGAGGTGGGAGCAATGCATGCGGAGTGAGTAGTTTTCGGGTGTTGGAGAAAGGAAGAAAAGAAGAACGAAGATCAAAGCGTTAACAAAGATTTTTGCATCACAAAGGTTGGTGATGCTCCGTTGGGGGACTTTTTTTCTACAAGTATAATAATCCCACCAATTTTGGTCCTTTTCTTCTTGATCTAGCAATTCAAGGTCGTGTTTGGATTGTCTTTATTCTAGGTCTCAAATAACTGGCAAATTTGTGCATGAATTAATTTAGCACGAGAGGGAAACTGAATTCAGAAGACAATGTCTAGCTTCGTTGGTGTTCTTGTCTCCGATCCATGGCTCCAGAGCCAGTTCACCCAAGTGCAGCTCCGAACGCTTCAAACAAAAGTAAGCCCTCCTTGAGGCCACTCTTGATGCATTTTGAAAAATCATGTTGTTTTCTTTGCATAACTGTGTAATCACAATGCTACCTCTTTTGTTCCATGGTATAGTTCACTTTCCCAAAGAGACCGGATGCCGAGCATGTAACTATAAAAGATTTGCCGCCGGTGATGGAGACGCTTAGGGGCATTCAGGAGGTTCTAACTGAGGAGGATATCACCAACCTTTTGAGCGAGTCTTACCCTGATATGGACCAGCCAATCGAATTTGAGCCGTTCCTTAGGGTACATTGGATCATCTTGGCATACCTTTTGTTGATTCCACATTTTCACTCATGTATGATTTTTTTGTTTGATGAGTGGTACAATCTTGCAATATGTTAGGAATACTTAAATCTTAAGGAAAAGGGAACCAGCAAATCGGGAGGCAAAAAGAACTTGAAGGGATCAGTGTCATTTTTGAAGGCGTCCACCACTACTCTCTTGCACGTAATTAATGAGTCAGAAAAAACTTCTTATGTCAATCATATCAATAATTTTCTCCGGGAGGACCCTTTCCTGAAGGATTTCTTGCCACTGGATCCAACATCAAATGATTTATTTAATCTTATTGGGGATGGTGTTCTACTTTGGTGAGATGTTCCTCTAAATGCTCGTTGCATTCTTTTAGTACCACAACATCTCAATTTTGATTTCTGTTAACAAATTTTCTAAGGCAGTTATTCCCTTACCTTATACTGAATCAGCAAGTTAATCAATGTTGCTGTTCCCGGCACAATAGACGAGAGAGCAATCAATACAAAGAAGGATCCGAATCCATGGGAGAGGAATGAGAACCACACTCTTTGTCTCAACTCTGCCGAGGCCATTGGTTGTACTGTAGTTAACATTGGGACACAGGATCTGATTGAAGCTAGAGTACGTTTCTATGTTTTTATTGCATCAACACAGTTCATTACTATGTTTTTATTGCATCAACAAAGTTCATTACTCTATTCCCCAAGTTCTTCTTTTTTGTTACTATCGAGCTTGATCTATGATTTTCCTTTTGTTCCTATTTAAGTTTGAACTAGCAAAACAGTATAGAAATCTGGAAACATGCTCTCGGTCCGCTTTATGACAAAGCACAAACCAAAGTACATGACCAAACGATACAAACTAGTGAGGGAGATCTCTTACACAACAAACCCGGGAATAGCTGGACAACCTAAAAGTACGCCACTATGTTACTGAAAGATAATATAGGTAGGCCTGAATACAACGTTAGGAGGGGAAACAATGCTACACATTGCGGTTGTCAAGTCCGAGACGGACAAGGGTCTTCACCCAGAATCCTGGCATGGAGAGAAGAACCACAATGACATCCTCCATAGAAATTCGACACCCGCAGGCGTTGGTGCCGTCGGCGCCAGAGCGTGGAGTTTTCACTCAGCAGCTCACCCATGCCACCATGATGCACCCAGAATCGCCGCGACGAGCACAAGACTCATCGTACGGATATGGACGACGCTAGTGGTCGCGACCGAGAATGCGCCCAGGGCACCCACCGCTACACCGCTCACCGCCCAGCTGACCAAGAGACATAGCAACCTCCGCCGCCATGATGCCCGCCAAAGAGCCAAACATGCGGACCACTATACTGGGCCGCCGCCCCGACATCCATGCCCCTAGACACTGCCAACCATCCATGTCACGACTACCCAACCATGATAGGAGTGAAAGGCACCTCCTTCCACCCCTAGCCTGGCATCAGTCACCGGGTCTGGGTCGGTGCCTCCACTCTAGGAAGAGCCCACACATGCCTCCTCATCCCATCCTAGTGGATCGGGGGAATACAACCCAGTGACTGCTGACGGACACCGTCGAGAAAAATCGAACGTCGTCATCCCCATGGCCACTGGTGCCGATCCGTACGATGGCCCGACAAAATCCGAAGAGCCCAACTCGGACAGACGTCACCAACAAGCAACAGACAAAAAGAGCACAATGCGAAGGTAACTAGCAGGACCAAGTCAGCCCCCCCCCCCCCCCCCGTACCTGCGCGTTGCCGGACGTCGCCCACCACCACGAACCAGATCCACGTCGCCCGCTTAAAACACCGGCGACCTGGATCACATCGCCACCAAACCACAACAGCACGCTGCCCCATCGCCGCCCAGAGGATCCCGAACAACGTTACCACCGTGCCACCAGGACCGAGCCCATCTTCACCTATCCGGAGTGGAAGCCCCAACTTGCCTTGGGCACAGATCTAGCGTGCCCGAGCACAAACCCTAGGTCAAAATGACCTCCGTCGCGCTGCTGTCCTGGACCTATGAGAAGGAGGATGCCACCAACGCTTGCACCCGGCCGTCAAACGCCAACCGCTACCCGAACCGCCACAGTTGCGTCGTCGACCGATGCAACCACCAAGAGCCAGCAAAAACGAACAGGGTAGGCTGTCGCAACGGTCGAGAGCTCCACCACGACCCAACCTACCACCAGACGGTCTAGCGCCGAAGCAGCCACACCAGGCCGCCGCTGCCGCGAACTGCGTCGTACCCCAGCCACCCAACAATAGATCCAGCCAGATATGGCCGGAGGTCGGCCCACGCATAGCCACCTGGAGGAAAACCACCCGTAGCCGCCGCACCTCGAGCGAGCCCTAGGACATCGACACACCACCACCTGACAACCACCCCGCCATCCCACAAGCCCCCCGCCGCACTGTTGTGCCCCACGGCAGCCAGCATCGCCACCCGAAGGCGCCATCTTGTGTCGGTCGCGCATCGGGCGGAGAGGAGGAGAGGCCCCGCCGCCACCGTACCAACCAGGCTTTACGTGTCAGGCGTCAGCGCCTGCTAGCGACGGCGGTGGGGGAAGGGAGGGAGGAGGGGGGCTGCCCCGGTGCCTAGAGTTTCATCCGCGTCGCTCGCTGAGGTTGGGTGGGGGAGTTTTTTTTGTAACAACCAGTCACCAAACAGAATAGAAGTTGAGTTGGTTTTCATGGAAGGGTTGACTAGGTTTTGCATATCTTGAAGTGCACAATGTACGCAATTGTAAACTTTATCAAATGAATCTTTGGGGATCATTCTATTTTGAGGCTCTTGACTTTTTTGGTATTGATAAATTCTTGGAAAAAAAAGTGTTATAACTACTCGAAACATAGCTGTGCTTTGCAACGAATCAAAACATTGCCGGTCATGTTAAGGCATGTAATTGGCTTGGTCCAGTTCACAAAATGATTTATACACAATGTCTCTCCAAGCACAAGTTCTATACTGTTAGTTTCCTTAAATGTTACATGCTTTTTTAGGAAGGTGGAAAAGAGAGCGTGCTTATTTTATTAAATTCTTAGAAGTTTTCTTTTGTTTCAATTTGTTTTTGTTGTCATAAATTTTCCAGAAAGGTGTTAAAGGGCGGTTGCTCGGTAAGTTAGATTGTTAGAATTTTAGGATGGTAGAAAAAAGAAATATCTAATGGGATATGGCGTAGCATCGCCATCTCACATTTTATGTAAGAGTAAATATGCTAGCAATATATTTACTAGTGTTAAATCCTTTTACTTTCTACCTCTGAAGTATATTTTCCTTTTTCAGCCTCATCTAGTTCTTGGTTTGCTATCCCAAATCATAAAGGTGTGTTTCCTACTAACCACCATTACTGACTGAGTTACTAAATAATTTTTAAGCAATATGTGTTACGTAGAACATTGATGAATGCTATCTTTCCAATATGTTTTGTTGGACTTCTCTCAGATACAACTCTTAGCTGATTTGAATCTGAAGAAAACACCTCAGTTGTTGGAGTTGGTGGCTGATGATAACAGCAAGGTTCGAATCATCAAGAGAACTTGTATGTACATGCTTGTTCATTAGCAAAGTCTGGATAATTATGTTACATGATGTTATACAGGAAGCAGAGGAGCTTGTCACCTTAGCACCAGACAAGATGTTGCTCAAATGGATGAACTTTCATATCAAGAAAGCAGGGTACAAGAAAACTGTAACAAATTTCTCCAGTGATGTTAAGGTATGTATATCAATTGTATTCATGGATTACACCTATTATAAGACAATACAGACCTGAAAATGCACAACCTCTAAGCAATTTTTTCACATCGACGGTAAATACTGTGACTTTTTTTTCTGCGGGAATAAACACTCTGACTTTTATGGCATGTTTATGTAGTACTGTTAAATCATTCTATGGTATTGACGACTTTTTCAGAAATGCTAATGCAAAAGATTTCATTACGCTATCATATGATGTATTTGCAGGATGGTGAAGCGTATGCTTACCTTCTCAGCGCCCTTGCTCCCGAGCATAGCTCAACGACCATGATAGAAATTACAGATCCTAAAGAAAGGGCAAAGAAAGTACTTGAAACTGCCGAAAAGCTTGATTGTACAAGATATGTAACATCTAAAGATATTGTTGAGGGTTCAGCAAATCTGAACTTGGCATTTGTTGCAGAAATATTCCAGCACAGGTACTGATCTCTCATTGTCCTCTCTTTTGATAAATCTGTTTTGGCCCCTTAGGTTTATGCAAGAAACTAAAAGAAATATAATCAGCTTGTGAGGATTTGTTCCACCTGTTATATGTGTCTTAAAACACAAAAAAATCAAAACAACTTTATAACTGTGGAAATGTCGATGTTTCAAACATTTCTCCAGGTTAGTGCATATTATGAAATGATTTAAAACTTGTGCAGAAATGGTCTATCATCGAACAATGTGGCTCATGTCGTCCAAAATACTCCTGATGATGTTAGGACCAGGTTTGTCCCATTTCCACCAGCAACTTAGCTTTGAAATATATATTTTTCATCTTACATAAGTTCATTTTCAGATCGGTTCTGCTGGTGGTGCTTGACAAAACAAAAAGCTACATTTCCTTGATTCTTTCTACCACGTATGGTATATTTTGCTATCTGATGAACCAGTCGCATTTGATTTTTCTCTACCTGCGACGATCTTTTGCAAGGGGTTCAAACAGAATTCCGCGTGAAAAACCGGAATAGCTAATGAGCTGACGTTCTCTAGAAGTGTTTTTTTCAAGGGAATGCTCTCTGGTATATTTGATCTCGTGTGCGAATCTCAAAGCAGTGACATGTAGCAATTTTTGTTGTTTCCCATGTACTCTTTTGAAGGAACAATGCAAACATCCGCTCACATACACCATTCAGAGAGAAGGACTCCATGTGTAGCATGGCACCCTACGATGTAGCATGTCAATTTACTTATAAGAATGTACGACAACTCTTCTGTGTACATGAAAACTCGGCCTATTGCAGTATGGCAGTTTTTTAAACATGTGGGCAAGTCTTCCTTTTTCTTTAGCCTGACAATTCTCTCTACTACGTCATGACAAATCCCTAAAACGTGCGGCAATTTACTCTACTGCAGCATGGAAAATTCTTAACAATTCTTTTTGCTAGCATGACAATTTTTCTCTTTCACATGGCAAATATTTTGGGTCGCGATAACGCCCACACATGTGGTGGGAGCAACATCCGCCCACACGCCTATAACACACAGACTGCGTTCACGTCACCGCATGCATGCATGTGCGAATCTTTTTGGATTTCCAGTTTTTAAAATGGTTTATCTCTTAAATGAAAAATCCGATTGAAGATCCGTTTTCACCATTAAATCCATCGCGACGAGATCTTCGAAACTAGATCACATATCAATATGTTTCGACGACTTTTTTTGGGGGTTAAAAGTTGCCATGTCTATTGCACATGAATTGCCATGGTGTTTACACTGAAGTTGCCATGATATGTTTCAGCTATTTTTTCTTCTACCTTTAAATGTAAATTTTGACATATTATAAAACGGAGAATTAAGAAACTAGACTTGCCATGAACCATAAACTAAAATTGCCATGGTGAATTACTTTTACTAAAAATTGACATGGTCAATTAATAAAAATTGCCGTAAAAAGTAGTTAAAAATATAACGGTAGCTTTAAATCTAGAAGAAAAAATAGATAGAACATGTCATGGCAACTTTAGTGTAAACACTATGGCAACTACAATGTAAACATCATGGCAACTTTTGCCCAATTTTTTTTTCTAGACTTGCCATGAACCATAAACTAAAATTGCCATGGTGAATTACTTTTACTAAAAATTGCCATGGTCAAATAATAAAAATTGCCGTAAAAAGTAGTTAAAAATATAACGGTGGCTTTAAATCTAGAAGAAAAAAATAGATAGAACATGTCGTTTGCTTGGATACCTCTCTAAGAGAACGTCAATGCGTTATTGGTGTTTAAAAAGAAAAGAAAGCGGTTCAAATAGTTTTCCATACAATAGAGCATTGATACTACATCCAACGTTTTTTCATACGACACTCATCCGAGTGCTCTATCCAGCCGTTCGTGTATTTGTTAAGTCATCTCATGGTGCCAAGCATGCATCGTATGCACATTTAGACAGAAAGGTCGCATGCTGTACTCCACGTGACATATCTACTTTGGTGTTGCAAAACAAATAAGTAAACTATAAAAAAGAATTAAAACAAGTACAACAACTAAATACATGACACAAAGGTAAAAAAATAATGTAAAAAGGCTCGATGATGAGCAGCAACTGGTCCTCGGGCTCAATTTGTCTAGGCTCATATATCAACCAAATGCGGGGAAAGGGTAAATGGGAGATTCGACAATTTCTTCGACAAGGCAAGTTCTTTGAAGAAAAATAGTACAGTTGAACAAAAAAATGCATGGCTGAATAGAAGACAAATTAAACAAATAACAATTTACTCCGAAGAAACATGCTAGTACGATCGCGACAAAGATAGGAGCAAGCTAGATAATAGAATAACTAGGTAGCAGTAAAGGTACTCAAGTCTAACAAATAGGCATATAACCTTAACTCCTTAAGTACAATGAGGAAAAATACAAATCCAAACATGAGCAGAACAGTGGAATAAGATAGTTCTTAGCATTGTCTTCACAAAAATCATAGAGAAGGTAGAAAAGGAAAATACTTTGCAACACATATAAATTACATAATGTAATTCAGAGCGAAGAAATCAAAACCGATAGCTCGTGGAGACAACGGTTTTTTCAGACATTTCAAGTTGCTGACACAACTGTAAGTCTGGTTGGAGGGGATGAGATTTAACTCAGAAGAAAAACTTGTCTTCACCCTATTCTCCTTGAGACAAGATCTCGAAGACCTCATCGAATCACTCGTGGTAGATTTTCAAGGTGATCTCTAGACCTTCACAAAATTGTTCGTAGGCAGTCCACAATTACTCTGGGATGTTCTTGAACAAACACCTAACTCTTTGGGTTTTTTCCTCACTTAGGTTCTCTTAGTCTCTTTGTGGGGGTGGGGTGTGAGGGTTGCATAGACAAACTCTTGTCTCAATTCACGCGAAGCAACAAACCATGTAAGAGTTAAGTAGGGGCCTATTTATAGCTGGTGGAGCAATCCAAGGGGCTGATGTGACCGTTGGAGACACACTTACAACGTCAGACAACCCGTGGCTAACGGTCGAATTTCAAATCAGGCTCACTTGAACTATCTTGCATAGCAAGACATCCAATTCGTCTGGGAGGAACTTAACTCCGATGTTCTAAAGACATTGAAACTAAATACCTCACTTCGAAGGAGATTTTCAAAGTCTTCACTCTCTAAAGAAATAGGTTTATGATTGAGCACACACACAAAGACTTCAAACTGACTCTCACTTTGACCCTTCTAAACAGTAGGGTTTTCCCTATCGACTAAATAGAACAAAATGGAACTAGTAAACAAAAGTCTGCATTCCAGCTTCATATTCCTCGCAATGGCATATGAAGGTTTTCAATTCTCCAAAAAATAATTAGGGGTCATACTCTTCGGTTAAACCAAATCCTCAGGGACTTTCACGTGTTTATGCTCACAAGCACATAGCCCCTCAATTGTTCTGTCATTGAATCATCCAAAACCCTCAAGGGACACTACATGCGCTTACATCCCTCCTTTTTGGACGATTCGATGACAATCATAGTTAAAGCTTCATAGGATTGAATAACATGAAAGTAACTTAGTGGACAAAGTCCCCCCGCCTAGAATGTGCACTGTTGAAGTATTTGCTTTTGAATGCAAGTGCACATGGAAGATAATGTGTGAGGATCTCCCCTTATATCATGGAATCCAAGGGTGTGCACTGTGTACAAATATATCATGAGCAATATGATAATATAACACAGTGATCTCTGAGGAATATGTCAACATGCCTAGAAGATATAACGAGGTAAATGCATGAAGAATAAACTGTAGCACGTACGCCAGATCACAAACTTAAGAGTTTATAACACATTAAGAATCTAATGTAAAAAACGAGTGTTGTAGCTCAGCAAAGCACCCTCGAAAGCTCCCATGAAGCTATCAACACTATATTTTGCCCCCTTTGTCTTCGGAATGACCAAAAAGGTTGAGAAGCACAGGCAGCGTCCCTCGTGCTAGCTGATGAAGAAGGCGCATACGTGGTAGGATTCGCTTCAGCTTGGGGGTGGCGGTGGAGGAACTCGGTCTTCTGGAGCAGCCTGGCGTTGTGGCACATAAGAGGCATCATCTTCGGAAACATGTTCCACAACAAACTGATATGCAGAGATAGATGAGACAACTGACAGAGTGAGAAGAAGTGCTTCCCAGGGGTCATAAATGTGCTCATCTACATAGTAGCGATTGAGTCGAGCATAATCCTCAATAGATTCAACTCAGTGAGAACATCGAGTGTCTGCTTCTTCTGCCACTTGATAAATTTGTCTTGTCGATGCTTCATCTCCACCATGATTTCTTCTCAGTTTGAGGCCTTGGTGTCTCATCCGAGCGCCTAACCAAGGGATCAATGCTTTCAGTGTAGTAACCTGTTTGGGGACTATCGAAAGGCAAACAAAACTGCCCATTACGAGGAGTAGGATTTGCTCCAGGAATAGACGTATCGGGCAGAGGCACCGTACTTGGAGCGGCTTCAGATGAAACTGATTTTCCTCAGTCATTAGCTTGTGGAGCTTGAATATGAGCTGGAGTTGGAGCTTCAACATCTAGCAAATACCTATGATGGACAATCACTGTTTGTAATTGCCTCCGAGTAGGTAGGGAAGAGGAGCGGTCCGGCGGCGGCTAGGGTTCGCCCTGCCGCCCGCGGGAGCGGCTTGGGCGATGCGAGATCAGTTGCTGAAATTACTTGATCGCCCCAGCCAGAGGGCGCCGCCGGGCAAAGCCCGGTCAGCGTCGGCGGCGGCGGGGTCGCCTGGCCTCCCTACCCTGCTGCTCGCGGCGCAGGCGCACCGGCTTGGCAGGGACGCGTCGTTCGCGCAGGGCGGCGCGGCGGCGACCCGAGCGGCCGTGCCGGAGATGCGGCTTGCCAGTGGAGCGGCGACAGCTGCGCGGTGGTTGGGTGGCTGGCGAGGCGGGAACGGCTACCTGCTGTGGGCGGTGTCGCTAAGACGGCCCAGATTCCTTTGTCGGCCGACTCGATCTGCGGCAGCATGGACCGGAGAACTCCCTGCCATGGCTGGGTGGTGCTGCGGCGAGGCTGAGGGGCCTCCTGCTGCTTTTGGCTGGCGGCAGGAGCGGCTCGGGGGGCGGGCTGCGTCCTCGGCAGTGCGCCGCAGCCGCTGCAGGGCAGTTCAGGGCTGCCCCTCAGGGTCCCGGCATGGATTTGGGCTACCACGACGTGGTGGTGGCCCATGGCGGTGGTCTGGGTCGTCTCACGGCGGCGACTGAACATCTCCAACGTCGGCCCGTCAGTGAGCGGCCTGTGTCGGCCTTCGATCCCTCTCCTCGTCGTCCGGGCGCTACCTTCTTCAAAGGGCTGAGCCTCTTGCAACTGCGGTCCATCTCTCATCTCGCGTCCGGTGCTGTGGGACCGAACTCGTCTCACGCCCGACAGCAGGAACAAGTTCGTCTCGTGCCCGGCATCAGGACCGAGCTCGTCTCGCACCCTGTGCATCAGGACGGGACGATGGAGGCCAGTTTTGGCCGACCTCTTGGGTCTCGGCGTTGGGGGCCGCCCAGGGGTGCGAAAGGCGTGGCCTTTCCACTCGTCTCTTTGGTTGGAGTAGTGGCGGGTCTCGGGTGAGGTGGTGTCAAGGTCTTGGCTGCCGGGACGGCGGCCCTGTTGGTGGTAGCGCGGTGCTCATGGGCAGAGCCTGTGGCTTGGTGCTGCCCAGTGACGATGGTCGTGTGGGCGGCATGGTATCCAAGGTGTGGCGTTCGGTGGCGGTGAGTGTTGGCTTGGATGAAAACCTGCTCTATTTTCGGACGGACCGGCGGCGGCGAAGCTCGTTCCCTTCTTGAAGGCGTCATCTCCGCCCTCATTGCACGTCGTGTTCTCCAGGGGAAACTCTGACCCTCGGGTCGGGCGGTGGCGGCGCTCTGGTGTCGTTTCCTTCCTAAAGGCGTTGCCTTGGAGCCCACGGTTCGTCGTATGCGGCTTCATCTCTTCGCGGTGGCGTGTTCACGGATGAGGACTCCGGTTGCTCTTATAGTGTTTGGGGTGGTGTTGCTGCGCTCAACGCCTATGTATCCTGCCTTGTGTGTGTTGTGGTGGCGTGTTTCTGTACCGGATTATTGATGATCGTTGGTTTATCTACTATCTACTACCCCTATAAAAGGACGAGAGGGCAGATCCAACTTACAATCTGGACCATCTAATCACATCATCAAGGGTCTAAAAATGTCGTTAGCGGAAATAAACTCACTTACGAAACGTAATCCCATTCCCTCACCACTTCTTCTCGCATGTCGTCGCCCAGCCAACTGCTCTCGTGCCCACCTCCCATTCACAACGTCAGTCCCTCAGCCCCGCCGCCAACCCCTCCGCACGCCGCCAGCCGCTCTCGACGCAGCACCGCCGCCAACCCCTCCGCCCCTGCCGCTGGCCGACCCCTCCGCCGCCGCCAACCGCTCTTCTGTCGCAGCCCCGCCACCAACTCCTCTGCCCTCGACGCCGGTCGGCCCTCCGCACGCCGCCAGCCGCTCCCGACACAGCCCCACCGACACCATGGAATGACGGAGGCCGCAAGCACCCGAGGCCGTACGGCGGAGGCCGCACGCACCTGACGGGGAACTCGGACGACAGCGGAGGCGGAAGGTGACGGCGCGCGGAGGCCGCATGCACCCGACAGGGAGGCCGGACGGCGAAGGCGCGCGGACGCCGCACGCACCCAACGGGGAGGCCGGACGGCGATGGCAGAAGTTACACGCACCGAGGTCGATTTGGATTATCCGCTGGTATTCCAGTTATCCTTCCTTACAAATTTCATTTGCAAATTTCTGACTTTTAGGTATGTGTGTACAAACAAGGGAGGTGTTCGCACATCCTGCAATTTGATGCAAATTTCTTCCCTTCTAATGTTCGGATCCAGTCGATCTACAGTTCCCGGTTATGCATAGTTCTATTTGTTGTAGAATTTGCATTGGAACTTTTACTCGGTGGGCTAACACCAGTGCAGAAATGTCTGCCCTCTTATGCATCAAATGTTTGTATTGTAGGTTTTCAATCAAACTGCGGATTTTCATGTTCAGACAATGATGTTGACTGATGCACCTCTTCTATATACTCCTGGACAGGTAGGCTTAAGCTATAAATAATATGGTTAATCTTCAATTAATGTGCTATTCGAGTAGATCACTTACATTTTCATAAATTTGTTGATTAATTTGGGTAGGGTATTCAAACTTAAGAGTTTCAACCAATTTCTTACGTGATTTTTATTGTGCCAAGATTGAATTGAACCAATTTGTAAGACATCGAATTCTTCTCTTTTCTGTTTCGCAAAGATTGCAACTAACACTGTTGTTTGTGGTTTTACCTGCAACTGAAGCTCTGATCCCTCTGCTGGAGTTAGCACAACTGCACAAGCTAGCTAGCTTCTTCGTGCATGCTGCTACCTGCTAGCTAGCTACTACAGTTGCCGGCCCCTCCGCCGGCCCCTGCGCCCAGCCCCACCGCTGGCCCCTTCAGATCTTGCAGCTTGCCGCCCTCGGCTTTGCACGAACTTGCCGCTGGGACGAAGCCCGAGGACAGCGTACTAGCCGATGGGATGCAACACTTCCTCTTTCAGACATGGGGCTTCCGTTCATGTCGCTTGAATGCTTGATGAGGTTATTTTTCTCACTTCTCTGTCTCTTTACTTAAACTCTTGTTCTTTGTAGTGTAAGATTTAATCCTCTATGCTATCCCGATTAATTTAGATCTGCAGGCTGCAACATCTTTAGTAGGACCTTCTAATAAGGCTTCGACTGTGTTACATAAACTTCTTTTATGAGGAAATTACAATCTTGTGTTTTCTTCAGGTTACTATGGTTAACAGTGATGATCTAATCTTAGAAGGTTTCAAGTGCATGAAGGATAACAAATTGGTGGTGTACATGCAGTAGAAGGTCCTAAAAGGAAACTTGTCGGTGGTGTGAGCATAAGGGATATTCTTTCCTGTTGCTTAGTCCTGACTTATTTTCTAATTTCAGGTACGAAACAACCCAACCCAATGATTTATTCCCCTGTATTTTTTATGAAAAATGTGTCTCTTCATGTGTCTAATGATACATTGGATCCATACGGGCAGCTTACCGTCTTGGAGTTCATGAAGGATGTAGGTTCCACTCTTACTGAGGGGGCACCTGAATTATTTGGTATTTTGGTAGTGGTTAATTATGGAATATGCATATTTTTTCTGTCCATGCATGGTGCATCCTTTTGACTTACGTATGATGTGTTCAGCCATGTCATTGGTGACTCATGTGAAGTTGTTGTCTTTGATTCAGGTGCAATGAGACCGTGGCAGCCATGTAGAATATATCTATGAAGCCGTGAGCAGTGAGCAACTTAGCTATTCATTATTGTTGGCCTTTTTAGTTGGATTTAGTATAGCTGGATTACCTGCCTCTTAGATGACCAGTAAACGTGCACGTGCATTGCACGTTTCGACTAATATTAATTAGTCAAACACTACAGTCATTTAAATTTCTATTTGTCCAAATAGTAAATCGTTTTGCAAGGAAAGAAGTTCAAGCTGCTGCATGTCGGGAAACAACAAAGATAATTCTTCGGACACCACAAACTTTGTACTTTCCTTTACACGTATTAAATATCCTTAGTTCACAAACATTTTTATGGGTGTATTTAAAGAAAACCGATAATCAAAAAGAGGGCCTTGGAGCAAAAATTTGTAGTTGTGCACGGGCACCATGGTGCCCGTTTAAAAAAAGCATTTTTTACTGCACAAAAGTATTCGAAACTTTTTGTAGACACACACACATATATACTACACATGTGCAAAAAATCATTACATTTTACTTTCACACTTGGGGTACCAAAGACAAATATATATCTTCATTTGGGCCAGAATTTTTTTTTTTGGGCCGGAATTTTTTTTGTACAGCTTACAAATTACACTTTTTTTCAAAACATAATTTTATGAATCCGTAGTGAATACATGCAATTTTCTATTTTTTTGAAACTTTTAAATATTCCTTTTGATTTATTTGTTAAAAGGGGCACCATGGTGCCCGAGCACACAAACTTCATACTCGGCCTTGGAGTTCCTTTTTCATGCTCAGACATGAACATGGCCATAGAAAGGGGTTTTGGCACTCCTTATTAACCATTTAGAAAGTCCCCTGCCCCCGCAAAAAAAAAGTAAGACCATCCATGATTTTGCAACCTTGCATAATCTAGATAAATGATGAAACCAACTGAACATCATCTGCATGCATATAAATTAGAAGAAAAGTTTTGGTAAAAAAATCACAACAAACTACCTTTAGAATGTTGCAAATGTACTGGTGCCCAGTCACAGTATATATGCAATTGTGCATGAGTCTATGATTCTGCCACAAGGATCAAATAGACAACAATTTGGAGCATGGTGTTGTGTGACATCTCACAAAGTGAATGAATGAAATTTCGATTGTTACAGAAAATTTCATATATAGATTTTCAATGTAAAAACGAACTTTAGGCCTATGTTATTTGTACATACAGAATGTCTTTCTTGGTTCCCAAAGAGGTTCAGTAACCATCCTAAGTAAGCAATCGAACATACCTTGAATCACTTTAGAAAAAATATTGCAGACGGAGTAGGTCCAGCCCATGTCTTATCAACTGCAAAAAGACTACTCAGGCAAAACTTGCAAAAAAATGGTCACCCTCATATCTAATTGTTTCATATCAAGAATCTCCTCATACATGTCGTCAGACAAACCATTTTTGGTTCAGTTTTAAGGTACATGGCCAAAATGAAGACTACTGTGATATAAAAGGAAGCAAATACATCATAGAAATGACATAAGAAGTAAGAACACTATGCATGCTGAACAATGATATGGGTCTGACATATGGAGTTAGCAGTTTCCCTAAACAACAACTTTCTGAATATTATTGTCTCTGCATTATGCCCACAAAAGGAAAGAGAAACCTTGAGTAAACAAAATATTACAGTGGACAAACACAGAGTTTTTCAGAAAAAGGAACACTTACCAGGAAACTTCCAGTCCTTGAAGAAAGGCTAACCTTCCTACAAATACACCATCCAATGCAGGTTTATACAGTTTTTATTGTGCACAAATGATGCCACATACAGATTCAAGCCAGTGCGACAAAATGTCCAGTGAGAAGTTCACTGAAACTTTGAAAGGCAATCATATTTTATCAACAAGTTGGCACAACATGTTGTCATAATGCCTTCACTACTTCAATGTGCTTCTAATGTCAGGATACTTCAACACCTAAAATCAAGGCTGCTACAGTATACTAAATAATTTTTAACCAAACTATAGAATTAATGGTCCAGCCATAAATATTATCACATAATGAAGAGTCGTATATGAAGTACCTTTGGAATTCTGCATAGAGAAACAACATGAACTGTACAATCAAACTGTGGACTCTTCTTGGGATAAGCCAATGTTCAAGCTCCAAGGCTTACAGATATGTTTTAAAGCCACAACGTCTTTTGAATGGCACACATAAAAATCGATAATTCCATTGTGCACACATCAAGTCTAGTAAGTTCTCTTTTTGGGCATTAAGGTGGCTTTTGGTTCTCGGGCGACGATACCTGGCTAAGGATATCCGATTTCTGCTTGTCGATGTCAGCTTGCCTCAGTGTGTATGCTACAACAGAAAATTAGGTGAAAATCTATCCATCGACAAATGTTCAGCACTTCCATTGCAAGCATTGTACAAAGCAAAACAAAATGAAACCCAATGAGCCAAACCCGCGCACAAGATTCAACCTCTACAAAAGAAACTGTTAATACTTCAGGTAGCTAACGAATTGAATATTTGTACGCATCAGTGAGAGTTCCTTAAATATCAGATCAAGCAATATCAATTTGACAATTTCTATGTGCAGTTGCAAGACATTAATCTTGTAGCGGCAAGCTGTAGCAAAGAGCGAGCTGGATGGGGAGTACCAGACTCCCAGTGGTGCTTGCTGTAAGGTGAGACGGGCGGCGAGCCAAGTGGCCGTCCACAAGCTTGGCAGCGAACCCGGACGGCGACCTCGTCCGGCTCAGCGGCGGCCTAGGCGTCGCCCTCCTCGTGCGGTGTAGCGGCGAACTGCTGCCCAATACGGTAATACGCCGACCCAGCGTTCCTGTGCCAAGGAAGAGGAAGGAAGGGTCAGGGAGGAGATGTGAGGTGCAGCGTCGACCAGAGTACGGGAGCGCCCTCGCTGGCATCAACCGCGGCGGCACGGGGCGGCGGCCGTGCGAGAGAGGAGGCAGGAGTTGTTTATTCCCCTTTTCTTCTTTATTACGGTAATGATAATAGTTGCCACGAGGTGGGAGACCTGCGTTTGTTTAGCGCTAAACATGGGATGATTTTGAGACGTAGGATTCGTTGCATGGATGGATAGAATGAAATGGTTCTCCGCTCTTTCGTGTTTTTATTATATATAACTAGCAAAAAAGCCCGTGCGTTGCCACGGGTAATAAAACAAATCAGGGACTTGGTTTCATATTCGAGAGTTTACATGTCATTGACATGGAGAATAATAAGATTTTTCAATTAAATTGATTGTAAGACTCATAAGGATCCACTTTATAATGACCTCATTGTATTTCAAAAGCTCGTAATCTTTTTCTCTGCTAATAAAACCAACTTCCTCAAACTTTCTATAAAGAAATTAAATTATCTGTAATAAGTTGTTGATATTAGACAACCCTATGTAATATAATTACATAAATCTAAAATTTATCGATCCGATAGAACAACAGATACTCCTTCGATGAAAAACTAATTGTGCGTCGGACGCATAACTGTAAAAGCTTTAAATAGATCATATATTAATTCGTATATCTCGCAACCCTATTAATATTTATTCATATTTATACTTTCCACTTCAAAAATATGATGGCCGAGAAGTTAATTTTTTACAATGAAGGGTAGTGCTCCCCCGTCCCAGCTGCCGTGCCGGGTGAAATATGATGGGAACAAGATGCACCGTGTCGCACTATCTCTACTCTTCACCCCTCCCTCTCTCCTCTCGATCTCACCAACGACATCGTCGACATCTAGAGTTAAGGAATATCTTGATGGTCAGCAAGTACCAATGAGCCCTAAATATCTTCTCCCTAAAAATTATTGTTTTCCAATATTTCACTCATTTTCAATTATTATATCCGAGAATGTAACAACAAACAAACAACAGCAAGTAATTACAATCAGTGCTCTTGCAAATAAAAAATTTGTAATCGGTGCTACCAGGCCCAGTAGCTTCTAGTCTGTACAAGACAAATTTCATTAAAAAAAGGCACCGCCCACCTGCGTGCTTCGTATCCACAAATTCCTACACTCATCCATCTGCATGCCTATCGTCATTCCTCCTCTCATGGAGCGCTTGCCTTATCCTCTTCTCCATCCACCCAAGATGTGGTCGTTCGTGGCTAGCCAGCCAGTGCAGCACCCCCTGTCGGTGAGGAACCCCAGAGAGGACCATGGCGTCCTCGAGCTCTCCTTTGGCGTCGCCCGATCTGGCCGTCCGCCCAGTCATCGGCCCCGTGCTCCGGGATCCGGCCAATAACATCGCCTTCAATCCCGATCCGGAGGCCCGTAGCCTCCGCCACCGGCGCCATGCCCCAGAGGTCCGTCCCCGGCCGATCCCCTGCCACTCATCTTTGCTGCTTACTCGGCTTGCGTCGACCGCAAGGAGGCCAGACCTTCTCCAGCCGCGGCCCACCGTGGATAACCAACCCAACAGCCGCCTCGCCCTCGGCCTGCTCCGTCGCTGGCGACCACCACAACAGGCCGCCGCCCCGCGCCGTCCCGAGGATGCCAAACCTCCTCCAGCCGCGACCCATCCACGAAAACCAACCTAGCAACCGCCTCGGCCCCGACCTGCTCTGTCGCCGGCGACCACTATAGCAGGCCACCGCCCCGCGTCGTCCCCCCGTTTTCCTCTCAAACTCGAGCTCCAGTGCATCTCTCTTTTTCTGGCAGCTCATGCCGCCATGGCCGCGCCTTGCCTCCTCCTCTTTGCCGCGCGCCGCGCGCCACTCGCCCATGGCGCCGTCGCCGCTGCTCTTCTGCTGATCCATAACCGCCGAGCGTCGCCTCCTGCTCATCCTCTGCAGCACCGCCACGCCATCGCCTCCCTGCATCAGCCTCCTCTGCACATCTCCACCTGCCAATGCCATAGGGATCGCGGGTTGAATATAAATAAATACAGGGCTTTTTTGTAACATTGAAACGTTTTCTCAGATATCCATGAAAAAGGACTGCGGGTTGAATAGTAACAAACGCAGGGGGTTTTCTGCAAAAAGGCGCGGCGACGTACGCCAGAAGCGGTAGCTGCTTTATTATTATATTATATATAATATATAATATAATATATATATATATATATATAATATAATTATAGGATTTGTTGCATGGATGGATAGGATGAAAGGGTTCTCCGCTCTTTCGTGCTTTTATTATATAGGGGTAGTAGATGAACAAAGACTAACATTATCTTTTTATGCTTGCATTTTATACCCTTAGCTTGAGAAAAACAAACCTTATCATTTCCGTTTTTGAAATTAAAATCATATTGGAGAGATCAGTTGGCATTGATGCCTAAAATGTGCTATTTTTCACATGCTTAATCGTGGTGTCCTTACACTACCTTGCTATTTAGACATGCATAAGTATTCAGGTTGATGCACAAGTCAATTTACAGTCTGATGGCGAGGACAATCAACTGAGCTCCATCAACTTATGTGCTATTTTCTTTCATAACCATCACACTGAATAGTTATTTTGCTGACCTTATGTAAGCAATCATACCTGAGACTTTCTAAAGCAAAACAATTTGTAGAACTTTTGCTCAAAGCGAGGCTTATCATTCAGGTTAATTATTGTGAGACCTACGAAAGAAAAGCAATATGTAGAACTTCCATTTGCCTGATCCCTATGCCTTTTCTCTATGTAGTGTTACATCTAGGTTAATTATTGTGATGGTAGCTTGCAAGGCCGGTTCAGTTCAACCGATCTTATTAATTTATGAGGGAAAGAATGCATTCCAGATCAATGTAGATGTCAAGATGGAATAATAACAGTCAATATCTTCTCAATATGGACATTGTTATCCGTTGACTACTCGGTAGTTATATTGAGTACTTTTATCTACATATACTGAATCTCAGTGTACACAATTTGTCCTATGATTTACGTCCTTTGTCCTTATGGTGTAGTGCTGCTGCTACTGAAGTAATATGTACTGCTATTGTAGATGTCACCGTCTTATAACTATTGTTTGCTTGGAGCATTCACCTATGCTTCCTCCGTTGTCTTTACCATTATTATTACTCAAAATGTCCAAATTTGGTTCGCATGTAAGACTTTCATTTGATGAGTAGGATGGTATCTCTCGAGACTGAATTTTTTGACACTCTCATTCTTTTATGAAGTTACTTATAAGGCGACCCCATACAACCATTTTCTATGATCCGAGAAGAAATAAACATGACATGGCTCAGTGTCCACAAGTTCATTTCTCTCCCAACATTCTAAGCTAAACTGATTCTGTTGTGTTGCTCTATAACGATAGTTTATGTTTAAGGTGAATTAAATCCTGGACTCCAAATTATTAGCATCATTTTGGTTTGAGGTGATTAGTAAGGCCTTGTTTTGGACTCAAGCATAAGAAGACTTGAAACTTCACATGGCACATAATTTATGCAGCGAGGTTGATGTTCTCATTCACCGTTTTAATTGTTCAGGTTTACGGTATAACATATCCACACGACACAGGGACAGACTGTCATCAGTCATTGTCATGCGGCCCTCCTTGCCTGAAGGTCTCTGTTGCATCCATGATCTCATCCATACCAAGCATGATTTTTTTTTGCAGAACAGCTGAAGAGAATCCCGAGGGATGTTGTATGAACTCACCTTCTTATTGTACATTTGTACCATTGTATCGACGAATTTGACAAATCGATACAAATTTGACAAATCAAGTTAGAAGTTCAATTTAGTCTTTTTTATGTTTGCGAAGGTTATATTAATTATTACGTGCACGATTACTATTCTATTCCTGCTTCCCTACCCTATAAAAGAACATAACCCTTAGTGTTGATGTTGTGTCATGTCTAACAGGATTGAATCAGAATTTGTGGATACTTGCACTATGATTCTATTCCTGCTTCCCTACCCAGTTCCAGGTGCAAAGCAAATTCCGATAAATGACATTTGTTATTTGGTGACGTACTAAAAATCATTTGTACACATTAGCTAGCTTGAAAGTTAATCTTTATATAAAATATGTGCGATAAAAATTTGTTTGTTAGTCTACACGTGCATACTAGTGATCTCAGGGGGATCACACGCATTGACGCAGGGCAGGATCGAGGCACTGCACACGTAGTCTCCATGCATCATTCTGCGCGTCCACAAATCGGCTTGACTCGATCGCCAACAATCTCTCAAGTCAGCACCGAACATGCACGCGCACGCAGCCAACGGTGCATATCTCATGCGGCCACCTCAGTACTTGGTACTAGGCAGGAATCAATAACAATACTAAGGCTGCGTTTGGTAGAGCTTTTGCAGCCGACTTCTGCTGCAAAAAGCTACAAGCTGAACCAAACACGTTTCTTTCGCAGCAGATTCGGCCGAAGCGCCAACTTCTCGTACGTGCAAATATCGAAGCTGGCCGACCCCAACTTCCTCAGCTTCTGAACTAAACCTTTTTGTATGTCTCCTGGAAGTTGCACGTTATTTACCCACCACTGCCACTCATTAGTCAAAAACGATTCGATCGATCGAACAGAACGAGCAAAGCGAGTCAGCCCTTCCCGTTCAGAACAGAGCAGCCAGCCGGCCCTTCCCGACCCTGCGACGCTAGGGTTCCTAGCCGCCGCCGCCGCCACTGCAGCCGGCCTCCGGCGGCCCTCCAGCCCACGCCGCCGCCTGGAGCAGTGGTCCCATGCCAGCCCAGGTACTCCTTACTCCCTTCCCTCCCTCCTCCCTCCTTCCTCCCTCTTCCATCCCCTTCTTCTTCCCTGTTCCAGCCGCGGCCATGGTCCAGCCGGCCGTCCGGCGCCGCCGGCCGGCTATGCACGGACCTCCTTCCTCCTCCCTCTTCCTGCATCGGCTCTGGCCTGTGGGTGGCATGCACCAATCGGATCTGGGCATCCCTCTCCTCCTTCATCCCTCCTTTCTTTGTAATTGCTGATTGTGTCCATGTATATATTGCAGATTGTGTCCATGTATTGCTATATATTGTTGTGTAATGCTTGAGGTACAACAGGGATATGTGTGGGGTGTATAGAGAGAAGCATGAGTTCGTTTCAGTTTAGTTAAATTCAGTCAGACATAAGTTTAGTTAAATTTAGTTCAGTTTGTTCCTTTTGTATCCCATGGTGCGCATAATTGTTGCTATTGGAATCAGTTATTACGTGCTTAAGCACTCAGTTAATTGTCTGCTGTGAAGAATTTGTTTGCTGTTGGAACAGATGGTTTGGTTTACAATTTTTTTATAATACGGAGAAGATCAATCATAACTGGAATGAATCAGTCTGTTAATTTTTATCCAATGCCGTTCTTTGCCTAGAAGATTTGGTTCGTCTTGTAAGAGAGCACCTTTTTATGTCTAATTCTTTTCCTGGAAGTTCGTATGCTGGCAAAGTTATATATTATGTAGTAATTTTTATCTAGAACATGGATGTTTTGAGAATATGGATGAATTTTTTTGGGGGGATAAGAAGGATGTTTTGATGCATCAAAGCATGATGAGGATCATATAGTTGTGACTGACTTGCTTCTCTTCCAGAGATTATAATATCAGGAATTTGTAAAGGTGGACTAATGAGAGAAGTTGCCATGCCATCCTGCAGAAAAGTGACTGACTTGCTTCTCTTCAAGATTGTTAATTCAGCATGATTGTTGGCTTGCTGCATATGAGCTCAGGTGCTAAAGGTAGCGATTGAAGAAAGCTAGGAGATCACCAACAACTTTAGTGTTTAGTAGTTGAGCTGATTATGGACAAATTTCTTATACACTAGCTGATTATCCTGATGTTGTTTTCCCTTTGGCCCATTGGATCCAGATTTTCTATCTTGTCTTTGGCTCAATTGGATCTAGTTAATTTTTTGTCTTGCCTTTGGCTCAATTGGATCCAGAGCTACATTGTATATCATGTGTGTATGAAAATAAATTGCTCTCCTGTTTATCCATGTCCTGTGAAATCAAAGATGTATAGTGCTCTCCTGTTTGTACATGTATGCACTCTTTACATTTAACTATCCAGTGCATAGTATAGTGCAACATTTAAAAAATGGAAAATTCCTTCCCCAAATAGTCATTTATATGTCAATTAACTTGCAGATCAGTGTTTTACGGTCAATTAGCATATAAACAGTCTCTCAGACTCTTGAGGGCATTATAGACAATTCACAGTCAAATCTACAGTTTCACAGTTGTTTCAACCAAACAGCTTCCAGCTTTTCCACAGCTGAAAGTTCATAGCAACTTTCTCACAGTTCACAGCTCACAGCAGCTTTTTCAGAATCTGCAGCTCAACCAAACACAGCCTAAAGCGGGAAGCTATTGATTTTTTGGGTTTTTTTACATTTTTTTCACTGCTCTGGGAAATTACCGCTGAAGGTCACGTAAATATCTAGACAGGGGCCCGGTACCGACCGCCAATCTCTCCTTCCTTCCATCGCACAAAGAGAGAGAGAGAGAGAGAGACGACGACGATGACGAGAGAGGATGGACAAAAAGGGGAGTGCCGCCTCCATCGTCACGTCGCTCGCCGCCCCGTGCCCACCGTCGCCGCCCCGCACCCACCGTCGCCGCCATGTGCCGCCTCCCACCCACCGTCGCCGCCATCTATCGCCGGTCGTCATCACCGCACCTCCCCTAGCTGTCCTTCAATTTCGTTGATGGTCGTTCCATCCCCACCGCGGTGCCTCCTCTCTTCTCCATCCCCACTATGTCGCATCTCCTCTCGTCTCTTCCATCATTCTCTCCGACGGGGTAGATCATGTTGATCTTTGGCGTGGTCATGCGAAGCACCTCCCTCACAAACCCTAACCACCTCTGCCTTCAGTGCGATGGCGGATGCTTGCGAGCTACCCTATGCTCCTCGGCTTCGCATCCGGGTCAAGGACGACCTAGACGTGGTATGTGTACGCATCGTCCATACCTTGCAGCAACCTGTTCATGCCCACCTCGCTCTCATCACAGGTACATGCGACCTCCCTCTCTCTCTTAGCCCATGCCCCCCTGAAATTGCCACTGATCTTGCTACCTATTTTTGTGATATGGTTTGTTCCATTGTTATTAGGCAAGGCATCTCCATTTCAATATAGTTGAGCTTGCATTTGCTCAAGATATTGACGACCAACATTTTCTTTATGCGAAAAAATGATGAAATTTCTGTTGTATGTAACTTCTAGGTATTTTCTACATATGACTAGGAGTTGCAACTGGTTTAACATGCGCTTATTTGCAGGAAGCTTAGAAGAGATAGAATTCCTGAACCTAAATGCATGTCAGAAGATCTTCTGGCCCTGCCTATTTATTGGATTGTTAAGCATGTCACTTGTTGGAGGTTTCCTTTACCTTACATAACTTGACATTCTAATCGTTGGACTTTTGGTGGGTGCTCTGATTGACGGACGCAAGCATTGGACACATTATGAAGAATTGCAAGCAGATAATGGAGTTCAATCCGAGTGGCTGTTAGGTATTATTCCTATACCATGGTCCAGTTTATCAAACGGTGAGGATGTATATGGTTGCGCTAGGCCAAGCAGTCGATTCCAAATTTATGCATTTCTATCATTTTGCTATATCTATCTCCAAAAAACATTATGCATGATGAATATTCAATATTTTTGATAGGTGGTGCTCTCTTTACTATTCTCTTTTGGGATCTACAACATTAATCTTCTTTTACTTGAATCAGGAGGGCATTTTAATCGCATGAATGCCATTCACAAAACTGAGGGAAAAGGTATGCTTTTGGAAAACTAACCGTATGAAAGAATGTTGATAGTTGTGCTCTTTATTTCGATTTTATATTATGGAAAACATCTACTACCCCTATAAAAAGAAGAGAGTAGGCAGATCCAAACAATCAGAAATGTCCATTAACAATATCTAAAGGCCACTAATCATTCGGTGTTTAACACAGCAAGCCACGCTAAACCTGCGCCCGCTCATAAAAAAAGAAACAAAACCACTGCGCACGACCTCCCGCTCCGCCCGCTCCTTCTTCTCCCAACAACCAAAGCAGAGTCGCCACAACACGGACGGGGGGGGGGGGGGGGGAGGCTCCACCGCCACCCGTCGATCCTCCATCGCCTCCTGCTCCCTTCGCTGCCGGCTGATCCTCCGCTGCCTCCCGCCGCCGTCCACTCGGCCTCGGCCTCGGCCACCCGCCGCGATCCACTCGGCCTCTGCCGCCCCCGTCGAGGACGTCCCCACCGGTCCTCTGCTCCTTCCCCGTGGATTAGTCCCCGCCGGTCCTCCTCTGCTGCTCTGCGAAGCAGCCCCCCGCCGGTCCTTCCCTGCTGCCGCAAGAACCCGGGAGCACTTCCACTGCCCGCTAGTCCGCTGCGGCCTCTGCTGTCAGCGCGGGGTGGTCGCGGCGTCCTCCTGTGTTTTGAGCGCGGGGCGGTGGCGGCGTCCTCCACTACTGCCCAACGCCAGTAAGTTTCCTTTAGGTGAATGGTGAGGTACTATGAAACTGTCCTTTTTGATAGAATAGATGAATTTGCGCGTGCATGTTATTTGTTCCAAGGTCTGGTCGGGGTATGCGGCCTTGTTGGAACAACTGGAGTTGGAATTTTCAAAGTTTGAGTTTAATCCTTTCTATTCAATGAATGTTATTGATGGAATTTCCCAACTCTGTTCTCGACTATATGGAACCTCTTGCCGTTAAATTGAAGTACCAATTATGGTTTCTTGGGTCTTCTGGACATGCATGCGTAAATTACTTACTAATGGTTTATGCACTAGACCTTTTTGTATAGGATGACCCATTTCCAGGCATAGGCATACGAAGGTTTCAATTTTGAAGTTTGGCAGGTTTAATTCAAGACTTCGATTCTCCCCCTATTTTTGTATGGACAATGCATGTGCCTCTTAGAAAATGACTTTCTATTCATACAAAATACTATTTTCTGTGTCATACATAGCCAATACAACCTAACTATCTGATCTTTGGGATGCTAATTTGTGCACACACAATAAAAACCGACAGCAACGACAATGTTTCTGATACTTGTGATATGCGTTGGGTTTTCCGTGAAGAGGAACGGGTAGTTGCAGCACAAGGTGGGTAAGTATTTCCCTCAGTTATGAAACCAAGGTTTATCGAACCAATAGGAATATCACTTCTCAACCATCTTCAGCAACTGCACACAAAAGAACAAACGACTTGCACCCAACGCGGGCAAGAGGGTTGTCAATCCCCTTGATCTCGTTATTTGCAAGAAAATGAGTTGTGTAGATAATTGTTGATAAATATAAATTGCAAAATAAAATAAAAGATAAATAAAGGCAGCAAGGTAGCAATTGCGTTTGCGAATATATAAGTGAATAGACCCGGGGGCCATAGTGTTCCCTAGCGGCATCTCTAATGTATGCAACGTACGGAGGGTAACAAATTATTGTTGGGCAATTGACAGAAAAGCAGATAGTTATGCGATATTCATGGCAATGATCATGTCTATATAGGCATCACGTCCATAAGCAAATAGGCCGACTCCTGCCTGCACCTATTACTATTACTCCACCCATCGACCGCTATCCAGCATGCATCTAGAGTATTAAGTAAAACAGAGTAATTCTTGGAGAACAATGACATGATGTAGACAAAGTAAACTGAATTAATATGAATAAACCCCATCGTTTTACCCTTAGTAGCAGCAACACAAATACTCATCTTCTCCCTTTCTGTCACTGGGATATAGAAACTCGTCAGGTTGAACCTACTACAACGCACTACTCCCACCAAAGAAATATCAATCTACTTGGCCAAAGCACATCAATAAATCGGAGAGCATTACGAAGCTATAATGATCATGCAATTAAGAGACAATATATATCAGAGGTATATCAAATACTTTTCATGAATAATCTGAACATAAACCCACAATTCATCGGATCCCAACAAACACACCGCACAATAGGATTACATCGGATGGATCAAAGAGAAGATGCGATGATCATTGTATTGAAGATCATATGAGAGAGAGATAGCCATCTAGGTACTAGCTATGGACCCGTAGGTCTGTGGTGAACTAATCACACATCATCATGAGGGCAGCAAGGTTGATGAAGAGGCCCTCCGTGATCGATCCCCCCTCCGGTAGGGTGCCGGAACGGAGCTCCAGATGGGATCGCGGCGGAACAGAGACTTGCGGCGGCGGAAAAAGGTTTTAGAGGCTCTCCTCAGGGTTTCTAGGATTAATAAGAATTTATAGGCTGGAGAACGAGGTCGGGAGAGCCACAGGGGGGCCACAAGCTATCAGGGCGCGACCCCCCTGGGGTCGCGCCCTGTTGGTTTGTGGAGCCTCCCTGAGGCTCCCGGCTATCCTCCAAGGCTTGTTGGTCTTGTTTTGGTCCAGAAAAAATCGTCAAAAAGTTTCATGGCAATTGGACTTCGTTTGGTAAAGGAAATCTGTAAAGTAAAAAACACGCAGAAAACAACAACTGGCACTTGGCACTGGGTCAATAGGTTAGTGCTCAAAAATATTATAAATTGATAAATATGACCCAGAAAGTATCTAAGAATGATAATATATCAACATGGAACAATCAAAAATTATAGATACGTTGGAGACGTATCAAGCATCCCCAAGCTTAATTCCTGCTCGTCCTCGAGTAGGTAAATGATAAAAATAGATTTTTTTTATGTGACATGCTATCCACTATGTAATCTTTATGCATGTATGCTCAATGAGAAACGATGAATCAATAGACATTAACATAGTAATACTTATAAGTATAAGAAACAAAATCATTAACTTTTTCAAAGCATACGATCCTCAAAAGATGTCTACCCCTTATTCATCTTATTTAATTAGTAAGGCATGGCTCCATATTCACCACATTAATACAAATGTCAAGCACCACGGTGCCCAAGTCAGACAATTGGATCGTACTTTTTCAAGGTGCATAAACTTTTTATTCTTCACGCAATACATGAGCGTGAGCCATTGGACATAGCATTTAGGTGGAATAGAACATGGCGGTAGATATCAATAGGGTAAAAGTGGAGAAGATAGTCTCGCATCAACTAGGCATACCAACGGGCTATGGAGATGCCCATCGATAGATGTCAATGCAAGGAGTAGGGATTGCCATGTAAAAAGGATGCACTAGAGCTATAAGTGTATGAAAGCTCAAATGTAGCTAAGTGGGTGTGCATCCAACTTGCTTGCTCATGAAGACCTCGGGCATTTGACGAAGCCCGTCATCGGAATATACAAGCCAAATTTCAAAATAATGAAATTCCCACTAGCAATATGGAAGTGATATATCATGAGACTCTCGACATATGAGGAACATGGTGCCACTTTGAGGCACAAGTGTGGTAAAGGATAGTAGCAAAGTCCCTTCTCTCATTTTCTCTCATTCATTTTTTATATGGTGGGCTCATTTGGCCTCCCCCCTTTTCATTTTCGTCCGGAGACTCTTCCCGACTTGTGGGGGAGTCATGGTGTCCATCATTCTTTCCTCACTGGGACAATGCTCTAACAATGATGATCATCACACTTTTATTTACTTACAACTCAATATGGAGAACTGATATGAAGATATGACTCTATATGAATGCCTCTGGCAGTGTACCAGGATGTGCAATGATCTAGCATGACATGTATCAAAAATATATGAACGGTGGCTTTGCCATAAATACTATGTCAGCTCTATATGATCATGCAAAGCAATATGATGATGAACGAACTAGTCATGTGAATTGACGATGGAATTTGCATGGCAATATATCTCGGAATGGCTATGAAAATGCCATGATAGGTAGGTATGGTGGCTGTTTTTAGGAAGATATAATAAGGCTTATGTGTGACAGAGCGTATCATGTCACGGGGTTTGGATGCACCGGCGAGAGTTGCACCGATCCGCTATGCATGACACCGAAGAGGCTAGCAAACATGGGAAGGTGTGATTGCGTATGTCTATGGTTTCACATTAGTCATAAAGAACTCATATACTTATTACAAAGTTTTATTAGTTTTAACACAAATCAAAGCATTCTCCGCATGCCCCGAGGGAAGAGGTTGGGAGGAGTTAACCATCGCGCGCTTCCGACCCGAAACAACACTAGGATTTCAACGAGGAATAGAAATGCTCACACATCATCACCATGACCTTTTATTTTTTTAGATAAATAAGAAATTAACATCTCTGAATATCGACACTCCTACAAATTAAATTTTTTGGACTCACACATTTTCACATTACTACATCAATATTATCAATCATCATTCTCTATATGTGCTACAAGATGGTTTTGATTATCAGTCATTGGATACCTAATATTTTTGGACTAGTCTTATGACCCATGCAAATTACTATCACTATTTGATAACTCTCAAACAAATATAAGTGAATAATGAGAGTGAAATCATTTCTATAAAATCTACACGCCACGGTGCTCAAAAAGATATAAGTGAAGTACTAGAGCAACTGCCGAGCTCAAAAGATATAAGTGAAGCACATAGAGTATTCTAGCAAATTATGATGAAGGTGTGTCTCTCTTAGATAGGTGTGTCCAGAAAACAATGATTGTGGCAAACTGAAAGTAAAATCAAACTAAAGCAAAAGACACTCCAAGCAAAACTCATATCATGTGACGAATAAAAATATAGCTCCAAGTGACATACCGATGAATTGAGACGAAAGAGGGGATGCCTTCCCGGGGCATCCCCAAGTTTAGATGCTCGAGTCTTCCTTAGAATATTACCTTGGGGTGCCTTGGGAATCCCCAAGCTTAGGCTCTTGCCTCTCTTCATTCTTTAGCTCATCGTGATAGCACCCAAAACTTGAAAACTTCAATCACACAAAACTCAACAAAACTTCGTGAGATCCGTTAGTATAAGCGACATATCAAATACTTTAGGTACTGTTATAAATTGTTTCAAATTTCAATTTTGCATAATAGTTACTTGTTTTAACTTCTCCATGGCTTATACCCCCCAATACAATCCATAGCATCATCAAAACAAGCAAACTACACAAGTAAAACAAAATCTGTTTAAAACAGAACAGTCTGTAATGATTTGTAAGCACGCATACTTATGTAACTCTAAAAATTCTGAAAAATTATGACAACCTGAATAATGTGCAGAGAAATACTGTGTAAAAATTTCATACAAATATCACGTTCCAGTAAAAAATCAAAATTCCTGTACTGAACACTAAAGTTTCTGTTTTTGCACCGTATCAATTCTACTCATCATGTGGGTTATCCCAAAGGCTTTACTTGGCACAAACACTAATTAATACATAAAAACATAATCATTACAGAGGCAAAAATCATGTTATCACAAGCAAACAGAAAGTATTGGGTTGTCTCCCAACAAGCTCTTTCTTTATAGCCATTAAGATAGGCTTGAAATTTCAATGATGCTCACATAATAGACAAGAATTGAAGCACAAAGAGAGCATCATAAATCATGTGAAAAACACATCTAAGTCTAACATACTTCCTATGCATATGCATTTTATAGAAAAACAAATTCTCAAGACACGTGAAATCTAGCATATGCAAATAGGAAGAATGGAGCATTAATAGTTTCAACACAAAGAGAGGTAATTGAGTAACATGCAAACTCCTATAACCATATTTGCCTCTCTCATGGTAATTATATGTAGGATCATAATCAAACTCAATAATATAACCATCATAATATTGATCATTCTCCAAAGTAATGGGATCATTATTACCTAAAGTTGACACTCTTCCAACCCCACTTTTAGTAGTGTTGCAAATATCATACTCAATAATAGATTCATCATGAAGCTTAGAATTATCAAGATCACAAGAAACATCATGATTATCACCCCAATCATGATCATTAGAACAATTTATATTCATAGAATTTATACTAGCAACATGGCAATCATGCTTTTCATTCAAGGAACTATCATAAATCACTTTATAAATTTCTTTTAACACTTCATCACAATTTTTAGATTCATGATTTTCAAGCAAGACCTCATAAGGATAATCTAGTGCAACCTCACTAGCAATTGGTTCAACATAATAGGGTCTTTTGAAAAGATTAACAAGTGGATGAGGATCCATTCATCTTACTTTTTCCTTTTTACTTTCTGTTTTGGTGTGACAAAGATAAAGATAACATAGCTAGGCAAGAAAATAAAAATATTTTTGTAATTTTGATTTTTCTGAGACACACTAAATATAACAGCAAATAAAAATATAAACAAGTGAATGCAAATTTGTGAGAAGCTACTTGAGAGTTGATGATGATATTCCCCGGCAACGGCGGCAAAAATCCTTCCTAATACTTGTGATCTGCGTTGGGTTTTCCGGAAGAGGAACGGGTAGTTGCGGCACAAGGTGGATAAGTATGTGCCTCAATTATGAAACCAAGGTTTATTGAACCAATAGGAATATCACTGCTCAACCGTCTTCAGCGACTGCACACATAAGAACAAACGACTTGCACCCAACGCGGGCAAGAGGGTTGTCAATCCCCTTGATCTCGTTATTTGCAAGCAAATGAGTTGTGTAGATAATTGCTGATAAATATAAATTGCAAAATAAAATAAAAGGTAAATAAAGGCAGCAAGGTAGCAATTGTTTTTGCGAATATATAAGTGAATAGACCCGGGGGCCATAGTGTTCCCTAGCGGCATCTCTCATGTAGGCAACGTACGGAGGGTAACAAATTACTGTTGGGCAATTGACAGAAAAGCGGATAGTTATGCGATATTCACGGCAATGATCATGTCTATATAGGCATCACGTCCATAAGTAAATAGGCCGACTCCTGCCTGCACCTATTACTATTACTCCACCCATCGACCGCTATCCAGCATGCATCTAGAGTATTAAGTAAAACAGAGTAATGCTTGGAGAACAATGACATGATGTAGACAAAGTAAACTGAATTAATATGAATAAACCCATCGTTTTATCCTTAGTAGCAGCAACACAAAGACGCATCTTCTCCCTTTCTGTCACTGGGATATAGAAGCTCATCAGGTTGAACCTACTACAACGCACTACTCCCACCGAAGAAATATCAATCTACTTGGCCAAAGCACATCAATAAATCGGAGAGCATTACAAAGCTATAATGATCATGCAATTAAGAGACAATATATATCAAAGGTATCTCAAATACTTTTCATGAATAATCTGAACATAAACCCACAATTCATCGGATCCCAACAAACACACCACACAATAGGATTACATCGGATGGATCAAAGCGAAGATGCGATGATCATTGTATTGAAGATCATATGAGAGAGAGATAGCCATCTAGGTACTAGCTATGGACCCGTAGGTCTGTGGTGAACTACTCACACATCATCATGAGGGCAACAAGGTTGATGAAGAGGCCCTCCGTGATCGATCCCCCCTCCAGCAGGGAGCTGGAACGGAGCTCCAGATGGGATCGCGGCGGAACAAAGACTTGCGGCAGCGGAAAAAGATTTTCGAGGCTCTCCTCAGGGTTTCCAGGATTAATAAGAATTTATAGGCCGGAGAGAGCCACAGGGGGCCCACAAGCTATAAGGGCGCGACCCCCCTAGGGTCGCGCCCTGTTGGCTTGTGGAGCCTCTCTGAGGCTCCCGGCTATCCTCCAAGGCTTGTTGGTCTTGTTTTGGTCCAGAAAAAATCGTCGAAAAGTTTCGTGGCAATTGGACTTCGTTTGGTAAAGGAAATCTGCAAAGTAAAAAACACGCAGAAAACAGCAACTGGCACTTGGCACTGGGTCAATAGGTTAGTGCTCAAAAATATTATAAATTGGTAAATAATGACCCAAAAAGTATCTAAGAATGATAATATATCAGCATGGAACAATCAAAAATTATAGATACGTTGGAGACGTATCAGTTTCCTGTGAAGATCAATATGTACTACATGTTCATTGTTTCCTTTGATAATGAATTTTTGCTACAACTACAGTGGATCCTGTGATGCATTTCGAGGCCTGCAATGTTGAATGTTCCTGGTAATTTTATTTTTATCTTTCTTAGTCTGCACTTGTGGGTCTCTCACATCCTTTGAACATCGCACATCCATTTGTTGATTATAGTTTGTCAGCTGTAAATTGTTTTCCTGGTTTGCCCCGCAGATCTCTATAGTTTGTTAACTTGGGAGAACACTAGTGTTGAGGCTGAGCTGTTGAGGGCTTTGAAGTTGTGAGTGTTGCCGCCGCTTTTATTGCCATGACATTTGTTTTGGTTGCTCATCAGGTTGCGGTTAACGCCAGTCTTCATCTTGGTTACCGTCTGACAACACCAGGTATGTCCTCTCTTGTTATTTACCTCTTCAGATTTGCTCAAGTGCAACCGTTAATACTGAACATTGGTTTGCACTACAACCTCCATCATTCACAGCCAATTGATCCACTGAACATCCAGCAAATGGCTGAAGTGCAGCTCCGATTCCCCGCCATTCTCTGCTCTAAACAGCCGCTCTAATTACCTGTTCAATTCACTAAATTGACTAGTTGTTTACTACTGAATCATCCACACTTTATTCTTTTTCTCTTCTCCTCTTCCATTCATGGAAACATCTGTAATGTATGCTTATTACCTCTTCGAGTTCTTGAACAAAAATATTCAGAAAACCCAATTCTCTATGAGCATGAATAATCTTTCTATTCATACATAAAAATTAAATTGTGGTTCCAGTTCTGGGAGGTACGGTGTGGTTTCTTTGTTGGCATGTGTATGTGCTGCTTGTTTGTCTGTTGCCGGGTGGATTGAGCCTTGCACAGTGGTGATGCCGGGAGCCAGGGGTCATCGAATATGGGAGATGCCGGTGTCATTCGAAATGAGCCTTGCTCGGCATTGACTGAATCCTGCATTTCTAGCAGTCTATGATTGTTTTGGTGGATTCATAGTTTCACATGTGCTTATGTAACCTGTCCAGGGATCATCATCCGCAAACAGGAGAAAGTCTGTTGCTGCAAATACAAAAGGTGGGTTGTCGTAAATTTTAATTCTTGGCACTTTTTAAGTCAGCCATCTAAGGCTACCACGATATATAATGGCACATGGGACGGCGGCACTTGCCAGTACTGCACCAAACTTGAATATTGGGGTGGATCCCTGGAGTACTTCTCCGTGTTCCTTAGGACAGGGAGAGATGAACGCCACGGCTTCTTCCCAGAGTAATGCCCCTCTGTCTCAGATGGTATGGTTTTCATGAAATATATTTTTGAAAGTAAGATTTTATTGCTTCCGGCCTCTGCACTGCCAAGATCATTTTGAGAGCATGGTAATTGTCTTGAATGACTGGTAGCTTCCTCCCCTTTTGGAAAATGTGAATAGTGTATCTACATCCAACTCGGTTTTGCTTTACTCTTATTTGTTAAAACGTAGTGACTATCTACAGACTACATCTTACTATATGATTATGACAACCATACCCTCGTGGCTGCAACGAGAAATCAGTCTCTAATATATTAGCGAAGCAACACCTAAGTCAGAAATTATATGTGTGTGCATATTGTTAGTTATTAAATATGAACTGATAGCTACATCTCTGGTCACTCATGACCATCCGGATGTTTGTGGGGATAACAAAAATTAATATTCTACAAGACTATTATTGTTTTTCTAGGTTGAACAAGAGTTGAAGAGGGAGGGAAGGAAACAATGTTACGCAAACAAGTACTCTCCATAATAAAAACGAACAATCTCAATTGAGAATGTGGAGGAAAATTACTTTAATGTTTTCTACTTTTCTGCGCTTATCTATCTCCTTGTGAGCTCATGGAGGCTTCTATGTTGTGTGGCACTAGAAATAGAAAAATGACGAGCATAAAATGTACTATTTTGAAAATTGGTATTTTATATGGCAAGTTTCACTATTAAGTTAGATCCGCACAAAGATCCCTCCACATTAGAATGCCCCAGATAGGTTATGCTTCTATACAGTTATTTTCTATTCTTTCAGAAATTGAAGCAAAGGCTTAGGTGTTAAGTATGCATTCTCTGAAAGTCATGGCCACGGAGATCATCTGAGGCATCCGAAAGTTTAATTAGAAAACACTTTCTACTTGATCCTAAGCAGTGTTGCCTAATATGCGTGAAAACTTTTGGACAAAGTAGTATGCCAGACTTGATGAGAATTTGTTACATGTAAGCCGTTTTTCTTGAATAATGTCAGTTATCATTTTACATATTTTATGTGGATACTATGGTGTTATAGTGACCATGCATATATGCCCATCGAAACGAGCACCATTCTACCTATAAGACATGACTGCAATATATACTTCCATAGTCTATCCTAATGAGTCGTACACTTCCAGGGAAAGTTGGTGAGTATACAAAACCTATGAAGCACATGGAAATTAAAGGATCTCTCTTCTGGGAGCTGGTCAAGGACAGCTGGTCTTTAGACGCCGCATATAAACCAAAAAGAGGTTGTCCATTATGTTACTTGATGCAGTTTTCTGCTAGATATTATAGAAGCAGTTTCAGAAAGTAAGAGACTTGCTTGCATATAAACAAGGATGCGGCCATTTACCATTTGTTGTTTGAACTTCTTATGATGATATCCATTGTTGAGAGAATTGTGAAGAAACACCAGCTATACCTTTTGTTCGTTTATCATCTCTAATGTATTGTTATACTGTTATACACAATTTGATTGTATTATAATCAACACATCATCTCTAATGTTCAATTTGTAGAGTGAAGTTCTCATTTCTCAGATACACTTGAATGAATTCGCGAATTAAACCCAAAAGTTATATAAATCAATGATCTTCTGGATTGTGAGGAAACTTCGGATATGAATTTACAGTGGTGATTTCTAAATATTTTAGTTAGTATAATCTCTTTGGGATTTCATCGGGGTTGTGGCACTTCCTCCATCGAAATGGCAAGCACTCACCCATCTTTCAAATGATCCAACCGCTATTTTTTCTTTCCAAAAAACATTGCAAATTCTTGATTATATTTTTTTTGTTATTCTTACTTACAAAGATAATGTTACATATGTCAAGTTTGAGTAGTAATATATCATAACTATTTCATATACTCCAGAATTCTTATATATTTATACGATCAATTAATGTCATAACTATCTTATTATTTAAAAAGTTCACCACCTAAACTAAATGGCCCATGGAGGTGCATGGCTTGTTGACTAGGGTATATGCATCCATTGATCTTAACTATTTTATTTTGTATCTTTTTCATTTATCCGTTGATATAGTTTTCTTTCACCTGAGCAATATGACTGGTAATATAGTATGTATAGAGGAAAACATATGTAAATGTTAGAAAACTATTCTGAAAATTATTTGATGGCAATCAAAACGTGCGTTGCACGTGCAAGCTTACTAGTATATAAAGCGGAGCGAAAGCCTTTTTCGGTAATTGCCTCGGAGTGTTCTTCATGATAAACTGCATTAGCAATGGCGCATATGGCTTCTACATAAGTGGCCCTTGTGCAACAATTATAATTGTACTAGAAAATAAGTCCTTCGCATCACTGCACATGGATCCCATGATAGATACCAATAAGTTTCGCATGGCGCCTTAAATTTGGTGATGCAGACCTCTCTTGGGAGCCAAAATCTTTACCATCATCCAATAGATTTGTCTTCATACCAAAGATCATATCCTTGACAGTGAGCGGTTGCACAAGTTCTTCAGGATCGGTGGTTGGCTTCTGAAGCATATTTAGAAATTTTGTTGTGACTAGATTCTACATATCAAGTCTTTGCTCTTCGTGGTATGAGTGTTTGATTGGCCACAATGGACTAAAAGCAGTCACTAGTTCTTCTTTTGTGGCCTAGCACACAGTGTGCTGAGTCATCCATTGAGGCTTCTGTTAGAGTATGCAGTATGTAACATATATAGGGTGTACACATGTGTATCTGTAGAGTTGTTAGGAGGTTTAGCTCTTTACTTATTCTCCTTTATCTCCTCCTAAAATCTCTCAAAGTTTAAACCATATACATGTATGCCTTGTGAGATAAGCCTCGATTCAATCAATATAAACCCACACGGCCCTCTTAGGAGGGTGAGACGCTTCATCAACTTTGACATGGTATACAAAGTCGTTTCTCTCCCATCTCGTCTAGCCTAAAAATGTATACCTCCCTGCCATGGCATCCTCCTTTGGATAATCTTCTTCCTCCGACCTGACCTCTTAGGTTTCGGAAGAACTAGCCCACACAAACTTCATGCTATGGAGAGCTCAAGTGCTGTCAAAGATTAGAGTTGTGGGCATGTACGGGTATCTAGACAAAACCATAGTCGAGCCACCCAAATCCATCACCACAAAGACTTTAGAGGACAAAGATCAGATTGTTGTAAACCCTGCTTACACGATATGGTATGTAGAGGATCAACTAGTTCTTGCATATCTCAACAATCTTTCCAGGGAAGTGCTTATTCAAGTTGCTTCCCATGAACAATTTCATGCGCTATGGGTCATCGTGGCCAGCTTGTTCTCTTCCCAATCTAGATCATGTTTCAATAACATCCGCAAAAGCCTCACCAATGCCCAGAAGGGTTCCCAAACAACAGGCGCATACTTTGGGCACATGAGACCCCTGGCTGATGAACTAGCAGCCGTTGGTAAACCAATCTCGGAATATGAACTCATCTCTTTCATCATTGGGGAGTTGGACTTGGAGTATCAACCCATTGTCTCTACCCTATACGTCTGCACCGATCCCCCTCTCCACCGATGACCTCTTCAGCATGGTGGCTAATTTTGATCAACACATGGAGATGTTCCACGGATCTGTTGCTGGTTCTTTCAGATCTTCTGCCAACACTGCCGTATGGGGTCGCCATGGCTTTCCCAAATCATGCTCCCATGGCCCACCCAAGCACTATGACAGTGGTGGGCCTCGTTGTGGCAGCGACTATGGTGGAGGCAGCAGGAACAACGGAGGTGGTGGCTGCGGCTACTACCTCAATAGAAGCAACAACAGAGATGGTGGCGACGGACACTACTACAACAACACCATGCGCCCCTTCTACTCCAACAGCAGGGGACGCTGATACGTCTCCAACATATCTATAATTTTTGATTGTTCCATGCTATTATATTATCAATCTAGAATACTTTATATGCTATTTATATCATTTTTGGGAACTAACCTATTAACCCAGTGCCTAGTGCCAGTTTTTGTTTTTTTGCCTATTTTTGGTTTTCCAGGAAATCAGTACCAAAAGGAGTCCAAACGTTATGAAACTTTTTGATGATTTTTTCTGGACAAAAGAGACCCTGGAAGCTTCGCGAGGGGTCAAGAAGCGAAGCAAGGAGACGACAAGGCAACAGGGCGAGCCCGGGGGGTCAACGCGCCCTGTTACCTTGTGGGCCCCTCGTGGCTCTGTATGACCTCATTCCACCTCCATAAATTCTCTAAAATTGGGAAACGAACAGAGAGGCACCCGAAAACACTTTTTCCGCCGCCACAAGTCTCTGTTCTGATGGGAGACCATCTGGAGACCTTTTCCGGTACTCCATCGGAGGGGGAATCGATCACGGAGGCCTTCTTCATCAACCTTGCTACCTCCATGAGGATGTGTGAGTAGTCCACCACAGACCTACGGTTCCATAGCTAGTACCTAGATGGCTTTCTCTCTCTCTTTGATCTTCAATACCATGTTCACTGCGATCCTTGCGGCGATCTATCCGGTCTAATCCTCTTTTGCGGTGTGTTTGTTGGGATCCAATGAATTGTGGGTTTATGATCAAATTATTCATTGAAAGTAATTGAATCTTTTCTGAATTCTATTATGCATGATTGTTATAGCTTCGTATTTGTCTCCGATCTATCGGTTTGGTTGGGCCAACTAGATTGATTTATCTTCAGCGGGAGTGGTGCGTTGTAATGGGTTCAATCTTATGGTGTTGTATATCCCAGTGACAGAAAGGGACAAGACACGTATTTGTATTGTTGCCATTAAGGATAAAACGATGGGGGTCTGAACATATTGCTTGTCTTATCTTGTCTACATCATGTCACCTTGCTCCAAGCATTACTCTGTTTGTTATGAACTTAATACCATAGATGCAGGCAGGAGTTGGTCGATTGGAGGAGTAATAGTAGTAGATGCAGAATCGTTTTGGTCTACTTGTTTATGAACGTGATGCTTATATACCTGATCATTGTCATGAATAACATGTCATAACTATGCGCAATTCTGTCTAATTGCCCAACAATAATTTGTCTACACACCGTGTGCTATGTTCAAGAGAGAAGCCTCTAGCGAAAACTTTGGCCCCCGGGCCTACTTAAACATAAATACCAAAACCCTAAAAATACTTTGCAGCAATTTATTTACCACTTTTATTTTACTTTTATATCATCTATTTCTATCAAGATTTAATCCTTGCAAGTAACGAATTCAAGGGGCTTGACAATCCTCTTACCCGGGTTGGGTGCAAGTGTTTGGTTTTGTGTGTGTAGGTGTTGTCTAAGGGATTTTTCTTGGTTCTCCTATTGGTTCGATAACCTTGGTTATCACTGAGGGAAATACTTATCTCTACTGTGCTGCATCTCCTCTCCTCTTCGGGGAAACATCCCAACACAACTCACAAGTAGCAGGAAGAATTTCTGGTGCCGTTGCCGGGGAGATATCATCAAACTCTTGTCAGGTCCCTACACATAAATTATCTTTCACTTTTTCTACTTTTTATTTTTTGTTATATTTTGCTTTATATAAAAATCAAAAATACAAAAATATTTCTATTTGCTTGTTTGCCTAGTTATCTAGTTTACTTGTTAGTTTGCTTTCTTGTCGTTATGGCTAGTTCTTCTCTTATTCCGTGTACTCCCAAGACTGGAGTGCTTAACTTTAAACAAAGGGGAGTAGAAAATTTAAAAGATGCTTGGTATAGGATTTGCAATGCTCAAAATAGGTCAACTCGTAAGCAATAGACCACTATCTTGCTTTGTAATTTTTATGCGGGTGTTACTACTTGTTATAGATTTGTGCTTGACACTATTACCGGTGGTAATTTCTTAATAAGTCATACTTTGGATGCTTTCAATTCCATGGAAAATCTAGTAGGATCAACCCCTATTATTGCTAATGGAACCATATTGACATTGGAAGATGTTATGTGTAGGCTATATGCTATATAAAATAAAATGCGTACAATTGAGCATATTGAAAATCTAGACAAGAAGGTCCACAATAAAGTTACTCAATTTGGTTCAAAAGTGGGAACTACTTTAAAGATGCTAAAAGATAGCGAGCCAAAGATTAGTGAACGACTAGGACAAAGTCCATCAAAAATTGATAAGTTGGAGGAACTTTTTAATAAAATGGGCTCCGCTTTTGCTTCTACTAAAAGTATTGATAAGGTTCCCCTCAATAAGAGTCCCAAGGTTATGTATGTTCCTACGCATACAAGTGGCACACCTAGTAAAAGGAACGAAGATCTTAAAATGATTAGTGTGCACCCAAATTTCATAGATGTAATAAAGGAACCTATCATTAAGCCTCCTCTATTTATCCCTAGGAGCATGGTCATTAATAACTTATGTGCTAAACCTCCTAGGAAGCATCATTGCGTAATTGAGGAGTTGGATGTCAAGGATGACAATACTTGAAACTATGCATTATGCCTAGCTAGGGGCATAAAACAATAACGCTTGTTGGGAGGCAACCCAATAGTTATCTTTAAATTTTTGTTTTACTTTCTATTTTGGTGTGTTGACATGATTATTGCTACTGTAATATTGTGTTTTTATGTTTAAATTAGTGTTTGTGCCAAGTAAAGCCTTGAATGATTTGGAACATAGTAGAATTGATGTTGCGCAAAAACAGAAACTTTTACATCCAGTGCAGAATTTCTATGATTTTACTAGAACTTCTTTTTGGTCTGAATTTTTACACAATATTGGTATACAAATTTCCCAGGTTTTCCTAATTTTTCAGAATTTTCGGAGTTTTTTAAGTATGGTTTTAGTACAGATCACTACAGATTGTTCTGTTTAGACATATTCTGTTTTTTTGCTTGCATAGTTTGCTTGCTTTGATGATGCTATGGATTGTATCGGGGGGTATAAGCCACGGAGAAGTTAGAATACAATACCTATTATGCAATGATGAAATATGAATCAATTTATAACAGTATCTAAATTATTTAATATGTCTATTATACTAACAGATCTCACGAGGTTATGTTGAGTTTTGTGTGCTGAAGTTTTTAAGTTTTGGGTGAGACAACAATGGATGAAGGAATAAGGAGTGGCAAGACCCTAAGAATGGGGATGCCCAAGGCATCCCAATGTAATATTCAAGGAAGACCCAAGCGTCTAAGCTTGGTGATGCCTCGGAAGGCATCCCCTCTTTTATCTCCAATCTATCGGTATGTCACTTGAAGCTATATTTTTATTCATCACATGATATGTGTTTTGCTTGGAGCGTAGTGTATTATATTTTTCTTTTCCTTTAGTTTGCCACCATCATTGTTTGCTGGACACACATATTTCAGAGAGACACATGGTCATCATAATTTATTAGAATACTCTATATGCTTCACTTATATCTTTTGAGCTAGGCAATTGCTCTAGTGCTTCACTTATATCTTTTGCAGCATGACGGCGTTCAGATTTTATAGAAATAATTTAACTCTCATGCTTCACTTAAATATTTTTGATAGTATAAGAAATAGGAACGGTAATGGGCATGTGTTATAAGACTAGTCCAAAAAGGACAGGTATTCAAGGGGGATATAATAAAAACTTTCATGTAGCTCACTAAAGAAGAAACATGGGTTAATTATATTGATGTAGTAATATGAAAGGGCATGAGTACATTATCATTGGTTAGTATAAATATCGGTATTTAAAGCTTGTTATTTGTTATTCATCTAAGTATTAACTATTGCATGGTGATGATGTGTGAGCAATTTTATGTCTAAAACGAAATCCTATCGTGTTATTCGAATCGGGGGCGCGCGATGGTTAACTCCTACCAACCTCCTCCCTAGGGGCATGCGGAATTACTTTGCTTCGAGAGAGATAATAAGGCTTTACAATAATTATATGAGTTCTTTATGACTAATGTGAATCTATGGATATACGCACTCTTAGCTTTCCGTAATTTGCTAGCCTTTTCGGTACCGTGCATTGTCCATTCTCACCTCGAGAGTAGGTGCAACCATCGCCGGTGCATCTAAACCCCGTGATATGATACACTCTATCACACATAAGCCTCCTTATATCTTCCTCAAAACAGTCACCATACCTACCTATTATGGCATTTCCATAGCCACTCCGAGATATATTGCCATGCAACTTTCCACCGTTCCGTCACATGACTTGTGTGTTCATCATCATATTGCTTTGCATGATCATATAGCTAACATAGTATTCGTGGCAAAGCCACCGTTCATCATACATGTTACGCCTGATCATTGCACATCCTGGTACATTGCCAGAGGCATTCATATAGAGTCATATTGTTCCATGTTGAGTTGTAATATTGAGTTATAAGTAAATAAAGGTGTGATGATCATCATTAATAGAGCATTGTCCCAGTCAGGAAAGGATGATGGAGACTATGATTCCCCCACAAGTCGGGATGAGACTCCGGACAAAAAATAATAAAATAAAGAAACGGGGGAGGAAAAAAAAGAGAAAAGCCCACCATGAAAAAATGAGAGAAAAGAGAGAAGGGGCAGTGTTACTATCCATTTACCACACTTGTGCCTCAAGGTGGCACCATGTTCTTTATATAGAGAGTCTCCTGAGTTGTCATTTTCATATGCTAGTGGGAATTTTACATTACAAAACTTGGCTTGTATATTCCAATGACGGGCTTCCTCAAATGCCCGAGGTATTCATGAGCAAGCAAGTTGGATGCACACTCACTTAGCTCCCATTGAGCTTTCATACACTTATAGCTTTAGTGTTAGATCATATTTCTCCATGTGTGGTTTTGGTAATGGATGATAGTCCCTATGGACTAATGGTTGCTTTGAGTTTTATTTCAAGGATTTGTCCATAGGCATTTCTTGAAGTCCATTTGTTGGTTTCAAGGAGGTTATGTGATGACCAAGGTGGTATTCAAGGATTTATCCAACGATTGGTTATGTGAATGTTGAGCTTATTGCAAGCATATCTTGAAGAAGAAGATTGTGGGAACATTCATGTTTATCTTCAAGACATCATCTTAATGAAGAGAGAAGATAAGATACAAGGTTGATCAAGACTAAATACACAGAGTGAATCAAGTTGATCAACACACAAATCATACATAATGTACCGAGAGGGATGAAGTGATCCCATGGTATGGTAAGCATTGTCCATTACGCTTTGTGTACTAACCCATGGTCTACGTGAGAGTTCTATGTGGGGTTAGGTATATGTCCATGGGATTGCGTCAAGAGGAAGATTGAAAGCACACTTGCTCCCTTGGTGGTTTTGGTAATTAATAACAACATATAAGTCATTGAAGTAATGTTTCCACTAAGTATATTTCAGGAAAAGTTCAATGATAGGATTGGCAAAAGGATTGTGGAGATTGTGGAAATACCCCAAGATGCAAGGAAATGGATTGGCAAATCTTCAAGCAAGAGGACTCTACATTTTACTTTGTGAGAAATCACTTTGAGTCCATAGGAAAGCCAATACTATTAAAAGGGGGTAAGGTTTTGTTGGTGAACAAAATGCTCATACGTGCATAAGTGATAGTCACCAAAAAACCCACAAGCTCTTCCACAAAAGTCTGTCAAAGCCAAATATTCAAAATCGGTGCAACCAACACTTTCCACTCGGTGCCACCGATTCCCATACTCAGACAGACATTAGCCAAACCCTACCTTTTCGGTGCAACCGATTCTGCTTTGGTGCCACCGAGTTTAGGTTGCCAACTTTTTGTTACGCAAATTCACAATATCGGTACCACCGAGATTGTTGGATCGGCGTCATCGAGATTGGGCAATCTGACAGTTGGTCACCTTATCGGTGCAACCGAGTTTCCTATATCGGTCTCACCGAGATTCAAAAGTTGCCACCTTTTTGGTCACTTCGGTACCACCGAGATTAACACATCAGTGTCACCGAGTTGGTCATTTTGTGTGTAACGGTTGGATTTTTGGGGATGCCTATATATACCCCTTCACCACCACCCACTCGAAAGAGAAGCACTCAGAACTATTCCATACTTGCCCCATCCGGTTTTCTGAGAGAGAGCCACCTACCCTTGTGTTGAGGTCAAGATCATCCACTCCAACCATATGGATCTTGATTTCTAGCCTCCCCAAGTTGCTTTCCACCAATCCCATCTCTTCCACCAAGCCAAATTTGTGAGAGAGTGATTGTGTGTTGAGGAGTCTATCATCTTGAAGCACAAGAGCAAGGAGTTCATCGTCATTGCCGAGCCTATTACCTTTTGGAGGGTGGTGCCTCCTAGATTGGTTAGGTGTCGCTTGGGAGCCTCCTACTTCGTGTTGTGGAGTTGAACCAAGAAGTTTGTAAGGGCAAGGAGATCACCTACTTCGTGAAGATCTACCCATAGTGAGGCTAATCCTTCGTGGACGGAAGCCGTTATGGAATAGTCAAGGTTGCTACTTCGTGGACCCTTATGGGTGGAGCCCTCCGTGGACTCTTGCGACCGTTACCCTCCGTGGGTTGAAGACTCCATAAACGTGGATGTACGATAGCACCACCTATCGGAACCACGGGAAAAATCATCATGTCTACAATTGCGTTTGATCCTCCTACCCTATCCTTTCTACTCATGCTTGTTGTTACTTTCCGCTGCTATACTCTTAGACATGCATGTGTAGGGTGTACTTGACTTGCCATGAATGTTAAAATCTGCCAACTCTAAAATTTGGGAAAAGGTAGAATTTTTATTTGGTCAAGTAGTCTAATCACCCCCCTCTAGACATACTTTTGGTCCTACAAGTGGTATCAGAGCTTTGGTCTCCATTGCATTGGTCTCACAACCTAGGAGAGTATGGCGTCTAGTGAGGGAAATTATCATCGTAGAGGTCCGTACTTTGATGGTACTAATTTTGCTAGTTGGAAGCACAAAATGAAAATGCATATTCTTGGTCATAACCCCGCCGTATGGGCTGTTGTTCGTGTTGGCTTGCAAGGTGAATTCTTTGGTGATGGAAAGGAACCGGATCGTGAAGCAACCGCGGAAGAATTGAAGATGTTGCAATACAATGCTCAAGCATGTGACATTCTCTTCAACTGCCTATGCCCCGAAGAATTCAACAAAATCAGCCGTCTTGAGAATGCAAAAGAGATTTGGGATACTTTGGTTGATATGCACGAAGGAACCGAGTCCGTGAGAGAATCCAAGTTAGATATTCTTCAAAGTCAGCTTGACAAGTTCAAGATGAAGGATGGTGAAGGAGTCGCAGAGATGTACTCTAGGCTAGCTCTCATCACCAATGAGATTGCCGGCTTAGGAAGCGAAGAAATGAACGACAAATTCATCATCAAGAAGATACTTAGAGCTTTGGATGAGAGATACGACACCGTGTGCACATTGATCCAAATGATGCCCAACTACAAAGATCTCAAGCCTACGGAAGTCATTGGAAGGATTGTTGCTCATGAGATGACACTCAAAGACAAAGAAGAGCTTCACAACAAGTCTAGCGGTGCTTACAAAGCCACAAGTGATGCTCCCGCAACTTCAAGTGACAACCTTGTCACCAATGAAGAGATAAGCCTCATGGTCAAGAAATTCAAAAAGTTCTACAAGAATAGAGGCAAAGAACGAAGCTCCAACTCAAGATATGATGAGAAGCGTTCGTCAAGTCGTGACCGCAATTGCTACAATTGTGGGAAGCCCGGACACTACTCCAATGAGTGCACGGCTCCCTACAAACGAAGAGAAGAGTCACCTCGAAGACGAAGCTCAAGGAATGAATCACCTCAAAGAGAGAGAAGGAGTAGAGATGATCGTTATGAACGAAGACCCTCAAGGAGAAGTAGAGATTCGGAGAAGAAGGACAAGTACACCAAGAGCTACACAAGAAGAAGACATCAAGCTCATGTTGGTGAATGGGTTTCCGGCTTCGACTCCGACAACAACTCCGAGAGAAGCTATCACTCCGACTCCGACTATAGTCAAGATGATGGTGTTGCCGGAATTGCTCTAGTGACTACCAACTCCTATGATCAATTTGATTCACCAAACGAAGGGAGTGGAAGTTGCTTCATGGCTAAGGCCCCAAGGTATCACACCCCGAGTATCTTGATTTCAATAGTGATGAAGATGATTTACTTTGTGATGATGACTTGCTCTTTGATAAAACTAGTGATGTTAGTCAAAGTGAACTTGATAATTCTCATGCTAGTCAAGATAAGTCAATTGATGATGATAAGATGAAAATAGAACAACTAAATAAAGAACTAAACACTCTTAAGTTAGCTCATGAATCTACTCTCGAAGATCATAGAGAGCTTGTAAGGACCCATGAGAAGCTACGCTTCGAGAAGCTCAACTTGGAGCAAGAGCATGAGTTTCTTAAAGCTATCAATGACGATCTCCGAAAGAAGACTTCATCTTATCTAGCCAAACGACTACTCTTGTCTACATGCATGCCACAAGTTAAAACTAAACAAACTAGTAACAAAGGCAAGAAAGGTTCTTCATCTAGTAGCAACAATGAAAATGCTAAACCTAATGATGTTGCTTCTAGTAGTTCTATTGATTCCACTAATGATGATTCTCTTAGCCAAGTTACACTTGAGCAAGAAAATGCTTTATTGAAAGGAATTATAGAGAAAGGTATCTACAAGAGTCTTGCCGGGTGTAAGCAATTTGAGGAAATTGTTCGCAAGCACGGAGGATACCGAAAGAACCATGGTGTTGGCTACTTCAACGCTAATGGAGTTGAATGGGAAGAAGGTCAATACCCCAAGCCCAAGTTTGTTCCTCAAAAGGAGAAGTATGAAAATACTCTTCCCAAGGGAACAAACACTCAAGATGACCTTCCACCAGAAGACCACAAGCTCAAGGGCAAGAACAAGCTTCAAGAGGACATTGACTCATATGAAGATGAATCCCAAGCTTTGGTGGAGTGGGTTCCCAAGGCTACTTCAAGCTCAACTTCTACAAAGGCTACTTCAACACCAAGGACCCCCATCAACTTGATGTGGGTCCCCAAGAAGAAGAACTAGAGAGTTCTTGAGGGGTGACTCCGCCAATGAAATTCACTCACATTCATTATTGGCAAGAATTATTTGCAATCAACATCAACTCTATGCAATAGTTCAAGGAGTCACACATTCCCTCAAAGGTAAGCAAGGGACAAGGTAATCAAGAAATCAATGGACATCATTACACATGCTTTGCACTCCATGTCCATAGATATCCTTGTATTTGTCTCTTGTGTGTTGGGACTAACCCATGTAGGTGAGAAGAGTAAGGAAACAACAAGGATGCTCCCAACTCTTGGTGATCTTCATCAACCTTGAGCATCCACAACTACCTCACCAACATGAAGTCTTCATCGACAAAACCCAAGGTTAGTTTATCCCTCTTATGGGGGGATGTCACATCAAGGGGGAGCTTTACTTTAAGACTTGAGTTAAAGCATCTCTTAGTATGTGACAACATTAAATGCTTTATGTAAAAGTGGTAATCCCACTTGTGCTTAAACGATGAGTATGACCTATGATCAAGTATTCTTACTTGGCTCCTAATTCAAAATACTCATATATAGATGACTTCGTCATCGCCAAAGTGCTTGTTAGATGCCAGTGTGTGTATGTGCATGTTTGTCATGATTTCATTTGACATCTTATTGTGTGAGCATGTAGGTCTGCATTTATTTTCTCATTCGAGGATATCCAATTGTTGCTATTTGGCTTTTGATTTATCTTTTGCCAATTGGATGGACAAGAATGCCTAGGACCACTCTTTAGCTATCTATGCTTTCTCACCTCATATTCCATTCATGCTGCATCACAAAATTTGAACAAGTACTTTTCGATCCCTCTGTGTGTGGAGCACTCGGAGTTCCGTATCGACAAGGACTGACCATTAAAACCTCCCATGTGCATCTCGGTGGAACCAACCCACAATTCTCGGTCTCACCGAATGCCTAGGGTTGATCTGGTTTTCAATCTCGGTACTACCGATTCCATATTCTCGGTTACACCAAGTTTCCCTGTCAGCTGACAGTTGAGGAACTCGGTGACACCGAAAATTTAGAATCGGTGACACCGACAACAAAGGGTATATATGCTGTGGACCCGAGGTTTCAAAATTCAATCTTCAAACCGTCGCGCCCCAAACCCTAAGCTGCCGCAAAAGGACCCCCTGGTCGTCGCCCTTGTCTCCCCGCGCTCCTCCGCCGCTGGGATCCTCGCCGTCGACGGGCATCTTCGCCGCCGTCGCTGCCGTAGCGGATCCGTCGCCAAGCTAGGGTACGGATTCGATTCTTCTTGCGCTGCCCGTCCGATTCTTGTGCAATGAAGTTGATTTTATCCATAAGCCACTGATTGCAAACCCTTCTATCCTCTAAAACTTCCAGTAGATAGCGAATGATCGATTTTCTAGGGTTTACCGTCCGCCCGATGGAACTCGGTGGAACCGAAGCAAACAAATCGGTGTCACCGATTTGCCAATCTATGCTGCGGAGAACTATCTCGGTGAAACCGAGTACTCCTTTTCGGTCTCACCGAAAGGAGTGCCAAGTTTCTGTTAAAGAGAAAGTCAGTCTCGGTAGCACCGAAATCTTTGCTTTGGCTGTACCGATTTTCATATGACAGAATGTAAACCTTGAGAATCTTTTGTTCAAACTTTCAAAAACAGCTGCATTTTGTGATGACTTGTCTTCTTCTGCTCCTCTATACTCTATTCACAGGGTCAGTATGTCAGATGCTGAGGACAGTCAGAATGATCTCAGAGAGCAGAGTGTTGAGATGGATTCAGGCACTAGTCCTGAGTCTAGTTCATCTTCAGATCCAGGCACTCCCAGTTCTCATGGGTTGCCCAAGGCTGCTACTAGGGCCAGGAAGAAGCTGAATTCAGATGAGGAGGATTCAGATTTTGTGCCAGAGGAGATTCTTGCCAAGAAGCAAGAGAAAGCTGCAAACAAGTCTGCAAATGAAGCTACCTCTTCAAGGAGAGCTGTCAGGAAGGAGTATGCTAGCTCTGAAGCTATGAGAGCACCTGAGAGCTCCAGAGCCACCATGACCATTGAGCCCGCAAGGAAATCTATGCCTAAGAAGGCAGGGGCGAAGAAGAGAGCTAGGAAGAGGATTGTTTATGTTGTTGGCAGGCAAACCTCCATGTTTGAGGACCCTGAGGAGGCTGCTGGTGCTGCTGCTGAGGAGGAGGAAGAACATGTTGAGTAGGCCCCTCCCAAGAAGAAAAAGAAGCTTATGGCAGATGTTATACCAAAGTTAGGCACATCCAAGAGCACCAAGTCTGCTCCCAAGAAGGCTGCTGCTGAAAAGCCCAAGAGGTCAACCGGGCAGATTCCAGCTTCTGAGAAGAACAAGGGAACTACCTCCAGAGTTGAGGATGAAGATGCTATGTCTGCTTTGATGAAGCTTAGACCACACCTTCCAGTACATAATGCCAGCTATCCACTTGCTGAAGATATGAAGAAGAGGAAGGACTCTGGTTTGAGGGCATGGAGAGCTGCTGATCCATATGCCCAGAGGAGAAAGACAGCTGTGGACTACAGATTTTACACCAAAGAGCAACAGGATTTCTATGAAACTGTGCTGTTTGACAAGAGTCCAGCTGTGAGTGACATGAGGTATGTGGACTGGAAGTTCATTAAGGAGAATGAAGACTGCTTTCCAAGCGTTTAAGACAACTTTCACTACATTGGCTTGGATGAGTTTGTTGGCAGAGAGTTTACATAATGGAATGATGAGATGATCATGCAATTCTACTCCACTGCACATTTCTATGGAGATGGTAGGATTGTATGGATGACTGAAGGAGCAATATATGTGTCCACTATTTATGAATGGGCTGCAATCTTAGGAGTCCCAGAGGTACAGGATGGTGACTTGGATGTCTACTCAGAATCCAAGGAGAGCCACAATGCTATGGCCAATATGTACAATGAGATCCCTGCTGCTCATGTGAAGTCTCACAAGTTAGGATCCATCTACTTTCTCCAGGCTGGCCTCCGCACCATGAACACCATTCTGAGGCATACTTTGATGCCCAAGTCAGGAGATGACAAGATGATCCGAGGCTACTCCATCAACATGCTGATCCATCTTGACAGACACACCAGGATTAGAGTTATGGACTTGATTGTTGAGACAGTTAAGAGGGTTGCTGCGGATCAGAAGCGCTCTTGCTGCACCCTATATCCAGATGCTAATCAACTCCAAGCTGGAGAAGCACATCTTTGCTCTGGACAGACCCCATTTGCCCCTACAGCCAGATCTCGAGGACAACATTGTGGTGATGGACCCAGAACATCCCACATCAGCTGCAGCTCAAGCACAGGGAGAGGCAGAGGCAGCTAGAGCCACTAGTGCTCAAGTCCCTAGATCCAGGAACGAGCAAATGGATCTGTTGATCTCATCAGTTCAAGGCATGCAAAAGGACATTAAGGACATTTTGGACAATCAAAACAGTCTTGTCAGGATCTTTGAGAACATGATCAAGACCCTGAATGACAAGGTAGATGGGCTGACCAAGACAGTCAATGAGCTCAAGAAGGAAGTTGACTCTGTGCCTCTTCCTCAGTCTTCAGATGATGATGATGATGATGATGATGATGATGATGATGAGGATGACTCACCTCTCAGCCAGGCACACACTTCACTACCCAGGCCAGATCAGCCACCGTGCCAGCTCCAGATTTGAGGCCCTCTTCATCAGCTCCTGCTACTGTCACCTCGGCTCCGTCAGCTCCAGTTCCTCCTGTTGCCACTCCAACTCAATCCACGACATCTGCTGAGATCTTTGCCGACGCAGTTCTCTCGACTCCTTCATCAACAACCGGAGGAGATCAGCCCAAGAACGCTTAGCTATATCTCTTTGATCTTTTTGGTAACTTGTTGCCAAAGGGGGAGAAGTGTATATAGATCTTTAGGCTTCGAGTGAGAGAGCGTTTGGTTTTTATCGCTTTTTCAAAAATAATTAGTCTTTTGATATGTTTGTGTTGAACTATGTGTGTTTGATCATACGCTTAATGTGTGTTGTTACTATTTCCTATCATTATGCTACTTATGAGATGATATTTCACCTTTGCTTGATTGTGTTGTGCTATGTTGTTCACTCTTATTATTCTCGCACACCACCAAGTTGTATGTGACATGGAAGAAGTGCCCCATATACCTAATCGATTGTGCACTTGCATTCAAACGCAAATTTAAAATAATGCACAAATTTAGGGGGAGCTCTTGCTTATCACATACTTCTCAAAGCGACGATTATATTCATTGATTATATCATATGTCGAAGCTTTGATCTATATGTTGTCATCAATTACCAAAAAGGGGGAGATTGAAAGCACATTTGCTCCCTTGGTGGTTTTGGTAATTAATAACAACATATAAGTCATTGAACTAATGTTTCCACTAAGTATATTTCAGGAAAAGTTCAATGATAGGATTGGCAAAAGGATTGTGGAGATTGTGGAAATACCCCAAGATGCAAGGAAATGGATTGGCAAAGCTTCAAGCAAGAGGACTCTACATTTTACTTTGTGAGAAATCACTTTGAGTCCATAGGAAAGCCAATACTATTAAAAGGGGGTAAGGTTTTGTTGGTGAACAAAATTCTCATACGTGCACAAGTGATAGTCACCAAAAACACCCACAAGCTCTTCCACAAAAGTCTGTCAAAGCCAAATATTCAAAATCGGTGCAACCAACACTTTCCACTCGGTGCCACCGATGCCAACTTTCTGTTACGCAAATTCACAATATCGGTACCACCGAGATTGTTGGATCGGCGTCACCGAGATTGGGCAATCTGACCGTTGGTCACCTTATCGGTGCAACCGAGTTTCCTATATCGGTCTCACCGAGATTCAAAAGTTGCCACCTTTTTGGTCACTTCGGTACCACCGAGATTAACACATCAGTGTCACCGAGTTGGTCATTTTGTGTGTAACGGTTGGATTTTTGGGGATGCCTATATATACCCCTTCACCACCACCCACTCGAAAGAGAAGCACTCAGAACTATTCCATACTTGCCCCATCCGGTTTTCTGAGAGAGAGCCACCTACCCTTGTGTTGAGGTCAAGATCATCCACTCCAACCATATGGATCTTGATTTCTAGCCACCCCAAGTTGCTTTCCACCAATCCCATCTCTTCCACCAAGCCAAATTTGTGAGAGAGTGATTGTGTGTTGAGGAGTCTATCATCTTGAAGCACAAGAGCAAGGAGTTCATCGTCATTGCCGAGCCTATTACCTTTTGGAGGGTGGTGCCTCCTAGATTGGTTAGGTGTCGCTTGGGAGCCTCCTACTTCGTGTTGTGGAGTTGAACCAAGAAGTTTGTAAGGGCAAGGAGATCACCTACTTCGTGAAGATCTACCCATAGTGAGGCTAGTCCTTCGTGGACGGAAGCCGTTATGGAATAGTCAAGGTTGCTACTTCGTGGACCCTTATGGGTGGAGCCCTCCGTGGACTCTTGCGACCGTTACCCTCCGTGGGTTGAAGACTCCATAAACGTGGATGTACGATAGCACCACCTATCGGAACCACGGGAAAAATCATCGTGTCTACAATTGCGTTTGATCCTCCTACCCTATCCTTTCTACTCATGCTTGTTGTTACTTTCCGCTGCTATACTCTTAGATATGCATGTGTAGGGTGTACTTGACTTGCCATGAATGTTAAAATCTGCCAACTCTAAAATTTGGGAAAAGGTAGAATTTTTATTTGGTCAAGTAGTCTAATCACCCCCCTCTAGACATACTTTCGGTCCTACAAAGATCTCATACAACCCATGGAGGATGACATCAAGTAGTTATCATCATCAAGTTTGCGGTGTGCAAGTTCAAGTGGAGCATCACGAAGAGATCATGCTTGAAGCTTGCCGTCCTTTGTGGTGACAATGGACTCGTGAAAATGTGCCGAAGAGTGGCTCACCCATAGTAGAGTATGGGTGTGAAATCTACTAGTCTTCATCGAGCCGGTGCAATCAAGAAAGTTGGTTCATCTTGAGGAGGACAAGATTGTCATTATCTAGCTCAAGTGGACTATGTGCAAGGCAAAGGTTTTCCCTTGATAGGTTTTATATTTTACCGGTCTCATGGTGGTAGTTGGGAGACTGGGTTATAGGATCAATTGCCGTACTATCAAGGGGGGCTCTCAAGTGAGTAGCTTGATCGTATCATTCATTGAGAGCTCAAACCATTTGCATCCTTGCATCATCTTTCTTGGTTCTTGTTTGGCTTTTTCGCTTTGGGAGTTTTGGAGCTTATGGTCTTCGTCATGATAAGCTCAAGCTTATCGAAAACGATTTTCGTATGTATCATATTTGTGTTTTCGGTGTTGGAGATTTTGCCGGATAATTCTTGGGAAGGTCATCTTCTTTATTATATTGGCATTTATTCTCCATTGCTTGATATTACTTATCGTGATCTATCGAACAAGCTTGAGTTTGCTCATTTCGGAGTTCGTATGCGAAAGTTATGGCGGTTTCGGTTTTGCTTGGGCTGAAGTACTGCTTTAAGCGGTAGTACCTCTCCCCCGAGCGGTAGTACCTCTTAGGCGGTACTTCCGCTGACCATTATCGCTTCCACTTCCGCTTATTTTATGCTTCTGGTGCCCAATCTGCTTGAGCGGTAGTAAAGACTGGTAGTACCTCTCAAGCGGTACTACCTCTCCCCCGAGCAGTAGTACCGCTCAAACGGTACTACCTCTCTGTCAGAACTACCACTCGTGTTTTTCTGTCTCGTTGGGCTGTTTTGACCGTGCTAAGCGGCAGTACCGCTCCCCCGAGCGGTAGCACCACTTGAGCACGACTTGTGGGCATAACGGTTGGATTCGGGGGGGGGGGGGGGGTATTTAAGGGGGCCTTCTTACCCAATGGTTCCCATCTCTTGAGCTTGTGTTCTTCCCCCATTGTTTACCTTCTTCGAGCTTGCTAACTCTCAATCCCTCCAATGATTCTTGCTAGTTCTTGAGGGAAAAGAGAGAGGAGATTTAGATCCACATTTCCACCAATCACTTTCTCCTCTATGTGAGGGGAACCCCTTGGATCTAGATCTTGGAGTTCTTCGTGTTCTTCTTCGTTCTTCCTCTCATTTTCTTCCATAGCATTAGTTGTTGTGGTGGGATTTGGGAGAGAAGGACTTGGGCACTCCGTGTGCCCTTGCCATTGCATTTGGTGCAGAGGTTTGAGTTCTCCACAGTGATACGTGGAAGTGAAGTTTGAGAAGCTTATTATTCTTGGGTGTTTGAGCACCCTAGAGCTTTTTCCTCTTGGGTGCCTTGGCACCCTAGACGGTTGGTGGTGTCTCGGAGCTCAATCATTGTGGTGTAAAGCTTCTGGCAAGCGTCGGGGCATCCAATTAGGTTGTGGAGATTGCCCCGAGCAATTTGTACGGGTACCGGCGACCGCCCCCAAGGGTTGCCAAAGTGTACGGGTTTAGTGACCGCCCCCAAGGGTTGCCATTTGTACGGGTTCGGTGACCTCCCTCAAGGGTCCCTTAGTGGAATCACAACATCTTGCATTGTGCGAGGGCGTGAGGAGATTACAGTGGCCGTAGTGGCTTCTTGGGGAGCATTGTGCCTCCACACCGCTACAAACGGAGATTAGCATCCGCAAGGGTGTGAACTTCGGGATACATCGTCGTCTCCATGTACCTCGGTTATCGCTTACCCGAGCCCTTTACTTATGCACTTTACTTTGTGATAGCCATATTGTTTCTTGTTATATATCTTGCTATCACTTAGTTCCCTATATTGCTTAGCATAAGTTGTTGGTGCACATAGGTGATCCTAGTTGTTTTAGGTTTTGTGCTTGACATATTAAACTCTAGTTTTATTCCGCATTTGTTCAAGCCTAAATCGTAATTAATTTAAATCACCGATCCACCCCCCTCTAGGCGACATCCACGTCCTTTAAATTGGTATCAGAGCTAGGTCTCTCCTTATTAGGCTTTACCACCTAGAGAGTAAGGATGTTGACTAGGGGTTTAGGATTCTCTGACACTCTTAGTTTCGATGGCACAAATTTTGATGTTTGGGTAATTCGCATGCTTAATCTCTTTAGGGCCATGGACACAAATTTAGAGCGAATTTTAGATATGGGTTTTTCTCCTCCAAAGGATTCTCAAAACCTATCTTTAGAGGATGAGAAAAACTCTTATCTCAATGCTCAAGATTCTAATGTGCTTTTCGATGCTTTGAGCAATGTAGTTATATTTCAACTCATGCCGTTCCGGGATGCTCATGAGTCGTGGAGAAAGCTTCAAAATAAATATGGTGTGTCCAAGATTAGTAGGGATGAGTGTTCTCCCTCCACCTCCGGTCGTGTTGTCTTCTCAACTTCTTCTACTTCACCTACACGTGGATTGCCACAAGGTAATGATATGGTGAGTAGTGTTGATCATTGTAATGATGATAGTGGGCTTATTGTTGATGGTCCTTCATCACTATCTTATTGCAATGCCTCTTCTTTGGACTCTAACACTTCGAGCACCCTAAATGTTTCACATGCTTGTGTTGATAGTCCATGCATATCATGTGGAAATTGTTTGACGAAATCTCGTGATAATATGCTTGCGATGTCTTGTTGCGATGATAAAAATGTATTGTTTTCCTCGAGTTGTTGTGCTAACAATGTAGAGGAAACCCAACACTCCATGGAACAAGATGTGGTCTTGAATGGTGCTTCAAGGGATCTTACATCATCATCTATTGTTTCTCACTTTTGTCTTATGGCTAAGGCTTCAAAGGTATCTCCTACTTTGAACCCCAATATTTCTCATGATGATGTTGATAATAAGGAGGATGAGCTTATTGATGAAGAGGGTGATAATATTGCTTCCTTAAAAATTAAGGGTGAAATGATTTTTAAAGCTCTTCATAAGAATAAAATTGTTCGTTCCAACTTCATGGAAATCATGTCTATTGCCATTGATGGCAAGAAATACATTGAGGAGTTGGAAGCTCATATTAAGGAGCATGAGGTCACCATTGAGAAAATGGAAGGTCATGAGCGTGAGTACGCAAATGAGATAGCGGATCTTTCTCAAGCTCTTGAGGAAGAACAAACCACCAAGGAATCTCTTGAGGAGACTTTTGCTCTAGAATTATCTAGAGTGAAGGAATCACATGATAGAGCTCTTGTGTTGGCTAATGATTTTAAAATTGAAAATGATAAGTTTGAAGTTGCACATGCTAGACTCCTTGAGGACTTTGAGCACCTCGAAAACGGCTCTAAGGCCATTAAGAGTTCGCTCATCGAACTCACCGAGTCTCATGCTCAACTTGAAGCTTCATATTTAAAAGAGCTTGCCAAGTTGCCTTATCCTCTTGTTGTTAATGATGATGCTTGTGCTACTAACTCTATTTCTTGTGAAGCATCCATATTAAAGGAGAATCTTGAGCTAAGGGCTCAACTTGAGTTGCTATCTAGCAATTGCAGGGAATTGGAAGAAAGTCATGAAAAGCTCTCGAGCTCTCATGGTAAACTTCTTGTATTCCATAATGTGCTAAAGTTAGCTCATGAGGCTATTACTACTAAGGTAACATCAAGTGAGCCTCATGTGGATATTAGCACTACTTCTTGTCAAAATTCTACATTGCCATGTGCTAGTCCTCGTAATTCATCTACTCATAATGTTGCTACAGCTTGTGATGAATTTCTTTGCTTGCCTTGTTGCTCTAATGATGAAGCTTATACTTACTCTAGTACTTGTGTTGATACTAACCATGTAGAGGAAATCAAAGAGCTCAAGGCCCAAGTCACTTCTTTGAAGAAAGACTTGGAAAAGAGTCATGAAGGGAAGTCCACACTCAACAATATCTTGAGTGTGCAAAAATCTCCCAATGACAAAGGTGGACTTGTATTCAACTCCAATAATAATAAGAAGTCCAAGATGAACAAGAAGAAGGGCCAAGAACAAGTCAAGAATTCGGCCAAGATTGTTTGCTTCAAGTGCAAAATTTAAGGGCATCATGTTAGATCTTGCCCATTGAAGAAGAAGGCCATTAGTGACAAGCAACATGGGAAGAGGACACAAGTTCAATCTCATGCTCAACCACAAGTTGAAGAAAGGCCACTTCCCAATAAGACTCAAGTCAACACTCCTCAACTTGAGAAATCTATTGAGAAGAAAGTAAAGAGTAGATGTTTCTACTTATGTTGTGAGAAGGGTCACCTTGCTTCTTCATGCACGAATGGTAACTTATCGAACCCAATTATTATTGATGATATATATTCTCTTGGGAAGGATAAGGTTGGCAATTTGTTTGCCATGTTTGTTGGTACTCAAAGTGGTGTCAAGAAAAGAACCATTTGGGTTGCCAAGCCTATTGTGACTAAGCTCTTAGGACCCAACTTGGTTGGGGACCAACAAGCTCAAACTTGATCAATAGGTGTTGATGGAGGGCTTTGGAGACTTGGCTACATCATGAAGAATGAAGGGATATTCATCATTCATATTATCTCAAGCCAAGTCATTTGGATTATCAAGTTTCTATCTTATATCCAATGTGCCTCCTTGTGGTAACTTGTACTTCAATTGTTTACATTGATAGTTACTTGCCCCTTTGAATGTTGTGGTTTTATACCTTGCATGTGTTTGTATATGTTGTGCTTCATATTTGTTTACCTTGAGTAATCAAGTATGTATGGTGGGTTGCACATCATGTATGTGTGATTCTTGTGTTAGCTCCTTTGAGAGATTAATGGATTATCCCATTTTGGGGGAGTGATGTGCTTTGTGCACTTCACGATCCTAAAAATGTGTGTACATGAGGAATACCACTTAGTATTGATATTACAAGATTATCTAGCTTCTATGCGGTATGTCTTCTCATGAGAAATTCAAATTCTAAATGGTCCATTAATTATCCTTTGTTGGATTTCATTTGTCACTTGTTAATTATTTTTTGTTATCACATTATGGGGGAGTAATATGCTATGTGCATATTACAAGCCTAGAAAATGTGTACATTTGAGGTATTGCCACTTAGAATTGATATTGTAAATTATCATGTTCCTAGGTGGGATGTTAGCTCTACAAGTGTCATTTGGTTATGATTTAGGTGTGAAGATGATGTTGGATATCTTTGCAATCTACCAATGGGAATTATTTCGAATTACTTCTTGTCCTTTGACAATTGGTAGTCTTTTATGTGGTAGAAATTCCTACTCATCTTTACAATGGATTTTGTTTATCCATTTGTCTTCCTTGCCTCTTGTGGATCTTTTTGAACATGTCTAGTGTTTCTATAGATATAGTGAAAGTGATGATACCATCTTATGCATCTTGTATTCAAATGCAAATTCTATATAATGCACATCTGTTGGGGGAGCTATCCTATTTTCTTTAGAACACTATCTTTATGCGTTTATCATAAAACCGTTTGATCCTTATCAAGAGTGTGTTGGTGGAAGTCAAGCCTTTTCTTTTTGGTGCTTTGTGCCATCATGAAAATTTGCCGAGGGTTTGGTTTGTTTGGAACCTAGCTCTCTTTTGGGAACTTGATACCTCTTGTTTGTTTTCTTTCGATTGGTATCTTGCTTTCTTTATTTGGCATGTGTCAATGGATATCTCATTCCTTGATGTATCCTTTTATTGGTATCCTTTCAGTGATAATTTCTTCATTTGGTATCTTAGTTTCACTTGGTACCTTTCTTTTGGTATCTTATCAACTATGTGTTGATTTGGTTCTTGAAAGTCTTTAACATGCATATTTACTACATGTACTTACTTTGCCATGCTTTATTTCCTTGATCGAATATATAGGGGAAACTCCACCATGTCACAAATTAGCCAAAGTGTGCATGAAATTCAATTTCACATGTATATGCACATATTTAGTTGGAGTTTGTCCTATGTATTGTTGGTCCACTAACTCTTTGGTCCCAATGAGTTTAGGTACAACTTTGTTTGTAGTGTTCTTCTAGGAACAATTGGAGATGCATTGGACGCTCGGCTCACTTACAAGGAAGCTGTTGACACCATGTGCTTATTGGAGCCTAGCTAGGATGATCGAAGAATCATTATCTACTACTGTAGGACCAAAAGTATGTCTAGAGGGGGGGGGGCAATTAGACTACTTGACCAAATAAAAATCCTACCTTTTCCCAATTTTAAGTGTTGGCAGATTTTAGCAATGATAGCAAGTCAAGTACACCCTACACATGCATGTCTAAGAGTATAGCAGCGGAAAGTAACAACAAGCATGTATAGTAGAGGGTAGGAAGGAAGATTAAACGCAATTTGTAGACACGAATATTTTTCCTGTGGTTCTGATAGGTGGTGCTATCGTACGTCCACGTTTATGGAGTCTTCAACCCACAGAGGGTAACGGTCGCGAGAGTCCACGGAGGGCTCCACCCATAAGGGTCCACGAAGTAGCAACCTTGACTATTCCATAACGGCTTCCGTCCACGAAGGACTAGCCTCACTATGGATAGATCTTCACGAAGTAGGTGATCTCCTTGCCCGTACAAACTTCTTGGTTCAACTCCACAACATGAAGTAGGAGGCTCCCAAGCGACACCTAACCAATCTAGGAGGCACCACCCTCCAAAAGGTAATAGGCTCGGCAATGTCGATGAACTCCTTGCTCTTGTGCTTCAAGATGATAGACTCCTCAACACACAATCACTCTCTCACAGATTTGGCTATGGTGGAAGAGATTGATTTGGTGGAAAGCAACTTGGGGAGGCTAGAGATCAAGATTCATATGGTAGGAATGGAATAGCTTGATATCAACACATGAGTAGGTGGCTCTCTCTCAGAAAATAGGATGGGGCAAGTATGGAATAGTTCTGAGTGCTTCTATTTCGAGTGGGTGGTGGTGAAGGGGTATATATAGGCATCCCCAAAAATCCAACCGTTACACCTAAAGTGACCAACTCGGTGACACCGATGTATGAATCTCGGTGGTACCGAAGTGACCAAAAGGCAGTAACTTTTGAATCTCGGTGAGACCGATATATAAATCTCGGTGGTACCGATTAGGTGACCAACGGTCAGATTGCACAACTCGGTGACGCCGATATTCACATCTCGGTGGTACCGATTCTTTACCATGGCTTACCGCAGAGTTGGTCCAGAAACTCGGTGGTACCGATTCACAATTCTTGGTGGTACCGATTCTTGTGAATGGCTATCCAGAGAGTTGGTCCAAAAACTCGGTGAGACTGACTGGCAAAACTCGGTGGTACCGAAGACTAAAAATGGCTAAACAGAAAGTTGGCAACTGAACTCGGTGGCACCGAAGCGGAATCGGTTGCACCGATGGGCTAGGGTTTGGCATGGGTCTGTCTAAGTTTGGGAATCGGTGGCACCGAGTGGGAATTGTTGGTTGCACCGATTTTAGATATTTGGCTTTGGACAGACTTTTGTGGAAGAGCTTGTGGGTGTTTTTGGTGACTATCTCTTGTGCACATGGAGCATCTTGTTCACCAACAGTACCTTACCCCCTTTTAATAGTATTGGCTTTCCTATGGACTCAAAGTGATTTCTCACAAAGTAAAATGTAAAGTCCTCTTGCTTGAAGCTTTGCCAATCCATTTCCTTGCATCTTGGGGTATCTCCACAATCCTTTTGCCATCCCTATCATTGAACTTTTCCTGAAATATACTTAGTGGAAACATTAGTCCAATGACATATATGTTGTTATTAATTACCAAAACCACCAAGGGAGCAAATGTGCTTTCAATCTCCCCCTTTTTGGTAATTGATGACAACATATAGATCAAAGCTTCGACATATGATATAATCAATGAATATAATCGTCGCTTTGAGAAGTATGTGATAAGCAAGAGCTCCCCTTAAATTTGTGCATTATTTTAAATTTGTGTTTGAATGCAAATGCACAATCGATTAGGTACATGGAACACTCTTTCATGTCACATACAACTTGGTGGTGTGCGAGAGTAATAAGAATGAACATCATAGCACAACACTATCAAGTAATGGTGAATGACCATCTCATAAGCATCATAATGATAGGAAGTAGTAGCAATACACATCAAGTGTATGATCAAATACCAACAAAGTTCAACACAAGCAAACCAAAAGATCAAATGTTTTGGAAAAGCGATAAAAACTAACTCTCTCTCACTCGAAGCCTAAAGATCTATATACATCTTCTCCCCCTTTGGCAACAAGTTACCAAAAAGATCAAAGGTATATAGCTAATCGTCCTTCTGGGGCTGATCTCCTCCGGTAGCTGGTGAAGGAGTCGAGAGAACTGCGTCGGCGAAGACTTCAGCAGATGTCATGGACGGAGTTGGAGTAGCAACTGGAGGTACTGGAGGAGCTGATGGAGCTAAAAAGGCTGTAGCAGGTGCTGATGAAGAAGGCCTCAACTCTGGAGCTGGCACTATGGCTGATCAGGCCTGAGTAGTGAACTGAGTGCCTGGCCTGAGAGTAGAGTCATCCTCATCATCTGTAGTGTGGGGACTGGGCATGCTATCAACTTCCTTCTTGAACTTGTTCACGGTCTTGGTCAGCCCATCCAACTTGTCATTGAGTGTCTTGATCCTATTCTCCATAATCCTCACAAGACTATGCTGATTCGCCAAGATGTCCTTGATATCCTTCTGCATGCCCTGAACGGTATTGATCAAGAGATCCATTTGCTCGTTCCTGGATCTAGGGACTTGAGCACTAGTGGCTCTAGCTGCCTCTGCCTCTGCCTGTGCTGCAGCTGAGGTGGGATGATCTGGGTTCATCACCACAATGTTGTCTTCTAGATCTGGCTGTAGGGGCAAATGTGGCCTGTCAAGAGCAAAGATGTGCTTCTCCAGCTTGGAGTTGATGAGCATCTGAATGTAGGGTGCATAACAGCATGAGCGCTTCTGATCAGCAGCAACCCTCTTCACAGTCTCTACTATCAAGTCCATCACTCTTATCCTGGTGTGTCTATCAAGATGGATCAGCATGTTGATGGAGTAGCCTCAAATCATCTTGTCATCTCCAGACTTAGGCATCAAGGTGTGCCTCAAGATGGTGTTGATGGTTCGTAGACCTGCCTGGAGGAAGTAAATGGATCCTAGCTTGTGAGACTTCACATGAGCAGCAGGGATCTCATTGTACATGTTAGCCATAGCATTGTGGCTCTCCTTGGATTCAGAATAGACATCCAGATCCCCTTCTTCCACCTTTGGGACTCCTAAGATGGCAGCCCATTCCTCAACAGTGGATTCATACCTTGCTCCTTCAGTCATCCATACAATTATACCATCTCCATAGAAGTGGGCAGTGGAGTAGAATTGCATGATCATCTCATCATTCCATGCAGTGAATTACTTGCCAACAAATTCATCCAAACCAATGCAGTGAAACTTGTCTTGAACACTTGGGAAGTAATCTTGATTCTCCTTGATATACTTCCAATCAACATATCTCATGTCACTTACAGCTGGGCTCTTATCAAGCAAGATTGTCTCATAGAAATCTTGTTGCTCCTTGGTATAAAATCTGTAGTCCACAGCTGTTTTCCTTCTCTGGGCATATGGATCAATAGCTCTCCATTCCCTCAAACCCGAGTCCTTCCTCTTCTTCATGTCCTCAGCAAGCAAGTGGCTGGCATTGTGCTCTGGAAGGTGTGGTCTTAGCTTCATCAAAGCTGTCATATCATCATCCTTGGCTTCCCTAAAGGTAGAAGTCTTGTTCTTGCTGGAAGCTGGTATCTCTCTGGAGAACCTCTTGGGTTTTTCTGCAGCAGCTTTCTTGGGTGCAGTCTTGGTGCCCTTGGATGTGGTAGCCTTAGGCATTGCATCTGCCATAAGCTTCTTCTTCTTCTTCTTCTTCTTTGGAGGAGCCTTGGCAACTGGCTCTTCCTCCTCTTCTTCCTCATCTAGATACTCTGGAGTAGATGGAAGAACTTTTGCTTTGACAAATCTTGTCCTTTCTCTCTTCTTCTCCCCTGCCTTCTTAGGCATAGATTTCTTTGGGGGTGACTCAAGGTGAAGAGTCATTGTTGCCCTAGAGCTCTCAGGTGCTTTAGCTGACCCAGAGCTAGCATACTCCTTCCTGATAACTATTTTCTTCTTGGAAGTAGTGGCAGCAGTGGTGCTCTTGGCAGCATCAACTTTCTTGGGCAGCTCCTCAGGGATGAAATCTTCATCCTCCTCATCTGAATTGAGCTTCCTCCTTGTCCTAGTTGCAGCTTTGGGCAAATCAGGAGAGCTAGGAACATCATCATAGCTCCCCTCTGGACTAGTGCCTGAGCTCATGTCAACACTCTGCTCTCTGAGATCATTCTGACTGTCATCTGAACCTGACATCTCTGACCCTGTGAATAGAGTATAGAAGAGTGGAAAGGGATGAGTCATCACAAAATGCAGACATTTTCAAAAAATTGAACTAAAATTTCTCAAGTTTTGCATTCTGCCAAATGTATGTCGGTACAACCGAAGCAAATATTTCGGACCTACCGAGACAGACAGTCTCCATAACAGAAACTTGGCACCACTTTCGGTGAGACCGAAAATGGGCACTCGGTTTCACCGAGACTGTTCTCAGTCGACCAGAAAAGCGAATCGGTGCTACCAATTCTTTTGCGTCGGTTCTACCGAGATTCATGTGGCGGACGACAAAACCTAAAAAATCGTTCGTTCGCTATTCTACTGGAGTTTCTCGTGGATGAATCAAGCTCAAACTATGGATTATCGATGGATAAGCCCTAATGCGCAAGAATTGGAGGTTGGAGCGCATGAGGGGGTGAAATCGTACCCTAGCTTGGTGACGACTTTGCTACGGCGGCGACGGGGGAGAGGATTCCGTCGACGGCGGAGACTTCCAACGGCGGAGGCGCTCGGGAAGATGAAGGCAATGACCAGGGGCCTTGGTTCGATAGCAAGGGTTTCGGAGGGGGCGACGGTTGAAGAATAAATTTCAAAAGTCGGGTCAGCCTCTATATAAACCCATAGCTGTCGGTGACATCGGTTCTAACTTTTCGGTGTCACCGAGTTTCTCAGCTGTCTGCTGACAGGGAAACTCGGTGTAACTGAGAAGATGGAATCGGTGGTACCGAGATAGAAAACCAGATCAACCCTAGGCATTCGGTGAGACCGAGATTTTGGGTTGGTTCCATCGATATGCACTTGGGAGGTTTTAATGGTCAGTCCTTTGTCGATATGGAACTCCGAGTGCTCCTCACACAGAGAAATCGAAAAGTCCTTGTTCAAATTTTGTGATGCAGCAAGAATGGAATATGAGGTAAGAAAGCATAGATAGCTAGAGAGTGGTCCTAGGCATTCTTGTCCATCCAATTGGCAAAAGAAAAATCAAGAGCCAAATAGCAACAATTGGATGTCCTCGAATGGATAAATAAATGCAGACCAACATGCTCACACAATAAGATGTCAAATGAAATCATGGCAAACATGCACATACATACTAGCATCTATCAAGCATTTTGGCGATGACGGAGGCATCTATATATGAGTATATTGACTTAGGAGCCAAGTAAGAATACTTGATCATAGGTCATACTCATCGTTTAAGCACAAGTGGGGTTACCACTTTTACATAAAGCATTTAATGTTGTCACATTCTAAGAGATGCTTTAACTCAAGTCTTAGAGTAGAGCTCCCCTTGATGTGACATCCCCCCATAGGAGGGATAAACTAACCTTGGGTTTGTCGTAGAAGACTTCATGTGGGTGATGTAGTGGTGGATGCTCAAGGTTGATGAAGATCACCAAGAGTTGGGAGCATCCTTGTTGTTTCCTTACTCTTCTCACCTACATGGGTTAGTCCCAACACACAAGAGACAAATACAAGGATATCTATGGACATGGAGTGCAAAGCATACATGATGATGTCCATGGATTTATTGATTACCTTGTCCCTTGCATACCTTTGAGGGAATATGTGACTCCTTGAACTATTGCATGATGTTGACGTTGATTGCAACTAGTTCTTGCCAATAATGAATGCGAGTGAATTTCATTGGCGGAGTCACCCCTCAAGAACTTCTCTAGTTCTTCTTCTTAGGGACCCACATCAACTTGATGGGGATCCTTGGTGTTGAAGTGGCCCTTGTAGAAGTTGAGCTTGAAGTAGCCTTGGGAACCCACTCCACCAAAGCTTGGGATTCATCTTCATATGAGTCAATGTCCTCTTGAAGCTTGTCCTTTCCCTTGAGCTTGTGGTCTTGTGGTGGAAGGTCATCTTGAAAGCTTGTTCCCTTGGGGAGAGTATGTTCATACTTCTCCTTTTGATGAACAAACTTGGTCTTGGGGTATTGACCTTCTTCCCATTCAACTCCATTAGCGTTGAAGTAGCCAATGCCATGGTTCTTCCGGTATCCTCCATGCTTGCGTACAATTTCCTCAAATTGCATACACCCGGCAAGACTCTTGTAGATACATTTCTCTATAATTCCTTTCAATAAAGCGTTTTCTTGCTCAAGTGTAACTTGTCTAAGAGAATCATCATTAGTGGAATCAATAGAACTGCTAGAAGCAACATCATTAGATTTAGCATTTCTATTGTTGCTACTAGATGAAGAACCTTTCTTGCCTTTGTTACTAGTTTGTCTAGATTTAACTTGTGGCATGAATGTAGACAAGAGTAATCGTTTGGCTAGATAAGATGAAGTCTTCTTTCGGAGATCGTCATTAATAGCTTTAAGAAACTCATGCTCTTGCTCCAAGGTGAGCTTCTCGAAGCGTAGCTTCTCATGAGTCCTTACAAGCTCTCTATGATCTTCGAGAGTAGATTCATGGGCTAACTTAAGAGTGTTTAATTCTTTAGTTAGTTGTTCTATTTTCATCTTATCATCATCAAATGACTTATCTTGTCTAGCATGAGAATTATCAAGTTCATTTTGACTAACATTACTAGTTTTATCAAAGAGCAAGTCATCATCACAAAGTAAGTCATCTTCATCACTATCGAAATCAAGATACTCGGGGTGTGATACCTTGGGGCCTTTAGCCATGAAGCAACTTCCACTCCCTTCATTTGGTGAATCAAATAGATCATAGGAGTTGGTAGTCACTAGTGCAATTCCGGCAACACCTTCATCTTGACTATAGTCGGAGTTGGAGTGATAGCTTCTCTCGGAGTTATTGCCGGAGTCGGAGCCGGAAACCCATTCACCAACATGAGCTTGATGTCTTCTTCTTATGTAGCTCTTGGTGTACTTGTCCTTCTTCTCCGAGTCCCTACTTCTCCTTGAGGGTCTTCATTCATAACAATCATCTCTACTCCTTCTCTCTCTTTGAGGTGATTCATTCCTTGAGCTTCGTCTTCTAGGTGACTCTTCTATTCGTTTGTAGGGAGCCGTGCACTCATTGGAGTAGTGTCTAGCAGTTTCGGTCATGACTTGACGAACGCTTCTCTTCATATCTTGAGTTGGAGCTTCGTTCTTTGCCTCTATTCTTGTAGAACTTGTTGAATTTCTTGACCATGAGGCTTATCTCTTCATTGGTGACAAGGTTGTCGCTTGAAGTTGCGGGAGCATCACTTGTGGCTTTGTAAGCACCGCTAGACTTGTTGTGAAGCTCTTCTTTGTCCTTGAGTGTCATCTCATGAGCAACAATCCTTGGATCAATGTGCACACGGTGTCGTATCTCTCATCCAAAGCTCTAAGTATCTTCTTGATGATGAATTTGTCGGTCATTTCTTCGCTTCCTAAGCCGGCAATCTCATTGGTGATGAGAGCTAGCCTAGAGTACATCTCAGCGACTCCTTCACCATCCTTCATCTTGAACTTGTCAAGCTGACTTTGAAGAACGTCCAACTTGGATTCTCTCACGGATTCGGTACCTTCGTGCATATCAACCAAAGTATCCCAAATCTCTTTTGCATTCTCAAGACGGCTGATTTTGTTGAATTCTTCGGGGCATAGGCAGTTGAAGAGAATGTCACATGCTTGAGCGTTGTATTGCAACATCTTCAATTCATCTGCGGTCGCTTCATGATCCGGTTCCTTTCCATCACCAAAGAATTCACCTTGCAAGCCAACACGAACAACAGCCCAAACAGCGAGGTTATGACCAAGAATATGCATTTTCATTTTGTGCTTCCAACTAGCAAAATTTGTGCCATCAAAGTACGGACCTCTATGGTGATAATTTCCCTCACTAGACGCCATACTCTCCTAGGTTGTGAGACCAATGCAATGGAGACCAAAGCTCTGATACCACTTGTAGGACCGAAAGTATGTCTAGAGGGGGGGTGATTAGACTACTCCACCAAATAAAAATCCTACCTTTTCCCAATTTTAAGTGTTGGCAGATTTTAGCAATGATAGCAAGTCAAGTACACCCTACACATGCATGTCTAAGAGTATAGCAGCGGAAAGTAATAACAAGCATGTAAAGTAGAGGGTAGGAAGGAAGATCAAACGCAATTTGTAGACACGAAGATTTTTACCGTGGTTCCGATAGGTGGTGCTATCGTACGTCCACGTTTATGGAGTCTTCAACCCACGGAGGGTAACGGTCGCGAGAGTCCACGGAGGGCTCCACCCATAAGGGTCCACGAAGTAGCAACCTTGACTATTCCATAACGGCTTCCGTCCACGAAGGACTAGACTCACTATGGGTAGATCTTCATGAAGTAGGCAATCTCCTTGCCCGTACAAACTTCTTGGTTCAACTTCACAACACGAAGTAGGAGCCTCCCAAGAGACACCTAACCAATCTAGGAGGCACCACCCTCCAAAAGGTAATAGGCTCGGCAAAGTCGATGAACTCCTTGCTCTTGTGCTTCAAGATGATAGACTCCTCAACACACAATCACTCTCTCTCATATTTGGCTATGGTGGAAGATATTGAATTGGTGGAAAGCAACTTGGGGAGGCTAGAGATCAAGATATGGTAGGAATGGAATAGCTTGATCTCAACACATGAGTAGGTGGCTCTCTCTCAGAAAATAGGATGGGGCAAGTATGGAATAGTTCTGAGTGCTTCTCTTTCGAGTGGGTGGTGGTGAAGGGGTATATATAGGCATCCCCAAAAATCCAAGCGTTACACCTAAAGTGACCAACTCGGTGACACCGATGTATGAATCTCGGTGGTACCGAAGTGACCAAAAGGCAGTAACTTTTGAATCTCGGTGAGACCGATATATAAATCTCGGTGGTACCGATTGGGTGACCAATGGTCAGATTGCACAACTCGGTGACGCCGATATTCACATCTCGGTGGTACCGATTCTTTACCATGGCTTACCGGAGAGTTGGTCCAGAAACTCGGTGGTACCGATTCACAATTCTCGGTGGTACCGATTCTTGTGAATGGCTATCCAGAGAGTTGGTCCAAAAACTTTGTGAGACCGACTGGCAAAACTCGGTGGTACCGAAGACTGAAAATGGCTAAACATAAAGTTGGCAACTGAACTCGGTGGCACCGAAGTAGAATCGGTTGCACCGATGGGCTAGGGTTTGGCATGGGTCTGTCTGAGTTTGGGAATCGGTGGCACCGAGTGGGAATTGTTGGTTGCACCGATTTTGGATATTTGGCTTTGGACAGACTTTTGTGGAAGAGCTTGTGGGTGTTTTTGGTGACTATCTCTTGTGCACGTGGAGCATCTTGTTCAACAACAGTACCTTATACCCCCTTTTAATAGTATTGGCTTTCCTATGGACTCAAAGTGATTTCTCACAAAGTAAAATGTAGAGTCCTCTTGCTTGAAGCTTTGCCAATCCATTTCCTTGCATCTTGGGGTATCTCCACAATCCTTTTGCCATCCCTATCATTGAACTTTTCCTGAAATATACTTAGTGGAAACATAAGTTCAATGACATATATGTAGTTATTAATTACCAAAACCACCAAGGGAGCAAATGTGCTTTCAGGGGGTGCGCGCGTGTGCGTGTGTGTGTGTGAACCCATGCTTTTGTGTGGGCCATGTGCCTACATTGTGCGGTTTCCGATGACAAACCTATCGGCGGGCCCTTAGGGTTTGTCATGCCTTTTAGTGACAAACGCTGGAAGGCCAAGGATGGGTCACGGTGTGTGCGTGTGCATGTGTGTGTGTCTCTCTCTCTCTCTCTCTCTCTCTCTCTCCCTGTGTGTGTGTGTGTGCGTGTGTGTTGTGTGTGTGTGTGTGTGAACCCATATGCTTGTGTGTGGACCATGTGTCTACATTGTGCGGTTTCCGAGGACAAACCTATCAGTGGGCCCTGAGGGTGTGTCATGCCTTTTATTGACAATGCTGGAAGGCAAAGGATGGGTGACGGTGTGTGTGTGTGTGCGGGGGGGGGGGGGGGGGGGTGCGCGTGTGCGTGTGTGTGCGTGTGTGAACCCATGCTTGTGTGTGGGACATGTGCCTACATTGTGCGGTTTCCGACGACAAACCTATCGGCGGGCCCTTAGGGTTTGTCATGCCTTTTAGTGACAAACGCTGGAAGGCCAAGGATGGGTCACGGTGTGTGCGTGTGCATGCGTGCGTCTCTCTCTCTCTCCCTCTCTCTCTCCCTGTGTGTGTGGACCATGCATGCGTCCATTGTGCGGGGACGGGAATGATATATATATATATATATAACGATCTTGGTATATAATATATATAACCAATCTTAAGGGGGGTATATATATATGTCCAGTTATCTCAGCTAGGTGCATGCCACATCATAGATAGTGTACCATTGTGTATTAATCGTTGAAACACCGGACCACACCATTTTCGCATATGCATTTGGCCATATGAAAGGGGGTGATGTTCTTCCAGCCCCGCTCAACTGATCTTCGATGACGCGCCAACTTATGGGACCGCGTGATCTATATATCCCTCTTGTTCGACAACAATATGTGATGGTTTGGCCATATTAAATAAGGTATAAATTCTCTTGGTTGTCTTACGAAAATTCAGACATGGATAAATGTGTGACAAAGTTTGAACCAGGTCATGTGTTCATAGGACCCCATATATCCTCCGGCACATAGTGTAGGGGGCAACACCCTATATTATGTTTGTCATGAAACCCTTTTCTGTCACATTGGACACTTTTAGGCATGCACATATGCAGCATGTGCCACACATTAAAGTTGCGGATTGCGAATTTAAACATGAAAACACCATGTTCGTACATATATATACTTCATCCGAACCTAATTACAAGTCTTTTTTAGAGATTTCACTACGAACTACATAAATATTTAGGAACGGAGGGAGTATATATTTGGGCCACTAGCTGGCGTGGTTGTGTTTTGACCCTCTCTTGCATTTTTTTTCTCGTTTATCTCAAAGATGCTAGTATTATGTAAAATAGCAAACGAAACTGATGAAACAACCGTATGCGATTGTACCCCGAGCAGACACGAATGTGCTACTCTAACCGTGTGCGATGCCCATAGACAGCAAAATCGGCCTTGCCTAGTGGTGCCAACCGCAAGCGTCAGCCAGTGCAAAGGGGTAATGTGCACAGTACAAACCCAACCCCGACGGCGACCTATAAAAGATCTCGCCGGCGGCGCTAACAGCTAATTTTTCCGCCGATAGCACGCCACCACCACCGCACACACCAAATGGAACCATTGCTCAAGCATGGGAATGTGCATGGCGCCGTCCTGATAGTGTTGGACGACGACATGATAGAGGATTCTGATGCGTTGGCCGCCATGGCCGGCAACGGCAAACAGCCAGCTGCCACGGCCGACGATGACGGGATAGAGGATTCCGTTGCGCTATCCTCCATGTCGGTCAACGGTCAACCGTCATCTGCCGCGGCCGACGACAACGACGATGACCCCGAGTTTCAGCATCGGATGCAGATGGCCATTGCTTTGTCCGTCCAGGAATTAGGCCTCGATGCGTTCCTGCGCGACGAGGACGAGCGTCGTCTCAGTGTCGGTGTGGAACAATCTATCGCATCTGCGGATGCCATCCGCAACGCGGATAGGGATCTGAAGCGGCAGAAACGACGGGAGAGTGCGAAGAGGAAGCGGAACTCAGATGCAGAGGGCAAAAAGAGGCGGGAGCAGGACCAGAAGGCGGTGGAGCAGGCCGCCGCATGCCTCTCAGCCACGTTGGAGGCCAGTGCAGGCCTTACAGCTGCGGCGGCAGCCCTGGCAACAGCGGCCACGACGACCAGGGACGCAGCTCTAGCGAGATCGGCGCCCGTCTGTATCCCGATGGCCCACCTAGACGCCACGACATCTTCGTCGACAGCGGCAGACCTAGCGAGAGGCACCGCGGTCGCTCCGGCCGAGGTGGCCCCGCCGGTCTCCGCCGTGGAACTAGTGGAGCTCATCGACTTGACGAGCTCCTCTGAATACTCGTTCTGAGGCGAGGAAGGTCATGACGACGGTGGAGGCGCGGCGTTTGTATGCATCCATGGCGTAGTGAATATTTTGTGCAGTTCATCTTCATGTAATTTGACGAACTGTTTGTAAATTACTGAGCGTATGAACTAATGTCAACTAATCCGCTGCAAAATAAGGCATTTTGTGTTGAAAATTTGCCAAATGTTTGTGTAATCTGTTTGTGGGCATGTGGAAATTTAGGATGAATTTGACGTCTGCGACCGAAATTGAGGATGAACCGTGTGTGATGAAACCGCCTTGAGAAATCTCAGAAAAAGCTACCCGCCTCGAGCGATGCAAAAATTCATGGTTTCGCGGCACGACATTTCGTTACAGCGAAGAGCGTACACGCTTTATTATGTTTGGACCGTGTGCCATCTTGGTTGCTCCCGCCTAGTTCGTTTGCCAAAATTTAATTGGAAGCGGTATTTCAACTGCATGCCGCCTTTCCTCGTCCACCGCACCGACCCTATAGTAAAATTTCAGCTGCCGAGGCATTTGAACCGTCGCCATCCCTCGTCCACCACCATCTCCACCCACACCATTACTACTAAAATTTTCAGCAGCAGCGGCACATCTGCAAACACCCCCACCCCCCGTCCGCACAGCACCCCTCCCCCTTCCTCCCCCGCTTTAACCCTAGCTCGCCGCCGCCGCCTCCCACCACCAACCTCAGCCGGTCTGCTCGTGCCTCATAGCTAAACAAGTTCAGGGTCCCCACCGATCCACATACACCATCGCCGCCCTGAGTTTTTAGATGAGGTCGGCGGTGTCCCTTTCCCCCAGATCCCCATCCCGTACTCCAGAGAGTCGCAGGCTAATCAGCCCAACCACATCTCCCGTGGACCTCGAGGAGTGTACGAGCAAAAAGATGTCTATCATGGCCTCTCCGCCGTACGCTGGCGAGGTGGGCGCCGTTCGCGCCGACCCTTCAATCCCGGATGAGCACCTCGCCGCGGGAGCCGGTGAGGACGCTGCCTATGTTGCCATGCCGAAGGCTTCAAGTCTACGGGAATGCGTGTTCCTATATCTCAGGAGAGCCGACTATGACATCAAGCTCGTCAACATCACCGGCTTCACCCGGGCCATGTGATTCCCGCGGTGATCTATCTGATGTAATCTTCCTTTGCGGTGTTTGTTGGGATCCGATGAATTGTGGGTTTATGATCATATTATTCATTGAAAGTAATTGAGTCACCTCTGAATTCTATTATGCATGATTATTATAGCTTCATATTTCTCTCCGATCTATCAGTTTGGTTTGGCCAGCTAGATTGATTTATCTTCAGTGGGAGTGGTGCGTTGTAGTGGGTTCAATCTTGCGGTGCTCTACATCCTCGTGACAGAAGGGGACAAGAAACATATTTGTATTGTTTTCATTAAGGATAAAATGACGGGATCTGGACATATTGCTTATCTTATTTTGTGTACATCATGTCACCTTGCTCCAAGCATTACTCTGTTTGTTATGAACTTAATACCTAGAGAAGCAAGCATAGAAGCGCTCTCGAAGTGGAGTAATAGTAGTAGATGCAGAATCGTTTCGGTCTACTTGTTTATGGATGTGATGCCTATATACATGATCATTGACGTGAATAACATGTCATAACTTTGCGCAATTATGTCAATTGCCCAACAGTAATTTGTCTACCCACCGTATGCTACTTTCAAGAGAGAAGCCTCTAGCGAACAGTATGGCCCCCGGGTCTACTTAAACATAAATACAAAAACTCCAAAAATACCTTGCTGCATATTATTTACTTTTATTTTCTTTTTCTTTTAGAATATCTATCTCTATCAAGATTTAATCCTTGCAAGTAACGATTTCAAGGGGCTGGACAACCCTCTTGCCCGCGTTAGGTGCAAGTATTTGGTTTTGTGTGTGTAGGTGTTATTGAAAGGAATTTGCTTGGTTCTCCTATTGGTTCAATAAACTTGGTTCTCACAGAAGGAAATACTTATCTCTATTGTGCTGCATCTCCTCTCCACTTCAGGCAAAATCCCAACGCAGCTCACAAGTAGGAGGAAGAATTTCTGGCGCCGTTGCCGGGAGACATCATCAAATTTTTGTCAAGTCCCTACACATAAATTATCTTTCACTTGTTCTACTTTTATTTGCTGTTATATCTTACTTTATATAAAAATCAAAAATACAAAAATATTTCTATTTGCTTGTTTGCTTAGTTATCTAGTTTACTTGTTAGTTTACTCGTTTGCTTGCTAGTTTACTTGCTTTGTCACCATGTCTCAAGAAAATACCAGATTGTGTGACTTTTGAAATACTAATAATATTGATTTTATTATTACTCCAATACCATCCGCCATTAGTGCAGAAACTTTTGATATAAATGCCGCTTTGCTGAATCTTGTTATGAAAGAACAATTTTCGGGAAGTCCTAATGAGGATCCCGCTTCGCATCTTAATAGCTTCATTGAATTATGTGATATGCAAAAGAAAAAATATATGGATAATGATGTGGTTAAACTGAAATTATTTCCTTTCTCACTAAGAGATAAAGCTAAAACTTGGTTTTCACCCTTGCCTCGCAATAGTATTGGAACATGGAATAAGTGTAAGGATGCTTTTATTGCCAAGCATTTCCCTCCTGCTAAGATTATATCTCTCCAAAACCAAATTATGAATTTTAAACAACATGATCAAGAACATGTTGCGCAAGCATGGGAGATAATGAAAATGATGATTAGCAATTGTCCCACTCATGGCTTAAATTTATGGATGATAATGCAAAATTTCTATGCGGGACTAAACTTTGTGTCGATAAATCTTCTAGACTCTGTTGCAGGTGGTACCTTTATGGATATTACATTGTGATAAGCTACTAAATTACTGGTTAATATCATGACAAACTATTCTCAATGGCACACCGAACGAGCTCCAACTGGTAAGAAGGTAAATTCTGTTGAAGAAATTGCTAATTTGAGTGATAAGTTGGATTCTCTTATGAATATGTTTGCAAATAAGAACTCAAGTTGATCCTAATGATGTGCCACTATCTACTTTGATTGAGAAAAATAATGATGCTATTGATGTGAACTTCGTCTCTAGAAATAATTTCAATAACAATCCTAGATCGTATGATGGCAATTCTTATGGTAATTCCTATGGTAATTATTCCAATAATAATAATAGTATGCCCTCTGATCTTGAAAACAAAATTAAAGAATGTATTAGTTCTCAAAATATTTTTACTACAATGGTAGAAGAAAAACTACATAAAATTGACGATATGGCAAGAAACATGGATAGGATTGCTCATGATGTGGAAACTCTTAAAAGTAAAAATTTGCCACCCAAACATGATATTAATAAATCTATTAAGTCCTTCCAAATATCTATTAATGAAAGTAAGGAGGGAACCGCTAGGTTGAGAGCTAAGCGAGAATTCCTAGAAAAGGCGATTCCTCCCGGTTTCTATCGTAATTATGATGAAGGTGTCAAAATGATTGGTGTTTCTCCTATTGAATCTTTATTTACCAATATGAAGTTGATGATAAAGGGACTGGAGATTAGTCAACTTCATCTAGAAGGCGCCCCGTTTGTTCGGAGGGTGATGATCATTGATAAAAATGAAAAAAGTGGGTTTGGAGATGTCAAAACTTTAAATAGTGATGCACCCACTACTTTGGACTACGAGGACTTTAATTATGAAAGTTGTTCTTTAGTTGAATGTATTTTCTTGTTGCAATCCATGATTAGCTCACCTAATGCTTATGAACAAAATAAAGCTTTTAGAGCATCTACAGTCGGAACTTGCAAATCCGTCCCCTCAAACGCCCGCGGATGCGTCCGGACGCGTCCGCGGGCACTGACCGAGCACGCCTCATATTTCCCTCTCCACATCCGCGTATCTCATATCCGATGCCCTATATCCATACTACCCATGTAACATTGAGCTACTCTACGTGATCAAACATCGGACAACAAAATTGGAAGCACATAACACAAAATCGGCTTCAAATGGTCATCAAAGCATCAACCTAAAGATCATATCCAGTTCATAGGACATACTTCTTAAATTAATACTACTAAAAACTATATAAACATTGCATAGAGGGGAGAGTGGGGGCAAATCACCACTTCCTTGTCGGTCATTTGCCGTTCGGGTCGCCGACGCAACTATAGCCGTCCGCGGCTGGAGGAGGGTCGGAGGACGAGTCGCTGTCGCCGCCGTAGGAGTCAGAGTCCGAGAGGACGATGAGGCCCTTCATCCGACGAACGGCCCTGTCCTGCTCCCGCTTCATCTTCATGAGCCGGTCCTTCTCCTCCGCTAGCTCCTTTGCCTCGCGCTCCGACTGCTCAATAGCAAGCCGGACTGCATTGGCATTCTTCCGCCGGAGGCGCTGAGCGTCCGTCTCCGCCATCGTGAGGGACCGATGGTACACCCATGCGAGGAGGCATTCGTCCTCGTCAGGCTCCGCCGGCATCAGGCGACGGCGACGTGCGGACTGCTCCGCTTCCTTCTCCCTTGCCACTGCTTCTCACGGCGGGCGGCGCGCTCCTTCGATTCCGGAGTGCGCGTGCTGGCCAATGGTGTGGGCACTAGGACCCAACGCTGCCCGCATGGAGAAGCGGTCCGAAGGGGAAGGACAACGCCGGGGTAGGTCTCCACCGGCTCATAGCTTCGTCGACGTCATAGCTCCGACGGCATAGCTCCGACGGCGTGGGAGCTGAGGTGCCGCCGGTCTCTACCTTGCACCGCTCGCAGCAGATGTGGAGGACCAGCTCCTCGTTGTAGTCGGCGTCGGAGCCGGAGCGGCCGCCGGATCTCGACATTACACTCGATGGGATTGGACTCGGAGAGGGAGAGGAGGGGATGGAGCGAGAGAGAGTGAGCTAGGGTTCAGAAGGAGGCGCCCGGAGTGGGGATTTTGTGGGGCAGTGGTGGGGTCAGTGGTGGGCCGGGCCTGTCAGGCGGACGTGCCCGGGCGTGACCGGGCCGCCCCATATCCGCCCTATATTTGGGCTGGATATGAAGGGTGCCGGTCAGCCCGAGCTTTTGGGGCGGGTTTAAGAGGTCTGGTTGGGTTGCATTTTTGTGACCGGTCACAGATCAGACGGTCTGTCCGGGCGTTTGAGACAGGTATGAGGGGTCCGGCTGTAGATGCTCTTACTAAACATATCATATAAGCTATGATAAAAGCTCATGAGGAGAAACTTGAGTTAGAGGCTTCAATACCTAGAAATTTACATGATGAATAGGAACCTACTATTGAAATTAAGCTTAGAGATTATGAATGCAATGCTTTGTGTGACCTTGGTGCTAGTGTTTCTACAATACCAAACTCTCTATGTGATGTGCTAGGTCTCACCAATATAAATGAATGTTCCCTTAACTTGCATTTCGCGGATTCCACTATTGAGAAACCATTGTGTAGAATAAATGATGTTCTTATTATTGTTAATAGAAATTATGTGCCTATGGATTTTATTGTGCTTGATATTGAATGCAATCCGTCTTGTCCTATTATACTTTGTAGGCCTTTCTTATGAACTATAGGTGCTATCATTGACATGAAAGAAGGTAATATAAGATTCCAATTCCCATTAAAGAAAGGGATGGGACACTTCCCTAGAAAGACAATTAAACCACCTTATGAATATATTATGAGGGCCACCTATGGAATCAATTTGAAGGATGACAATACTTGATACTATGCATTATGACTAGCTAGGGGCATAAAACAATAGCGCTTGTTGGGAGGCAACCCTATAGTTACCTTTAAATTTTTGTTTTACTTTCTGTTTTGGTGTGTTGACATGATTATTGCTACTGTAATGATTGTGTTTTATGTTTAAATTAGAGTTTGTGCAAAGTAAAGCCTTAGGGATGATTTGGAAGATAGTAGAATTGATACGGTGCAAAAACAGAAACTTTTGCGTCCGGTGCAGAATTTCTCTGATTTTAGTGGAACGTCCTTTTGATCTGAATTTTCTATACAGTATTTGTATGCAAATGTCCCAGGTTTTCCTAATGTTTTAGAATTTTTGGAGTTACAGAAGTATGGTTTTGCTACAGATCTTTATAGACTGTTCTGTTTTAGACAAATTCTGTTTTATGCTTGCATAGTTTGCTTGTTTTGATGATACTATGGATTGTATAGGGGGTATAAGCCATGGAGAAGTTAGAATACAGTATCAATTATGCAATAATGAAATATTAATCAATTTATAACAATACCTAAAGTATTTCATATGTCTATTAAACTAACAGATCTCACGAGGTTTTGTTGAGTTTTGTGTGCTGAAGTTTTCAAGTTTTGAGTGAGAGAACAATGGATGAAGGAATAAGGAGTGGCAAGACCCTAAGCTTGGGGATGACCAAGGCACCCCAACGTAATATTCAAGGAAGTCCCAAGCGTCTAAGCTTGGGGATGCCCCGAAAGGCATCCCCTCTTTCGTCTCCAATCTATCGGTATGTCACTTGGAGCTATGTTTTTATCATCACATGATATGTGTTTTGCTTGGAGCGTCGTATGTTTTATTTTGTTTTTCTTTTAGTTTGACACAACCATTATTTGCTGGACACACATATTTCAAAGAGACACGTGGTTATCATAATTTGTTAGAATACTATATATGCTTCAGTTATAGTTTTTGAGCTAGGCAGTTGCTCTAGCGCTGCACTTATATCTTTTAGAGCACAACGACATTCAAATTTTGTAGAAATAATTGAACTCTCATGCTTCACTTAAATATTTTTGAGAGTATAATAAGAAATAGGAATGGTAAATGGCAATAGTGATAAGACTAGTCCAAAAAGGATAGGTATTCAAGGGGGCAATAATAAAAACTTTCATGTAGCTCACTAAAGAGGAAACATGAGTTTATTATATTGATGTAGTAATATGAAAGGGCATGCGTACATGATTGTTGGTTAGTAGAAATATCGGTAATTAAAGCTTTTTATTTGTTATTCATCTAAGTACTAACTGTGGCATGGTGATGATGTGTGAGCATATTTATGTATGAAATAAAATCCTATCGTGTTGTTCGAATCGGGGACGCATGATGGTTAACTCCTACCAACCTCCTCCCTAGGGGTCTGCGGTAGCACTTTGCTTCGAGAGAGCTAATAACGCTTTACAATAAGTGTGTGAGTTCTTTATGACTAATGTGAATCAATGGATATACGCACTCTCATCTTTCCGTAATTGCTAGTATCTTCGGTACCGTGCATTGCCCATTCTCACCTCGAGAGTCGGTGCAACCTTTGCCGGTGCATCCAAACCCCATGATATGACACACTCTATCACACATAAGCCTCCTTATATCTTCCTCAAAACAGCCACCATATCAACCTATCATGGCATTTCCATAGCCATTCCGAGATATATTGCCGTGCAACTTCCACCGTTTCGTCACATGACTTGTGTGTTCATCATCATATTGCTTTGCATAATCATATGGCTGACATAGTATTTGTGGCAAAGGCACCATTCATCGTTTTCTACATATTACGCCAGATCGTTGCACATCCTGGTACACTTCCAGAGGCATTCATATAGAGTCATATTGTTTTATGTTGAGTTGTAATATTGAGTTGTAAGTAAATAAAAATGTGATGATCATCATTATTAGAGCACTGTCCCAGTGAGGAAAGGATGATGGAGATGATGATTCCCTCACAAGTCGGGATGAGACTCCGGACGAAAAATAAAATAAAATAAGACAAAAGAAATGGGGGAGGTGAAAAAAAAAGAGAAACCCACCATGAAAAAAATGAGAGAAAAGAGAGAAGGGGCAGTGTTACTATCCATTTACCACACTTGTGCCTCAAAGTGGCACCATGTTCTTCATATAGAGAGTCTCCTGAGTTGTTATTTTCATATGCTAGTGGGAATTTTTCATTATAGAACTTGGCTTGTATATTCCGATGACGGGCTTCCTTAAATGCTCGAGGTCTTCATGAGAAATAAAGTTGGATGCACGCCGACATGGCAATCCCTACTCCTCGCATCGATATCAATTGATAGGCATCTCCATAGCCTGTTGATCTGCCTAGTTGCTGCGAGATTTTCTTTTCCACTTTGAATCCTTTGATATCTACCACCATACTCTATTCCACCCATATGCTATATCCATAGTTCACGCTCATGTATTGTGTGAAGCTGAAAATGTTGAAGTGCGTTAGAAGTACGAGCCAATTGCCTGGTTTGATACCAGGGTGCTCATGATTTATACTTATGTGGTGAATGATTATGTTATTTATGTTTATGGATATTATTATGTTGATCTCAATTAGTTTATCGTTTCTCAATGATCATACTTAAAAGAGATTACATGTTGGGTAGCACGTGACATCAAAAATTCTGTTCTTATCATTTACCTACTCGAGGACGAGCATGAATTAAGCTTGGGGATCCTGATACGCCTCCAAGGTATCTATAATTTTCGATCATTCCATGCTATTATACTATAATCTAGGATACTTTGGTGCAATTATATGCTACTTTATATCATTTTTGGGAACTAACCTATTAACCCAGTGCCAAGTGTCAGTTGTTGTTTTTGGCTTTCCAGGAAATTTGTACCAAATGAAATCCAAACGCTACAAAACTTTTTGATGATTTTTTCTGGACAAAAGAGACCTAGGAAGCTTCGGGAGGTGTCCAGAAGCCAGACAAGGAGACGACAAGGCAACATGGCGCGCCCAGGGGGTAGGCGCGCCCTGATGCCTTGTGGGACCCTCGTGGCTCCGTCTGACCTAATTCCACCTCCATAAGTTCTCTAAAATTGGGAAATCAACACAGAGCCACCCGAAACACTTTTTCCGCTGCCGCAAGCCTCTGTTCCGACGGGAGGCCATCTGGAGACCTTTTCCGGTACTCTGCCAGACGGGGAATCGACAACGGAGACCATCTACATCAACATTGCTGCCTCCATGATGATGTATGAGTAGTCCACCACAGACCTACGGGGCCATAGCTAGTGCCTAGATGGCTTCTTCTCTCTCTTTGATCTTCATTACAAAGTTCACCGTGATTCCCGCGGTGATCTATCCGATGTAATCTTCCTTTGCGGTGTGTTTGTTGGGATCCGATGAATTGTGGGTTTATGATCAGATTATTCATTGAAAGTAATTGAATCTCCTTTGAAGTCTATTATGCATGATTATTATAGCTTCATATTTCTCTCAGATCTATCGGTTTGGTTTGGCCAACTAGATTGATTTATCTTCAGTGGGAGTGGTGCGTTGTAGTGGGTTCAGTCTTGCGGTGCTCTACATCCTCGTGACAGAAGGGAACAAGACACGTATTTGTATTGTTTCCATTAAGGATAAAACGACGGGATCTGAACTTATTGATTGTCTTATTTTTACTACATTATGTCACCTTGCTCCAAGCATTACTCTGTTTGTTATGAACTTAATACCTAGAGAGGCAGGCATAGAAGCGCTCTCGAAGTGGAGTAATAGTAGTAGATGCAGAATCATTTCGGTCTACTTATTTATGGATGTGATGCCCATATACATGATCATTGCCTTGAATAACATGTCATAACTAAGCAAAATTCTGTCAATTGCCCAACAGTAATTTGTCTACCCACTGTATGCTACTTTCAAGAGAGAAGCCTCTAGCGAACACTATGGCCCCAGGTCTACTTAAACATAAATACAAAAACTCCAAAAATACCTTGTTGCATATTATTTACTTTTATTTTCTTTTTATTTTAGAATATCTATCTCTATCAAGATTTAATCCTTGCAAGTAACGAGTTCAAGGGGCTTGACGATCCTCTTTCCCTCGTTGGGTGCATGTTTTTGGTTTTATGTGTGTAGGTGTTGTTGAAAAGAAATTGCTTGGTTCTCCTATTGGTTCGATAAACTTGGTTCTCACTGAGGAAAATACTTATCTCTATTGTACTGCATCTCCTATCCTCTTCGGGAAAAATCCCAACGCAGCTCACAAGTAGCAGACACCCTTTAGGAAGAGAAGAAAAAGCTTTCCGCCAAACTTGCCAAGGCGAGCTCGGATTGCAAGGAGGCCAAGACCCAGGCCCGGGCGGATCGTGAGGTGCTCAATAAAGTGATAAAGATCTCTGCCGGTAGGACCTATCTGCTTCGATGTGTTTTTGGCGATGACCTTTTTGCAAACCTTACGCAAAACTGACATTCCTCAGAGGCCTTCAAGGACCTTCCGACCAGCGCCGCAGACGCTTGTGCTCACTATGCCAACCGTCCTAATGAGCCAGTCGAGAAGATACTCTGGCATCAGTTCCAGGCGCCCGAGCACTCACCGCAACTCAACAATCAAATGAAGCAGTTGGGGGAGCTGTTTTGGGCGGCATGGTCTGTGATGGGGGACCTCTGCATCAACCTCTGGCTGTCTAGGCCAATGCCCAGCAGCTTCTTCAGCTTGCTGGGCAGGTTGCACCAGGCCAGCCCCCATGTCGCTGACTGGAAGAGGTTAGCCTGTTTGGAGGGCGCCTAGCGGGCGTATGTGTCAATGATGGCGCATTACCCGAAGGCCAACCGCTGGAGATCGCGTTCGGGCCTCCGTAAGGAAAGAATCGGAAGCCAGAGCAGTTCCTAGCCGAGGTCCTGGAAGGCACCAAACAGACTGAGGCGCAATGCTCGAAGTCCGAGTTGTACTTCCAATAGGTCCCTTGGTATGCCAAGGAGGTTTTTGTAAAGACATTTGTTAAAAATAAGAAGCAATTAGTTCGGCTTTTATCCGATGTGTTTATTTCTCCTCCTTGCGACTGTTTATTTATCTAAAAATTTCCGGTCGTCGGCTTCTACCCCCTTGTAGAGACTACGCGGGGTGTTTGCTGAGCACACGTAAAGCCTTAGCCGACGTCTCGGGACCTTACCGGCGATTGTGTGCTTACATGAACAAGGCAATCGGACCATAATGGCTTTATCCCTTTCACTTAGTCATAGGAGCTCTAAGTTGTGGGGTAGTTGAACTAGCCCCCGGTGTAGTGCTAATCGGACCAGCCGAGGTAAGCCACTCTTAACACCTCGGTTCTTATCAGAAGAACCCTTCGTTTAGCACGGTTTAACCACTAACGGCGCATTAGTTTTACACTGTCTTTGGATCGCTTGACCTGTTTACGCTTGTCGTGTGAGTCGATTTTCGGCTTTCTCCACGAGGTGCTTAACCATCCAGGCTGGAGCAAACTCCGTGTCTTTGGTGTGACAATGTTGGTGCTATTTATCTATCTACTAATCCAGTTTTTCATGCAAGGACAAAACACGTTGAAATTTACTTTCATTCTGTAAGAGAACAAGTTGCTCGCAAAGAGTTAAAAATCCCGTTTGTGCATTCAAAGGATCAAGTTGTAGATGGATTCAGAAAATCATTGCCTGCCAAGAATATGGAAGAGTTCAAGCGTAATCTCAAGATGCAGCGTTGTGATTAAGGGTGGTATTAGAATATGCAGTATGTAACATACATAGGGTGCACGCATGTGTATGTGTAGAGAGTTGTTAGGAGGTTTATCTCTTTACTTATTCTCGTCATCTCCTCGTGTAATCTCTCACAGTTTAAACCGTATACATGTATGCCTTGTGGAATAAGCCCCGATTCAATCAATATAAACCCACGCAGCCCTTGCAGGAGGGTGAGACACTTCATCAACTTTGACAACTTCCACGTTCCCGTGTCTTCAACCTTGGCAGAAATGGATAGGGTCACATGGAATTGAAGAATAGTCTCTTCATTCCACTCTTGGCGGAACATAACAAAGTTGTGAGGTCCAATTTGCTTCAATGACTCAGCGCAGAATGAAAACAAGGAAGCTCATGCATCTCATTCAAGTCTATATATCGATGTGGAAACAGTCTGTCCTCAACACTCGCATAGTAAATTTGTTGTCCCATGGTCCAGAATTAAGCTGAAGTAACTGTCCTCTCTCCAACATAGTGATTTGGTCCAGTGAAGTACTCCTTGCCCTGAATGAATGACATCTCATCAAATGCACGAGGTTCAGCGACATCTCCAAACCCATGAATGGCTCCGGGCACAGATCAACAACTTCTTCATCAAGTGTTGCTCTAGTTTCCTCTCGGATGAAAACAAGTCTTCTGCGAGTAGCTATCCTATTGCGAGAAGTTTGAGGGACAACTGCTGGAGTTTCAATGTCTTCACTGACCATTGCTTCAGCCACATTTAATTGAGGTACGTTCACTGTTTTAGCACCAAATTTTAATTAAGCACTTGGCTCAGCATTTGCTTCTATAGATAATCCTTCTGCCTCCTATAGCTACACTGGCTCATCATTTGCTTAACTAGGAGTAGTCGTTGTGGCCTCCTCAACCTGTGCTTTTCGAGCATTTTCTCATCTGCTCCGCTTCCATGAAGTCAGAGAAGATTTCTATATATCCTCGAGTCAATTTGGTGGTCCTTGGGTTCCTTCATCCATTTGACAAAGAAGCTTTTGATTGCTTCTAAGTCCAGTGGCTTCTCGTTAGCACCGGAAGAACCTTCAGCAGTGTCAGAACTAATGTTGTACAACGGAGACAAAGTTATATCATCTCCAGTGTTGTGGCTCTTGATGGACAGGTGAGGCATTGAGAGGAGCATTTTCTTCAGGAGCTGCACATGCAACAATATCTTTAGGTGCTGCTGCAGAAGCATTTTGTTCAACAACAACATGTTCTGCTTCATCTAGAGCTTGCTCATCTACGGGTGCTTCAACTGAAGGAGAATGTTGTGCATGACGATGAACAACTCTGTTGGTTTCCTGCTTTTTCTTCGGAGTAGAAACTATGGGATTTTATTCAGCTGGAGATTTGGTGGACTCATCCACATTCTGTCCACGGACTTCAAGAGGGACATCTTTCTGCAAAGGCATTGCCTTCCTCTTCTTGGTCTTTGGCTGAGAAGTTCCTGTAGAAGCTTCTTGCGAAGACTTTGCTTGTTGTTCTGCTGCCAATCTAGCAGCCTTTTCATTAGCCTTGCGTTTCTTCTCATTATATTTCATCTTTTCTTCACGAAAAATATTAGCTGTGGACAATGTGGGATCTTTTGCGTCCGGCGTGACATTTCAAACATGTTCATGTGTTTCAAAATATATATATATGTGACATTTCAAAAATGTCCATGTGTTTCAGGAAAATGTACGTGACATTTTTTAAAAATGTTACACAATGCAAAAAAAATGTTTGTGTACTCAAAAAAATGCTTTACACCATTAAAAAACTGCATGTTACATTTAAAATTGTTCACCTGTTTCAAAATATGTTTGTGGCACTTTTATAAAAACTTTTATACAATCTCCCCTACTGTTAAACAAGTGAGTTGTGACAGAAACATTGAATATCAACCCTTTATTATCTTAGATTCAATGGCCTACATTGCTCCAGTGACGTTGTATGAATTAAAACACCACAATTAGCAATCAAAACACTTTAATTAGCGTTCCAAAAAGAAACATCACACTAATTAATCAAATCACCGTAATTAGCATTCCAAAAAAACATGGTATCAATCAATCAAAACACCATAATTAGCATTCCAAAAATAAACATTGTATCAATCAATCAAAGAACCGTAGTAACGATCCAAAAAACAAACATCGCAATTTGGAATGTTTCCAAACCAGCCTACGTGATCCCCAGACCCCTGTAAGCTGCGAACTGTGCCACCACCGGAGATATTGATATTGACCACTTGCAAGACTAATTAAGTAAATCTAAAGAAGCAAAGCATAGATTGATAAAAAATCGGAATTATTTAAATTTTTGATCGTGTGTTGCATGGACATACCTACTAGTCCATAAAATGCTTCATATAATTCAAAAGAAAGTTTCAATGTGTATTTGAAAAAGTTTAACACATATTCGGAAACCCTGGAAAAAACATATCTAAAAATATGTTCAAAATATGTATTTAAAAATGTTAAACATATATAAAAATATATGAGATGCATACAAAAATGAACGCATTTGTACAAAAAATTAGATATAAAAAACATATATTTGAAAAATGCTATTCATGTATTTTGAAAATGTGACGTGTATAAAAAAGTTCTTGATGTGTATACTAAAAATATAAATGTGTATGCAAAAAATAAATATGTGTTCAAAAAGAAATAAAAATATATAAATGTTTTAGTTGTATAAAAAATGAACGAATGTGTACGGAAAAATTAGAGACCAAAAGCATATATTTTAAAGATGTTAATTATGTATTTTAAAATGTTAAACATGTATAAGAAAGTTCTTGAGGTGTATAAGAAAAATATAAAATGAGTATGAAAAAAATTAGACATGTTTTAAAAATAAATAAAGACATAAAAAGGAAAAGGGAAAAAACAAAGAAAGAAACTAAGAAAACCGAAGAAAAAAAGAAAAAGGAAGGACCAAATTAAACCCAAAGAAAATCGATGTAAAACAGTGAAATAATCAATAAGAAAACCACAGAAAAAAGTTCTATGCAGCTACAATATTGGACCGGCCCAATAGCTCCACGCGTGAGCAAAGCCGAGAGGCAGAACGGGGCCATCCAAGCCCATGAAAGACGAGCATGTTGGAGAGAGAGAGAGAGAGAGAGAGAGAGAGAGAGAGAGAGATGGCACTCCTCCGTCGTCTCTCCGTCGTCTCCATGGGAGAAGAGGAGGAGCATGCAGGGAGTCTGTGGAAGCTTCACGTTCTAAGATTAGTTATCTGCTTTTCTATTCTAGGCATCCGCGGGAGGCTGAAAAAGGAGCCACCATTTTAGCTTCTTCCTTTTTCTTCCTATCATATGGCTCTCTGCAATCCAACCACACGTTCGCTTCCCCATAGTTCTTGGGGCTTGCTGCGGAGCTGGGAGCAATGCATGCGGAGTGAATAGTTTTGCTGGAGGAAGGAAGATAGGAAGAACCAAGATCAAAGCCTTTCAAAAAGAATTTTTCATCGCAAAGGTTGGTGACGATCCATTGGGGGATAGTTTTCCTGCAAGTGTAATAATCCCACGAGTTTTGGTCCTATTCTTCTTCATGCATATACTGCAAACATAGTGCTGAATTTGATCAGAGAGGTTGGTGCTAATTAGTCCTAGCGATTCAAGGTTGTGGTTGAGTTGTCTTTATTCTAGGTCTCAAATAACTGACGAATTGGTGCAAGAATTAATTTAGCACGAGAGTGAAACTGAATTCGGAAGACAATGTCTAGCGTTGGTGTTCTTGTCTCCGATCCATGGCTCCAGAGCCAGTTTACCCAAGTGCAGCTCCGAACGCTCCGAACAAAAGTAAGCACTCCTTTAGGACACTCTTGATGCATTTAAAAAAATTGTGTTGCTTCCTTTCCATAATTGTATAATCACAATGCTACCTCTTATGTTCCACGGTATAGTTCGCTTCTGCAAAGAGATCGGATGCCGAGCATGTAACTATAAAAGATTTGCCGCCGGTGATGGAGAAGCTTAGGGGCATTCAAGAGGTTCTAACTGAGGAGGAGATCACCAATTTTTTGAGCGAGTCTTACCCTGATATGGACCAGTCAATCGAATTTGAGCCGTTCCTTAGGGTACATTGGATCATCTTGGCATACCTTTTGTTGATTCCACATTTTCACTCATGTATGAGTGTCTTTTTGTTTGTTGAGTTGTGCAATTTTTCAATATGTTAGGAGTACTTAAATCTTCAAGCAAAGGGAAGCAGCAAATCAGGAGGCAAAAAGAAATTGAAGGGATCAGTCTCATTTTTGAAGGCATCCACTACTACTCTCTTACACGTCATTAATGAGTCTGAAAAAACTTCTTATGTCAATCATATCAATAATTTTCTCGGGGAGGACCCTTTCCTGAAGAATTTCTTGCCACTGGATCCAACATCAAATGATTTATTTAATCTTATTGGTGATGGTGTTCTACTTTGGTGAGATGTTCTTCTAAATGCTCATTGTATTCTTTTAGTACCACTGCATCTCTTAATTTTGATTTCCGTTAACAAATTTTCTAAGACAGTTATTCCCTTACCTTATACTGAATCAGCAAGTTGATCAATGTTGCTGTTCCCGGCACAATAGACGAGAGAGCAATCAATACAAAGAAGGAGCCGAATCCATGGGAGAGGAATGAGAACCACACTCTTTGTCTCAACTCTGCCAAGGCCATTGGCTGTACTGTAGTTAACATTGGGACACAAGATCTGATTGAAGCTAGAGTACGTTTCTATGTTTTTATTGCATCAACACAGTTTATTACTCTATTTCTCAAGTTCTTCCTTTTATTACTATTAAGGTTGATCTATGATTTTCCTTCTGTTCCTATTTAAGTTTGAACTAGCAAAACAATATAGAAATCCTGAAACATGCTCTCGCTCCACTTTATAGATAAAGCACAAACCAAAGTACACGGCCAACAATACAAAGTAGTGAGGGGGCCCTCTTACGCAGAAGATCCCAAGATAGTCGGAAAACCTTAATGCACGCGACTACGTTACCGAAATATAATACAGGTAGGCCTGAATATAATGTCATGACACACCCTAGGACACCTAAGTTCCACGAAAGCTCCCTGAAGAGGGGACACAATGCTACACGTCACCGCTGTCGACTGTGAGACGGAGAAGGGTCTTCACCGGGAGTGACACATGAGGTTGGGTGGGGGATTTTGGTAACCTCCAGTCACCAAAGAAGATAGAAGTTGAGTTGGTTTTCATGGAAGGGTTGATGAATAATGAAATTTCTAGACTAGGTTGTGCATATCTTGAAGTGCACAATGTAGGCAGCTGTAAATTTTATCAACTGAATCTTTGGGGACATTTTTGGCATTGATAAATTCTTGGACAGAAAAATGTTATCTCTACTAGAAACATAACTGTGCTTTGCAACGGATGAAAACAAAGTCGGTAGTGTTACAACTTTTTCATTGGCCTGGTCCATTTCACAAAATGATTTATATACAATGTCTCTGCAAGCACAAGTTCTCAGCTCCATTTTTATTTAGAGATTTTTCAGAGAGGTGGTTAAATTGTTTATATACAAACAAGCTTTGTTTTGGTTGTGTCTCAATTAGTTTTCTTAACTGTTACAGGTTTTTTAGGGAGGTGGAAAAGAGAGCGTGCCTATTTTTTAAAATTCTTAGAAGCTTCCTTGTGTTTCAATTAGGTTTTTTGTTGTTAGAAAGTTTCCAGAAAGGTGGGAAAGAGCGGGTGCTCAGTAAGTTAGATTGTTAGAATTTTAGGATGGTAGAAAACAGATCTGATGGGATATGGTGTACCATCACCAACTCACATTTTGTGTAAGAGTAAAGATTCTAGCAATATATTTATTATTGTTAAATTATTTTACTTTGTACTGCTGAAGTATTTTTCTTTTTTCAGCCTCATCTAGTTCTTGGTTTGCTATCCCAAATCATAAAGGTGTGTTTTCTACAACCACCATTACTGAGTTAGTTACTAAATAATTTTTAAGCAATATCGTGTTACGTAGAACATTGATGAATGATATCTTTCCAATTTGTTTCGTTGGACTTCTCTCAGATACAACTCTTAGCTGATTTGAATCTGAAGAAAACACCTCAGTTGTTGGAGTTGGTGGCTGGTGATAACAGCAAGGTTCGAATCATCAAGAGAACTTGTATGTACATGCTTGTGCATTAGTAAAGTATGGATAATAATATTACATGATGTTATACAGGAAGCAGAGGAGCTTGTCACCTTAGCACCAGACAAGATGTTGCTCAAATGGATGAACTTTCATATCAAGAAAGCAGGGTACAAAAAAACTGTAACAAATTTCTCTACTGATGTTAAGGTATGTATATCAATTGCATTCATGGATATTAAACTTATTATAAGACAAAACTGACCGGAAAAATGCAAAACCTCTAGGCAATTTTTTTATATCGATGTTAAATACTGTGAGTTTGTTTTTTGCTTGGAATAAACACTATGACTTTTATGGCATGTTTATATAGATCTGCTAAATCATTCTATGATATTGATAGCATTTTCAGAAATTATACTCCAAAATATTTCATTATGCTATATCGTATGATGTATTTGCAGGATGGTGAAGCGTATGCTTACCTTCTCAGCGCCCTTGCTCCCGAGCATAGCTCAACAACCATGATAGAAACTACAGATCCTAAAGAAAGGGCAAAGAAAGTACTTGAAACCGCCGAAAAGCTTGATTGTACAAGATATGTAACATCTAAAGATATTAATGAGGGTTCAGCAAATCTTAACTTGGCATTTGTCGCACAAATATTCCAGCAAAGGTACTGATCTCATCTTGTCCTCTCTTCTGATAAATCTGTTTTGCCGCTTAGGGTTGTATGCAATGCAAGAAACTAAAGGAAATATCATCAGTTTGTGAGGATTTGTTCCACCTGTTATCTGTGTCTTAAAAGAAAACTAAATCAAAACAGCTATATAACCGTGGAAATATCGATGTTTCAAACATTTTGTCCAGGTTAATGCATATTGTATTATGAAATGATTTAAACCTGTGCAGAAACGGTCTATCATCGAACAAGGTGGCTCCTGTTGTCCAAGATACTCCTGATGATGTTGAAGCATCGAGGGAAGAGAGAGCATTTCGCTTGTGGATCAACAGTCTTGGAATTGCAACTTACGTGAATAATTTATTTGAGGATGTTAGGACTGGGTTAGTCCCATTTCCACCAGCAGCTTAGCTTGAAATATATTTTTGACATCTTATAGTAGTTCATTTCCAGATGGGTTCTTCTAGAGGTGCTTGACAAAATATCTCCAGGATCAGTTATCTGGAAACAAGCATCGAAACCTCCAATTATCATGCCGTTTAGGAAGGTTGAGAACTGCAATCAGGTTATCAAAATTGGGAAGGAGTTAAATTTTTCTCTTGTAAATGTAGCAGGAAATGACATTGTTCAAGGAAACAAGAAGCTAATCCTTGGTAAAAATAATACCCGAGTATGCTTTAGCTTGATCTTCTTTATGTTTCAAATTTATAATTCTGTGTAGTATTTGATTTCAAATAACACCCTGTCAGCCTTCCTGTGGCAACTGATGAGGACCAGCATCCTACAACTGCTAAAGAACTTGAGATCCCACTCTAAAGACAAAGAGATTACAGATGCTGACATTCTGATCTGGGCAAATAATAAGGTCAAGGAAGCAGGAAAAACATCTCACATCGAAAGCTTCAAGGTTGATCAACATTCCCATTTTACTCCTTCCATTCCCTTATACATTCCAGCAACCGCTTCGTATTTTTATGTCTAACTTTGACCATTAATTTTACCAACAAAAAGTGAGTTATATGCCATAAGAAGTTTTCAATGGATGCACATTTCAAAGAACTTTCTAATTGTATTTTTTGATGACATTTAATTCATATTTTGTTGACCAAAATTATATGTCAAAGTTTAACATGAAAAACGAAGTGGCCTTGTATAGTAAAATGGAGGGAGTATTAAAGCTTAACTTGTGTTGTCATGGCCATGGCCTTAAGCAGCTGTGTTGATTGATTCTCTAGGATAAGAGCTTATCGGACGGGATGTTCTTCCTGGATCTTCTAAGCGCTGTGCAAAGTAGAGTTGTTGACTGGAATATGGTGAAGAAGGGGGAGGATGGTGTGTACCTTTGCTCTGATTCTTGAGTCAATCTCAGATTTTTCGCGTTTCCGTTGTCATTTGTTTTTGTGGTTGCAGATGATGAGAAGAAGATGAATGCAACATACATCATAACTGTTGCTAGGAAACTCGGGTGCACCGTATTCTGGTTGCCAGAGGACATAATGGAGGTAGCCTATGAAAAATTAACTTGAGAGATGAACCATAACATTGGGACAGTCAAGGAACAAGCAATAACATTGCCTTTTCTCATTTTTTTGTATCAGGTAAATCCCAAGATGATCCTCACTCTTACTGCAAGCATCATGTACTGGAGCCTGCAGAAGCATGGACCTTACGAAGGCTCCGGGCCAGTAGGATCCGCAGCGTCACAAGAAGCTCTCGCAGAGGAGGAAGAGGAAGAGGAGGAGGAGGCGGTGGAAGAAGAGGAAGAAGAAGAATTAGAAGAAGAAGCAAAAGAAGAAGAAGCAAAAGAAGAAGAAGAAGCAAAAGAACAAGAACAAGAAGGAAGCCTTGAAGATGGTGCCTGAAACAAAATCCGACCACATGAGGCAGGGGATGGTTGCAGCAAGGGAGGGATAGCAAACGGCAGAGCAGGAAGTTAGTTTTGATCTACTCTTTGCGTGCAAATGAGCAGCCTTGAGCTTCTCTTCTTATACTTATTACTAGTACTAGATAAAGAAAGATCCTGCGCCGATTAAAGCTTGTGTAACAGTAAGATACTCCAGTTTATATGCGTTTCTTGTCGTTCTTCTCTGAAGTGCATTCCTAGTTGCTTGATTCGTTGTCACTGCACATGATATGATCCCTCGCTAGTCCACCACAGACTTTTTTTGAAAACCCGCAGGAGCTCTGCGCGTCAATATATTAAGATTTAGAGGAGTGAACATTTGCAAGGAATTACCAAGCGTATATGGCAGCGGACGTGTCGCGCATAGAAAAACGATTGCGACCCACAAGCCTGCCCACCGGGAGCTCCTATACGCCACACTTTGCAACAAATGGACGCTCCTTCGCACATGAGACGTACCGAGTGGACCGACCCATTGCGGGACGCCTGCGGGTGCATATAGCGAGCGGATGCGATGGGAAGCTCCCGGTGATGGCTGCGTAGGTCGCTGGCTTGTGCGTAGCACGTAAACCCCTCACGCGCGGGTGTATGTATGAGCCGGCCCATTTCCCGGTTTTCTTTTTCGTTTTTTCCTTCGTTTTCTTTTTTCCTTTCCTTTTTCTTTATTCTTTTTTCCTTTTTCCTTTTTATTTTCCTTTTTATTTTTTTCCTTTTCCTTTTTCTTTTCTTTTCTCTTTTTCCTTTTTTTTTGCAAATTTGCTTTTCAAATTCACGAACATTTTTTGTTCATCGATTTCAAAAAAAGTTCATCAATGTAAAGTTATGTTCATCAAATCCAAATTCTATTCATCGGATTTGGATTTTTTTATTAATTTCAAAATGTGTTCATCAAATTACAAAAAAGTTCATCAAATTCAAAATTTGTTCATTGGTTCAAAAAATATTCATTGAATTCAATATTTGTTCATCGATTTCACAAAATGTTCCTAAAATCCAAAATGTGTTCACCTATTATTAAAAACAATGTTCTTCAATACAAATTTTGTTCACGAAGTTCCAAAAATGTTCATCGAATTCAAAAATAATTCATAAAAATACAAAAAAAATCGTCATTATTAAAAAATTGTTACAATTGTTTTTCATCAAAATTGAAAAATCATTCAACTAAAACAAATGTCATTCTTTCGAAATCACTAACATTTTTTTTAATCATCGAACAATTTTTGAAGAGATAAACTTTTTTAAAATTTGGGAACAATTTTTGAAATTCACGAACATTTCACTTTTTTGAACATTTTTAAAAAATCTTGAACACGATTTTGCTAAATTTTATTCAAATTTAGAAGTTTTTTGTTAATACATGAACATTTGGAACCATGAACATTGTTTCAAGATTCATGAACATTTTTTGAATTTACGAACACTTTGTTTGAATTCACACGCATTTTTTCAATACAGGAACATTTTTCCAAATCACGAATATTTTTTAATCCACGTATAATCATTTCTGGGACAAATTTTTCTACATACACATTTTTACCGAAATTTTGAACTTTTTTGAAGTCCCAATTTATAAGAAAAAAGAAGAGCAAGGGAGAAAAAATAAAATAGAAAAGAAACGAAGGGCGTCCAGGCCCGCTCATGGGCCATCCCAATAGGGCGCGTGGTGGGGAAAACAGGTCTGTGCTGGCCGGTTCGCCAGCGCTTTGCGCGCGGAATAATAGCTCCCCTCCCGCTGGTACTTTAGGGCAATAGGAAAAAAAACGGAAAAGCAGCGCGTTGTATAGGAATCGAATCTGAGACCTCTCAGTAATGAAGTGATAGTGACAGCCATGGGAGCTGATGACAGTAAGTGACTTAATCGCAGCGCTATTATCTAAGAACTAACCAGAGTGGCAGAACTCAACACTTCTTGATTTTATTCGAACAATTCTTGGAAATTGTAAAAAATTTATAAAAGGTAAGTAATGTTTCAAAGTCCGAACATATTTTGAACAATGCGAACAAATTTTGAAATTCATTTATTTTAAAGAACAAATTGTTAATAGTATTTGCAATCCCGACATATTTTCCAATTGTGAACAATTTTTTGAATACGCGAACATTTATTAGATATGCAAACAAATTTTGAATTTTTTCAACTTTTTTAATAAAGGCAAACAAATTTTAAAAAAAGTGAGCATTTCTTGAATTTTTTTTATCAATTTTAAACTCATTTTTTTGTAAACCTGAACATTTCTTGAAATCCTCGAATGTTTTTGAATCTGTGAACAGATCTTGAAAATAGTAACATTTTTTGAAATTCAAAACAAATTGAAACCACGAATTTTTTTGGAATCTCCCGAACATATCTTAAATTTGTGAACACATTTCAAAAAACAAGAACATTTCTATAAAACAAGAGCATTTTTTTAAATCCTGGACATTTTTGAAACGTAAAACATAGGAGTATTTTCTAATTTTTTGAACAAAATTAGAAAAAAGAAACATTTCTAAATTCTGAATTCAAACTTTTTCTGAAAGTAAAATAAATTTGTAAAAGAAAACAGAAAATGATAGAAAAAACAAAAAAATGGAAAATAAAACTTGGAGAAGAAGAAAGAAGAAAAGAAAAGAACTAGAAACAGACGAAAAAGAAAAAAAAGAGGGAAATTTGATAAGCCGAAAAACGAGTAAAACCGGTTTGGGAACCTTCTAGAAGTTTCCCAAAACAGAGATCTTGTAGCACGGTAATCCTATTGGAAATAGGCCGGCCCATTTTGTTCGCTCGCACATGTTCCCTGTGCGTTTCAACGACAGTTTATCACACTAAGCGACAAATAGGATATTCCCTCCTCACCACCTTCTCCCCTCAATAGATAGAGTAAGCCAAACATTGTTAGGGCCGGGTTTTTTTTTGTGGCGTCTAGGATAAGCTAAAATATGTTGCCCTCTACCCAGATTATTCTAGAAATCCAACCAAATTTATTTTTTAGAAGTATTTTAATTAAGACTTGACTAGTAGTCTTGTAAAAAAAATTGTTGGGCTTTTAGAATATGCATATACTAGGTAGGGGCAGCTTATTCTAGAAACCAAAAAGGCACCAAAAGAACTGGCCCTAAGCAAAGCTTTGGGTGTAAAGTTTCCTCCCTAGCTAGCTTTAGCTTTGGGCTAAATTGTAACACCCAACATGCGGCCCTAGCTCGAGCGGAGACTCGAAGTCTTCGCTAAGGATAGAAGTGTGTATTGAGTACACCCCAACATGCGACTATTCATACACGCAAGTGTCGCATGTCGGTAACAAGGAGGAAATCATCCCAAAATACCATACAAACAGAGAAAAGATATGATCGTTTAAGTTGGCTTACACTCGCCACAACAAACGTTGGAGACAACATAATAATCCAATCCACCAAAACAACATCAAACAAAAGTACGGATGAAATTCCAAATATGACCTAAGTGGCCCCAAATAAACAAACATGATGACCACCCTGCCTAAACCTAGGCTGCCAGCCGAGGACCCCCCTAATGATCGCCTTGCAAAGTCACGTACATGCTAGCACGTTCTTCGTCGTACTCCCACTTGAGACCTGAGGTCTCGTTTGCATCAGACTCAAGTGTACCTGCATCTGTTGTTGTAGTATCGGTGAGCCTTTATGGGACCCATCAATCTCATTACCAAGGATAACACGACTAATATTGCTTTAATGGTGAGGCTGCAACAAGCACTAAGAATTTAGTCAAACTATGCTTACGAGTACTAGAACAAGAAGAGTAATTCCTACATATGAGGGGTCGCAACTAATTTGATCAAGAAGTGATCCTGAACACACGAGTCAAACATAACCCACCGTGTTCTCTTCTTGATTCCCACCTCTCAAGAAAATAGGATCACGGTTACACACGCGGTTGGTAAGTTTTAGTTTAATTTAGTTAGAAGTTCGCTACAACCAGAGGTTATCAAGTTCCAAGTCGCCATATAACCGCGTGCACAACTTTCATAAAGATTTAACCCTGCAGGGGTGCTCCAACTAGTCCAATTACAAAATTAAGTACATGCACCTTGGAAAACCTCAACAATGGGATAGCCCGAAGAATCGTCGGAATCCGGTACACAAGTCCTTCAACTAAGGTAAAACTTGTCCAATTAGTCATCCTGGCTTGTCAACACCGGAATAGACCCACATATCTCTAGATTGCGGACGCCACCGTGTGAGCAAAGCTTACGGTTACTTGAGACCTTGTTTTCTGAGGGGACGCCACAAGGTGCTCTGCGTTGGACCAACAGTCATGGCGAGAGCTGGCCCGTTTTGTTAGTTAAAAAGTCCACAGGGTTGGCATGTCCCTATGCAAGTTTTAGTTTGTTATTAGGCAAATGTAGTACCAATGTTAGGTATCCTTAGAAAAGTTTAACACAAAGACTAGAGATCAAGGGGGGCCCATAAACCCCACATGTGTTAGGAGGGCTCATCGAGGAATATAACACCGGTATTACGAAAACTAGGGTGACAAGAGTAGAACAAAGGACCAAGCAAAAGGCCAAGCCTTCCATCCTTTGGCAAGTGTATAGATGCATTAATTAAAATAGCATGATATAATGATATCCCGTGATATCCATGTTGCAAACATGGAACAACCTGCACCTGCAACTAGAAATGCTATAAGAGGGGCTGAGCAAAGCGGTAACATAGCCAAACTACGGTTTGCGTAGGTGGTGAAGGTTAGAGGCTTATCATGGCAATTGGGAGACTTTCAAACAAGTGGTAGGTAGCGAGACCAAGCGATAGCATCGAGGCAACTAGCCAGCAGAATTAGTAATGTATCCAAGGTAATGGTCATCTTGCCTGGAATCTCTTCGGTCGGACAGTAAAGCTGCTCCTCGGAATAGTTCTCAATGGGCTCCTCGATCTCAGACACGTCTCAACGGGCTCCATAATGACCAAACCAGAAAAGAACAAAACACCAATAAGCAAACAAGACATGGCACATATGCTCAATCAAGATGATGCATGTCAAATTTAATGATTTAGTATGCCAACCTACAACTAGTCAATTTAAATGAAGTCTTGATCCATGTGAAGCATGGATCAAGTACAACTCCATATGCAATTTAGTTGAATTACATAATATAGTTAGAATAGTAGGTACGGTTTATTTACAATCCATGAACATGGCAAATCATGACCTACACATTATTCTGGTGCAAAAGCGTATAAAGAACATGATAATCAGAGCTATGGAACTACCAGAATGATCTCAACAAGTTTCAAGATGGATACAAAGTAACCAGGAGGAAAGCAAAGATGCGGGCAACAAAACAGTATTCCATAAATGCCACTGGATAGATTGGAAATAGTATCCCCCGCTACATATAAAATTTATATGATTGAGAGTTAGGGTGCAAAAGTTGTGCTCGGTGAAAGGAAAATGATGTTCTACACAAATCTAAGACAAACATGAGGCTGACTTGCTCAAACCTGAGAACAAAACATCTCACTGAAAAGTGCACAAAATTCTGATGAGAATACACATCCAGATCATGCCAAGTTTTTTTTTGTAAAACTCAAATTATGATCATGCAAAGTTATATGTTAAATCTGTCATTAACATTATCATGCCCAGTTCTATACAATAGAACAACAAGCTACATGTTTCAAACATGTTCACAAATTGCATGGCACGACAGTAGGCCTAAAACATATCACATTACATATATGTCTGTGGTTCATAGGATGCAAGGTTGATTTTATAATATTTTTGCAAAATGCTATGTTCTGTTGCATATCCAGGGACTTAGCAAATGTGTGTGTGTCAACAGGTGAGAAACATTTTCATAGGTACATTGGCTACTCAACCCAAAGAGGTGAGATTGTTATGGGGGTGAAAATGACATGGACATAAAATAGACATAAAAGTGAGAAACAAACATACATGGCATGATTTTATATAATGCATGGATTTTAAGATATGAATTTTCAAAAATGCTGAAATTTGGGGAAAACACAGATTAACATTATCATGCATTCATGCCAACTTTGAGCAGAACAAGCAATGGCTAGGAAATGTTATCAATTTGTGCAAGTGGCATATTATGAAAGGAGATGCATCACTAAATAGAAAACACATAGGATTTCATCCATAAGAGCTACTGATGAATTACTTTGATTTACAAAAAAGCTACAGAGCACAGATCTTCACAGACTTAGCATAAAGAACACAAAACAAGGAAAAACATAACTACAAGGGGTGATTTGGAATTGATCCCAGTGTATGATGATGGAATTGCACGATGTATTTTCAGGTGCAATCGCACGTATATATGATGTACAAGGTGGGCCACGACCTCAACTATACAAGGAACTAGGAGGTGGGCCTGATACACAAATATGCACATAACATATATACGCAACACCCCTGCAGTCGAAGCGACACCATCGCTGATGCACAGACTGGATCGGAACTCCTCGAAGGACGTCGTGGGCAAGCCTTTGGTCATGATATCTGCAAATTGTTGGGATGTGGGAACGTGTAACACACGAACGTGGCCAAGAGCCACCTGATCCCGAACAAAATGAATATCAAGCTCAATGTGCTTGGTACGGCGATGATGAACCGGGTTGGCGGAGAGGTAGACAGCCGAGACGTTGTTGTAGTAGACCACCGTCGCCTTGTCGACAGGGCACGAGAGCTCAAGAAGAAGCTGACGAAACCATGAGCACTCGGCGACGACATTAGCCACGGCGCTGGACCGTGAGACCGTAGGATGCCGCTTGGACGACCACGAAATAAGTGATCGACCAAAGAAGACACAGTAACCCAAAGTGGATCGACGGGTGTCGAGGCAGCCGGCCCAGTCAGCGTTGGTGTAGGCGATGAGATCGGTGGTGGCGGAGGCGTGCAACGTGAGGCCAAGATCCACAGAGCCACGGATGTAACGGGGAATCCGCTTGACGAAGGCCCAATGAGCATCCCGAGGGGCATGCATATGAAGACATGCCTGCTGCATGGCATACTAGAGCTCCGGTCGAGTAAGAGTGAGGTACTGAAGAGCACCAACAATGGACCGGTAGAAAGCAGCATCCGAAGCAGGAGAACCATCAGCAGCAGAGAGCTTGGACTTCGTGTTGACAGGTGTGGCCGCGGGTTTGCAATTAAGCATTCTAGCGCGGTCAAGGAGCTCATGAGCGTACTTCCGTTGGTGAAGGAAGAAACCATCAAGACAACGCACCACCTTGACACCGAGGAAGTAGTTCAACGGACCCAAACCCTTGATGGCAAACTTAGCGCGAAGATGGTCAGTGAGCTGACTGAGAAGCCCAGGCGTGCATGCCGTCAGAATGATGTCGTCAACGTAGAGGAGCAGATACGCAGTATCGGCGCCCTGGTGATAAACAAACAGCGAAGCATCGGAGCGTGTAGAACGGAAGCCGAGCTCTTGAAGAAACGCCACGATGCGCTGGTACCAGGCGCGAGGAGCCTGCTTGAGCCCATATAATGAGCGCGAGAGCAGGCACACGTGATCTGGATGCGTCGGATTAACAAAGCCGGTGGGTTGCTGACAGAAAACCTGCTCCTGGAGATGACCATGAAGAAAAGCGTTGGAGACGTCCATCTAGTGTACCGGCCAGGCACGAGAGACCGCAAGCTGTAAAACAGTGCGGATCGTCCTGGGCTTAACCACCGGAGCGAAAGTGTCGGTGAAGTCGACGCCGACACGTTGACGGAAGCCACGAACAACCCAACACGCCTTGTAGCTGTGACGCCCCCATTCTCGTCCGTACGCTAAACATGCACACAATGCGTACGACCAAGATTAGGGACTCACTGATTGATATCACAACACAACAAAAGACACAAATATAAAGTCATACAGCTCCATATTACAAGCCAGGGGCCTCGAGGGCTCGAATACAAAGCTCGACATAAACACGAGTCAGCGGAAGCAAAAATATATCTGAGTACAGACATAAGTTAGACAAGTTTTGCCTTAAGAAGGCTAGCACAAACATAAGCAACGGATCGAAAGAGGCGAGGCCTCCTGCCTGGGAACCTCCTAACTACTCCTGAGCATCGGGGGCAGCCTCCACGTAGTAGTAGGCTCCAGCGGTGGTGTAGTAGTCATCTCCAGCATACTCCATCTCCTGGGCTCCATCGTCTGAACGCGGCAACGCATCGAGGGGGAAAAAGGAAGGCAAAGCAGCGGTGAGTACTCATCCAAAGTACTCGCAAGACTGACATCAGATCTATGCTAAGTATGCATCATTATCAAGAAATGGGGTTATATTTGGGCTGACTGCAGAAAGCAAGAATGAGGGGGGAAGGCCTAGTCCTATCGAAGACTAGCATCTTCAGCATCTTGCAGCATTAGAAGAGAGTAGACCTGCAGCTCATATATATAGTCATATTGTTGTAGCAATTTTATTAAGTAACCACGCCCCGAGACCCTTCCTCGACTCCCTGCGAGGAAGCAATCTCGGAGCCACAATTCATTTTTAATTAGTTTATGATTATAGTTGTAGTAGGCCAAAGTACAACTCCAAGTCGTCCTGTTACCGTGGACACGGCTATTCGAATAGTTTGTTCTTCCCTGCAGGGGTGCACCTCATTTCCAACACGCCTGGTCACCTCCGGCCGGACACACTTTCCGGGGTAATGCCCGGCCTCGGGATACAGCACGTCGTCGCCCCACCTAGACTCAACGAAGAGGCCAGCCCGCCGGTCTACTCCTAAGTGCGCAGGTTCGTGGGCCCACTTGCCCTTGCACTCCTACACGATGCGAACGCGGCCGAAAACAGACCTAGTACACTCTAGTCCAAGAGCTGTACGTTCCAGCCCAATCCGGCGCGCGCCGCTCCATTGCTGACGTCCGAAGAGCTTCGGCTGATACAACGACGCTGAGTGCCCATAACTTCCCCACGTGAAGGTTTAGTGCGTTAAAGGTCGTATCGACCAACTCAGATTAAATACTCAACCCATTAGCGATTTATTAGTGCGGGGCAAGCGCGAACCATGAAATGCAGTCCCTCGCCCCGCCAATAACACTCGGGTGCCTTACCGGCGCACCCCACCAATATCACTCTCGCGGGTACCCTTGGGGCCGACCCGTCTTCCACATGTTTCAGTAACCCGGTCATAGTAACTGTGTGTATAAAACATCGAGACGGAACCTGAGGAATCACCCTCATGAGGTCCCGCTCGATGAAACCGTCAAGGAGGACTTAGAGGAATCACCCTCGAGAGTCCCACACTTGAGGGGTTGCACGACAGAGTCATCGTCGGGAGTGGTGAAGGAGGAATCACCCTCGATAACCACGACCGACTAGCTACACTACAGAACTAGCATCATGAGTACTTCACGAGGTGTCACCCTCGGTACTCGATAGTAGCGCTGCAGAGTCGTACAACTAAGGGGAGTGCGGTGATGTGAGGGGCCTGGCTTGTCAGTCATGACGACTGAGTCTTCTGTCTTCAAGTCCTCGGTGTCGTCGATGGACGCAAGGGCACTGGGACTAAGGGGGGTCTCAGGGGTTCAATGATCAACCTATTCTAGGCAGTTGATATGCTAACAGGTGTAGTAGCAGTTCATCAAAAACAGGCTATGCATCAGAATAGGAGCTAACTAATACAGTAGCAAAATCTAATGCAAGCATAAGAGGGAGAAGAATAGGCGATATCGGAATGCTCAAGGGGGTTTTGCTTGCCTTGCTGCTCTGCGGCAAAAGGCTGGTCGTCGGCGGTGTAGTCGATCACGGCAGCACCGTCAGCCTCGGGGTCTACCGGAGAGAAGAGGGGGAAGAAACAATAAATATAAAGCACACAGATGCAACATGATGCATGACATGGCAATACGCAGGGCTAGGGGTGTTTACGGCCTATCTAGGTGCGATAGTTAATTTAGAAATTTATTTGAAATTATTTTAACAATGCCACGCACTATTCACCTATCCGAAATAGGCAAATAGTTGCATGTTCAGATAGCTAGAGGCATGTGACAGATGAATGGATGGCATATTTGGAATCGTGGGATTTTTCCGATCAACTTTCATGTATAAAGTTTTTCCATCGGAGTTACGGTTTAAAAGATATGATTTTCTAAAGTTTTATTGATTTTCTAGAATTAATTTAATTAGTTAAATCCAACATTATCCAGAATAGTGAATGATGACGTCAGCATGAGGTCAGCATTGCGCCAGCAGTCAACAGGGGGCTGGCCAGGTCAAACCTGACCAGTGGGTCCCACATGTCATAGACTCAGTGCTATTTCAGGTTTTTAATTAAATTAAACAGGGTTAATTAGCAGTGGGGCCCAACTGTCAGTGACTGATTAACCTAAACTAATTATTTTAATTAACTTAACTAACTAGTTAGTGGCCTGACAGGGGCGGCCCACCTGTCATAGACACAGGTGGGAGGGGGCCCCACCAGTCAGTGACTGGGCAGAGCCCAGTCAGCTAGTTGACCAAGTCAACTGGTCAACTGGGGCTGGCCTGGCCCACTCGCAGTGACCCTGGGGGTGGCCCCAGCCCAGCCACGTCGGCGGCGGCGCCGGCCGGCCACCGGAGTTGCTCCGGCGAGCACCCGAAACGGTGGCGCGGCTCGGAAATGGCGCACAGGGCAACAAATCGAGCGCCGTTTGGCGCGTTCGCGAGCTGGAGGAGCCGCCGATCCATTCCGGGCATCGGGGCGAGCAACGACGGGCCGTAGCGAGTGCCACGTCGTCGGCGGTGGAGCAAGCTTCGGCCGGCGATGGCAAACGGCGATGCGGCGGGCAAACGAGCGAACTAAACGTGCGGGGCGGCCCTACGTGATGCACTGAGTCGATTGGCGGCGGCAGCAGGACCAAATGGTCAGCGGAGAGGCATCGGCGACGAGCTCAGGTGGCGGCGCGTTCGGGCGCACGTCGGGGATGGCCCCAGAGGCAGCTAACGGCGACGAGAGCGAGAGGGGAGGAAGCGGAGGCTCACATCGGGGCGTTGCCGATCAAAGCGGGCTCGGGGAGGGCTCGAGGCGGCCGGAATCGACGGCGGCGTTGCGGTGGCCGAAGATGGAAGACGACGTGGGGACGGCGATGCAGGGCTCCAGGGGCTCGCGCGTGTGATCGAGGAGGACGAGCTCATCACGGCGGAGCTTGTGGGTGCGTTGGCAGGGCGCGGGAGGTCGTGTGGCCGCGCCTACCCGTCGGCCATGGCGGCGGCCGGCGGATCTGGAGGAGGGAGAGAGAGGAGAGCGAGCAGGGCGAGGGGGGGGGGAATGGCGAGGGCGGCGTCCAGGGGGGAGGGACGGCCTCAGCCTTATCCTCTCGCCCACCTGCTCCGGCGCCGTGGCAGCCAGTGGCCGGAGCGAGGCGCGCTCGGCCATGGCGGGCACGACAGCAAGGCGGGAGCAGGTAAGGGAAGGCCCCAGTGGGCCGGGCCGCACTGTGCCCACGGCCCAGAGGCCAGGTAAGTGGGCATTTGCCCCTTTTTATTTATTTCTTTATTGTTTTCTTTTCTTTGTTTCTGTTTTATTTATTTTAGGCCAATATTCCTTTAAGTAAAAATGTGTCATATGGTCCAACAATTAACTTGCAATATTTTGGAGGGCCACATCCACTTTGAGCATTTTTAGAAACTGCTTTCATTTCCAATGCAATTTAGAGTACTTTTAAATTGATTTTAGCTACTGTTATTGATGGTGGGGTCCACACCAGAAGCTTGGTGATGTTGTTTTCTTCAACAACATTTGTCTTAGAATATTCCACAAGTTTGGAACATTTTACTTTTGTTGTTTGCAGAATTATTTTTATCACAATAATTCCTAGGGCATTTTGAAATGGAATTTGAACTTGAATTTGAACTTCAACTTGATCAAGCCCTGTTTAGCAAAAGATTAGCTTAATCACTTGACCATTACTGTAGCTTAATTACAATGATCACTGTAGCTTAAACCCAGGGGTGTTACAGTAGCGGTCAAGTGTACCATCATGGCGGACCTTGTGCTTGAAAACCCACTTCCCGGTAATCACGTTGGCATGCTGGGGTCGAGGAACAAGCTGCCAAGTCCGGTTTCGCCGCAAAGCATCAAACTCCTCCTGCATCGCCGCCACCCAGAGCGGATCATGGAGAGAAGCTCGAACGGAGGACGGCAAGGGCGATGGCGAGAGGTGGATGTCGTGCATACGTACTCATTCGAAGCATACTACGAGCTCGGACGAAAGATGCTCGCACGAGCGTGGGTAACCGGTCCAGCCAGAGGACCGGCCGCAGGTGGCGGTGATGACACGCCGGAAGGCCTCGAGGCCGCGGGCGAGGCCGGCTCGTCACGCGATGGTGGTGGTGATGACACGCCGGAGGGCATCGAGGCCGCGGGCGAGGCCGGCTCGTCAGGCGACGGCGGCGCCACGGGAGGCGACAAGACGGACGAGGCCACGGGCGAGGGCGGGCCCGAGGAAGTCTCCGTCGATGAAGAGCCCGCGGCGGTGCTGGAAAGCACAGCGCCCGAGCCATGGGAGGCCGCGACCGGGGTGCCGTGGCGCGCCTCAAAACCTAGGGGTGGGCCGAGGGCCGCACGCGAGCGCCCGGGGTGAGGAGTCAGCGACCCGGCGCCGTCAGTAGCCGGCGACGAAGGAGCAACCGGAGGCACCTGCTGAAAGGGAAACACACACTCGTTAAAGTAAACGTGCCGGGAGGTGAACACGCGATGGGAGACTGGATCATAGCACCGATAGCCTTTGGAGTTGGGAGGGTAACCGATGAAGACGCATGTGACGGAGTGTGGTGCGAGTTTGTGGGGAGTGGTATCGGCAATGCTAGGATAACAAAGACACCCAAAAATACGCAGACCATCATAAGAAGGTGGCGTACCGAAGAGTAAGTGGTGGGGTGCATAGTGCCATCGCGACCGACATGGCCGGAGATTGAGTAAAAATGACGCGGTAGCGAGGGCATCCGGCCAGAAGTGGGGAGGCATGTTGGCATGAAACAGAAGTGTGTGAACGCAGTCGTTGAGAGTGCGTAGGACACGTTCGGCGCGACCGTTTTGCTGCAAAGTATACGGGCATGTGAGATGAAAAACTGTGCCATGATGTGCGAGAAAAGTGCGGAATGCAAGATTGTCAAACTCTTTTCCATTGTCAGTCTGGAGAGCAAGGATGGGACGCCCAAACTGCATGCTGACGTAGGAGTAAAAAGCCGTTAAGGTGGAGGGTGCATCCGATTTTCGTCGCAAGGGAAAAGTCCACACTTAATGGGAGTAATCGTCAAGAATAACGAGATAATAGAGATAGCCCGAATTACTAGGAACTGGAGAGGTCCACACATCACTCTGGATCAACTGAAAAGGAAAAGAAGCAATGGTGGTGGAATTATTAAACAGAAGGCGAACGTGTTTGCCAACGCGACATGCATGACAAGTATGATCCTCAATTTTATTACAACTGAAACTGAAACTCCTAAGAATATGATGAAGAGTGACTGGGTTGGGTGACCCAGACGAGCGTGCCAGAGGTCGACGGCGGCGGAAAGAGCAACTGGAGCGATGGTGGTGGAGGACTTCGGATGGACCGAATAGAGATCGTTGTCACGACTATCACATTGGTGGAGTACCATCCTGGTTCGAGCGTCCTTGACACAAAAACCAAATTTGTCAAACTCAACAGTTACAAGATTTTCACGAGCGAGATAATGAACGGAAACAAGATTTTTAATGAGGTCAGGTGAAACAAGAATGTTAGACAGAGTGATTGGCATTGTCGGCGTTCCGGGATCGGGGCTACCGAGACCTGCCTGCCTGCGGCCCAGCGCGTGGCCCACCTCGACGGCCCGGTACGGCCTGGCAGCAAACTCCCCAAGACAAGACCCTCGCGAGGGTCCCAGCCTCGCGAGGCGAACAAGCGCCAAGACCTACAGGGGAGTGGCCTCCCCAGGATGCCTCCCGAGGAGCGGAGATTCCTATGCAGGTACCCGGCCTCATGAGGCTGGGATGACGTGAGCCATGACGACCAAGGCCAGGCGGGCGCCAGCGGGCGCAGAGGGGACAGTTTCCCCTTTGGTGATATGGAGGCAAGGACGTACGCGGGTTCCCAAGGAATCCCCCAAAGGTTTCCGTTCCAGTGCAACAAGACCAAGACCACGAGCTCGGCAGGACGGATGTCATCGCCGAGCCCACCTCCGCGTCACGCCCAGTTGCTTTGCAGGCGAAGACCACCTTTAGTCAGGATAAGATGTACCTCTTGTCCCCTTTCAAATTCGGCCGTTGTGGGATCCCTTCCCGCCTGTGCGATAAGGGAAGGGGACCAAGGCCACTATAAATAGGGACCAGCACCCACCATAGAGAGGGCCGATCCATCCTCACCCAAGAGCCCTCGCGAGGTAGCTCAACCACTGTACTAGTTCATCCCCAAACCTCCTCGTGAGGCGAATCCACCAAAAGCAGGAGTAGGGTTTTACACCACAAGGTGGCCCGTACCTGGGTACATCCCTGTGTCTGTTCTCTCATTCGCTCGCGCATATTCGGCAAGGCTTGGCTGTGGAGTGGCGAGCTTGAGGCAAGCGTTGGTTGAGATCTTCGCACACGCCCCAGAGTTTGAACCTTCTTGGGTCTGCGGAGCCCCGATTCCGACATTTGGCGCGCCAGGTAGGGGCGTGTCAAAGCTCCTTCTTCATCAGTCGCACTCTGCCCTCGCCTCGTCATCTCCATGGCAGGTGCAACTCCCCAGGCTTGGTAGCCCGTGGCCCATGGGGACACTGCGGGCTGCCCGGCCATGCCCGCGGTCGCTTGTATCCTCGGCGGGTCCCAGGCGCCCGCGTTCGGTCACCATGTTAAGCAGCTTCTCCGCCAGGCGGGCGCAGCTCAGCCGCAGCCCGAGGCCCCACGGAGTAGGGCTAGGCCGGAGACCGACATCACCTTCGACTCCAGGGACCATCCCAGGATGACAGTCGTTGCTGGTGCGCTCCCCATGCTGTGCACGCCCACCATGAGTAACGTTGCGGTCACCAAGACCCTCATCGACGGCGGCGCCGGCCTCAACGTCCTTTCCGTGGAGGCCTTCGACATGCTCCAGGTGCCCTACGACCAGCTCACGCCCTCTAGGCCCTTCTCATGGGTGGTCAGAGGCTCCGCCACCCCCTTGGGGCAGGTGCGCCTCCCCGTCACCTTCGGCACTCGCGACAACTACCGCACCGAGCTGATCGACTTCGACATGGCCCACATCGGCCTCCCGTAGAACGCCATCCTGGGATATCCGGCCCTCGCCAAGTTCATGGCGGCGACGCACCCATGCTACAACATCATCAAGATGCCTGGCAGCAACGGCATCATCACCGTGACTGGAGACACCAAGGATGCGGTTCGAGTCCTCAAGCTCGTCTACAATGCCGCAGCGGCCTCATGCCTCGATGCCGAGAGCGTCGCGCAGGCTCCGAAGGCCGCACCCATGAAGAAGAATCAACTGTTCTCTCAGGACCGGGCTGAGACGAAGTAGGTGCTTGTTGACGATGGGAGCCCGAGCCACACCTTCACCATTGGCGCCGACCTTCCCCCGGAGAGGAGAAGGCGCTGGTTGACTTCCTCCACGCGAACAAGGACGTTTTTCCGTGGGAGGCATGCGACCTGGTAGGCGTCCCGAGAGAGGTGATCGAACACCACTTAATGGTGCACCCCAATGTGCACCCGGTGAAGCAAAAAGCAAGACGACAAGCACAAGAGAAGCAAGCGTTCATCGTCCAAGAGGTTAGCAAGTTGCGGGAAGCTGGTGTTGTTCGGGAGGTACGGCACCTGGATTGGCTGGCCAACCCAGTGATTGTCCCCAAGAAGGGTGGGAAGGAACGCATGTGCGTCGATTTCACGAGTCTCAACAAGGCCTGTCCTCAGGACCCCTTCCTGCTCCCGCGCATCGACCAGATCGTGGACTCCACCGCCGAGTGCGATCTGTTATGCTTTCTGGATGCCTTCTCAGGTTACCACCAAATCAAAATGGCGGTGGAGGACGTCGAGAAGACGGCCTTCCTCTCCCCGTGTGGCGCGTACTGCTACGTTTGCATGCCCTTCGGGCTGCGGAACGCTGGTGCGACCTTCCAGCAGTTGATGCGCATTGCCCTGGGGAGGCAGCTCGGGAGAAATGTGGAGGCGTACGTCGATGACATCGTGGTCAAGTCACGAGAGGCGAGGACCCTGATCGAGGACCTGGAGGAGACGTTCGCCAGCCTGCGTCGAGTGAACCTGAAGCTCAACCCGGAAAAGTGCGTTTTTGGGGTCCCGTCTGGCAAGCTACTCGGTTTCTTGGTATCGCACCGAGGGATCGAGGCCAACCCAGAGAAGGTCAAAGCAATCGGGAAAATGCGCCCGCCTCAGACCCTCAAGGAAATGCAGAAACTCGCGGGATGCGTGACCTCTTTGGGACGCTTCATCTCCAAGCTAGGCGAGCGCGCCCTCCCCTTCTTCAAGCTCATGAAAAGGAAGGGCTCCTTCGAGTGGACTCCTGAAGCGGAGGCAGCTTTCGAGGACCTCAAGCGGTACCTCACGAGCCCGCCGTCATGGTGGCGCCGCGTCCTCGCGAGCCCCTGGTGCTCTACTTGGCGGCCACCCCCCACTCGGCCAGCGCAGCACTCGTGGCGGTCCGAGAGGAGCGCGCCGGTGCAAGCGCGGAGCAAGGCGGCCTGCAAGGGGCCGCACAACGTCCGCCACCTCAGGACGGTGCTCCTGAGGCCCTCGTCACTTCATCGACCCACGGGGCACCTGAGTCCTTCGTCGAGCACCCGGTGTACTACGTCAGCACCGTGCTGCGGGACGCCTGTGCACGCTACCCTATGCAGCAGAAGCTCCTGCTCGTGCTCCTCGTCGCCTCAAGGAAGCTGCGCCATTACTTACAGGGCCACCCCATCAAGGTCGTCTCCGCATATCCCCTGGAGAAAGTGCTGCACATCCCCAACGCCACCGGAAGAGTTGCAGAGTGGAACATCGAGCCGCAGGCCTTCCACCTGGAGTTCAGCACAACCAGGGTCATCAAGGGCGCAGCCCTCGCCGACTTCGTGGCGGAGTGGACGGATGCTCCCGACCAGGGGCTGGATGAGGGCCAGTCCCTCGCGCCCGGCGATGAGGCGCCCGACGGCTGGGTCATGCACTTCGACGGAGCCTTCGCATGGCAGGACGCGAGGGCTGGAGTTGTGCTCATCTCCCCGACCCAGGACAAGCTTTACTACGCCATGCAGCTTTGCTTCCAACATGACGAGAAGGTCTCCAACAACATCGCGGAATACGAGGGCTTGATCGCTGGCCTCAGGGCTGCTGCCGCTCTGGGGGTCAAGTGCCTCATCATCAAGGGCGACTCCAAGCTCCTCGTCAACTTCTCCAACAAGGAGTACACGCCGAAGGACGAGCACATGGAGGCATACTTGGAAGAGGTACATAAAATTGAAAAGCGTTTCCAGGACTTGGAATTATAGCACGTCCCGCGTGGCGTGAACAAGGAAGCAGACGACATCGCCAAAAGGGCGTCGTGTCGCGAGCCTTAGGAGCCTGGCGTCTTTGAGGAGAGGCTCTTCAAGCCATCGGCGGCACCCCCGGCCGTAGGTCCGGCGTCACTTCAGGAGGAGCTGCCTCCGGCCCCGCCCTCAGGCGCCCCGGCCTGTGGTCCGGCCTCAGGAGCCCGACTGCTCCTGGCACTGGAACCTCAGGCCGGCGACTGGACCGAGGAGTTCAAGGCGTACCTGCTCCACGGCGCCTTGCCGGAGAAGGAGGAGGATGCCGAGTGCGTGGTTCGTCAGTCCACTGCTTATTGTTTGCAGGACGGCGAGCTGTACCGCAGGCGCCCCAACGACATCTCGTTGCGGTGCATATCCGAGGAGCAAGGGCGCGGGCTGTTGGCTGACATTCACAGCGGCGACTACGGGAACCACTTCTCGTCTCGCACCCTCGTGGGGAAGGCGTTCCGCAGCGGCTTCTACTTGCCCACGGCACTCCACGATGCCACCGAGCTGGTCCGATCCTGCGAGGCTTGCCAATTTCATGCCAAGCAGATTCAATAGCCGCGTAGGGCCTCCAGACTATCCCACTCTCATGGCCTTTCGCAGTCTGGGGGCTGGATATACTGGGGCCTTTTCCTCGGGCAGCCGGCGGTTACCGCTACCTCTATGTCGCCATCGACAAGTTCACCAAGTGGGCGGAGGTGGAGCCTGTGTGCGCCATCCCGGCCGGCTCGGCCATCAAGTTCATCAAGGGCCTCGTGAGCCGCTTTGGTGACCCCAACCATATTATAACCGACAATGGATCACAGTTCACAAGCAACCTCTTTAGGACATATTGTGCTAACCTTGGAACGCAGATATGCTACGCTTCGGTGGCGCACCCACGGAGCAACGGCCAGGCTGAGCACGCCAATGCGGAGGTCCTTAGGGGCCTCAAGGCGAGGAGCTTCAAGAAGAAGCTCGAGGCCTGCGGCAGGGGTTGGCTTGGTGAGCTTCAGTCCGTGTTGTGGTCCATCCGCACCACTGCGACTAAGCCCACTGGCGAGACCCCATTCTTCCTCGTCTACGGGGCTGAGGTGGTCCTCCCGCACGAGGTCAAGCATTGCTCCCCGCGGGTCTTGGCATTCGACGAGGAGCATCAGGATGCCTCGCGGGGAACATATCTCGTGCTCGGGGAGAAGGCCCGCCGCCAAGCCTCGCCCCGCGCAGCGAGGTACCAGCAGGCGCTGCGGCGTTACCACTGCAGCAGCATCCGCTCCAGGACCCTCGAAGTTGGAGACCTCGTCCTGAGGCAGGTCCTCTCCAGGGAGGGCTTGCACAAGCTCTCGCCCATGTGGGAGGGTCCATTCAGGGTCGCCCGTGTCTCCAGGCCTGGCGCCGTACGCTTGGAGACGCAGGACGGGGTCCCCATCCAGAATGCCTGGAACATCCAGCACCTCCGGAAGTTCTACCCGTGACACTCTCATGTAATAATGAGTGGGCTGTATACGCCCGGGGTCCCCCGAGGACGCGGAGGGCCCCCCACCCACGCCCAAGTGGAAGCCCCATGCTCCGCGCTGGCGGACGACACGGTCTTACAACGACTATGCCCACGCCTAGTGGAAGCCCCATGCTCCGCGCTGGTGGGAAGACTAGCTTAGGTGCCGAACGCGGGTGCTCTTTGCTCTCTTTTGTAACCAAATTTGCCATTTTTTGGAATGAAACTTAAGATTGGTCATAATCCTGTGCAACATTCTCGAACTAAACATATTCAAGTTAGACATCATTTCATTCATGATCATGTTGCCAAAGGAGATATTAATCTTAAGCATGTTCGCACTAACAAGCAATTAGCCGATATCTTTACTAAGCCACTTGATGAGAAAACGTTTTGTCACTTGAGGAGTGAGTTGAACATCGTTGATGCTTCAAACTTGAGCTAGACTCACTCTAATGCATGCAAGGGCATGAGCTTTCTTGATATTTCCATGATACTCTTAACATGTTATCTTATACCATGGAATTCTATACTCCCTTGTATTGCATCTAACCTTTTGTAGGTACTTGGAAGAACTCCATTCCATAGGATTGCCAACGACTTCAATCGTAAGCAATTTTGTCGTAACCAAGTATCCACAAGCTCTTTTGATGATGGAAGGAAGAAGACAACAAAATCATATCCTTGACATATATTTGATGTGATCATAATTGCTAATTCTCAATTGGTATCATGTCAAATGGACATATATTGTTCTTCCTTGCATGACTAACCTATGTAGGTGACAAGTGTACTAAAACGAGAAGGATTGCTCCCAACTCAAGATGATCTTCATCAACCTCGAGCATCCTCAACAAGTTCACCTACAAGCCACGTCATCAACATCACTCAAAGGTATGTACTCATATCCTTGAAAAAGGCTTTACTCCAAGTCATGAGATAAAGCAACTCAAGTGATATGAAAACATTAAAATGCTTAATCGAAAAATGGTAACCCCATTTTGAGCTTAACGATGAGTATGACCTATGATCAAGTATTCTTGCTTGGCTCCTAAGTCAATATACTCTAATATAGGTGACCTAGTCACCGCCCATCATCTAGTTAAGAATCTTGTTTGGTTCATTCTCTACTTGTAAGATCTCTTGGAACCACTCAAATCTTCTCTAGTGGATATCTCTTTGTAAAATCTTTTGCATTTCCTTTAAAAATCCTTCTGACACTTTGTTACAAAATTTTCTAAATTTATTTGCAAGTTTCTCAAGCATTGCCAAGTTTCTATTTTAGCCTCGGAGTCGCCGGTAAAAATAACTCGGTTCTACCGAATTAGCAGATGAGCTGCAAAACAACATCTCAGTACCACCGACTAGTTTGTCTCAGAGCCACCAATTTGATATCTTCTCCAGTCTGTATTCATATTAGTGAATCCTTGTTTCCTTAGAGATCCTATTGTGATATTTTCAATTCTTCGATGATCCCTTCTTTAAATTACAAAAGGGGGGGGGGGGAACTTTATTCAAGGATCCCTAACTCAAAGGAGGAGAAGTCTTACAAGCTCTCAGATCAGCCAAAGGGAGAGAAATTATTTTCCACGATTCCCTCAGTTTTTAATGCTATCTATGATTCTCATTTCTGTGAACCCTACACTCAATGACCCTTGTTCTCAAGGATCCCTTCTTAATTAATGATCCCTGTATCTGACCCTATGTATGACCTTTTTGGAAATTAATGCCAAAGGGGGAGAAATACCAAAGCTTCAAAGCTAAAAGGGGGAGATACATGCTTATGCAAAGGGGGAGATATAATCAAGGGGGAGAATATCAAAGTTTATACTTATATGGAAAAGGAGAGAATACCAAAGTAGGGGGAGAAAAATATGTTCGGGAGAAAATATGTTTATTTCATTTGACTACTCATGTTAGACTTTTCTCACCCTATCTAATCCCAATATCTACATGCTAAGATTCAGGGGGAGAGGATGATCTACTATTTTCATATCTAAGGGGAGAAAGCTCTAAATGATCTTGGAGACATATCAATCTTAAGGAATACTATCTTCTATATGTTCTCCACATCTTGGTTCTATTGAGCTCTATTGCTTTTGATTGGTAGAATACTCTTGTGTTTCCTAACATTGTTTTCTCAAGTGTGTTTCTACTACTAGAATGCTCAAGAACTCAAGGTAAGTATATGCATCACATCTTTGATCAAGATGATCTCTTGCTTCTTGCACATATTGTTTGCAAGAGTGAAGTCTTGAACAAGGATACATCTCATTCATATATATGTGATGCATATAGCCAAGATACAAATGACTCCTTATATCCCTTCTACTATATGTGTGTCCATGCATTCCAAAGCAACTATCCTTTAAAGGGATTGCACACATTTAGGGGGAGAAAGTCTAAGTCATGCGTCTCTCAAAGTCTTCATTATATCCATGCATATCTTTATTTTGAAGCTTTGTTGTCATAAATTACCAAAAAGGGGGAGATTGAAAGCACAACATGCTCCCTTGGTGGTTTTGATAATTCATGACAACATACATTGTCTCTTGCACTAATACTTTTACCTAGTGTATTTCAGATAAAGTCCACAGAGAGGGTTGATAAAAGGATTATGGAGATTGTGGAAATACCCCAAGATGCAAGGAAATGGATTGGCAAAGCTTCAAGCAAGAGGACTCTACATTTTACTTTGTGAGAAATCACTTTGAGTCCATAGGAAATCCAATACTATTAAAAGGGGGTAAGGTACTGTTGGTGAACAAGATGCTCCACGTGCACAAGTGATAGTCACCAAAAACACCCACAAGCTCTCCCACAAAAGTCTGTCCAAAGTCAAATATCCAAAATCGGTGCAACCAGCACTTTCCACTCGGTGCCACCGATTCCCAAACTCAGACAGACCCATGCCAAACCCTAGCACATCGGTGCAACCGATTCCACTTCGGTGCCACCGAGTTTGGGTTGCCAAATTTCTGTTACCTCGATTCACAAAATCGGTACCACCGAGTTTTCTGGATCGGCGTCACCGAGTTGCGCAATCTGACCGTTGGTCACCTAATCGGTACCATCGAGATTTATATATCGGTCTCATCGAGATTCAAAAGTTACTGCCTTTTGGTCACTTCGGTACCACCGAGATTAACACATCGGTGTCACCGAGTTGGTCACTTTAAGGTGTAACGGTTGGATTTTTGGGGATGCCTATATATATATATCCCTTCACCACCACCCACTCGAAAGAGAAGCACTCAGAACTATTCCATACTTGCCCCATCCTATTTTCTGAGAGAGAGCCATCTACTCATGTGTTAAGATCAAGCTATTCCACTCCATCCATATGAATCTTGATCTCTAGCCTCCCCAAGTTGCTTTCCACCAAATCAATCTCTTCCACCATAGCCAAATCTGTGAGAGAGTGATTGTGTGTTGAGGAGTCTATCATCTTGAAGCACAAGAGCAAGGAGTTCATCGTCATTGCCGAGCCTATTACCTTTTGGAGGGTGGTGCCTCCTAGATTGGTTAGGTGTCGCTTGGGAGCCTCCTACTTCGTGTTGTGGAGTTGAACCAAGAAGTTTGTACGAGCAAGGAGATCGCCTACTTCATGAAGATCTACCCATAGTGAGGCTAGTCCTTCGTGGATGGAAGCCGTTATGGAATAGTCAAGGTTGCTACTTCATGGACCCTTATGGGTGGAGCCCTCCATGGACTCTCGTGACCGTTACCCTCCGTGGGTTGAAGACTCCATAAACGTGGACGTACGATAGCACCACCTGTCGGAACCACGGGAAAAATCTTCGTGTCCCTCATGCGTTTGATCTTCCTATCTCAACTCTTTACTTCATGTGCAATGTCTTTACTTTCCGCTGCTATACTTGTTGACATGCATGTGTAGGGTGTGCTAGACTTGCTATAATTGTTAAAATCTGCCAACCAATTAACTTGGAAAAAGGTTAGGTTTTAAATTCCTACTAGTAGTCTATTCACCCCCCCTCTAGACACTCTTCTAGTGATCCTCCACTCTCCATTCATCCTTCTTATCAGCTGCTGGCATGAAGTTGAGCAGCATCTGAACTCTCGCCATGGCCTCCTTTGTGGTGCCAGGAATGGCGAAAGAGGCGGACCTTGACGTGGCTCGACTCTTGGTAGGACCAAGAGAAGCGTCGCCGCGACCTTGATGCCGTGCGCCACTCGCTGGAGCTTTCTGGTGGGTTGTGGGCCAATCCCGAGGAGCTACGGCTCCGCTGGGCGCCTCGTCTCGCTCCGCTCGAGGTGCGTTACCAACAATCTCGTTGGCGACGGGTGCGGCCGGAAGGTCACGACTCGCACCGGACTGGGAGCCGCTGAGGCGGCCTCGGCCATCCGCGCGGTGGGGAGGTGATGACCGGACGTTCCCTCCGCCCGTGGCGCCGAGGCTGGGCTCGCCATGTTGTTGCTGTAGTTGCTCCCCTCCGGCACCTCCCGCTCCATTCCCGGCCACGAAAAGCTGGACGGGGGTGCCGCCCGCGCCAACCGCGTTGCCCACGATGCCCGCCTCGTCTGCAGCCGCCGCGGTGCCTACGGCGCCGGCGACCGCATGTGAGGGAGCCTTCGAGGAGGAGGGATGCGCAACCGTGCTGGATTTCTTCTTTGGAGCCATTGTTGAAGAAGATGACGATGAAGACCGATCCGCCATTCACGAACTCAGGTTCGCGCAAATGATGCACACCCCCTACCTGGCGCACCAAAGATGTCGGTGCACGGATGCTCACGATCACCTATGGGACAAGAGGTCCCTTGTGGTTCAGCAAGGGGGGGTCACGTTGCACGAAGAGCGGAGAGCATGAGACGGCGCAACGATCAGGGGTCAGACATTTTTACCCAGGTTCGGGCCGCTGCTAAGCGTAAAACCCTACTCCTGCTTTTTGGTGGATTGATTGGAGGAACACGAAGAACGCAAGGCACCTGACCCCGGCAAGGACTGCTGCCGGGGACAGCAGCTATGCGAGTACAAGCGTTCGGGGGTTCGAGTTGCCAACCTTGAGCTAGGTTGCCTTGGGCCTCCTTTTATAGTGCAAGGGGTTACCACTATGGCAAAGCAGACATTATCTATTGATTAGATAGCTAAGCAGAGCTATCATACCTAACTCTGGCATTTAGGACAAAATGCCATGATTACCTGCCTAGGTGACGCTTGGGGGTGCATCCCCAGCAAGCCCTTGCCACCGCTTGGCCGATTGCTGCTTGAGATCTTGACACGCTGCAGGGTGGGTGTCAACCGGGCGTAACAGGTCTTCCAATGCGTCGCCACGTGCTTAGCGAGAGCTGATTAGCCGCCTGAGGGCTCGACACCGCATCGATAAGTGATAGCCGTAGCGATGCGGTGGAGCAGTGGCCGGTTGGCTCGTGCCTGCCGGGGAGTGCCTTGCCGGGTCTTCTGGAAGGTGCGCTTGTCTTGGTCCCCGGCAAGCATCAGGGATGCGATTGGCATGCTGCAGTCCAGGCTTGGGCTACCGCGTTGAGCTTGTTGAAGTCTTGGCTTGATTGCTGTCGGGGTTTTCTGCTTCTATCGCCTGTGCATAAGTCAGGGGCACTGGGTACCCCTGTACTAGCGCACCGATAACGGGGTTGATCAAAAACGAGAGACAAGGGTTTACCCAGGTCCGGCCCCTCCGATGGAGGTAAAAGCCGACGTCCTGCTTTGTGTATATTAATGATGATCTCGATTACAAGGGTGCGGAATCGCTAACCTAGCTCTCGAGTGTTTGTTTCTTACTTGATCTTTCTATCTGAGGGGCTCACCTTTATATATAGGTTGAGTCCCAAGGTTTCAATAGAGGCCGGGTCGAACAAGGATCTGTGACCTAATATGATTCCTACTTGTCTTGTCTTGCAAGCAGTAGACTTATCGCGATATCTTCATTGAGTCGGCCCGCTGAGCCCAGCCCACGAGCCGGCCTTCAGGAGTATGCCACCTTTCTACTAAGCCACCTTTCTTCGCTAGTGGCCTCTTCATGAAGTAATTGTCTTTATCTTTGTAACTATCCATTGCATAGATCGGGTCATACGTGCATGGCGGGTTATCCATGGGGTATATCCCCAACAATATCCCTACGAAACCGTGCACGATCTCCACCTTGATGGGGCGTGTTAGTCAAAAGGTTGCCTCGAGCCGCGATTCGGGGTAGGCAGTAACTCATTACCCGTCGTGGGGTGTGCCACTTCAATAAAGTTGTCAGGCTAGGTGGCACTATTCACACCTGCCTTTGAGGCTAAGTTACCCCACTTCTTCGGGTTAAGTATGAGCTCGGCTTGGTCTTGTTTATAAGACGCTGCTTCTTTTGAGAGTGGATCGGGAGTTTGGAAGTCGTGAAGGGGAACTCGTCTATCAAGCCAGGGACTCCAGATCCGAGATTATCTTCATCAAGGGAATCGTCCTCGGCATAGAAGACCAGTTCGAGGGCTACTGACGGTGTCCTGGACTAGGGGGTACTAGCCTAGTCAGTCCATGCTCCTCGGGTTGGACCGATGGGCCCTCATTCTTCCCAGGATGGACTCCGGAAGATGTACAACACTACATCTGCCGAAGGCTTGACATCTAGTCCAAGACTTCTCTTACCGCCTCTACGCCAAGATACCGACCTTGTAACCTTAGGTACCCAACCTGGTGTGTATATAAGTCGTAGGGTTTAGCCCGTAGTGGGGGCATCAACACAATATCATTCACCTAGCCCTAGAGTTAGAACACATCTGGCGATCTCGAGGTAGATCAACTCTGTACTTGATACTTCTCCATCAATATAAACAAGAGCAGAACGTAGGGTATTACCTCCGTCAAGAGGGCCCGAACCTGGATAAACATCGTTTCCTTGCTCCTGTCACCGTCTGTCCGAGATCCATAGCTCGAGATCCCCTACCCTGAGGTCTGCAGTTTTCACACTGACAGTGGGTTGAGCTGGGCTGCCACCGCTGCTGGTTGGGCGGTGCTACTGGGCCTCTCTCTCTCCCTTTGGCATTCAGTTTTCTTTAAAAAAACAGAGACAAAGAAGAAAATGCACATGGAGTTCGCGAGGGTTTTAGGCTGAGATGAAAATAGTTTTGGAGTCACCAAACTATGCACTATTTGAATAAAGTGCTTTGGCAAATTTTATAGACTAAAAATTAAATCAAGTTTGAATTTAATTCAAACTTGAGCTAATTTTAAATCTATCCAAAACTGTTCAAAAATGGCTAAATCTTGGAGGAGGGGTTCTTGGCATGGTCTAGACAATTTAGGAAAATGGTGGACATTTAATTGGGGCAGGAAAGCAACCATTGCAAAATCCAAAAGAATAAGGAAGGATAAGGATTTGGTTGATAGAATTGGAGGGGTTTTGCAAAGTTGATCATGGCACATAGGTATAAGCAAAGCACATCACTAAACCACACACATATCACAACACACAATGATGCAACAAAATAAACGATTCCATGATGAAAATGATGACATGAAGCAAATCTTATTCAAAGCAAACCAAAATGGAAAGTCATACAAAGATGATAACACGGAAATGGTACCTGTATATGGAATGTTACATTTGGGTTGTTACAACTCTCCCCGACTACAAAGAGATCTCGTCCAGAGATCTAGGAACGGAAGAAATCGGGATATTCGGAACGGAGAAGGTCCTCATGTTCCCAAGTAGCCTCACGGTCAGAATAATGTGACCACTTCACTTTGTGGAATTTGATAGACTTGTTGCAAGTTGTGCGCTGGGTTTCTTCAAGAATAGCTATGGGATGCTCATGATAGGACAAGTCCTCTTGGAGATCTTGGAAGTCGATAGTACACTCACGAGTCTTGAAGCATTTGTGGAGCTGAGAGACGAGAAAGACATCATGCACATTTCCGAAGTTGGAAGGAAGCTCAAGTTGGTAGGCAAGATAGCCTCTTTTGACAACTATCTTGAAAGGACCCACAAATCTTGGTGCAAGCTTGCCCTTGATACCGAATCGTTGAGTGCCTTCCATGGGAGAAACACGGAGATAGACATGGTCTCCAATTCCGAACACCACATCACGGTGCTTGCTATAATAGTAGCTCTTCGACGGGATTGATCGGCTTTGAGATTTTCAAGGATGACACGACACATATCTTCAACTTCATAAATCATGTCATTTACAAGGAGTTGACGTTCACCGGTTTCAGACCAGTTGAGCGGGGTACGACACTTCCTTCCATATAGAATTTCAAATGGGGCCTTGCCCGAACTTGCTTGGAAAGTATTGTTGTAGGAGAACTTGGCAAACGGGAGACAATCTTCCCACACCATGCCAAAATAAATCACACATGCCCTTAGCATATCTTCTAGAATTTGATTTACTCTCTCCACTTGGCCACTTGTTTGAGGATGAAAGGCCGTGCTGAAGCAAATCTTGGAACCCATAGCTTTCTGGAAGGAATCCCAAAACTTGGAAGTGAAGATGCTTCCATGGTCGGAGGTGATCAATTGAGGAATAGCATGCAAGGAAACCACTCTTGAAGTGTACAACTCTACCAACTGAGCTGTAGTTATTGATTCCTTGACCGGAAGGAAGTGGACGACTTTTGTGAGGTTATCAATGACCACAAAGATGGCATCATTTACCCTCTTGGACTTGGGAAACCGGTGACAAAATCCATCTAAATATGATCAAATTTCCACTCTGGAATATGAAGAGGTTGGAGCCCTGCTGGACTTTGGTGTTCTACCTTCACTCTGCAGCACACGTCACACTCGTTGGCAAACTGAGCAATGTCACGTTTCATATGAGTCCACCAGAAGGTTTGTTTGAGATCTTGATATATTTTGGAGCTTCCTGGATGGATGGATAGGAGAGAATTGTGTGCTTCGTCCATTATGACTTTTCCGAGCTCTCCCTTTGGAACCACAAGACGGTCCTTGAAGAACAAAGTATATTTGTCATCAACATGGAAGCACTTATACTTGGAAATGCCCTTGGCGACAGCATCTTTCACCTTCTTCACCATAGCATCAAGAAGTTGAACTTGGCATACTTGATCTTCCAAGGTTAGAGAAACTTGAAGATTGGCAAGAAAACCTTGAGGAATGAATTGAAGGTTGTGTTTCTGGAATGCTTCACAAAGATCAGGCTGGAATGGCTTGAGAATGAGATTGTTGCAGTAAGCCTTTCTGCTCAAAGCGTCTACAATCACATTGGCTTTGGCTGGATTATACTCGATGCTTGGATTATATTCTTCGATCATTTCCACCCAACGGGTTTGACGGAGGTTGAGGTTGGGTTGAGTGAAAATGTATTTGAGACTCTTGTGATCGGTGTAGACTTCAACTTTCCTTCCGAACAAGAGATGTCTCCAAGTAATCAAAGCATGGACAACTGCCGCCAACTCAAGATCGTGAGTGGGTTAGTTCTTCTCATTTGGCTTCAACTGACGAGAGGTATAAGCTACCACTTTCCCGTCTTGCATGAGAACTCCACCAAGTCCTTGCAAAGATGCATCACAGAATACTTGGAAGGGTTTGGATTCATCGGGAGGAGTGAGAACTAGAGTTGAAGTCAGCTTTTCCTTGAGTGTATTGAACGCAACATCACACTAAGAAGTCCACTCATATTTGACATTCTTCTGGAGAAGGTTCTACAAAGGCTTAGCAATCTTGGAGAAGTTCTCCATCAATCTTCTGCAATAGCTTGCAAGCCCGAGAAAGCTTTGAAGCTGCTTGACATTTTGAGGAGGCTCCCACTTCACAATGGCTTCAACCTTTTCATGATTCACTGAGATGCCCTTGTTATAGATGACATGTCCAAGGTATGCCACCTCATTGATCCAGAATTCACACTTTGGAATTTTGCATAGAACCGATACTCTCCGACCTTATCAAGCACAAGCCAGAGATGTTCGGCATGCTCCTATTCAGTCTGGGAGAAGACAAGGATATCATAAAGGTACACCAAGACAAACACATTTTTGAAGGGAGAGAATATGAAGTTCATAATCCGAGAGAAAGTTGGAGGAGCATTTGCGAGACCAAATGACATAACCGTGTACTCATAAGAGCCAAAATTGTCCTGAAAGCAGTTTTTGGAATGTCTTCTTCACAAATACGGATTTGATGATAGCCCATTCAAAGATCGAGCTTTGAGAAAACCTTGGCGCCTTTCAATTTTTCAAACAATTTGTTGATGTTGGGGAGTGGATACTTTCTTGATTGTCTTTTTATTCAATGGACGGTAATCAACGCAAAGTCGTTTCATGCTATCCTTCTTTTTGACAAAGATAACACCACAACCCCAAGGCAATGAGATTGGTATGATCAGACCCAAATGCTCTTGCTCAACAAGCTGCTTCTTCAATTCCTTCAGCTCTTCAGGCCCAAGTTTATAAGGATGCTTGCAAACCGGTTCAGTGCCGGGCTCGAGTTCAATCACAAACTCCACTGGACGGTGAGGAGGCATTCCTCGCAATTCTTCTGGAAAGACATCTTCATACTCATAGGCGACGGGGACTTGAGATATTGCAGAGATTTCACCCTTCTCATTGAGGGAGAACAATCGAATAGTGTCATCGCGAGCAGCAAATATAATCACTTGTTCGGAAGGATGGGTTATTTGGATTTCCTTGGCCGCACAATCAATTTGAGCCTTGTACGCCTCAAGCCAATTCATACCAAGAATGATATCAATGTAGGAATTGCCGAGAACAATCGGAGAAACTAGAATAGAACAATTGCCCATCTTGATAGAAACATCGGGAACCACCTTATTAGCACTCATGAGCATACCGGTCGAGACAACACGCAATGCTTGTTTCAAATACTCAGAGTCAAAGTCATGCTTGGCAAAGAATGTTCTTGACATGAAAGAATGCGATGCACCTGAATCAAACAAAACTTTCATAGGAATAGAGTTAATAGGAAAAGTACCCATTATCACTTCAGGAGATTCTTCTGCTTGAGCTGAGTTGACCATGTTCACTCTGACTGACTTGGGATTATGCTTCACCATTGCATTTTGTGGAGGCCTGATAGGAGGAGGAGGCAAAAGACGCCGTTGAGGACACTTGGGAGCATAGTGACCTTTCTGACCACAGTTGTGACAAGTAAACTCTAAAAGCGAATGAGTGTGGGCTGGAGGAGGACCACCTGTCCTAGGCGCTTGAGGCCTCTGCTGGTTCACTGGGTTGGGTGGGTGGAAGAACCACGACCACCAATCTGCTTCAGCTGCTGAGGACGAAATGGAGGAGGAACCCAATACTTCTATTGCTTTTTGAACCACCTGAGAGGAAGATGAAGAAGGGTTGGACTCTCTGAACCGCTTATTGGAAGCCTCGGCCTTGTGAGTTGTTTCTAGCCTTAGTGCCAAGTTGTAAAACTGATCAAACTCAGTCGGATTGGCAAGAACAAGAGCAAGCCGGAGGTCTTCTCTGAGGCCCCCACGGAACCGATAGATTTTACTCTTCTCGTATGGCACATCTTGCTTGGCATAGCGGGCAAGATTCTGGAACTCTGAGTTATACTGGCAGACATTCATGTTGCCTTGCTTGAGGTGTCTGAACTTCTCATGCATACCCTCAACAAGACTAGACGGGGTATGATGAGGCATGTAGTCACGAAGAACTCGTCCCAGCTGACCACACGACCCCCTCTAGAGTCCTTGTACTGCAGCCACCAATCTGCCGCCTGGTTCTTGAGCTGGAAGGTTGCAAACTTGACGTAGTCCTTAGGCCTAACATTGCTGCGCTCAAAATTCTTGTTGATGTCCATGAGGAAATCGTTGGCATCGAGAGGCCGAATACAGGCGCTGAACGTGAAACTGATTAAGAGTTGCATATTGTGGCTGATTGTTGAAGTTCCCTTGAAAGCCATGATTCTGTTGATTTCCTTGATTCCTTTCTTGCATCAGCTAGAGTAATATTTGAGTATTCGCATTGGTCACGGCCATCAAAGCTTGCCAAGCCTCCGGAGGCGGAGGTGGAGGTGGGGGTGGTGGAGGGTCTGACTGCTCCCCCTCATCACGACCCGAATTTCCACGAGTTGATGGAGCCATCCTAAAGATGGACATAAAGATTAGAACAAAATTGACAAAGATGATGAAGATAAGTTGAATCAATAGGGATCGAAATATTGAACCAGGTAGTCTCATCAATTTGCATCCAGACTAGAAATTAGTAAGAATGCTTTTCGAAGATTAGAGATATCATCATTTGTACATGAAGCCACTTGAATGAAAAACAATGTATTGAGCTAAGATTTGCTCGGAACAAATGCACAACTCATCATACATTTGTTGGAATAAAACCCTAGATAACTACTGGAATTCCCACCTGAGAACTCTCGAAATTATTTGGTTATGCAATCGGGTCCACGGATACACAGAGTAAAATCCATCACTCAACTCCTAGCATGATACTACTCTTCAATGTATCACATCCGTCAACACATATCCAGAGGCCTCGGAAATTCATCTACCTCAGACCCTCTTAATCACAATGATACTAAACATGGCAGTACATCTGGACGCTCTCCCCAGTACTGGGTGACGCCAAACTCCTCTCGCCAGAAATAGTATTGAAGCGATTTTCAACATCCTCGTCCTGAGATACTAAGGAAAATAACGATGGTGTGTGTGAAAGAAAACCTTGGAGCTCCATTCCCCAGAACAAATGTTAATTCAGACAGGAGGCACCAAGAACAGAATTCCGCCACACCGAGATCGTAGAGTTTCCAAAATACCCGCACTACTACAGGAAGGTCCAAAGAAGACACATCAATCTGAGACCCTTCGACCAAACTGTGTGCCAGGCATGAATCGCAAACGGTATAGTTCTAGCTCCGTCACCAATAACATGAACTGTGTGCGATGCAGAACCATCAAATACGATTCACAAAAGAGGTATGTGTGCGATACGTGGCAAACAATTGATCTAGGCGAACTGTTTGCGGTGAGCCAACATAAAGCAAACGGTTAACCAAATGCAGATGTGTGCGATGTATGGCATGCATGTCACTCAGATGAATTGTTTGTGATCAGCCAAAACAACAGAGACGATTCGGCAGATCAAGGTGCGTGCGATAGAAGACATACAACTTGCTCGGATGGACCGCTTGTGACCAACCCAAACAATAGAGACGGTTAGCTAGATCAAGCGGTGTGCGATAGACGACATACATGTCACTCGGATGAACTGTTTGTGATCATACCTCACAACATAAATGTTTAGCCAGATCAATCTTGTGTGATAGACGACATATATGTCACTCAGATGAACTATCTGCGATGAGCGAAAAATAACACAAACAATTCGTATTAACAAGATCTGTGTGATACTCGGTAAACAGGTGAGTAATAAGAATAGTGTTGTAAGATCGATAATAACACAGATGTTTCCTTATATTAGGGTGTGTGTGTGTTGTGGGCAAATGGTTCCTGGTAAAGAATTGTCGGCGATTGATGAAATCATCACCGACGGGTTCAGTAGTTTAATCCGTATGCGATGTGATTTTCTCAGTCTACACACACATCTATGCTCAGTGTACAGAATAGCATGCTTGCATAACCAAATTAAACATCCAAATACATAAGTGACTACACACATAACACTGACACACCTCAATAAACTATTACACACATAACAACATGATTGCATAACCTAATTAAGCATCCAAATACATAAGTGACCACACACATAACATTGGCACAATTCAATAAACTATTACCTACATGATAAACTATGACCAACGGTCATCAACTCATCTACTTCTTGTGACACTTGTTGCCACCGCTCTGCTTGTGGCTCAAGCCCACGTCGTCTTCAGGTAGGAGGCACTTTCTCATGTCAATGATCCGCCTGAACATCTTCTAGCATGTCTACCCGTACTTGGCCGCGGACTGGAGGTGATCTTCATTCAGTCTGCTCACACAGACCCTGTGCCAGAGAACCTTGTTCTTCTCGGACTTAGCCCTCATGTGTTTGTATTAGGGGTCGATGATCACCATGGCGAGGTCAACCAGGAGTCCTTCTTCTTCGTGCTGCCCCAGACCCCGTAGTGGCGATGGTGTCGACAAGCTTTCGGCAGGCCAATCCCAAAGTCTCGAGCACCTTTAGATCGCTGATGGTGTCCACCATAGCGAACCTGTAGTCGGGGCTATTGACAAACCTGGCGAAACGATTGCAAGGCCTTGTGGACTGGCAGTAGTGGTAGACGAGGACGTGATGGCCTACGCACAACTGGCCGATGGCAACCTTCTGATCATGCCCGACACGACCGGCGGTGTACGCGAGGGTGAAGCCGACCACTTTGTACTTGCCATCCTAAGCAAGCAAATTATCCATAGTGTTGATGGATTCCTCCACCATGCCTGAGTCGTTGGTGTACTCCACCGTGAGGTCCCCGTTCCTGATGTGGGTGTCCACATGATGCACGCCAAACTCCATTGGAGTGCCATTGGACATCCTCTCTGTATGTGTCGTCGTGGGTGTGCTTATTGTGTTGTGGGGCATGATCGAAAGGTTGAAGAGACTATGGTTAATGAACGCGAGTATAAATGGGGTACAGAGGTCCTGGAAAACCGGCATGTCCGAATGGCAGTTTTTGCAGCACGTGATTCCATCATGGCGCACGTAACTGCATCACAGCGACCCGCGCGGTGCAACCTCATGCATATAGTGCCCCAATTGAGATTGTGGGCCGGCCCCAACCACTAGCAGAGCGCGCGTAGAGGGGCACGAGAGAAGAGCACGCAGTGGGGTGCGAGAGCAGAGCACGCGGTGGGGCACGAGAGCAGAGCGCCCGGAGGGACGTGAGACCAGAGCGCCCGGAGGGACTCGAGGTCGAACCTGGCCCCTTTGTACTTGTCCGCGTCAAGCAACAAATCCATAACGCGGATGTAGTTCTCCACCCAGATCGGATGGTTGGTGTACACTACCGAGAGTTTCGTGAACCTTCTGTGTGTGTCCACTATGGCATGCATGGTGAACTGGCGCTTGATACTTGTGATATGCGTTGGGTTTTCCGCGAAGAGGAATGGGTAGTTGTAGCACAATACGGGTAAGTATTTCCCTTAGTTATCAAACCAAGGTTTATTGAACCAATAGGAATATCAATCCACAACCTTCTTCGGCGGCTGCACACAAAAGAGTAAAAAACTGGCACCCAATGAGGGCAAGAGGGTTGTCAATCCCCTTGATCTCGTTATTTGCAAGCAAGTGAAGTGTGTAGATAATAGTAGATAATTGTAATTTGCAAAATAAAATAAAAGCAAATAAATGGCAGCAAGGTATTGTAGCGTTTATAAATATATAGGTGAATAGACCCCGGGGGCATAGTTTTCCCTAGTGGCATCTCTCAGGAAAGTAAGCATACGCTGGGTAAACAAATTACTGTTGGGCAATTGATATAAAAGCGCATAGTTATGCGATATTCACGGCAATGATCATGTGTATATAGGCATCACGTCCATAAGCAAATAGGCCGACTCCTCCCTGCACCTATTACTATTACTCCACTTCAAGAGCGCTTCTATGCTTGCCTCTCTACGTATTAAGTTCATGACAAACAAAGTAATGCATGGAGAAAGATGACATGATGTAGACAAAGTAAACTCAATTAATATGAATGAACCCCATCGTTTTATCCTTAGTGGCAACAACATAAAGACGTATCTTGTCCCCTTTTGTCATCGGGATATAGAAACCCGTCAGGTTGAACCCACTACAACGCACCCCTCTCACTGAAGAAATATCAGTTTAGTTGGCCAAACTATTTCAATAGATCGGAGAGAATTACGAAGCTATAATGATCATGCACTTAAGAATCATAATATATATTAGAGGTAATTCAAATACTTTTCAGGAATAATCTGAACATAAACCCACAATTCATCGGATCCCAACAAACGCACCGTACAAAAGTATTACATCGGATAGATGAAAGCGAAGATGCGATGATCATTGTATTGAAGATCAAAAGAGAGAGAGAGAGAGAGAGAGAGAGAGAGAGAGAGAGAGAGAGATCTAGGTACTAACTACGGACCCGTAGGTCTGTGGTGAACTACTCACACATCATCATGAGGGCACCAAGGTTGATGAAGAGGCCCTCCGTGATCGATCCCCCCTCCGGCAGGGTGCCGGAACAGAGCTCCTGATGGGATCGTGGTGGAACAGAGACTTGCGATGGCAGAAAAAGAGTTTCGGGATGCCCTCTAGGGTTTTTGGAATATATGTGAATTTATAGGCCACATAATGGGGTCAGGAGGGCCGCTAGCGAGGCACAAGCCATCAGGGCACGGCCAAACCCCTGGGCTCGCCTTGTTGGTTTGTGGCCCCCTCATGCAACCTCCGGTCTTCTCTCAAACCTTCCAGGTCTTCTTTTTGTCCAGAAAAAATCATAAAAAGTTTCGGGGCAAATGGACTTCGTTTGGTACTATAAACCTGAAAAGTAAAAAACACGCAGAAAACAGGAACTGGCACTGGGCACTAGTCAATAGGTTAGTGCTCAAAAATAATATAAATTGGCAAATTATTACTCAAAAAGTATCCTAGAATGATAATATGTCAGCATGAAACAATCAAAAATTATAGCTACGTTGGAGACGTATCAGCATCCCCAAGCTTAATTCCTGCTCGTCCTCGAGTAGGTAAATGATAAAAACAGAATTTTTGATGTGACATGCTACCCAATATGTAATCTCTTGCATGTTGGCTCATTGTGAAAAGATGAATTAACAAACATCAAACATAGTAATATTTATAGGCACAAGCAATAATATCATCAATCTTTCAAAGTATACGATCCTAAAAGAATGTTTACCCCCATTCATCTTATAGTATTAGAAAGGCATGGCTCCATCTTCACCACATTAATACAAATGTCAAGCACCATGGTGTCCAAGGCAGGCAATTGGATCATACTTTTTCAAAGTGCATCACATTTTATTCTTCACGCTATACATGAGCGTGAACCATTGGACATAGCATAATGGTGGAATAGAGTATGGTGGTAGATATCAAAGGGGTAAAAGTGGAGAAGAAAATCTCACATCAACTAGGCATATCAACGGGCTATGGTGATGCCCATCGATAGATGTCAATGCAAGGTGTAGGGATTGCCATGCAAATGATGCACTAGAGCTATAAGTGTATGAAAGCTCGAATGAAGCTAAGTGGGGTGTGCATCCAACTTGCTTGCTCATGAAGACCTCGAGCATTTGAGGAAGCCCGTCATCGGAATATGCAAGCCAAGTGTCGGTGTCAAAACCGGCGGATCTCGGGTAGGGGGTCTCGAGCTGTGTATCTGGGATCGATGGTTAACAGGGGACGAAGGAGACGATGTTTACCCAGGTTCGGGCCCTCTTAAAGAGGTAAAACCCTACGTCCTGCTTGATTATATTGATGAGTATGACGATTACAGAGTTGATCTACCTCGAGATCGAATGAGCTAAAACCCTAGATGTGTTGACTTGTCCTCTACGAACTAAGCCCCCTGGTTTATATAGACACCAGGGGTACCTAGGGTTACATGTGATAGGTTTCCACCCGGGCATAGATACGCCCATTCTTTCTTGGAGGATACACCAAGTCTTCGGAACCTTCCTTCCTGCGCACGAGGTCGTCATGTAGTTCAGCCTTCCTACAATTGCCACAGAGCGGCCCACCAAGCTGGCCCACAGGAGATAAGCCAATGGCCCGAGGACCCCTTAGTCCCGGACTCCCTCAATAGCCCCCGAACTAGCCTCCAATGCCGGGCTTCATGACACTTCGCTGCTTCGCACGTCCAAAGTATCCGGCCTGCGGGGTGAGTACTATTCTTCCCTTTATACTCGGATGATCCCAGTTCAGCCGCCGATGACACCCTGCTTTCCGAACATACATTGCTTAGCCTCGAAGGCCAAACGCGTGAGTACAAACAATGCCTCACTTGACAAATTTTCTGATGAAAAGCCAGGACACGCCGCGGCCACTTAGCCAGTTAAAAAACTCGATTCGCGGTTCGAGGCAGCCCCTTCATTGGCACGTCTTATCAACACGAAGATCGTGCTCCATTTTTCACGGGATACGATTAATGGTCTGGGTTATCCCACGCGCGTATAACGGCACGATTGCTTCGGGAAACGACGCAGCCCACAGCGCAGTAAGAGGACTCTTGGTATTACGGCCTCCCATAAAAGAGAGAAAATCCCCAAGGCCTCCATACGCTCCTCAGATTCAAGCTCGTCCTCTTGACCTCCTACGCTCCAAGCGCCCAGATCCAATCCTTCTCCCGTTCTCCCCAAGCCACCTCCCTCCCCAAGCTCGGCCATGGCCGGCTCAGGTTCCCAGGGCAAGTGGGAGGCTTCTTGTGTCACCGACAATGACATCTGAGAGCTGAAGCACGCCGACTCCCTCCCGGTCAACATCATCATCGCGCCCCAGAAGTTGGCCAAGTGGTGCCTACGCGGAAGCCGGAAGAGCGAGTGGTGTTCATTCCCCACTTCATCCGGGGACTGAGCTTCCTGTTGCACCCCTTTGTAAGGGGCTTAATGTTCTTCTATGGGTTAGATTTTCATGATCTCCCCCCAAACTCCATCATGCATATCTCAGCCTTCATCATCGTTTGCGAGCCCTTCCTGCGGGTCCAGCCGCATTTCAGCCTATGGCTAAAGGTCTTCAACGTCAAGCCGAAGACTGTCAATTGTCAGCACGCGGATTGTGGAGGGGCGGAGATTAGCAAACTTCCATGGGTCGAGTGGCCGGAGGGCACCTTCATCGACACCATCAAGGTCTGGCCGAAAGAATGGTTCTACATCACCGAACCACGAGGCGCGGACTGGGTGGCACCCTCCAGGTTCAGATCCAGACCCCCCACGAGGCTGACCTCGTGGATCAAGAAAGGTCTTGACTCGGGATCGGCTACGGATGTGAAGGCGCTGCAGAAACGTATTACGCAGATGATAGAGGCGAACGTCGAGCTGACCAACGTGGTCCAGGTCATGCTCCGCCGCCGTCTCCTTCCCTGCCAGCACCGGGCTACCCCAATGTGGGCCTACAAGCTTGGCGACCCTGCCACCGTGCGCCAGCTTTACCGCACTACCCACGAGAAGCTGTGGAAGGCGTTGTTCAAGCCCCAGAAGGACTGGTCAGCCGAGGAGGAAGACACCGGCCTGGACGCCGAAAACCCTCCACTCAAGGTATAACAAAGTTTATATTTTTATCCTCGGGCTCTACCTTTTAGTAAGGAATTTAACCTCTTCTTCCTCGCCTTCATAGAACTGGCTAGACAAGGCCCTATGGATTAATGGCCCAGCCCCATTGCCCGAACACCCCAGGTCGGCCCTTTTGACGGTGATGCTGGTCGTGGCGCCAGAGAAGAAGGAGAAGAATAAGAAGGGCAAGAAGAAGGAGGTCCGAGAGGGCCTCCGCCCAAGAGGTCCTCTGGACACTAGGTCCGGGGAGACCCAGTCCTCCTCTGCTCACGAGGAGAGGGGAGGCGGACTCCCCCAGACATGGAAGAGGGTGGCATCCGCCGACGCAGAGGAGGATCCAGCTCCCCCCGCCCCGAAAAGGTCCTTTAGGGGCAAAGCGGTCCTGCCCGATGATAGCCCGGATTCCGATGAGGAATCCGAGGCTTTCGAAAGGGTCCCCCAGAGGAACCCCAGGGTCAAGCTCCCAGCCCAGAGGTATTTAATCATAACACCTTATGGTACGTTCGTGTAGAGTTTTGCCACTAACCGGATGAGTCCCTTTCATGTTGCAGCCCACCCCGCGACCTCCCCACCGATCAGGTATCCGAGGGGGAATCTCTGCCCGCCGAGCTGGCAGAGAGCGGGACAGTGTCACGTCCCTCTCCTCCTCAGGCGGCCGAGGAGATTGTTGAGGTGCCATCCCGCTAGACCGCACCTAGGCCGAACACTGGGGGCGGGGGTGACGATGAAATGGCGGAGGTTAATACCTCGGCTACCCAAGACCAGGGGGAGGAACCCCTCCTAGCAAGCATAGAGGGGGGACCTGGTTCATCCGAGCCCCCTTCGCAGACGGTTCCAGAGCACTCTATGCCCCCGGAATTATCGACCCTGCCTTCCCAAGAAAGGAGGGCGGAGGTGCCACCACCAGCGTCGCCCGTGAAAGAGCGGGCCGCGACTGGGTGGCCGGCCGCGATGGAGGAGGCTTTGACCAGCTCCTCCCTTGCCAAAGATCAACGTGCCCTTATGGGTGCAGTTTTACGAGGCATTCAGTCTGTTGATAACGGGATGAAGGAGGCCTTCAACGGTCTCTTGATGGGCTTCAAGGTGAGCCATGTAATACTCTTTCTCCCAGAAAAAGTTATTTTATAAGGTTTATACAACCCCTGTAAGCACAGTAGCCCCCGAGCCGTGGGTGAGTTTGAAAAACTCACACGGGGGTCAAATAGCAAAAAAGGCACAAATGCGTGAAAATATGTGAATTGTGACCTCCAAGATTGTGGCAGGTTTGGGGAATACTTAGCAGAGGGTCTACAGCCGATAGCTCGGGATCTAACATAAGTAAGATGTTTTGTAGGCCTCGTCTTCGGCAGTGGCCACCAATGCCATTGAGCTGGCCGAGCTGAATCAGAAGCTCAAGACCTCCGATGAGGAACTAGATCGCCTCAACAAACGGTTTGACGAAGCGCAAGGTAAGTTCGAATTGTGCCACCTTGGCCACTATTATCCTTATTAGTTAAAGTTGTTTTTGGGTCTTGTTACTAAGTCTTGGTTATCCACTATGACTACAGCCACTGCCGCAGATCATAAGGCGTTGGCCGAATAGGCGTCTGCCGAGCTGTCGTCGGTGAAGGCCGATAGCGACAAGCACGAAGCTCGGGTATCTGAGGTGCAGCAGGAGCTCAAGGATGCCAGCACTAAGTGTGAGGCCCTTGAGCAAAAGAACAAGGACCAAGCCGCCGAGCTATCCTCGCTGTCCGCAAAGCTTAACGCGGAGCGAGTAGATAGGCGGTTATATGAAGAAGAACTCCACCAAGTCAGGTTGATCGCAGATGGTAAGCCGTACTTACTGCAATGTGCCTTTGGTGGTAACAGGTTTGCGGTGCTCACACGGGTGTGGCGTTCCTCAGGCGCCTTTACGGATCTCCCGAGGAGTGCGGCGGACGCGGCTCGGTACTATGCGACGCGGGATGGGGATGTTGAGCCGAAACTGTTCTGGGCGCAATTTCAAACCCCCGAGCACCCTCCTCTTCTCAGCAAGCAGATGAAGCAGTTGATGGAATTGCATAGGATGGCGGAGCCCGCCATGAACGACCTTTGCATCCGGCTGTGGCCGGCAGAGCCATTGCCGAGCAGTTACTTCAGCTTGGTGTAGAAGTTGTGCGATGCCGCGGCTCGGATTGAAGTCCTGAAGCATTCTGCCTGTATCGAGGGGGCTCAGATGGCCTTTGCAAAGACCATGGTGCACTAGCCGAAGATCAAGCCGGCCGAGATGGCCACCGCACGTCCACCTCCTGGGAAGGGGCATAGGCGTCCCGAGATTTACTTCCCCATCGTGATGGATGGCGCTCGGGCGATAAAGGCCCAATGCTCTAAGGATGTAATTTATTACTGAGCGTATTATTATGTGACCAATGAATATTTTGCTTTATAATGCGTATGCACGATGTATCATGCTTTTAAGATTTGAATTATGTTAACTCATGTGTGGCCGTTTAAGCTAAAAGTTGCCAGTCATCTTCTTCAGCCCCATGTAAATATTACAAGAGGTGTTTCGACCTATGCAACGTTACCCTTAGCCGAAATATCGGCGCCCGGAGGCGGTGGTGCGAGAGGGGAACAAGGCAATCAGACTATGTGGCTTTAGTGCTTTCACTTAGCTGTAGGAGCTTGACTGCGGGGGCTGGTTAATAGCCCCCCGTATTTTGTGATATTCGGATATACCGAGGTTAAGACCATTACCACATGATTTGTAAAGTTACAAACCCCTCGTATGACACGGAATAACCTCCATCGATTTTGAGTTTGACACTTGTGCTCGGATCGCAGACCGGTTCTCGCTTATAATGATAGTCGGTTTTCGGCTTTCTCCACTGAGGTAGTTGACCAGGCAAGCTGGAAATACAATCGCAGTGGTTCTCCCTTTACCCTTTTAGCCGAACGAGCGAAACGTAAGAGGGTAAACACAGGAGCCGGGCAACCCAACCTTTGACCCAAGACATAATTCGGAACCGATTCATATAGGATATAGCGCAAAATCCGAGACGTCGGACACGTAGAAAATAATGCCGGGATGATGCTTGGGGCGAGTTTTTATAGTCTAGCCCCCGGTCTATTAGCCGATCACATCTAATATGTACCGAACAGTTTTGCTTTCGGGGCCGTGGAGTAAAAAGAGGTTTATGTTACATAAATACTGTAAGAAGGCCGTAAAGGATAATCTCCATATCGAATGAATTTTTACAATTCAAACTGCCGAAGCAGCTGTTTACAGGTATTTTGCTTTTAAAAACAAACTTTACAAAGGAAATATTTACTCAAGGTCTTCGATGGGTGGCTTGATGTCCTCGATGTTCCCTGATACGCCTCCATTCCTTTGCTCTTGAGGGGGGTTATGCTCCTTTAAAGGTGACTGCTATAGGCAAACGGACCTGTGAGAGAGGTTCCCTTGAAATCGCCGTAACGCATGTGAACTTGACGCTTGCGAGGTCCTTGATAGTGCCTACTGTTCGTCCGAAGACGCTGTTTTGACAGTAGTTCGGTCGAGCCGACCATCTCTGATAGTTGGTCCCCACAGTTGCCCATGCTATTTTGAGAGCAAAATTGCGTCTTGTAGGTACGTACCTTACGGGTAGATGGGCCGTGCTGTGGGGGGCGCATCCCTATTTGTGTTGATCAGGGGATGGTTCCGGGAGGTCGGGTTGAGCTCGGGCTCGCTTGTTCATCTGCCGCGCCTTGACGGCTGATGGAGGCCTCGGCGTCTCGATGTCGGACTGGAATTCGGCTGCTAAGGCCGCTGTGTTTTCCTCAGTCCGGAGGGAGCGCTCTATGTTGCCGTTGACAGTGATGACCCCCTTGGATCCGGGCATCTTGAGCTTCAGATATGCATAGTGGGGAACGACATTAAAGCGACCGAACGTTGTACGGCCGAGCAGTGTGTGGTAGCTGCTGCGAAAAGGGACAATGTCGAAGATCAAGTCCTCGCTGCGGAAGTTGTGGGGCGATCCGAACACTACTTCCAAGGTCACGATACCCGAACAGCGGGCTTCGACGCCTGGAATGACTCCTTTAAAGGTAGTGTTGCTGGGTTTTATCCTTGACGGGTTGATACCCATCTTTTTCACCGTGTCTGAGTAAATCAGGTTAAGGCTACTTCCTCCGCCCATTAGGACTCTAGTGAGGTGGTACCCATCAATAATGGGGTCTAAGACAAGGGCTGTCGAGCCTCCATGCGGATGCTGGTTGGATGGTCCCTACGGTCGAAGGTGATCGGGCAAGCCGACCACAGGTTGAACTTCGGGGCTATGGGTTCTACGGCGTAGACCTCCCAAAGGGCGCGCTTGCTCTCCTTTTTTGGTATATGTGTGACGTATATCATGTTCACAGTTTTTACCTCAAGAGGGAATTGCTTTTGTCCGCCATTGTTCGGACCGCGAGGCTCTTCGTCATCCTCGCTGCGAGGGCCCTTGCCTTGCTCCTCGGCTGCAAGCTTGCCAGCTTGTTTGAATACCCAGCAGTTACGGTTTGTGTAAGTAGTGGGTTTGTCTTGGGTGCCGTGGATCTGGCAGGGCCTATCCAAGATCTTGTCCAACGCGGTAGGTCCGTCTCTATTTCCTTTAGAGGGCTTCTTCCGCTGTCCGGATTTTGAGTTGCGGAAAGCAGCATTTACGACCATGTCCTCCGCATCACCGTTGTTGTGACGGCGTTTGTTCTTGTTGCGCTGTGGCTTCCCGTTTCCATCCCGAAGTTCGGAGGTGCCGGGGTCTTCGGGGTTCTGGCTTCGACGAGCTAGCCAATTGTCATCGCTCGCGCAAAAGCGGGTCATAAGTGAGGTGAGGGCAGACATTGTTCTCGGCTTATCCTGGCAGAGCTGACGAGCTAGCCATTCGTCTCGGATATTGTGTCTGAACGAGGCTATTGCCTCGGCGTTCGGATAATCAACGATCTGGTGCTTCTTAGTCAGGAACCGATTCCAGAACTACCTTGCTAATTCGCCGGCTTTCTGGACGACGTTGCTCAAGTCGGAGGAGTCCGGTGGCCGGACATAAGCGCCCTGAAAGTTAGATCGGAAGGCATCCTTGAGCTCCTCCCAGCTCCTGGTAGAGTTTTCTGGGAGACTGTTTAACCAGTGCCGAGCTGGTCCTTTAAGTTTTAGTGGCAGGTACTTGATGGCGTGGAGATCATCTCCCCTTGCCATATGAATGTGGAGGAGGAAGTCCTCCATCCACACAGCCGGGTCCGTCGTCCCGTCATATTGTTCTATGTTTATGGGTTTAAACCTTTCGGGGAATTGATGCTGCATAACCTCGTCTATGAAGCACAGTAGGTGGGCGGCGCCTCTGATCCGGGCTACGTCATGCCGGAAATCGGCTATTGTTTGGGCTCGGTATTGTTCCCGGCCTCTTTGGTTGCAGTCGAGCCAAGATTGATATCCATCCCGTCTAGCGGGGGAGTACCCTCTAGATCTGTAGATGGATCTAGTGTGACATACTCTATAGTCCAGGTCCTGTCATAGATCATATCGATCCTCAGGCTGTGCTGGCCCCTTTCCTCTCCAGCGAGGTGACGTGGGTCTATACTCAGCGTCTCCAGCCTCCTTGTCCCGTCCTCGAGGGGGGCGGTCCGGCTGGTCGTACTGAGTGCGCCTGGGAGATGCGGGATCAAAGGCCTCATTATCGAATTGCGGCAGCAGGCGCCGGCGCGGGTAAATCTTGTTTTGATCTGGTCGCTCTGTGCCGAACCCTTCTTCGGCTTCTAGGACCTTCGTCCATCTGTCGTTGATGGTATCTTGTTTGGCTCTGAGCTGCTGCTGCTTGGCTTTTAGGCTTCGAGCGGTGGCTAAGAGTTGCCGCCTGAATCGTTCCTGATCCACAGGGTTTTCGGGGATGGTGAAGTCTTCGGCTTCGAGGCTATTCTCCTCCTCGGTAGGGGGGAGGTAGTTGTCATCCTCGGAATCGTCGAGATCCTCGGGGTCTCGACGATTCCGAGGATCTCGGGGTCTCGTTGATCCTCGAGCCCCTCTGGGTCCTCTAGTGGCTGCTAGGGGGCTTCGAGGTCGCCGAGGTCTTCCGGGGTGTCGTTTTCCCCGGTGCCCACGATGGCTTCCCTTCCCTTGTTCACCTTGGATCGTTTGCGCTGCTTTCGGCGCTTCACCGGATTTATGGCCGTTCTTCTTGGGGGTGTGGTTGTCCCTATCATCGGGGGTGTCCACCATATAGACATCGTAGGTGGAGGTGGTTGTCCACCGTCCAGTAGTGATAGGGGCGGGAGCGCTGACCTCTTCATCCAGGTCTTTTGCCTCCTCAGAGGTGTAGTCCAACATATCGGTTAAATCTTCGACAGTGGCTACTAAGTGGGTGGTGGGTGGGTCGTGAAATCCCTCATGGCCTGCCTCTAGACCGATCGGAACATGGGTCGAGGTTAGGTCGTCCACGATCTTCATTGACTGGATCCGGTTCAGCACCTCGTTCAAAAGCGAGAGGTCAACCGGATCGATCTTCCGAGGGCTTTCAGAGCCAAACTCCGAGGCGCCCTTGAGAGGAGCGTTTTCGGCAAGAACCGAGCCCTGTTCCTCAGGTGCTATCACCGGGTCCGAGCTCAAGGCCAAACTCCAGCGGGGATGGACCCGAGGGCGAGTAGGGGACCCGAAGTTAAATGATTGGGATTTCCGGGCTCATCGGACGAGACCGAGAGCTTAGTAAGAAACAGATGGCCACTGGAGTCAGCGAAGAACTCTAGGTTCCCGAACCCGATCTCTTGGTCGTGAGCGACACTTTCGATCTGGCCAAGACAGCCGATCGGGTCAGCATGCAGCACAATGCTGCCGAATGCGGAAGTCTGTCCAGGGATAAGGGTGTCCCCGTTACGGACCTGATCGCTGATGATTAGGCGAGCCATCAATCCTTCGGTGACCTCACAGCGGAACTCTCAATGAAAGCACCAATGTCGGTGTCAAAACCGGCGGATCTCGGGTAGGGGGTCCCGAGCTGTGTATCTGGGATCGATGGTTAACAAGGGCGAAGGAGACGATGTTTACCCAGGTTCGGGCCCTCTTAAGGAGGTAAAACCCTACATCCTGCTTGATTATATTGATGAGTATGACGATTATAGAGTTGATCTACGTCGAGATCGAATGAGCTAAAACCCTAGATGAGTTGACTTGTCCTCTACGAACTAAGCCCCCTAGTTTATATTGACACCAGGGGTACCTAGGGTTACATGTGATAGTTTTCCACCCAGGCATAGATATGCCCATTCTTTCTTGGAGGATACACCAAGTCTTCGTAACCTTCCTTCCTGAGCATGGGGTCGTCCTGTAGTTCGGCCTTCCTACAATTGCCACAGAGCGGCCCACCAAGATGGCCCATAGGAGATAAGCCAACGGCGCGTGGACCCCTTAGTCCCAGACTCCCTCACCAAGTTTATAATAATGAAAAAGTAATTCCCACTAGCATATGAAAATAACATAACATGAGACTCTCTATATGAAGAACAAGGTGCCACTTTGAGGCACAAGTGTGGTAAAAGATAGTAGCAAAGTCCCTTCTCTCTTTTTCTCTCATTTTTATGGTGAGCTCATTTGGCCTCCCTATCGGGGCACGGATGCACACGATCACCTATGGGACCAGAGGCCCCTTTGTGGTTCGACAGGGGGAGGTCATGTTGCACAAAGAGCGGAGACCATGAGGCAGCACGACGATCGGGACGCTGGTGTTTTTACCCAGGTTTGGACCGCTGTGAAGTGTAAAACCCTACTCCTACTTTTGGTATATTGATCAGAGGAACACGAAGAACACGCAACGCTCTAACCCGGCAAGGGTTGCCTTCGGGTGAGCTACTAAGCTAATACAAGTGTCCAAAGGTCTGAATCTTGAGCTAGGTCGCCTTGGGCCTCCTTTTATAGGGCAAGGGGCAACCACAGTGGCAAAACAGTCATTATCTAGCGATTAGATAGCTAACAGAGCTATCATACCTAACTCTAGCATTTAGGACAAAATACCATGATTGCTAGTCTAGGTGGCGTGCGGGGATGCATTCCCGGCAGGCTCTTACCACCGCTTAGCTGGCTGTTGCTTAGCGTCTTGACACGCTTCTGGACGGGTGTCGACTGGGCATAATCTGTCATCCGGTACGTCTCCACGTGCTTAGCGAGAGCCACTTAGCCACCTGGGGGCTCGACACTGCATCGACAAGTGACTGGCGTTGCGATGCGGTGGAGCGGTGGCCGATCGGATCGCGCTTGCCGGGGGATGGCTTGCCAGGTCTTCCTGAAGGTGCACGCGCCTCGGTCCCCGACAGGTACCGGGAACGTGGCTAGCGCGCTCTGGGCCCCTCCAGGGCTGTTGCATTGGTCTTGCCGGCGTTGCTTGGCCTTTTGTAGGTTGTTGCTGCCGGAGTCTGGGTCTTGAACGCTTGCTTGGTGGTGTGGTAGCTTTTCCCGGTGGGCTCAGGCTATGAAGGCCGGAGGCTTATTATGTGTGCACAAGTCAGGGGAAATAAACACCCCTGTTTGTGTACCCCGACAGAAGCCCCGGGGCCTAAGCCATATGTGTTGCTTGGCACGTTGGTTTAGGCCCCAAACAGTGCACGAACACAGGTCGAAGAAATTTTGTCCTCTTGTCCCACGTCCACTCCGCATAATTACCGTAGGTCGTGGGGTCGTGGAACAGTAGTCGTTTGGAGAGTAAAAACTGCCAGTAAAAAAAGACAGTTTTCCGAAAAGATAGCGAAGAGCCAGCCCCCGTGCAGGTACCCAAATAAAAGGGGCAATGTACAGAGGCGCTGCTCATTCGCATTCGTTTCTCCGTCCTTCATCTTCTTCCTCAAGCCAAGAGAAACCTCTTCCGTCGCCGCCTCCGGCCCACCTGAGCGCCGCTAGGTCATCCGCCGCCCTTGAGAGCTCTAGAGATGGGGCGGAAGACAGCCGTCGTCAAGGGGAAGCATACGGCCGCGTCTGCGGACCCAGTGGCCGAGGAGAGGAAGAGGAAAGTGGAAGAGCTGGAGAAGCGGCGACAGAGAGATGTGGTCATCTCTCCGTCGAGCCTGGATGGCAATACCTTGATCAACAGGTATGCCTATATGTGGGGGAGAGAAACAAAGGGGCATAAAGCGCCCGTGGTTCTGCCGGACAGCCCCAAAGAGAAGACGCCATCAGATTCGTACCGCTTCTTCTGCGCGTACTTCTACTGTGGCCTCTCTTCCCCCTTCTCTAACTTCTTCTGCGCCATGATGGCGGTGTACGGGTTCCACCTTCTGTACTTCACGCCCAATGCAATGGCGTGCATGGCGATTTTCGCCCATTTGTGCGAGAACTTCGTCGGAGTTGCCCCCAACGTGGATTTGTTCAGGCATTTCTTCGTTCCTCGGATTGAGGACAAATCCCACCGCTCGGGGAATATAAGCTGGATCCCCCAGGGTAGGAAGGATGACTGGGATTACCTTCCCGGACAGTAGCGTGGGAAGTGGGAAGGGTGGAGGGGCCACTGGTGCTGGATCAAAGATGACAAAGCCCCCCGAGTTCTGCTTGGCACGGACCGGATGTGTCAGGCGCAGTAGCGACTGGGGCAAGTCGGGCCTCATCGACGGCAAACTCTGCCTGGCGCTGAACAGAATCATCTGTCTCAAAGCTGCCGGGCTGACCATTGAGAATGTGGGGGCTAACTTCCTTCGTCGCTGTATCATGCCGTTGCAGAAGAAGGATATGTTTGCATGGGAGTTCAACGGTCCTGCCGACTGGATGCGATTGTACCCAGGCCCTACCAACAACTTGACGGTTTATGGCCATGGTTGGTTGTGCGATCAGCTGTTCGGTCGCCTTGGGCCGTTCATTTGCCGGCAGGAGTCGTCCCCTTGCACCTCAACTCAGCCCAGAACCAGATCCTGCAATGGATGCCTAATTGCGACACCTTCGGGGTTAGGCCTGATTGGGAGCTGCCCGACCTGGACAACGAGATGGAGTGGGTCTCCAGCATGGAGGAAAGATCTTCCAGGCCGGAGGATAACCTGACCGCGCCAACCAAGACGGCGGAGAGGGCATTCATCACTACTCGGATTGCAGAAGACAAAAATATCAGAGCCGCCAAGGGAGCAGCCTCCGGGGAAGAGGAGGAGGAGGAATCCGAGGACGACGACTCTTCCGAGGAGGAGAGCAGAAATCTTGCTCCGGGGGAGGCTATTGGGTTGGAGCCTACCGGGGCCAGGAGCTCCCAGGCCACGGCGACAGGAACCCAAGAGGGGATCGAGGCGGAGGAGGCAAAAGAGCCGGAGGTGGAGGAAGAAGGGCCAGAAATGGGCCCCCAAGCTCCAGAACCGGGGCGCCGCCTCCGTCAACTCATCAACCGAGAACCAACGGCCCCTGCGTCTTCGCGGGGTCCCTCGAAGGTGAAGAAGAGTACCTCCAAGGGAGGCGGGCGCGAAGTAGCATGCCGCCAGTCCTCCCGCCTTTCTCAAGCCAAAGCTTCTCCCGTCAAGCGACGGAGGGTTATAGGGGCGGACCCCAGCCCCCCGTCAAGCCCAACTTCTCCTCCAAGCTCGCCTTTGCCGGAAGTCCCGGTCCCTCCGCCAAGCCCCGTCCCTCCAACTCTAAAAAGGGGCAGATCAACTTCGCCGCCTGCGTCGTACGAGCTGGGCTCCATGCTCATCGCCTCGGAGTGAGTCATTCGATCACAATCTTTGTCAAGTCTCTATCCTTGATTTTCTTGATTGATCTTGTATGGTTGATTCTGACAGGGATGAGGACGAGGAGACCCTTGTGCATAGGGCCAAACGGGCCAAATCCGCGGTAGGGCCGGGTTCCGCGGTTGGCATGAGCCCGGCAGGAGACGCGGAGGAGAACCCCGCGCCCAGCCCCCGGTCCAGCCCTCTTCGTGAAATCCAAGCGCAAACCTCGTCCATTTACAGGGATGAGGAAGGGCGTCTCCCTACACCCGACAGGGAGACGGGAGAAAATTATCAGGGAGAAGCTCGCCAGGAGGAACCTTCCCTTCAAGATTTCTCGTCAACCGTCGCCCGTGAGAAAGATTCGCCGACAAGGGCCTCCACCGGAGAGCTTGCCCGTGTTGAGGCCATCACTGGAAGGATGGTGACAGACTGCATGCCGGCAACTGATGTTGCCGGGGAAGGGAATGTCCTTCCGCAGCAACCTCCATCGGGTATCCCACTTGCATGCATTTTTACTTCCCTTGTTCTCTCTTCTTACGTGCCTTATTGATTTCTGACTTCCATACTTCTGTTTATTGCTCCAATCTGTAGCTCTGCTACTTGAAGAGCCTGAGTTGTTGGAAGAAGTGGCTGACATCGGGAATATACCTGGCCATACCTCGGGCCGGAACGAAAAAAGCCCGGCGCTAAAAACCTAGGCCCGAGCCCGGCCCGGCCCGGCCGTCGGGCCTGATTTTTGGGCCCAAGCCCGAAAAAAGCCCGGCCCGCACGGCAGGCCCGGCCCGGCATAGGCGTAAACTTCAGTTTCTTCGGGCCCGGGCCCGGCCCGACCCGGCCACCGGGCTCAAAATTTAGGCCCGAGCCCGGCCCGTGGGCAAGGTCGGGTCGGGCCGGGTCGGGCTTTTTTGGGCCGGGTCGGGTCGGGCCGACCGGGCCGGGCTGCCCATTGCCAGGTATAATCGGGAAGGATGCTGCCGCGGAGGCGATGAAGATTGCTGCCGCGGAGGGCCACGGGCAGGTTGGCGGGGATGCTCAGGAGTCCTTAGAAAGGATGGAACCAGCTCCCGGCAGCGCACCTGGTCTGGACACATATATTGAGGAGAAGACTCCCCTCCAGTCCATGGGGCCCTCCTCGTCAAGCTATCCCATCGCATCGGCTCTGCAATCTCCCCAGAGCCATCTGGCGTTGGTCACTACTCAGCTGGGTCCCGCAACTCCTGGCTCACCCTTCTCAGCGGGCGCAGACCTCGACGAGGAAATCAATAGGATACTGACGCCGCTGTCTCAGAGGATCGAGGGAGCTGATGGTTCCGCTGATGGTGCCAAAGATTTGGCCTTCCTGGAATCCATGGCGGCAGGGCTCAAGGACGTGCAGAGCAGGTATAGCCTCAAATGGCAAACAGTCAAGCAGCGTGACTCGGCGGAGCTCGTGGACCAGCAGCTGAGGAGCAAAGGGAACGAGCTGCGGGAGTGGTACAACCGGCAGGTCCATTCTCTTAAAAGGCAGCATGAGACGCTATCCATGGCCAAAGAGGACGTCGCCGCCCGGGAGGCTCGACTGGTGGAGCGCGAAGCGCTTCTAGACACCAGAGAGAAGAGCATTTCCTCCCAGGAAGGGGCCCTCGAAGCTACTCTCCGTGACAAGGAGGATGAGCTGGAGGCCCGCGTTCAGCAGCGTACCAAGGAACTAGTGGACAGCCATAGGACCACTCTTGACGCACTTTCCCTGGAGTCCGCTGCTCAACTGAAGAAAGTGGCTGACGAGCTTGCTGCTGCATCTACCGCGAAGACCAATCTTGAGGTTCAAATGAACAAGCTGACGGAGGACCATGCCGGGAGCACCAAAGAGGTCGAGGCCCTCAAGGAGGAAGCGCGAAAGGTGGCAGCCACTCTGGAAGAGGCGCAATCGCAGCTTTCCTCCAAGGGCCAAGATCTTGACACCGCCAATGGTATCATCTCTGATATAAAATCTAGGCTTGCTTCTTTGGAGAAAGACCTTGAATCTGCCGGGGTCCGCGAGAAGCTGCTGCTGACAGACTTGAACAACGCGACGGCCCTTCATAGGGATGTTGACAACAACCTGGAGAACCAAATTGAGCAGCGCGACCTCTGGATCAAGAGCATGACTTATATTGTCGAGCGTCTCACTGCCCAGATTGCAAAGATGAACATGAAGAGCTGGGCCTTCTCCGTCGGCAAGCACGAGGTTCCAAGTGTCAAGCTGACACTCTTCTTCGACAGCCTGATCGAGGGGTTGAAGACGTACGAGGACGACAGGGCCGTCTGCTTCACAAACGAATCCCGGAAGTTGGCGCGCGACGCCCTCTTCCTGGTCCTGAGAAACCTCGCCTTCTTCCACCCGGATCTCGACCTCTCCGATGGTTTCAAGAAGTTGCCGTCGGGTGCCGACACCTCTTCTGCCGTGAAGAAGGTCGGCCCTCTTGCTGACAGGGTCCTCGCAGTCCCCAGGACCCAGGGGAGCCACCGAGGTTAACTTTGAGCTTTCCTTGTTGCCATGTTGTCCTGTATTTAAGACACAGTAGGTATCTTGTATCAGGGTATGCACTTTCTTTTGTTTTAATGCTTGCTGAACTGATGTTTTATGCAAACGAATGTTATCCCCTTTGCTTTCCTACTAGTGTCCGTATGGTTGTTTTCCTTGCGTGTTCTGCTGACCCGCCAACAACGTGTTGCCGCGATTGCTGTGAGGAATGGGTCCTTAGCATTCTGCTAGCAGGGACACGCTGTCGGTGAGATTTCCCTTAGCAGTGTTTGATGTTGCCGCATGTTTCATTGAGCAGGCTCGAAACAAAAGACGGGCGCAAATAGACACAGTAGGGTTCCGTCACACGCAAGATTTATCATACGAAACTTTTGGTCGTCAAGGGGATATGCAAGTGTGAATTCTAATGGAAGTTGATAATCATGTCAACTTAGCTTTTGTCATGACCCTTCTCCCGTTTTGGCGTGTGTCTATTCACGCTTATTGTTCCTTCTTCCATTTAAGGTCGATCTTCCTTTTTGCGTTTCCTGGTGAATGTATGCATTCGCAGCCACCTTTTGTCCTGAGACAGAGGAAAAACGACAAAAGGGCAAATCGAGAAACTCGGGAGCCTGTTAGTTATGTGTTCAATTCCCGGCACGAGCCTGTCGGGTCAACGTAAGCATTCACAACTAACAGGAACAGCAGGGGGAGAAGTGAATATGAACGGTTGAACCTTCTCTCTCCTTCCTTCGATCCCAATGGTCCCGTATCGATTAATGCGACAGCGGCGTTAGCGAATGAGACCTTGCCATGGTTTGCTTGCCAGGGATACCAACTGATGGATTCGCTCCAGCGTCCGGCTCGGGATTTATCCTTGACGGAACAAATGCTGGACCGAGCCTTACGCGGGCTTATCGACATGGGTGGCATCGCCGCTATGCAGAGCTGACCATAGACGGGGAAGGATAGGAGAGAGAGAGGCATAGCCAACTACCTCTTTATTTCTCTGGCCTATCGGATTAAGCCGCACCTCCCTGGGGTCAGGTGGGCTCATTTCCTTCTGGCGTTCCTTGCTCCAGCTTTGGCCGCGGGAGGCGCGACGGTGGCGCCGCTTGCACCAGCCAATGGCGGCCGCGGTCGCTTTCGAGGGAGCCTTCGAAGTGGAGGGATGCGCGGTCGCGCCAGTCTTCTTCTTGGGAGCCATGGATGAAGAAGATGGTGATGAAGATCAGCGCGCTGTCCACGGCCTCAGGTTCGCGCAAATGAAGCATGCACCCCTACCTGGCGCGCCAAAGATGTCGGGGCATGGATGCACACGATCACCTATGGGACCAGAGGCCCCTTTGTGGTTCCGCAGGGGGAGGTCACGTTGCACAAAGAGCGGAGACCATGAGGCAGCACGACGATCGGGACGCTGGTGTTTTTACCTAGGTTCGGGCCGCTGTGAAGCGTAAAACCCTACTCCTGCTTTTGGTGGATTGATCAGAGGAACACAAAGAACGTGCAGCGCTCTAACCCGGCAAGGGTTGCCTTCGGGTGAGCTACTACACTAATACAAGTGTCCAAAGGTCCTAATCTTGAGCTAGGTTGCCTTGGGCCTCCTTTTATAGGGCAAGGGACAACCACAGTGCAAAATAGTCATTATCTAGCGATTAGATAGCTAACAGAGCTATCATACCTAACTCTGGCATTTAGGACAAAATACCATGATTTCTAGTCTAGGTGGCGTGCGGGGATGCATTCCCGGCAGGCTCTTACCACCACTTAGCTGGCTGTTGCTTAGCGTCTTGACACACTTCTGGACGGGTGTCGACTGGGCATAATCTGTCTTTCGGTACGTCGCCACATGCTTAGCAAGAGCCACTTAGCCACCTGGGGGCTCGACACCGCATCGACAAGTGACTGGCGTTGCGATGCGATGGAGCGGTGGCCGATCGGCTCGCGCTTGCCGGGGGATGGCTTGCCGGGTCTTCCTGAAGGTGCACGCGCCTCGGTCCCCGGAAGGCACCGGGAACATTGCTGGCATGCTCTGGGCCGCTCCAGGGCTGTTGCATTGGTCTAGCCGGCGTTGCTTGTCCTGTTGCAGGTTGCTGCTGCTGGAGTCTAGGTCTTGAATGCTTGCTTGGTGGTGTGGTAGCTTTTCCCGACGGGCCCAGGCTATGAAGGCCGGAGGCTTATTGTCCGTGCACAAGTCAGGGGAAATAAACACCCCTGTTTGTGTACCCCAACACTCCCCTATTTTTATTTCCTCACTGGGACAATGCTCTAATAATGATGATCATCACACTTTTATTTACTTACAACTCAATATGAAAACTTGATATGAAGAACTATGAAACAATATGACTCGATATGAATGCCTCTAGCAATGTACCAGGGTGTGCAATGATCTAGAGTGACATGTATCAAAAATATGATGAACGGTGGCTTTGCCACAAATACTATGTCAGCTCTATATGATCATGCAAAGCAATATGATGATGAATGAACTAGTCAAATGATGTGACGATGGAATTTGCACAACAATATATCTCGGAATGGCTATGGAAATGCCATGATAGGTAGGTATGGTGGCTATTTTGAGGAATATATAATGAGGCTTATGTGTGGCAGAGCATATCATGTCACGGGATTTGAATGCACCGGCGAAGTTTGCATCGGTCCTCGAGGTGAGAACGGGCAATGCACGGTACCGAAGAGGCTAGCAAAATTTGAGGTGGTGAGATTGCGTATGTCCATGGTTTCACATTAGTCATGAAGAACTCATATACTTAATGTAAAGTTTTATTAGTTTATCAAAAATCAAAGTACTACTCGCATGCCCCCAGGGAGGAGGTTGGGAGGAGATAACCATCGCGCGCCTTCGACCCAAAACAATACTAGGATTTCAACGAGGAATAGAACTGCTCACACATCCCCACCATGCCTTTTTAATATTTAGACAAATGGAAAATTAACACCTCTTAATACCGATACTTCTACGAATCAACAATGATGACCTCACACCTTTTTCACATTACCACATCAATATCATTAACCCACAATTTCTCTTATATGTGTTACATGATGGTTTTGATTATCACTCATTGAATACCTATTATTTTTGGACTAGTCTTATGACCCATGCAAATTGCTGTCACTATTTATTAACTCTCAAACAAATTTTAGTGAAGTATGAGAGTGCAATTATTTCTATAAAATCAATACGCCACCATGCTAAAAAAGATATATGTGAAGTACTAGAGCAACTGCCAAGCTCAGAAGATATAAGTGAAGCACATAGAGTATTCTAATAAATTATGATGAAGGTGTGTCTCTCTCAAATAGGTGTGTCCAGAAAAATGATGATTGTGGCAAACTAAAAATAAAAGCAAACAAAAACAAAGGACGCTCCAAGCAAAACTCATATCATGTGACGAATAAAAATATAGCTCCAAGTGACATACCGATGGATTGAGACGAAAGAGGGGATGCCTTCCGGGGCATCCCCAAGCTTAGATGCTTGAGTCTTCCTAGAATATTACCTTGGGTGCCTGGGGCATCCCCAATCTTAGACTCTTGCCGCTCCTTATTCCTCCGTCCATTGTGATAACACCCAAAACTTGAAAACTTCAATCACATAAAACTCAACAAAACTTCATGAGATCCGTTAGTATAAGCAACATATCAAATACTTTGGGTACTGTTATAAATTGATTCATATTTCATTATTGCATAATAGGTACTGTACTCTAACTTCTACATGTCTTATACCCCCTGATACAATCCGTAGCATCATCAAAACAAGCAAACTATGCAAGCAAAAACAGAATCTATCTAAAACAGAACAGTCTGTAAAGACCTGTAAAGAACCTATACTTATGTAACTCTAAAAATTCTGAAAAATTGGGAAAACCTCAAGAATTTGTATAGAAATACTTTATAAAAAATTCAGATCCAAAAGACGTTCCAGTAAAATCATAGAAATTCTGCACTGGACGTCAAAGTTTCTGTTTTTGCACCGTATAAATTCTACTCATCTTGTGAGTCATCCCAAAGGCTTCACTTGGCACAAACACCAATTAAAACATAAAAACACAATCATTACAGAGTAAATAATCATGTTATCACACCAAAACATAAATTAAAAAGTAAAAATAAAGATAACTATTGGGTTGCCTCCCAACAAGCGCTATCGTTTTATACCCCTAGCTAGGCATAATGCATAGTTTCAAGTATTGTCATCTTTGACACTCCACCCATAAGTAGCTCTCATGATTGATTCATAAGGTGGTTTAATTCTATTTGTAGGGAAATGTTCCATCCCTTTCTTTAATGGTAATTGGAACCTTATGTTTTCCTCTTTCATATCAATAATCGCACCTATAGTTTGTAAGAAAGGTCTTCCAAGTATTATTGGACAAGTAGGATTGCAATCAATATCAAGCACAATGAAATATACAAGTACATAATTATTATTTACAATAATAAGAACCTCATTTATTCTACCTAAAGGTTTTTTAATGGTAGAATCCGCAAGATGCAAGTTTAGGGAACAATCTTGAATATTGGTGAGACCAAGCACATCACAAAGAGTTTTAGGTATAGTTGAAACACTAGCACCAAGGTCACACGAAGCATTGCATTCATATTTATTGATCCTTATTTTTATAGTAGGTTCCCACTCATCATGCAATTTTCTAGGAATAGAAACTTCAAGCTCAAGCTTCTCATCATAAGCTTTTATCATCACTTCCACTATATGTTTAGTAAAAGCCTTGTTTTGTTCATAAGCGTTGGGTGAGCTAATAATGGTTTGCAACAAGGAAATACATTCTATTAAAGAGAAACTTTCATAATTAAAGTCCCTGTAATCCAAGATGGTGGGCACATCACTAGTTAAAGTTTTGACCTCTCCAAACCCACTTTTTCAGTTTTAGCATTAAAATCATCACCCTCCAAGCAAGCGGGACGCTCACTAGCAAAAGTTGACTCATCTCTAGTCCCTTTATAATTTATATTCATAGAAGTAAACAAATATTCAATAGGGTAAGTACCAATCATTTTAAGATCTTCATCATGATTCTGGTAAAAACCGGGTGGAAGAGCCTTTTCTAAGAATTCCCGCTTAGCTTTCAACTTAGCGGTCCTCTCCTTACTTTCATTAATAGATATTTGGATAGATTTAATAGTCTCATTATAATCATGGTTGGGTAGCAAAGTTTTACCTTTAAGAGTTTCAATATCAAGAGCAATTCTATCCATGTTTTTAGCCAATGTATCAATTATATGCAACTTTTCTTCTACCATAGTATTAAAAATCTTTTGAGAACTAATAAATTCTTTAATTGTGATATAAAGATAAGAGGGTATCCTATTAGCATTGGTAGAAGAATTTCCATAAGAATTACCATAGGAGTTGCCATAATTATTGGAGGAGTTACAGGGATACGACCTAGCATTGAAATTTCCTCTATAGGCATTGTTGTTGAAATTGTTTCACGAGATAAAGTTCACATCAATAGCATCATTATTTTGCTCAATCAAAGTAGAAAAGGGCATGGATCAAACATGAGTATTTTTGCTAGCAACCATATTCATAAGAGCATCCACTTTTTCACTCAAAGTAGAGATTTCTTCGACAGAATTTACCTTACCAGTTGGATCTCTCTCGGTATGCCATTGAGAATAATTTGTCATGATGTTGTCCAGAAGTTTGGTGGCCTCTCCTAAGGTCACAACCATAAAGGTACCACCTGCAGCAGAATCTAGAAGATTTCTAGACACAAAGTTTAGTCCATCATAGAAATTTTGGATAATCATCCACAAGTTTAACCCATGAGTAGGACAATTTCTAATCATCAATTTCATTATCTCCCAATCTTGTGCAACATGTTATTGATAATGTTGTTTAAAATTCATTATTTGATTTCTAAGGGAGATGATCTTAGCAAGAGGAAAATACTTGGCAATAAAAGCATCTTTACACTTATCCGATGTTCCGATACTATTATGTGGTAAAGATGAAAACCAAGCTTAGCTTTATCTCTTAGTGAAAAAGGAAATAATTTTAATTTCACAACAACATTATTCATGTCCTTTTTCTTTTGCATATAACAAAGTTCAACAAAAGTATTCAGATGAGAAGCGGGATCCTCATTAGGACTTCCCGAAAATTGATCTCTCATCACAAGATTTAGCCATGGAGCATTAATATCAAAAGCATCCGCACTAGTGGCGGGTGGAATAGGAGTACTAATAAATAATTATTATTAAGTATTTGTAAAGTCACACAACTTGGTAGTATCTTGAGACATGGTGACCGAACGAGCAAAGTAACAAGCAAGACAAGCAAACTAGTAAGCAAAGTAGTAAACTAGTAACAAGGAAAGATAAATATTTTTGTATTTTTGATTTTTATGAAGCAAACTAAATATAACAAAAAATAAAAAGAAGAACAAGTGAATGATAATTTGTGTGAAGTTACTTGATAGTTGGTGATGATATTCCCCGGCAACGGCGCCAGAAATCCTTCCTGATACTTGTGATCTGCATTGGGTTTTCTGTGAAAAGGAACGGGTAATTGCAGCACAATACGAGTAAGTATTTCCCTCAGTTATGAAACCAAAGTTTATCGAACCAATAGGAATATCAATCCACAACCGTCTTCTGCGACTGCACACAAAAGAGCAAACAACTTGCACCCAACGCGGGCAAGAGGGTTGTCAATCCCCTTGATCTTGTTATTTGAAAGAGAGTCAAGTGTGTAGATAATAGTAGATAATTGTAAATTGCAAAATAAAATAAAAACAAATAAATGGAAGCAAGGTATTGTAGCGTTTATAAATATATAGGTGAATTGACCCGGGGGCCATAGTTTTCCCTAGTGGCATCTCTCATGAAAGTAAGCATACGGTGGGTAAACAAATTACTGTTGGGCAATTGATAGAAAAACGCATAGTTATGCGATATTCACGTCAATGATCATGTGTATATAGGCATCACATCCATAAGCAAATAGGCCAACTCCTTCCTGCACCTATTACTATTACTCGACTTCAAGAGCGCTTCTATGCTTGCCTCTCTACGTATTAAGTTCATGACAAACAGAGTAATGCATGGAGAACGATGACATGATGTAGACAAAGTAAACTCAATTAATATGAATGAACCCCATCATTTTATCCTTAGTGGCAACAACACAAAGACGTATCTTGTCCCCTTCTGTCACTGGGATCACCGGTGCAGCGATGTGCTATACAAATGGGTTTCAACCCCTTTCCGTGACGTAGTTTGAAACCGTCGCCTTGCATGTGTGGGCGATAGGGGGGTGTATCCCACATGACACGGAAAACCAGTCGGTGATGATGACCAACGAGCGCAAACGATCTACCAAACGTAATCGTGTGCGGTGCAGGAATATATCGCATGCGCTATATTTTGGGCATACGTGTGGGATTTGGGATCAATCACACACGTCTATCACGAGTCAAACACGTCTAATTGCTCATGGAAAACAAACGGTGTTTGACCTTTTACCGTTTGTGAAACATTACCTAATCCACATGGGCCATGGTATAAACTGTGTGTGATATCTTCATCATCGCACACGGGAATTACCTGGAAACCATCGGCCATGCATGATATCATCGCACATGTTTCCCGAAAATTTTACGTGTGGGATCGTCTTTGCATCGGGCACGGTTTCCTTTTGGCTCACGTGTGAGATAAGTTGCTATCGCAAACGATTGAGGAGCTCCTACGCACACGTACAAGTGCTGCAAATAGTCTGTGATTTCTTATGTATCACCAACGTTTCAGTTTATATCTCGTGTGCTTTTCTTGTAGATCACATGCGGTTGTCCTATGAGTTGCGTGTGCTTTTCTTGTAGATCACAGGCGGTTGCGCTATGAGTTGCGTGTGCTTTCCATTTTTGAATCGCAGACCCTAAGTTGCTTGAACCGTGTGCGCTGGAAAAGCTAGCTTATTGTAAAATATTGCATTTGAATCACCCTACAAATAGCAAATTCGCCACAATATGCAATCGACAAATAGTGTCCACATGAAGAACATTCATCATAATTCGGCACAATATGCAATTCAACGAATAGTGACCACATGAAGAACATTCATCACAATTTGCGACAATATGCAATTGAGCAAATGCTAGCTAAATTCCACATATGTAAGACCGACATATGCAGTACATAATCATAGTGTACGGAAAACGTAGGCATGATCACACGGAAAACAATGCATCCATGCGTGTATGTTTAGCTGATAACACTATATGAAAGCGTACTTATTATTGGGGATAACGAATCCTGAAATCTTCGACGTCTTTAGAGGGCTTGATATAGTGTTTCACAAAGAAGGTGCTGATAAATTTCCTATCAGACACCAATTCATCAGTGGCGAGCGGTTCAGAGGTCATCGGTCCGCAGATCAACTACAGGACTTTTAGATCAGAATGTCACATGCGTGTGGAGTAGAAGATAGTAATTAAGAAACAGGCTTACTGGTCTTATTTTGTTTTGATCGATCCCACATTCAACTTGTCTACATAGGCTAATCATGTGTGAGCAAACATAGTATCCACATAGGTTGGTCCCTTGTTGTTGCTGAGGACACTACAATTTTTTGTACAGTATTAGTCATTTATTTGCCCTGTTAGGAACAACCTAACCAGTGTAAGCTATTCCTTTTTATTTCTTTGGAGAGAAATAGAAAGAGTTTTACTTAGAAACTTGAACTATGACTAGCGTTTTCTGAAAATAACGGATTTCGTTGTCTTACCGGAGAAAGATCAAGTGCTACAGAGGCAGGTGAGCATCGAACCGTCTCCCTCCTAAAGTTATGGTCTTACACAATACACTGTGAATGAAGATGAATTTTCACAAACTCAATTCTTGAACCAGATATGAACACAACATATTAATATCAAAGAATTCAATACCTATCCATGAAATCCTGAAGATGACTCAGATCCTGAGGCGCATTTGACCCTCCGAGAGAATCCAGGTAGTAAACTGTGTTGTGTTTTGGAACAATGACCACCAAGATCCAGTGATTTCTAGAGTTTAAGAAAACCTCGAACTTACGAACTATGTCGAAAACTGAAAGACGATCAATGTATGTGTGGTTGTATATTTAACTTACCCTTCATGATATGGCCACATGAAGAATTCTGCTATGTGTAACTCCCACAAGATCTTGGGGACATGCAAGATGGAAGCCTCGCGTGTCTCATTGTTACTTAACGAAATGTCGTTTGCTAAATCAGGATCTATGAAATGTGCATGCACCTTTATTGCTCTCTGTGGCGTCAATCCCCTGAGAGGAATACAATACAGTTAGCTTATTTTTCCATGTACAACCTTGTATGGAGAAGTTGATCATAGTTTGTGAAGTACTTACAACATCAAGCATTTGACAAGAGTGGCAGCAAGCTTATCGAAGTTGAAGAAGAGATGAAAGTCCTCGAATTCCACACTGATGGTACCTGCGGCGTGAGAGAAGTAATGACGGTCATAGTGCAATTCCACAATGTTATGATCTTCTCCTTTTGACATTATGTCCATGTAATATTTATGTAACTTGCGACAACTAGAACTGCACTCCTCAAAGTAATCGCCAACAAGAAATGGCTGGCCATGCTTATACTTGCGTGCTTCAAATGGCTCTACTTTCTGACTAGAAAGTAGCTTTTCAACTTCTGCTTCAGACATTTCGTCAGAACCGGGATTACCCATCCCTTCGAAAAACTTGTTGTTAATTTGGTTATGGGCGATGACTCTTTCTTGTAGGAGGCTCTTGGTCCCGTCCCTCCTCGGTTTTGGGGGGCCCATCTTCCTTTGTGCAACCGTGCCCGCTTTCCTCTTGTTAGCTGAAGAACTTCTTGTTTGATGTCCGGCTTCATGAACGACGTGCTGCTGAGAAGCCTATGAAGGTACAATGGACTACTGAATAGATGATGCCGCTGTGACAGACTGCTGAGCTGTAGTACAAGAGGCGACGGACAGTTGACCAGCCGTTGAAGCTATGCCGGGGTTCTAAGCAGTTGGTGCGAACGTGTCAGTGTGTTGATGCGTCTGTGACAACGCGTTGGTTTGCTGAGCAGGCAGTCCCGACACATCGGTATGCTTATCTGGCGGCTGTGAACCGCTGGACTGTTGAGCAGGTGGTTCCTGACTTTTGGACTTCTTAGCAGGCAGTTCCAGACTTTCAGACTGCTTAGCAGGCGGTTCCGTACTTTCAGACTGCTTAGCAGGTGGTTCGACCGGGTTTGTGTGTTGAGCATGCAGTGCCAATGTGTCTAGACTATCTGCTTCAATGGCCGGCATCTGAACCGATGATACGTCTTTAGCAGTTGTAGGCCTTGCCACATGCTGCTCAGGAGCGGCCGATGACCTGGCATGTACGATAGGAAGTCGGGTGGGCTGATCACAGGTTGATGCCTCGGGCATCGGATTCCCAAGAGTATGTTCATCGGGGGAGTCACACAAGATCTGATGTGGCGAGAAGAGAGTCGTCGGTTCGAGGGCGACATTGGTTGTTGTTGGGGGCCTGGAGGGATCTCATCTAGGAAGTCTATTTCTTTCCGTGGCCACTGGATATGATTTAACCGTGTTTCTTCCAAGGTCCTCTGCTCATCATGATCCCAAGGACATTCTTCAGGGCAAAATTACTGAATCCAGGCTTTATTTCAGTCACGTATAGCACTTCACACAACCTGGCTTCAATGGCACATTGTCCAACAAGAGACCCCCGTCAAAGTCAGGGTTGTAAACCCATGCTATTGCACATTTTAAAGTACCTTCATAATGTGTAAGCACGACCTTCACTCTCTCCCCCTGTCCATATAGATCAGATATAGCACCATCGTGTCTAGCTACAACATCATTGTCACTGGGGTCAATTGATGCACAGCTACTCTTGTGCGGTGTTGCCATACAGTAAATGGCATCATCCATGCCGACAACCCCTTGCGTATACTGGATATCTCTCAGCATTAGTGTCTTCTCCTGCATATATGACTCCTCAACTTCCTTTCGAACTCCAGGATACATGTCCCTCTTAATCCTTTCGCGCAAGTCTCTCTGCTTACCATCACTCCTAGTTTTTTTCATGCTGAGCCTCTCTTCTTTGCTTAGTGAGAAAGCCCTCTTGTGTGGGACATTGCCCCAATACGCCTAGCACGGCCAGGGGGCTCTTTGGTAGTCAGAGCCTCAGACAGAATGTCACATGGCCCTAAGTTCCTGTAGAACCTTCCAGTGTTTTTGGAAGCCTTTGCCATCACATCATACTGTTCTTGGTCTGCTGAGTTTTCAAAGTAATAAGAACCGTCTCCATGCCTCTTTGCACATGCCCACAAGTAGTCCCTAGCGCGAGTGCCCCTAATTTCACTAAAGGCTGGTTTGCCACCCGCAGCTACTGCTTCTTTGTCCTCCTGATCCCATATCGGTTTCATGCCGTAGTATCCTGCCACACCCATACGGTGTGTGTGTGTGTTCTTATTCTGAAGTTCCGATGGCATGGCACTCTTCTTAATAAACTCTTCACTGGCCTGACCGTTATGAATTCTGTCCAGTCTTCCTTTGTAATTTGGGGGTATGAGGGGATTGGGTCCTTGCCTTGACTCAAGTACTTCTTGTACAACACATGCTTCGAGTTTCTCCAAGCATCCCTGGCCTTCTTCAGTGCAACGTGTTCCACCTGATCTCTCCACTCCGCAGGAACGTTTCATGCCATAGTATCCTGCCACACCCATACGGTGGGGGTGTGTGTTCTTCTTCTGAAGTTCCGATTGCATGGCACTCTTCTTAATAAACTCTACACTGGCCCTGACCCTTTTGAATTATGTCCAATCTTCCTTTGTAATTTGGGGGTACGAGGGGATTGGGTCCTTGCCTTGACTCAAAAACTTCTTGTACAACACATGCTTCCAGTTTCTCCAAGCATCCCTGGCCTTCTTCAGTGCAGCATGTTGCACCTGCTCTCTCCACTCCTTAGGAACGTTGAAGTGCGCCATGATCTGACGGACTATCCTCTACCGTGTTTCTGTACCAGCCTTCCGAAACCCCACCAGATTAATGTTGAGCCTTGCCCTGCCAACAAATCCACACACACTCCTGAACCTCGTTCGTGCTTTATCAGGTTTAGTTGGAGCCCAAGACTTCAAATCGATGTCAGTTACTTCGTATACACCATTAGGCTGGTGCGTGTGCTTTCTTGGAGCGCTCTTCCGGCTCTTGACCGGAAGGGTGATTGTGGCAGCTCTATCCCGTTCATCATTTCTTGATACATGATCATCTGTTGCAGACATGTTGGCTTCGGACTCAGATGACGATACATCGCCGGAAGTATGACTGTCGTCGTTGCTAATAGACATCTACAGAGGACACATGCGAA